>CM068960.1:123119403-123144181 GCA_035128595.1 Eptatretus atami | reverse complement strand
CACAACAGAGCGAGATATATTCAAAAAAGCAAAGAACCTTAAAAATTGTGACTGATGAGGTAACAGATTCTACAACAAAAACATATGAATTTACTTTGAATAAAACATTAAATATAACAGCACCTGAATGAAGAAAGCGGTTGTATTGAGGTTTAATCGCACTATTAAAGAGAGACTATAAAAATTCACTCACTCCGTTCTCAACAATGGTTATCTTTAATTCAGCAACATTGTAGATAAGTCAATGATACAATTCATACTCAACGAAAATTAAACCATTTAGGTACATTTAACACAATTAATATGAAAAAGAGATTAAGTCAGAAGCTACAGTTCAAAGTTGGTGATAAGTAGAATATACAGGTGGAAATCTCATTTGAAGAAGATTATACAGCGAATGGACAAATGAACTTTTAAAATGTTGATGTCGTCGGTAAGGTTCTTGGACTTCAAAATTATGTAAAAGGTGGAAGAGATTTAAGTTATTTTATCACGATTACAAAAGACAAAGATAAGAAAAATTTTTAACTCCACCCCTTTTGACTCGCACACAAGCCCCACCCGCAAACCACATCAAACCCCACCCACAAACCACCGCACCCACACACAACTCATACCACAAAGCCCACCACGCAAAACCCCATAAGCACATCCACATTCATCATACACATACTAGGACTAGTTTATAGTATCCCCACACACATGTTATTTAATTTAAAAAAATTGCTCCCCACACAGCCCACCACCCCACGAGCCCCACACAAACCCCACCCACACAAGCCCCCCTTGTGCACCCTCACTTATTGACACCATCACCCCCCTCATCCCCACCCCACACCTCCCACACACATACGGAGGGGAGAGGGATGAGGAGGGTGTGGTCGTTGGGGGGGTGCACCATACCCCCAACCCCCCTCCCCCGTTTTACATTCTTTATTCTTTTTGCAATTCCAAAATCAGATAATCTATAGGAAAGCTTATCTGTAAAAACATTGAACAAATTCTTTCTCTGGCGTCTGACGGATTGTGATTTTTTTCAACCATTTCTGTCAAAGAAAGAGAAGAACATAATAGGGTATATAAGATTATATAATGAATTAAATAAACATTAAAACACAAAAGCATTCCTCCAAGATTTGAGTGTAGTGACGATTTCTCCAAAGATTAAGTTGTGTTGTTCGGTTTAACCAGAAGTGTTTAACTGAAAAAAAAATGAGTCAACACTAAGAGATATATAGCAGAGACAGAGAGACAAAACAGAGAAAGAGAGAGAGAGAGGCAGACATATACAAAGACAGAGACCCACAGGAGAGACAGAGAATTCAATTCTCACTTTGACCGACTCATTCAAGGCGGAGACGTAAGAACTCCTTCCAACAACAATAATGCCATTCAATTCTCTTCTAACGATTGAATGTCTTTAAGGATGTCATTCATTTTTTTGCATTCCTCGGTGATATTCAATGGCCTTCATTTTCCAGATCAGTTATCAAACGATGTTCTTATTGGGGACAACCTGTTAGAAAAACATCAATAAATTGGTTGTATAGTGTTAATTCTGATAAAACAACAAATAATGAATTGGTTTACGGGATCTCACCTCTCATCTTGTGAAACATGATCTGCAAGGTTGGCGTAAATCATCTGAAAACCCATTTGTTCGAAATAAAACATTTTAAGTTCGCGTTTGGCAATAAATAGCTCGAGTTGATAACTCGTCACGGCACCATCGTGCGACCACAATCGCTTTTTTCCGGTGTGTCTCATAAAGAAAATGACAGCCGCTTTTGGGGCTGGTTCGCGTGTGAGGCGAAATAGATTTACGTTTCTTTCCTTTAACCAACTTTAACTTTGAAAATATTTCTTTGCTTAAAAGTTGTTTTTGCTTGCTTTAGCGCAACTTTGTTCGTTAGGTTCTGATTGATTTAGAGATATAACCATGAATTGGTTTGGAACATGGGCACAAGAATACTTCTCATTTCCAGGCAACGACTGTGCTTCAAGGCACTTCCCATTTTACAGACCAAGGAGGGATAGTGAACTTCCTTCTTTCGTTGCTTGAAGAGATAAAGTGAAATCACTCCGATGGAAATGAATGTTAATAAGAAATTAAGTTATTCCCTAAAGTAGAAACAGGACACATATTCGTTGGTTCGCTCTGAGTATTATGAAAATCTGAAGGGGAAAGAATACTGTTAATCAGTAGTCTCAATCTTTCATAGCTCCCATTATACATTTGCTTTATGGGAGGGGGGGAATGAGTCTCCCATTTGAACTTGTGAGGCTTGGCTCAGAAAGTTTTTCCCTTTACCCCCCATAATGAATGGCGTCCCAGAAACCATTTATCCTACTGATAGGGGGCAATCCTGGGAAGTGCTGGGTATTGGTGCCCGGAACCGGTGGCTCCGCCTCCTTCAGCTCGATTCACAGCCTCGAGGCCCAAGCGTTTGTCTCGGCCAGACCAGAGACTACACAGTGCTTATCAGAAAGCTATTCAACCCCATGACTTTTCACATTTCGATGGTTCACAGCCTGAATAAAAATGGATTAAATTGAGATTTTTTTTTTGTCACTGATCAACACAAAATACATCATAATGTCAAAGTGAAAACATGTTTTTGAAATATTTTAGCAAGTTTATTGAAAAATTTACAGAAATATCATTTCCATGTCTTCGCCCCTGATCATACTTTGTAGAAGCGTCTTTGGCAGCGAATACAGTTCGAGTCTTCTTGGGATAAGTCTGCATAGCTTGCACATTTGGGATTTGGGGATTTTCTCCATTCTTCCTTGTAGACTCGCTCAAAACCTGTCAAGTGGATGGAGCGCTTCGATGAACACAACTTCAGCTTTCCACAGATTCTCAAATGGATCAAGTCTGGCTTGGCTGGGCCACTCAAGGATTCATGTTCTTGTTCTGAAGCCATTCGAGTGTTTCTTTGGTTTGTAGCTTGGGGCATTGTCCTGTGGGAAGTAAATTTCGCATAGTCCAGTCTTTTGCACTCTGAAGCAGGTTATTCCTCTCAAAGGATTGCTGTATTTGGCTCCATTCATTGCTCCCCGTCGTCCTTACAACTCCCCGTCCTACACTGAAAAGCATCCCCACAGCATAAATGCAGCCACCACCTTCTTCACACTAGGCGATGGTGTTAGATGGGTATTAGCTGTGCTAGGTTCTGTTGCAGATGTAGCGCTTTGCATTTAGGGCAAAGAGTTCATTTTCTCTCTCATGAGACCAAAGAATCTTTGCCTTTCACATGCCTTTTTTTTTGCACACCCAGGCGTGCTGTCATGTGCCTTCTGTCTCTGGAGTGTCTCTGTATACCATTCTCCCATTAAGTGTTGATTGTGAAGCTGCTGCAGAGACTGTTGTACTTCCACAGGTTCCCCTCTCAGCCAGGAATCTGTAGTTCTCTGTCAGAGTGGTCATTGGGTTTGGTCCCTCCCTGAACAAGGTCCTTCTTGCCCGGTTGCTCAGCTTGTTTAGACGGGCCAGCTCTAAGGGAAAGTCTGGGGAGTTCCATATTCTTTCCATTTCCTAATGATAAGCCACTGTGTTTTTAGGAACTTTCAACACCCAAAAAAATTGTTTTCTACCCTCCAGATCTATACCTCTCATAATTCCCTATCTCGGAGTTCTACGAGAGCCCAGTTTCCTTGGATTCATAGTGGAGTTTCTGCTTGACATGCACTGTCCACGATGGGACCTGTATAGAACGGTGTGTTTTCTTTCTAAATCATGTCCAACTCAATTTAATAAATTGGCCACAGATGGATCTCCAATCAAGTTTGTAGAGCTATCACAAGGGTGATCAAAGGAAATTGGATGCACCTCGAGCTCAATGTGGAGCGTCCATAGCAAAGGGGATGATACAATATTGATGCAAGACATTTCACCTTTCTTCTCTGAAGGCACTATTGGTGCCCAGGCTCTCTTTCTCTTAATGAGTGAGCCTGTCGCTGCTGGTTGCATCATTGGTTGGGAGGGCTATGCGCTGATTGCAGTGTCCCCTTACTAGTGCCATGGTACTCATTTTGCCGACCTCCGGAAGGAATGACAGGCTGAGTCAACCTCCTGGTGTATTAATTCAATGCGGCCCAACGGGGCTGAACTCAGGACCCTAGTATTCCAAGCCGCCACCAAACTAAGCCCACAACCAGGGCTTCGGTGCCAGTGCTGAGAAGACAGACAGAGACAGACAGAGTTTCCCGCCCAATTCCCTTGCAAGACGAGGGTCGACCCCAAAGTTCCTTGACGATCCAACGCTGGGGTGACTGAATGGACCTCTGTGTGCCCCTCTCCCCACACCCCCTCCCCCCCCACCCTCCTCCCAAACCATATTGACATTGATATTAACAGAATTGTGGTGAGCAGTCTAATTGTCAATGGGGTCATATGCATTATCTTTCTGGGTAATTGGAAAAGCTTGGAATGAACTACTTGTTCCTTGGACATGTGTTCTGCCATTGAAGAAAGAGGGGCAATGATGCTTGCTTGCTCTTTGTTTCTGCATGAGATGGCGGTGTCAGAAACACACACACGTCTTATTGAGGCAGGATTTGAATATTTACACTTTTTATTTTTTTTGTTTTGTTTTGTTTTTAGCACCTTATTAAATTTGTTCATCAAACCAATCTCCTTTTATCGGAAACTTTGCTGAGTTTGTTGGTGTTGCTACATAAACGAATGTTTGTCGTTACATGCATTTTATACTCTTTTTGAATTGATGAATTTTTATCTGAAGAACATGTCTTAAAGTGTATGGTTCATTCAGGAACCGGAGGAAGAAGAGCCAGACAATAAAGCTGATTCTGGACCATCGCTTCAGAAGAGGAGACAGAGGCATCCGGCACAGCTGTGACAAGTGCAACACACTCGTATGGGGAATGTTGCACTCACTGGTACACGTGCACTGTAACGCTTAATAAAGTATGTGCCGCGCTAAGATGTGCAGCTCGTGTCGTTGCCTGGCTGGCAGTTGCATGGACACATCTGTTCTTGCGACTTTGAAATACGTACACCAAGGCGAGGTACGTAGCCGCTGTAGAATTAATGGATTTTGTTGTAAGGAAGCTTAAAGACCAACGATGGCTTAAGTTCCTATTTTAATTGTGTGTGCGTGTGCGCCGTGCGGTTTTTATCCAAACCTGAGCGTACTCAATGAGGAGGAAGAAAAAAAAGCTCCAAAGTTTGCCGTCACAGTTGCAGGAGTAGAATGTTGGTATACAGCGTATTTATCACGGCTGATATACCTCAATGCGAAATATAGTGGCATTTGAATTTACAGTATTTAACCCTAATGATACAGACAACCGTATAAAGGGTGAGCCTATTGGGTTGCCTCTTCAACAAGGATGTATGCTAATTTTCATTGTCAAATTGCTACCTGCAGCTGCAAAGGTTTAACTGTCATAGCCAGCTGCACAGTGCCATACTCAAACCGGTGTGCGACTGAAGGTCAGCACATGGCAAAGTATGTGATGTATTTGTCCGCGAGGTGGGGCTGCATGCACAGGACTACGCTGTGCAGATGTCGCCGCCATCACCATAGGGTACGTACGTGCCTATGTGTATGTTACTTATATTCTGGATGATGTGGCATTATTGGTCAGACGTTCTGCCTGTTCCAAATTTCGGTTTCCTCCAATGTTTGGTACTCAATGTCTTTTAGAGCACAATTCTTTGTGGTGTTCATACTTTTTGGAAGCAGGGGTGTACGGGCCGAAAGCTCGATGTGCGATTACACCGGCCGTTATTACTGTCTTCCTGCCACTGGAATGACTCACTACCCATTCTGCACGGCTCTGCATACTGGGACATGGAGGCTCAACAAGGTGCTTACTTTTGTTTGGTAGCCACTCTAAATCCTACAACATAATGACCTCCTTTAAATGACACCCTGATGACAATTTATTGCCCTGTGGATCAACCGGACCAAAACCCTGAATATACCTTCTTTTTTTTTCTTTTTATTTTGTTTAAATGTTGGTCAACACATGCTAAAAAGTACAGAGGTCCCAGGTTTCAGATTGACCTGGTTGATTTGTGACTTTGACCTTACCAAGATCATAATGAAGGTCAAATACCAGATTTTCTTAAAAGAAATGATCTCCTCTCTGTGTGCTTCAAAACAAAAAGATCGGAGATCAAAACTATTGACAATTAATGAGTTTTATGGTGCTATAGAGATTGAAAATAACAGAAATTGTGAAAAAACTTCTTCAGTGAGGTTCACAAGTGTCCTTCGTGAAGATACAGAGCTATCGCAAGCACATGACAGATTCCAATCTTTCATAATCGGAAAAGGGCACTGCAATCATGGCACAGCCGCTCCCAGCAATAGATGCAAACCAGCAGCACAGGCTGACTGATGGTGTCACATTCCAATGTATCACCAGAAGCATGGAGCAATCTACCAACTTCTCCGACTCAGTTGTCCGATCAACGTCATTTCAAACTACATGTGGTGGGTCAACTTCCTTCCCTTCATACTCTCAGTTCCTGCACATGAAGCTGAAGGAACAATATCTGCAGATAGGTTTGTTGATAGATGTCAATATGTCACTGCCATCAGATATATCACTCTTCATCTTCCTCATGAGCCTTTGTTAATAAATTGCTATCACTAACTGGGATTTATCACTCGAGTGTCGAGAAGTGGGTCGTTTAAGCTGTTGTGGTTGAACAAAACATACTTAATCTCCAATGGTGTTTGCACGCGTTGTGGAAGTTTTTCTTTTGGAAATGAAACTCTTTGCGGTAATTTTTCTCCATGGCTTTGGTTAGAAGGGTCCAATGTCTGGTCATCGTTTCCACCGATCGTTATTGCAGAAAACTTGCAGGTCATTTTTTTTTTGTTTGTTTGATTTTTCTTCACACCTGTTCAAATGGCTTTCTGAGAAAGTTGACATCACAGATCATGTGCCATTTCATCTCAAACCCTCCGTAATGGTCTGAAATATCTTGAGTCTATTTAGAATGGGTAAGAAACTGATCAGTAAGACTTCTGGTTCAGTTCGAACATCACTGATGCGTTCTTCCATCCTCAGAGGCAACATGTAGTGGGGCACGCACTCTGTTAATTTATTGCAGTGAGACAGCATACAAATCAATGGTGGAAGAGGAATTCGTATTTTTGCTAATATAGCAACTGGAGCGATAATGCAGTCGTCCATGTTTGACGTTTGCAAAACAAAATAAACCACCACACTGCACTGCAGAAGGAAGCACCACGTGTAGACATTGTGAAATCAATCACATGTACACATGGTAAATTAAGCTGTACTTCTGGTCATGGTCAATCATACATGTTAAAGATGCGGATGAAAGTTGTGATATATACAATGGGGGGGTCTGTGGTCTGCAGACACACTGACTCGAAGACTGACAGACACACTCCACTTGTTACACTTCCTAAGCCAAGTTTACCCCTTGAGTGCCGAATACTATGGGCCAAACCTTTTAAAACATTTTCACCATGCATCTCAAGTTTGAGGACATCATTTACAAAAGTATTTTTGAGTCAAACGGTCAGAGATATTTGCATTTTCTTCATAATTCCGATTGGTCAATATTTTGTTTATCTCTTTGGTTTTTGAAAGCGTACAGGTGAGGTCATTTTTAAAGAAATGACCGTTTTGACCTCAATATGACCTTGATGGTCAAATGCCACATTTTCAACTGGGTCAACCTGAAACCTTGGACCATGGTGAGATGGGTGATAATTTTGAGAATGAATTTTGGCCTCAAATAGATCTTTGACCTGAAGGTCAAGTGCCACAATTTCAACCGGGTCAATCTGAAACATTAGACATGGTGATACTATGACAACTTCGAACAAAAAATGTCATCAAACTTTTTCTAAGCATATTTCTGGAGTTGGGCCATCGACTCGCGCGTGGGTGAAGTCCGTCTCTATCCTGATGTATCCTCAGCCTGCAGTGATGGTTTCCACATTTTGTTCTGAAACCCGCTTCGTGTTGTGTGTGATTCGGCTGCAGGTTTGCAGGTCGAGTTTTCGTTTCCTTGAGCTTATGCAGTCGAGACGAGTTATAAAATGTGAAGAATATTACCCAGCCTTTTCACAAACATTACGGAGGTTGGCTCATCAGGTGTGTTTTGTTTTTTTGTTGTTGCATCATGTTTTTGTAATAAAAGCAACTATGTGGTGTCCAGGAGTAATGGTGATGCTGGCGCTTCATATATGCTATCTGGGTGGTCATGTATTTTGAGAGCATGCTGTTATCCTGTTAGGCTTTCATCCACTTCTGGTTATTGCAGGAATGGGTGGGTTGGGGGCATGGGGGAGAGGGATATTTGGGTTGCAGGTGCAGAGGGAGGAGTGGGTGGGTTCTTGTTTTCACAGTCTTATGATTACTTTAAGAAAAATTTTATTTCTTTGATTAAAACACTCTTCAAAAATTATATGGAGACGTTAACGATGTACTTCTTTGTTTCGTTTACAGAAGCTCAGATGGATATTTTGAAGATGAAACCCTATTGGTAACTTGTACAGAAGCAATAAAGCAAGACTTCTGTTAAGGGTAAGGGCATTGCACCAAACACACACTCCAGCTCAACTACTCCACAGCATTTACATATCTTTCACAACAGGGTCCATTCTGTATTTCAAATCCCTGAACCCTTCAACCCCCTAACTGCCTCATTGTGAACCAAACTTTTCTCAATATAACACACAAATAGTATCTAGCCTTCTCACAGTATTGTGCCTGTTTTTATGCCTCCGCTTACGAAGTCGCCGGAGGCATTTTTTGTTTTCGGTTGCCCATACGTATGTACGGCAAGACTTCTCAGTAATCCTCGACTGTCCATATGCACGTATGTATGTATGTATGTATGTGCGTACGTACATCCCTGCTAATTTTCTGCTTTCTCTGCAACCGTTTATCCGATTGACATGAAATTTTCACCATTGGTGCGACTACTCATGTAGAATGTTTTACTAATAATTATGACATCATCGGTCACGTGGTGTGGCAGCCATATGTTTTTGACATTAAAACCTTCAAAAATCTCTGAAACGGATGAACAGATTGAGGCGATACTTTACAGGTATGATCGCTATCCATGAGAAACAAAATGTCTCCACATATGATGTCGAAGGTCACATGGTTTGGCAGCTATGATTTTTTTTTGAAGAATGAACCATTCAAAATCTTCTCTAGAACGGCTTGACATATCGAGGGTAAACTTCACCCACATGTTCCAAAACATTGGGGATACCAGGGTGTTGACGAATAATTAATAGGTCACATGATCTAAGCAGCCATATTGGATTGAATGAAAATCTTTTTAAATTCTCTCTCTTGAACCGTTCATCAATCGACGTGAAATGTCCAAATTATGATATAATAGTCATGGGGAATTTATGTTTAAATTTCAACCGGATTGTACGCATGGTCTGGCAGCCAGAATTTTTTATATTTTGAATCTGGTCAGAGATTTAAATCAAACTTGGTACAAATTATGTATATGATGGAATATGTGGGCGGAGGCATGTAAGGTGCCGTTGCAATGTGAAGAGTGCCTTCTAGTTTTGTTTTTTTTTTCTAATATAGGGTCTAGGTCATGGGGACCTTTGTAAAAAAAAAAATAAAAAAAAAAAGGCAGCAGGTTCACAAACTACCAAAGGGCATTGTGGGGGGGGGGTGACATAGAAGAGGACAAGAGGAATAAAAAACGAGTAACAATGGCCCAGAAAGGAACATAATGGGATAAAAATTACCGAGTGTAGAAGAGATTGTGGATGTGCCTGCTTGATGTGCACGGGTAGTGATGGGCAATAACGTTTGAGAGATTGAAGTCAGAAGGTTGGGACAACGGACACGGAATATTATCCACATTTGGGAGGATAAGGGAACTAACGAATGCAAGTAGGCAACCAGCCTGGACTTTGTTAATGTGAGCAGTCGAGGATTACTTGAGGGCAGAGGTGAAGAGGGCAGGAGGAGCAAGGCTATATGTAAATTGGTATAAGACAGCGGGCACCAACTCACTACAGATGGTAGAGTGGCAGTCCGTAGGAATTCACCTCCTACCTTGGTAATCCGTCCATCTGCCTCTCTTGCTGTCCCGTGTGTTGTTTTCACAGCTGCAAAAGCGACAACATTTTGTTGAAAATGTGGACATGTATTCGATGCAAGCCTGCTGGAGGCAGCATGGGGTCAGCTCGTGCACTCGCTCACGGAGACGAACACTGAATTTGCCAAACACATCAAGCTGGACTGTCAGGTTGGACCTCTGTTTCCACGTGTATCTTCGGCTGAAAAAAGATTTACTGTGATGATGAACAACTTGATAGTGGAGAAAAACTTGTTTGGATCAGCATTCAGGTTGTTCTGCATGAGAATCCCTGGATGCATTTTTTTTTTTAATTGCTATGTATTATTTTTTTGACATTGCAGTGAATGATTTTACTCTTCATGGTTTTGTATCACAGAAATGTGAGGCTAAGGGCTTCATCTGTGAGATATGTCATGATGGCGAAGCGCTGTTCCCATTCGACAGTCACGCGTCCGTCTGCCCTCTTGCTCGACCGTCTTCCACAGGTTTTGAAGAACACCCTCCATCACCCACATCCATCATTTAGTACCTATAGGCTATAGACCATGTAGAAGTTTCTCAGAATTTCATCACCGGCATTTAACAACTTAGCTAATGTTAGGAGTGCGAGTGCAAACCTCCGTGAATGGTTGCGAAGCCGAGCTGAATTTCCTTGTCTTGAGACCTTTTCCTTGAGTTGCTCCTTATCCAGAGCATCAAGGAACAAACTTCTCATCAGAAATTATTTCCACAAACCTCACATTTGAAGTGAACTTAATGGTTTGTGTACTACATCGTGTTTAATAGTTTACAAATCTCTTGCATTATTTACTTACTACTTTTTTAAATTAATTCGATGCATGTTGTTGTTATTCATCCTATCAAATTAAAGGTGAAAGTTTATATTTTGAAAAGCTGGACTTGCTGGTTGGTAAGCCGATGTTTCGGCACGATCTACTCACCTTGGTCACAGCAGATGTTGAAGTGATGAAGAAGCTTGAGAATCGCTCCGCGACCTCCGTCGGTAGTAAGGTGAGTTGGTCTGCAGACCAATCCTGGCGTCACGTAACAATTGCAGACGGCGTGGAAGAGATGTTAGAGCTTTGTCCCGTACGTGACAGATGAAACTGCAAACCGCCTTCTTTGTTGAGAGATGGTGATTCAACTCTTCCCAATTTGATTCCTTTACACCTCCAGCAAACCACTTTTTTCTGTCTAAGGTGACACTTGACTTATCAAGCTGTGACCATGCAGGTTCAAGTGCGTATACACAGCAGAGTTCAAAGCCTCATCATAAGCTGGACGACTTGATTCCCTGCTTCAATCTGGATGCTTCCCTGCCTGGATGCTTGAAGTCCCTGCCAGTCGGCCTGAGTGAAATGCCAGACTCGTTGTCGCTGAGGTGGTTCTCCAAGAATGACCAGAGAGATGTCCACTTTAACAAGCATATGGTAAGATGAATCAATTGGAGCAGAAGAACAACAGATATTTGCAGGGAAATTGGTCATAACCAAATCCATGAGATGATATACCGTTGACTGAGACCCGGGTCGGGTAGTTGACAGATTGAGTAAGTCCCAAAGAGTTACAGAAGTCCTTTGCTGAAGTGCATGGCAGGTGAGAGAGTACCCACACCCAGGCAACTGGCTTGATGACAATTAAAATCACCACATATGAGGACGAGAGAGTTTGGATGAGTGTATAGAAGTTGATCCATTTTTTCGGCGAGCGAGATGTAAATGAATCATCCCTGTTTGGTGGACCATATTTCACACACTAAACGAGGTGGTAGTGGAAGGGAAGCCATAGCCAGAGTTATTCCTGGGGGTGTGGTGTAGTGAGGTCAGTGCATGGAGAGTGAGGAATAGAGAGAGTAACTCTGCTGCCAGGACGGGGCTCAGTTATATCATACCGGAGGAGGGAGTAACCAGGGAGAGATACGAAGGATTCAGAGACATCTTGAAGGAGGAAAGTTTCTGTTAAGCAGATTATGTCTGGTTTGTCAATGGCAACCTGTATGGAGAGATCTGTCAGGTTGGAGTGAAGCCCAGATGTTTGAGATCCACTGTTAAGAAAGTGAGGGGAGAGGAGGCTTTGGAGCAGAGGGAGGGGAGAAGGGATTGCAGAACTTGGAGAGAGAGAGGTTTGAGGACAAGGACAGTGAAGAGTGCGAGAGGGTGGTGAGGGGCAAGATGGAGGGTAGTAAAGTTATAACAGGGGAGGAGCTAGGAGGAGGTAGATTTAAGAGGTTGGTGAATTTGCACTGAAGTTGGACAGAAAGCACGATTGATAGAATACAAACATGCATTGCAAAATGGAATTTTAATTTTTCAAGTCCGAGATATGTTTAAAGACGTTAGGCGATGGTTTAATGAAGGCGAGTTAAGAGAATGGAGAAAGGAAAGCTATAACATTTGACGTTTTAGACATGGGATCTTGAATTTTTTTTTATATCTTAAGACATTAAACAGAGGGTATAGTTGGGAGGGATTGTGGTGAAAATAAAAAAAACTGAAGTTAATAAGGAGGAAATACAATAAACACGATCGTGCACACAGGCAGGGCGAGTGTAGGGCCTCAAGGATCCGACATGAAAAGTCCAGCGAATGTTCTCAAATTGGCACAAGTTTAAAACAAAATCGAACTAGAACATGCAGCAAACGTGGAGACAACAAAATAACACCGGGAAAACTTGTCTTTGAGAAAGTCGGCAGCGACCATGAAGACAACACCACAGCTCAAGAACTGGAACCGGAACCAATTTCATAACCTTACCGGATTTCTTCACTCCCTACCACTTGGAGAGGCTTGACGTTTCGGTGCCATACTGTATTTAAGGGACAGTCGTGGCTAAATAGCATGAGTTCAAGAATTCAACAGGCTGGGCAAAGCTCACTCAACATGGCGCTATTCAGACTGAAAACAGTGTAGATGGTGGGAGACTTCCCTAAAGTTCCCTGTGTTGTAAGGTCCTGAAAGTCCCTGTGGTGTCAACTTGTTATCCCCGTTGTTCCCCGCCCCATCCCTCTTCCTTCATCAGATCTAATGTCTCTGTTCCCCACTGTTTTGTCCTTCTCTCTCCTGCCACCCCCCCTTGATGTGCGTTGTGTGTTAACTCACATTCGAGCCTAAAAAAGACGTCATCACTGTGCATTATGTGGTCACAGTGCCACATTCAAACCTGCGGATAATCAAGCTTTATGCGCGTTCGGGAAATAAGTGTCGCATTTATTCCACACTCGTAAACAAATCCATGTTGTGAAAACTTGTTGGATGAGGGTTTACTGCACCTTGTGGCACTGATATAGACAACCAGGCCAGACTGCATTTCTTGGAAGACTTGAACTTGTGTGTCACAGTCCGATACCCCTCCTATTCGGGAGGTGATCTTCCACATGTACTCCATGGTGCTGCAGCATTTATTCATGCTCTTAACTTCCTTGTTATAAACTATGTATTATGAAAGTTTCAGCTTTGTGAGAAAGTTCCAACTATATACAGAGTACCAGAAAGGGTGCATTTGATAGCTTGTTTATTTGCCTTTCCACTTCAAGCATGTTTATCGTTCATGTTTTAATTGCTACTCCTCTTTTGGCTTCTTTACAGGGATTGCTTTTTTGACAATGCCGCAGTTTGCTTAAAATGCCTCCGACTCTCCTCGAGGAGAAGTCTCAGGAACGCGTTTGAATTCCGGCCGACGCTGCACTGCAAGGATCCTCTCTGATTGACCATAGCTAGAACAGGCCATGCATGTTTCCGATTTATCACTGCTCCAAAGTTTTCTGCAGCAGGTCTTGGACTGGTGTTTGCACAGCTTTATACATCTTGACTAACGTTTTATTTTATTTTATTTCTTTCACTTTTCTTGAAATTATTTGCTACCTTTATGCACTTTCAAACCTCCTTTATTTGTTACAAATATCCGAGCTTTGACCAATACAATTTCACAGCAGAGTGTGTGTGTGTGTGTGTGTGTGTGTGTGTGTGTGTGTGTGTGTGTGTGTGTGTGTGTGTGTGTGTGACTATTTCTGTGAATATAGCTCACATTGAGACTTTGCCTGCAGGCCCAAGCTGCATGTGAGGATGGGTTCAGGTTTGCAAAGGTAAAGAATTTTGCTCTGTAAGCTTAGGGCACTTTATCAGACATGGAAGCACTCGCGGAGCACTCTGTCAGACACGGGAAAATTTAAGGTGTGCATTGTGTATGTTTGGCAAGTTTTCTTTCCTTAATTTTATTTCTGTTGCAACCTTTGACACCATCATTCTCTGCTCAGTTTTTACTGAAGCATTGTTCTGATTATATATATTATATATATAATAAGGATGGCTGAGATGTATGCCCACCACACTCAAAGCTATCGAGCCTGGGTTTGAATCCCAACCCAGCTAAAACTTCATCCATCACAGTGTCTCACAAGCAGGGTGATTCGTCAATGTGTGTGCGCCGTCCCTCCGATGGATGCTAAACTGGGCATCCCGTCTGCCGGTATTAGTTGGTGGATTTAAAGATCCCCAGTGTCCTTCGAGAATAGTAGGGGAGCTATCGTCGGCACCATGAACAAATTCCTGCCTAACGACTGCTGGGAAGGCAATGGCAAACCATTTAGTATCATCCTGCCAAGAAAGCTTTGGCAGCATTGATGCTCTGTAACAGAGTGTGGTGCATCAGAACAGAATATATATATATATATATATATATATATATGTAATTTTATTTATATTATTTATTTAAGGTGCAAATTTGGAATGATAACATATGATTCTAAGTGGTGAATTTAATTTATCTGGAAAACTTTTTTGCCACCATAAAACTTGTCGGACAGACTTTTTTTTTTGTTGTTTATAAAAACCAAAATACGTGGTACAAGTCCTTCAATGAGTGCAAAAGCCACTGTTGCTTTTTGAACAATAAAATTGTCTTTTTAAGGCCTTCGCTCTAACTTTGTGCTCAGATTTTTTACACAGGTGTGAAACAACTTGTTGGAAGATCATTGGTGTTTTCAAGTTATGAAATACATACTTTGGAGATTATGTGGTCTCCTTCTTGCCAAGCAACAGTGGAGATTCTGGATATGGTGAATTCCACAGGAGATTCCTTCCAAACTTAGTAGGTCAGGTATGGGAGCATGCGCCAGAGCAGTGCGTCGCTGCGTCCACTTTCCGTCGGTGTCGGTATCCTCGGGCCTCCGTTTGGCCATCCCCCAGGCAGATGCCTGGCCCATCCCCATCTCCTTGAGATGCCGATCACCTGCTGCAACCACGAGGGCACGTGGTCGGCCCATTGGCCTCTCCACTCACGAGACTCCCTCGCTGAGAGAATCTGGTGAGCAGGATTAGTGTCAGGAAAATGAGCCCATATCCATATAGCCGCAGTCGACGCTCACGGACTATGCAGGTAACAAATCTCATTGACTCTCTCTCAGCAACCGCTCTTTGGACACAAAGTCGACTAGTGATAGCCAAGGATTCTCCGAGAGACTGGTACCAAAGGATTAAGTCTCCATCTCAGATCCTAGTCAGAGTCCAAGGCTCACATCCATAGAGCAGACTGGAAGCACCAAGGACCTGAAGACTCAGATTTTCGTCCTCCCGCACAGGTACCGGCGTGCACACCCATGATCCAGTGAATCCATGACTCCCCAGGCCCGACCCAGACGTATATTGACCTCTCGTGACTCACAGCCAGCAGAGACATGAATATCACTGCCAGGTAAGTGAATCCCTCCACGACCTCAACATAACTGTGTTGATACCCTTCATCCTTCATCCACTCACTGATGACCTCACACAACATGGGAAAGAACCAAAAACATTTCTGGTTTGGTTGGACGAATGTGCTGCTGCTCTTACCACTGCGAATTATTCACTCGTGGAGGCTTGTCCATCCGAAGTCAAATGCACCACTATGAATCATGGTGAATGTCAAATGTGGCAGTTGGTGGAGTATTTCAACAGCATGTGGAAGGGAAGTGGAAGTCAATTTCTGGGTTTTTTTCCAAAAGGTTGCAGCCGCAGAGACGAGGTACAGCACCTTCAGTCATGAATTGCTGGTGGTTTACCTCGTAATCTGCAATTTTCATCACATGCTAAGGTAGGCAGTTTTGTGTTTGCACTGACCATAAGCTCTTAATCATGCTTTGCAGGCAAAACCTGATTGTTATTCACCAAGAGAGGTCCGACACCTTGACTACATTTCTCAATTTACTACCGATATCCGTCATATCAGCCGTAAGGAGAATGCTGCAGCTGATGCTCCTCACGGCTCAACACAAACACCTCCATCGGTTTCCTCAGGCTTGCCAAGGCGCGCAGCAGGGGGACGAGAACTTCAGCATCTCATAGCCAGCTCCACATCGCTCAAGTTCAGTGAAGTACCTCTCGCTATCTCTGAAGGTACTCTTGTTTGCGCCTTATCCACTGGTACTCTCGTCCATATGTTCCTGCTGAGTTCAGATGGCGCATATTTGGTGCTCTGCACAATCTATCTCACCCTGGTAAGCCTGTTGTTGGCTTGGAATAATAGGGTCCTGAGGTCAGCCCCGTTGGCCGCTGAATTAAAATACACCAGGAGGTTTACTCAGCCTGTCTCTTCTGAGGTCGGCAAAATGAGCACAGTGTACTGGTAAGGGGGACACTGCATCAGCGGCATAACCGCGTCCCAACCAATGATGCAACCAGCAGCCGCAGGCTGCACTCAATAGAGAGAGAGAGATCTCACCCTGGTGTCAGACAAACACTGCACCTTGTGACTCAACGTTTTGTCTGGTGTGGCATGAACCCAATGACATGAGAACTAGACATGAGAAACAGGCCAGAAACTAGCCTGTTTACGTTGTCAGTGACCGAAAATACATCGTCACATGGTAACACCATTCAGTAACTTTGCATCTCCATACGCCCATTTAATCACGTGCACATTGATTTAGTCGGTCTTCTTACACCATTTACCGGAAAACACATCTACTTACATGGTGGTTGATTATTACAAGTGGCCGGAAGCTATTCCAATACCTGAAAGTGTCAGAGCGTAGCCAAAGCTTTCGTTTCCTGATGGGTTTCAGTGTTTGGTACCCATCAATGATCACCGAGACAGAGGACAACAGTTTGAGTCAAAACGATGACTGAATGATGTGGAAGTGAACGCACCAGAACTTCTTACCACCCCGCTGCAAATGGGCTTTTCGAACAGTTCAATGGACAGATTAAGTCCTCAGAGCACAAGCAGACCACTCGCTGGATGGAAAACCACAGGTAGTCCTTTTGGGCATTCGTGCATGATGAAAGCTGATCTGAGTTGCAGTGGAACAGAGTTTATTTTTTGGATCAACACTTCACTTCCTGGGCAATTTGTTGCTTCGACTAACAGTCACAGCAGTTTGGATTCACATTATGTGGACAGACTGCAAAGGATGAGTGAGTTCTATCACGTCCTCACCAGGGCTTTTTATTATTTGATCCAATGTCGAGACTCGTATGAGAGCTAACACACATATATGAAAATGAGGGGGTGGAGAAGGAGGATAAAACAGTGGGGAACAAACATGGAGATTTGTGGAAGGGAGAGGATGGGCCAGGTACACAGGGTAAACAATATGGATGCTTCAGGGACTTTCAGGAAGGAAAGCAGGGCATGAGAAAGAGGTGGGTATGGGGTGTATTAAGGGGGTAGAAAAGATTGTGGTTTGGATGGGTGAAGACAAGAGGTTGTGGTGGTGAACAATGTTTTGAAGACCTGGAGTGAAGAGAGTGTGGGAGTTTGTTCCAAAGGTGGTAAAAAAAAAAAGACAAATGAAAGAGTGAGGTGAGCAGTATTCTTGATTTTGGTAGTTTTACCAGAAGGGGTTGCTGGCAGACTGCGCCCTGCAGAAATATGGGGGAATATCGCAGACAGAGCAGTGGGGGCAGGTCGGAGTGGATATGGAAGAAGACAGAAAGACCACCGACCTGCCTGTGTTGAGAGAGTGGAGACCAAAGACAGCCTCATCGCGGGAGATACCAATGATCTAAATGCCTTGGTTTCCACAGCGTGAAGCCAAGAAAGGTGAGGGCGGAGCACCAGCCCAGAGGGGAGAGCAGTACTCCTTCAGGCTGCGGACTCCATCATCAGAAAGCTTTGTACGAGGTCAGGAGCTCAGGTGGCCGAGGAAGGACTTTGCACGACGGAGGATTCCAGTCGGCAACTGCCTGTGGAAGCCAGCTTGGAAATTTGGCTTTCCCAGGAAAGATCATGAGACCCAGAAGCTTGAATGGAAGGACTTCTTCAAGAGGATTGTGAGAAAGTAGATTGGGGGGGGGGGGGGAGGGGTTCCAGACGGTCCTTTCAGAGAGACATAGTGAGAGTGTTGAGATTTGTCAGGGTTGAAAGACATGTTCCACGTGTTGGACCAGCTTGTAATTTTTACCAGATCGGCAGAGAGTGAAGAAGCTGCTGCTTGCCGATTCTGAGAGATGACAGATGGTACGGCAGAGGGTGGAGTCATCAGCAAAGAGATAAAGAGGATTTTACAGAGAGTTGGAGAGATCATTTATGAAACCAGAAAAAGAACAGGGCCCAGAACGCTACCTTGAGGAACTCCAGCCTGGACAGGAAGAGGGATGAGAGAACTCATTAAGGGCAACACGGTTGCGACAGGAGAGGAAGTCTGCGAGCCAAGAGTGGAGATAGCCTTGGATACCAGCAGAAGACAATTTGGTGAGAAGGGCAGGGTGCCAGACCATATCGAAAGCACGCAATATGTCGAGGATATGGCTCTGATTTCATGTCTGGCATTGAGTATCTCCATCCATTGTTGGAGAGGCAGAAGCAGCATATCCAGGGTAGAGTGACCTGGTCTGAAACCAAATTGATGATCGGAAATCAGGCCATTGGAGAAGAGGAAGGATTTAATGTCTGAAGGGCTGATGGTTCCATAACTTCCTGATGATTGGGAGAAGGCTGTTTTGGTCTGTAGTTGCAGGGATCTGTTTTTTGCACATTTTTTTGTCCATGGCAGTATGTTTGCTTATTTCCAAGCAGATGGCAGATGACCTTGAGCAAATGAGAGGGTGAATAGGACAGAGAGAGGGTGAGCAAGAGCAGAGCAGATTTTTTATGATACGTGAGCTGATGCCGTCCTGTCAAGTTGCATGACGACTCCAGCTTTGAAACATCCAGAGCTGTTCCATGATTTTTCTGCTCTTTGTGTTCCAGTTTTTCCTTGAGCCTCGACTTCGGAAACAAAAATTAAACTGGAAGGGCACTCGGAAGAGGTTGTATCTCTGCCACACAATTTCTGATCCTGTTGAACAAATCGGGCAAAGAAGATAATATTCTGCTGAATGAATACTACTCATTCACTGCTTAAAATAAGGCCTAGGTCCTTCAATTACATGACATTTTAGATATATGAATAGAATACAGTTCTACACTTGGGCTGCTACACTATCTTTTTGACTCCATCTCCCATGGTAAAGAATCACTTTAAATATGATTGGATCTGGAGTCGGATCTTCACCAAAATTGAATCAATTTTCGGTGTCACACCCCAAACTGTGCACCAAATTTCCTCTGAATTAATCCACAACTTTTTGAGATATCCTGCACACAAAGGGACAGACGACAGACAGGTGAAAACAACGTGCATCACGTTTAGTGGTGGAGGTAACTGGTTGGTTGTGTGAATGGGGCTTCAGTGGCACTGGAAGGGTCCATTGGAAAAGAGGATTCTCAACAACATCAATGATATTCATTTTTATTGAGATTACATGTCACCGAGTACAGAATTCCATTCCTGTCGCCAGTCTCAATAAATTTATGTCACGTCGCCACTCCCAATGAATTCCCATCCCATGTCCACTAATTCAGGATTGAACACTAAGAAGGAACTCATTGGCGTTTTGAGCACCTCCGTCCCTTGTTGTTGTTGTTCTTCTTCTTCTTCTGATTCCCTATTTTTGATTGAAAAACCCTCCCAATGCCAGTTGCAAGGATCCTGTACAATTGTTTGAAGGAATCAAGACAAAATAAAATTCCAACAATGTCATCACAACATTGACGTATGGTTTCCCAAGTTGCATCCACCACGTTCTCCTCTTCCTCATACTGGAGGTGATGTTTCACATCATCTTCTATATATTCCTGAACATCTATGGGATGAGGGAGACACTGTCAAAATGAAAAATATATTTAATGAACAAGATCAAATGGAGGGAAACTCATCGTAATTGATTTTGTTTTAATTAAGTTCCTCATTGTGGTATGAAATGGTGACAGTCATTGCCCAAGTGTGAGAGTGTAAACATAATGAAGCGAACATCACCTTGTCAAAACATGAATCATGAGGAACCCAAACACAAAATAATTTGTAAACAATTAATACCAATAAACTTGTGGCTCTGCTGTTAATGAATGATTGTTCACAACATCATGAAATGAAGAAGGATCAAAGGGAAACTTCACAGGAAACACAAAACTTCTTTACCAGGTGCAGGGCTCTCATCCAGATTTACATTTCCACTGCAGGAAGGCTCCGCTGCTGGATACTTCATTGTTGTTGTCTGCCTCGGGGGGGGGGGGATCCCCAGTTGGAGCCTCCAATGGCATAGTGTTGGGAATGTTACTCTCCAGAAGAACCTAAAAAATAATCATATAAAAAAGGTGAATTCAAGAGAAATCCATTTGGTCCGATTGCACTCGTCGGCCGTTCGAAAGTTCATTCTTCCTCATCCAATGGAGACTTGTTTTGCGACGTGGTGTCCTTCATTGGACTTCCCATCTTCATCACCTCACCCACCACTCTTCCTTACTCTCATCTCTCCCATCACCACCCTACCTGCTCTCCCCTCACACCTCCACCCACCTCTCTTGCTTCTTCAATCACCCAATCCCACTATCCTTTCCATTCCCGACTTCGTCTCCAACCATCCAAAATTTCCCCAAAACTTACAGCTAACGTTGAGGATTTGTTCAGAGGTCTTCACTTCCACAATCGCTGCAGCAGATTGTTCTTCACCAAGTCTGGAGGATTGTAGTGTGGGTAAAGGAAAAAATGATGCAACAAAATGGAGTGTTTCATTTCATTCTATTTATTGTCCAAGTGAACAAAATGCCATTACTGAGATGAACTCAATCAATATCCTTAACAAGAACAATCTTTGGTTTGATTCACTATCAAAAACTTGGGAATTCCTGCCCATTTGAATGAGTGTACCAAATAACTCAAGCATCCTGACTCTGAACTGTGTGAATATTCCTCTTTATATTATTATAATAATTTAGAAAGTTTCAAAGTTGTTTCATTTCAATGTGGACACCTGTGTAACCATACCATCGATGATTCTGCATGAACTCGTGTAAATGGAATTTGTATCCAGTGTAAGTGTTGAAATATATTGTTACGGATTTTAGAATCCGGTCTGATGAATGCATCCACACATCCAGGTCCTCAGACAGTTATTTCCTTAATGCATGTTCAGATAGCCCATCCCCATGTCTAATGGGTTCTTAAATGTGATGCGTTGAGAAGGGTAAAGGATAGATCCCTCTCTATTGGGAAGCTTTTTTTCTTTTACGACAGACACACGTTACAACACATTTCTTTCACGAGCTCTGAAGCCCGCCCTCGTTTTTCCTCAGCAACATTTTTCACGAGCTCTGAAGCCCGCCCTCGTTTTTCCTCAGCAGCATTCTTTCGCGAGCTCCGACGCCCGCCTTTTTTGAAAGCGCACGGGTCGTCATGGTAACCGTGCCCCAATGGGTGGGGTGAGCTTGGGGCGGACGGAACCCCGTAGAGACACGCCGAAGATATAAAGGGCGTTCTGTGAGGAGAGACGTTCTGTGGAGAGAGACGTTCGGAGAGGAAAAGGCGAAAGAGGGACATTCTGTGGAGAGAGACGTTCGGAGAGGAAAAGGCGAAAGAGGGACGTTCTGAAGCGAGAGAGACGTTCTGTAGGAGGAGTACGTTTTGAGAGTGGGGAAAAATGAAAGCGATACGTTTCTGAAGAGAAGAGGATACGTACTGAGATTGAAAAAAATTTTAAAAAGCGTGACGAAAGAGGTACGAGAGAGAGGCGAGCAAGAAGCAGATGTAGGCGTGCAAAAGAGGAGGAGGAAGCGCACGTGTGGGTGTCTGGCCAGCGCCAACAGCGAGATGGTTCGTCCTGCCCAGACTTCGGCAAGCGAGCGTGTGGACTGGCATTCAAGGCTGCCCCGCGAGAGGCTGTACGACAAAGCTGGGTGATGGCGACGGACGTGACACGCACGCACGCATTTCAGAACGTTTTTGCTTCACGGACGACTTTCTGGTGAGACGATTTCTCCCCCTGAATGATCCCGTTGGGTACCCTTGTCTGTGTTTAGCTGTCAGTAAGTCAACCCCGTTAAGCTTCTGCTCTTTGTCTCTTTCCTGGCATTTTGATTGATTTTGCTTTGAAATTCTTTATTTACCTCAGCAAATAAAAGTTCTTTTTTTATTTATTTTATTATTAATAATTATTTGTCGATTTCCAACCTGTCCGTGTTTGTCCTTTCCTTCATTGGTCAAGCATTGTTCGAACCGAGATAGACTGGGAGGTAACTACCACAGATTTGACCAAAAATGTCGACACGCACCAGCGGTTAAAATGCTCGGCCGCCATAATTAAAATCTAATCAGATAATACTGGTGCTTTGCCGAGGGCGTGCTCCCCACTCAGGTAACCACGTGACCTCCAGTTAAACGGAATAATTAGACATCGGACACTGGAACTCGTGGTTGACTGGGTGGCGTTAGTGGTTTAAAACAACCCACGTACCATAACGTTAATTGTGAGCGGTGGCCCCAGGTCCGGCTCCACGAGGACAACCGGGGATTAATCCCCTGAGTGACAAGCTGGTGTCTGTACCCATGACCGAACAATATATTTAATCCAAAATGGGTTGATGGATTATTTATCGATTACAATAAGATTCCCTTCCACACATTAAAAAATAATAATCATGATAAGAGGACGGTTGACACAAAGTGTGGAATACACAAATTAATAAAATAATAATCGTGATATAAAGAGGGTTATTTACACATTGTGTGGATATACACAAATAATAAATAATAATCATGAATAAGAGGGTAATTTACACATCGTGTGGATATACATAAATTAATAAAATAATAATCATGGTAAGAGTTTATTTACACATTGTGTGGATATACACAAATTAATAAATATGTAATCATGATAAGTGGGTTATTTACACTATATGTGGACAGACACAAATTAATATAAATAATAGTCATGAAAAGGGTTATTTACACACAGTGTGAACATACACAAATTAATAAATAATCATCATGATAAGTGGGTAATTTACACAAAGTTTGGATAACATAAATTAATAAAATAATATCATGGTAAGAGGGTTATTTACACATTGTGGGATATACACAAATTAATAAAATAATAATCATAAGTGGGTAATTTACACAAAGTGTGGATATACATAAATTAATAAAATAATGATCATGGTAAGAGGGTTATTTGCACATCGTGTGGATATACACAAATTAATAAAAATAACAATGATAAGAGGGTTATTTCCACATTGTGTGGATATACACAAATTAATAAAATAATATCATAAGAAGGTTATTTACACATTGTGTGGATATAGATAAATATATAAATAAAATAAATAACAATATAAAAAAATAAATAAAAAAAATATACAATTATGTTTATATACAAAAAATAATAAATTAAAAATTATAATACAATAATAAAATTAACAAAATATAAATAAAAATAAAAAATATAATCAAATAAAATAAAATAAAAATAAAATAAACAATAAAATTAATAATATAAAATATAACAAATATAAAAATATAAATAATAAAACTAATAAATGATAAAAATACAATCTATAAATAAAAAATAAAAAATAAATAATAAATAAACCAAATAATAAAAAAAAAAAATCAATAATAATAAAATGAATAAAATTAATAATAAATATAAAAAAATAAATGATAATAAAAATAAAAAAAAAAAATTAATCATAAGAGAAAAAAACAAAATAAAAAAAATAAATATAATAAGAGGGTTATTTAGCACATAGTGTGGATATACAAAATTAATAAATAATATCATAAGAAGGGTTATTTACACTGTGTGGATAAAAATTAATAAATAATAATCATGAAAGAGGGTTATTTACACTTGTGTGGATAACACAAATTAATAAATAATAATCATGATAGAGGGTTATTTACACATAGTGTGGATATACATAAATTAATAATAATAATAATCATGATAGAGGGTTATTTCACATGTGGGGATCATACAAATTAATAAAATAATAATCATATATAAAGGGTTTATTTGCACATCGTGTGGATATACACAAATTAATAAAATAATAATCATGATAAGCGAGGGTTATTTGCACATCGTGTGGACATACACAAATTAATAAAATAATAATCATGATAAGAGGGTTATTTATACACAAATTTAAAAAATAATAATCATGAAAAGAGGGATATTTACACATCGTGTGGATACACACAAATTAATAAAATGATAATCATGGTAAGAGGGTTATTTGCATACAGTGTGGATATACACAAATTAGTGAAATAATAATCATGATAAGAGGGTTATTTACACATCGTGTGGATATCCTTAAATTAATAAAATAATAATCATGATAAGAGGGTTATTTGCACATCGTGTGGATATACACAAATTAATAAA
>CM068960.1:123101113-123118012 GCA_035128595.1 Eptatretus atami | reverse complement strand
TACACATTGTGGATATACACAAATTAATAAAATAATAATCATGATAAGTGGGTTATTTACACACAGTGTGAAAATACATATTAATAAAATAATAATCATGATAAGACGGTTATTTATACATAAATTAATAAAATAATCATGACAAGAGGGCTATTTACACAGAGTGTGGATAAACACAAATTAATAAAATAATAATCATGATAAGAGGGTTATTTACACATTGTGGATATTCACAAATTAATAAAATAATAATCATGGTAAGAGGGTTATTTACACACAGTGTGGATATACATAAATTAATAAAATAATAATAATGATAAGTGGGTTATTTACAGAGAAGATGAAGGACAAGAGGAATAACAAAAACGAGTAACAATGGCCCAGAAAGGAACATAAATGGGATAAAAATTTACCGAGTGTAGAAGAGATTGTGGATGTGCCCTGCTTGAGTGCACGAGGTAGTGATGGGCAATAACGTTTGAGAGATTGAAGTCAGAAGGTTGGGACAACGGACACGGATATTATTCCACATTTGGGAGGATAAGGGAAACTAACGAATGCAGTAGGCAACAGCCTGGACTTTGTTAATGTGAGCAGTCGAGGATTACTTGAGGGCAGAGGTGGAAGAGGGCAGGAGGAGCAAGGCTATATGTAACATTGGTATGAAGACAGCGGGCAACCAACTCACTACAGATGGTAGAGTGGCAGTCCGTAGGAATTCACCTCCTACTTGGTAATCCGTCCATCTGCCTCTCTTGCTGTCCCGTGTGTTGTTTTCACAGCTGCAAAAGCGAACATTTTGTTGAAATGTGGACATGTATTCGATGCAAGACCTGCTGGAGGCAGCATGGGGTCAGCTCGTGCACTCGCTCACGGAGACGAACACTGAATTTGCCAAACACATCAAGCTGGACTGTCAGGTTGGACTCTCGTTTCCACGATGTATCTTCGGCTGAAAAAAGATTTACTGTGATGATGAAAACTTGGATAGTGGAGAAAAACTTGTTTGGATCAGCATTCAGTGTGTTCTGCATGAGAATCCCTGGATGCATTTTTTTTTTTAATTGCTATGTATTATTTTTTTGACATTGCAGTGAATGATTTTACTCTTCATGGGTTTTGTATCACAGAAAATGTGAGGCTAAGGGCTTCATCTGTGAGATATGTCATGATGGCGAAGCGGCTGTTCCAATTCGACAGTCACGCGTCCGTCTGCCCCTCTTGCTCGACCGTCTTCTCACAGGTTCTTGAGAAACACCCTCCATCACCCACATCCATCATTTAGTCACCTATAGGCTATAGACCATGTAGAAGTTTCTCAGAAATTTCATCACCGGCATTTAACACTTAGCTTAATGTTAGGAGTTGCGAGTGCAAACCTCCGGAATGGTTGCGAAGCCGAGCTGAATTATCCTTGTCTTGAGACCTTTTCCTTGAGTTGCTCCTTATCCAGAGCATCAAGGAACAAACTTCTCATCCAGAAAATTATTTCCACCAAACCTCACATTTGAAGTGACTTAATGGTTTGTTGTACTCATCGTGTTAAATAGTTACAAATCTCTTGCATTATTTACTTACTACTTTTTTAAATTAAATCGAATGCATGTTGTTGTTATTCATCCTATCAAATTAAAAGGTGAAAGTTTTAATTTTGAAAAGCTGGACTTGCTGTTGGTAAAGCCGATGTTTCGGCAACGATCTACTCACCTTGGTCACCAGCAGATGTTGAAGTGATGAAGAAGCTTGAGAATCGCTCCGCGACTCCGTCGGTAGTAAGGTGAGTTGGTCTGAAGACCAATCTGGCGTCACGTAACAATTGCAGACGGCGTGGAAGAGATGTTAGAGCTTTGTCCCACGTAGTGACAGATGAAACTGCAAACCGCCTTCTTTGTTGAGAGATGGTGTTCAACCTTTCCCAATTTGATTCTTTACAACCTCCAGCAAACCATTTTTTCTGTCTAAGGTGACCACTTGACTTATCAAGCTGTGACCATGCAGGTTCAAGTGCGTATAACAAGCAGAGTTCAAGCCTCTCATAACGCTGGACGACTTGAATTCTGCTTCAATCTGGATGCTTCCTGCCTGGATGCTTGAAGTCCTGCCAGTCGGCTAGTGAAATGCCAGACTCGTTGTCGCTGAGGTGGTTCTCCAAGAATGACCAGAGAGATGTCCACTTTAACAAGCATATGGTAAGATGAATCAATTGGAGCAGAAGAACAACAGATATTTGCAGGGAAATTGGTCATAACAAATCCATGAGATGATATACCGTTGACTGAGACCCGGGTCGGGTAGTTGACAGATTGAGTAAGTCCCAAAGAGTTACAGAAGTCCTTTGCTGAAGTGCCATGGCAGGTGAGAGAGGTACCACACACCAGGCAACTGGCTTGATGACAATTAAAATCACCACATATGAGGACGAGAGAGTTTGGATGAGTGTATAGAAGTTGATCCATGTTTTCGGCGAGCGAGATTAAATAGATCATCCTGTTTGGTGGACCATATTCACACACATAAACGAGGTGGTAGTGGAAGGGAGCCATAGCAGAGGTATCCTGGGGGTGTGGTGTAGTGAGGTCAGTGCAGTGGAGAGTGGGAATAGAGAGTAACTCTGCTGCCAGGACGGGGCTCAGTTATATCATACCGGAGGAGGGAGTAACCAGGGAGAGATACGAAGGATTCAGAGACATCTTGAAGGAGGAAAGTTTCTGTTAAGCAGATTATGTTGGTTGTCAATGGCAACTGTATGGAGAGATCTGTCAGGTTGGAGTGAAGGCCCAGATTTGAGATCCACTGTTAAGAAAGTGAGGGGAGAGGAGGCTTTGGAGCAGAGGAGGGGAGAATGCGGAACTTGGAGAGAGAGAGGTTTAGGACAAGGAACGTGAAGAGATGCAGGAGGGAGGGGGAGGCAGGAGGGTAGATAAAGGGTTATAACAGGGGAGGAGCTAGGAGGAGGTAGATTTAGAGGTTGGTGAATTTGCACTGAAGTTGGACAGAAAGCACGATTGATAGAATACAAACATGCATTGCAAAACTGGAATTTTAATTTTTTCAAGTCGAGATATGTTTTAAAAGACGTTAGGCGCGCTGGGTTTAATGAAGGCGAGTTTAAGAGAATGGAGAAAGGAAAGCTATAACATTTGGACGTTTTTAGACATGGGACTTGATTTTTTTGTTATATCTTAAAGACATTAAACAGAGGGTATAGTTGGGAGGGATTGTGGTGAAAATAAAAACAACTGAAGTTAATAAGGAGAATACATAAACACGATCGTGCACACAGGCAGGGCGAAGTGTAGGGCCTCAAGGATCCGACATGAAAAGTCCAGCGAATGTTCTCAAAATTGGCACAAGTTAAAACAAAATCGAACTAAGAAGGCATGCAGCAAACGTGGAGACAACAAAATAACACCGGGAAAACTTGTCTTTGAGAAAGTCGGGCAGCGACCATGAAGAACACCACCACAGCTCAAGAACTGGAACCCGAACCAATTTTCATAACCTTACCGGATTTTCTTCACTCCTACCACTTGGAGAAGGCTTGACGTTTCGGTGCCATACTGTATTTAAGGGGAAGTCGTGGCTAAATAGCATCGAGTTCAAGAATTCACAGGCTGGGCACAAGCTCACTCAACATGGCGCTATTTCAGATGAAAACAGTGTAGATGGTGGGAGACTTCCCTAAAGTTCCCGTTGTGTAAGGTCCTGAAAGTCCCTGTGGTGTCCAACTTGTATACACCGTGTTCCCCGCCCCATCCCTCTTCCTTCATCAGATCTAATGTCCTCTGTTCCCACTGTTTTGTCTTCTTCTCCTGCCACCCCCCCCCTTGATGTGCGTTGTGTGTTAAACTCACATTCGAGCTAAAAAAGACGTCATCACTGTGCATTATGTGGTCACAGTGCCACATTTCAACCTGCGGATAATCAAGCTTTTGCGCGTTCGGGAATAAGTGTCGCATTTATTCCCACACTCGTAAACAAATCCATGTTGTGAAAACTGTTGGTGAGGGTTTACTGCACCTTGTGGGACTGATTAAGACACACAGGCCAGACTGCATTTCTTGGAAGACTTGAACTTGTGTGTCACAGTCCGATACCCCTCCTTCATTCGGGAGGTGATCTTCCACATGTAATCCATGGTGCTGCAGCATTTATTCATGCTCTTAACTTCCTTGTTATAAACTATGTATTATGAAAGTTTCGAGCTTTGTGGAGAGTTCCAACTATATAGAGAGTACCAGGGGCTGCATTGATAGCTTTTTCATTTTGCCTTTCCACTTCAAGACCGATGTTATGTTCTAGTGTTTAATTGCTACTACCTCTTTTGGCTTCCTTCTCACAGGGATTGCTTTTTTGACAATGCCGCAGTTTGCTTAAATGCCTCCGACTCCCTCGAGGAAGAGTCTCAGGAACGCGTTTGAATTCCGGCCGACGCTGCACTGCAGGATCCTCTTCTGATTGACCATAGCCTAGAACAGGCCATTGCCATGTTTCCGATTATCACTGCACTCCAAAGTTTTCTGCAGCAGGTCTTGGACTGGTGTTTGCACAGCTTTATACATCTTGACTAACGTTTATTTTTATTTTATTTCTTTCACTTTTTCTTGAAATTATTTGCTACCTTTATGCACTTTCAAACCTCCTTATTTTGTTACAATATATCCGAGCTTTGACGAATACAATTTCACACGCAGGTGTGTGTGTGTGTGTGTGTGTGTGTGTGTGTGTGTGTGTGTGTGTGTGTGGTGTGTGTGTGTGTGTGTGACTCTTTCTGTGAATATAGCTCACATGAGACTTTGCCTGCAGGCCAAGCTGCATGTGAGATGGGTCAGGTTTGCAAAGGTGAAGGAATTTTGCTCTGTAAAGCTTAGGGCACTTTATCAGACATGGAAGCACTCGCGAGCACTCTGTCAGACACGGGAAAATTTAAGGTGTGATTGTGTATGTTTGGCAAAGTTTTCTTTCCTTAATTTTATTTTCTGTTGCAACCTTTGACACCATCATTCTCTGCTCAGTTTTTACTGAAGCATTGTTCTGATTATATATAATATATATATATCATATTAAGGATGGCTGAGATGTATGCCCACCCACACTCAAAGCTATCGAGCCTGGGTTGTGAATCCCAACCAGCTAAAACTGTCATCCATCACAGTGTCTCACAAGCAGGGTGATTCGTCAATGTGTGTGGCCGTCCCCCGATGGATGCTAAACTGGGCATCCCGTTGCCGGTATTAGTTGGTGATTTAAAGACCCACAGTGTCTTCGAGAATAGTAGGGGAGCTATCGTCGGCACCATGAACAAATTCCTGCCCTAACACTGCTGGAAGGCAATGGCAAACCATTTAGATAATCCTTGCCAAGAAACAGCTTTGGCAGCATTGATGCTCCTGTAACAGAGTGTGGTGCAATCAGAACAGAATATATATATATATATATATATATATATATATATATATAATATATATGTAATTTTTATATTATTTATTTGAGGAGTGCAAATTTGGAATGATAACATATGATTTTAGTGAATTTTATGGAAAACTTTTGTGTGAAGCACCATATTAATTAGACTCGGACGAATTGTACTTTTTTTGTGTTGTTTATAAAAACCAAAATACGTGGTACAAGTCCTTCAATTGAGTGCAAAAGCCACTGTTTGCTTTTTGAACAATAAAATTGTCTTTTTAAGGCCTTCGCTCTACTTTGTGCTCAGATTTTTTACACAGGTGTGACACACTTGTTGGAAGATCATTGTGTTTTCAAGTTATGAAAATACATCTTTGGAGATTAATGTGGTCTTCCTTCTTGCCAAGCAACAGTGGAGATTCGGATATGGTGAATTTCACAGGAGATTCCTTCCAAACTTAGTAGGTCAGGTATGGGAGCATGCGCCAAGAGCAGTGCGTCGCTGCGTCCACTTCCGTCGGTGTCGGTACTCCAGGGCCTCGTTTGGCCATCCCCAGGCAGATGCCTGGCCCATCCCATCTCCATTGAGATGCCGATCACCTGCGCAACCACGAGGCACGTGGTCGGCCCATTGGCCTCCTCCACTCACGAGACTCCCTCGCTGAGAGAATCTGGTGAGCAGGATTAGTGTCAGGAAAATGAGGCCCATATCCATATAGCCGCAGCTGACGCTCACGGACTATGCAGGTAACAAATTCATTTGACTCTCTCTCTCAGCAACCGCTCTTTGACACAAAGTCGACTAGTGATAGCCAAGGATTCTCCGAAGAGACCTGGTACCAAAGGAATTAAGTCTCCATCTCAGATCCTTAGTCAGAGTCCAAGGCTCACATCCATAGAGCAAGACTGGAAGCACCAAGTGACCTGAAGACTTCAGATTTTCGTCCTCCCGCACAGGTACCGGCAGTGCCACACCCATGATCCAGTGAATCCATGACTCCCCAGGCCCGACCCAGACGTATATTGACCTCTGACTCACAGCCAGCAGAGACATGAATATCACTGGCCAAGGTAAGTGAATCCTTCCACGACTCAACAAACTGTGTTGATACCCTTCAATCCTTCATCCACTCACTGAGACCTCACACAACATGGGAAAGAACCAAAAACATTTCTGGTTTGGTTGGACGAATGTGCTGCTGCTCTTACCACTGCGAAATTATTCACTCGTGGAGGCTTGTCCATCCGAAGTCAAATGCACCACTATGAATCATGGGAATGTGAAATGTGGCAGTTGGTGAGTATTTCAACAGCATGTGGAAGGGAAGTGGGAAGTCAATTTCTGGGTTTTTTTCCAAAAGGTTGCAGCCAGCAGAGACGAGGTACAGCACCTTCAGTCATGAATTGCTGGTGGTTTACCTCGTAATCTGCAATTTTCATCACATGCTTAAGGGTAGGCAGTTTTGTGTTTGCACTGACCATAAGCTCTTAATACATGCTTTGCAGGCAAAACCTGATTGTTTATACCAAGAGAGGTCCGACACTTGACTACATTTCTCAATTTACTACCGATATATCCGTCATATCAGCCGTAAGGAGAATGCTGCAGCTGATGCTCCCTCACGGCTCAACACAACAACCTCCATCGGTTTCCTCAGGCTTGCCAAGGCGCAGCAGGGGGACGAGGAACTTCAGCATCTCATAGCCAGCTCCCACATCGCTCAAGTTCAGTGAAGTACCTCTCGCTATCTCTGAAGGTACTCTTGTTTGCGACTTATCCACTGGTACTTCTCGTCCATATGTTCCTGCTGAGTTCAGATGGCCATATTTGGTGCTCTGCACAATCTATCTCACCTGGTAGCCTGTTGTTGGCTTGGAATAATAGGGTCCTGGGTCAAGCCCCGTTTGGCCGCGGGAATTAAAATACACCAGGAGGTTTACTCAGCCTGTCGTCCTTCTAGGGTCGGCAAAATGAGCACCAGTGTACTGGTAAGGGGGACACTGCATCAGCGGCATAAACCGCGTCCCAACCAATGATGCAACCAGCAGCCGCAGGCTGCACTCAATAGAGAGAGAGAGATCTCACCCTGGTGTCAGAGCAACACTGCACCTTGTGGCTCAACGTTTTTGTCTGGTGTGGCATGAACCCAATGACATGAGAACTAGACATGAGAAACAGGCAGAAACTAGCCTGTTTACGTTGTCAGTGACCGAAAATACATCGCACATGGTAACACCATTCAGTAACTTTGCATCTCCATACGCCCATTTAATCACGTGCACATTGATTTAGTCGGTCTTCTTACACCATTTACGGAAACACATCTATTACATGGTGCGTTGATTATTACATAGTGGCCGGAAGCTATTCCAATACCTGAAAGTGTCAGAGCGTAGCCAAAGCTTTCGTTTCCTGATGGGTTTCAGTGTTTGGTACCCAATCAATGATCACCACTGACAGAGGACAACAGTTTGAGTCAAAACGATGACTGAATGATGTGGAAGTGAACGCACCAGAACTTCTTACCACCGCTCGCTGCAAAATGGGGCTTTTCGAACAGTTCAATGGACAGATTAAGTCCTCAGAGCACAAGCAGACCACATCGCTGGATGGAAAACCCCACAGGTAGTCTTTTGGGCATTCGTGCCATGATGAAAGCTGATCTGAGTTGGCAGTGGAACAGATTTTATTTTTTGGATCAACACTTCACCTCCTGGGCAATTTTGTTGCTTCGACTAACAGTCACAGCAGTTTGGATTCACAATTATGTGGACAGACTGCAAAGGATGAGTGAGTTCTATCACGTCCTCACTCAGGGCTTTTTATTTATTTGTATCCAATGTCGAGACTCGTATGAGAGCTAACACACATAATGTACAATGAGAGGGGTTGGAGAGAGGAAGGATAAAACAGTGGGGAACAAACATGGAGATTTGTGGAAGGGAGAGGGATGGGGCCAGTACCAGGGTAAACAATATGGATGCTTCAGGGACTTTCAGGAAGGAAAGCAGGGCATGAGAAAGAGGTGGGTATGGGGTGTATTAACGGGGGTAGAAAAGATTGTGGTTTGGATGGGTGAGACAAGAGGTTGTGGTGGTGAACAACTGTTTTGAAGACCTGGAGTGAAGAGAGTGTGGGAGTTTGTTCCAAAGGTGGTAAAAAAAAAAAGACAAATGAAAGAGTGAAGGTGAGCAGTGATTCTTGATTTTGGTAGTTTTACGCAGAAGGGGGTTGCTGGCAGACCTTGCGCACCCTGCAGAATATGGGGGGAACATATCGCAGACAGAGCAGTGGGGGCAGGTCGGAGTGGATATGGAAGAAAGACAGAAAGACCACCGACCTCCTGTGTTGAGAGAGTGAGAGACCCAAAGACAGCCTCATCGCGGGGAGATACCAATGATCTAAATGCCTTGGTTTCCACAGCGTGAAGCAAGAAAGGTGAGAGGCGGGAGCACCAGCCCAGAGGGGAGAGCAGTACTCCTTCAGGCTGGCGGACTCCATCATCAGAAAGCTTTGTACGAGGTCAGGAGCTCAGGTGGGCGAGGGAAGGACTTTGCAACGACGGAGGATTCCAGTCGGCAACTGCCTGTGGAAGCCAGCTTGGAAATTTGGCTTTCCCAGGAAAGAATCATGAGACCCAGAAGCTTGAATGGAAGGACTTCTTCAAGAGGATTGTTGAGAAAGTAGATTGGGGGGGGGGGGGGGGGAGGGGGTCCAGACGGTCCTTTCAGAGAGACATAGTGAGAGTGTGAGATTTTGTCAGGGTTGAAAGACATGTTCCACGTGTTTGGACAGCTTGTAATTTTTACCAAGATCTGCAGAGAGTGAAGAAGCTGCTGCTTGCCGATTCTGAGAGATGACAGATGGTACGGCAGAGGGTGGAGTCATCAGCAAAAGAGATAAAGAGGATTTTAACAGAGAGTTGGAGAGATCATTTATGAACCAGAAAAAGAACAGGGCCCAGAACGCTACCTTGAGGAACTCCAGCCTGGACAGGAAGAGGGATGAGAGAACTCCATTAAGGGCAACACGGTTGCGACAGGAGAAGGAAGTCTGCGAGCCCAAGAGTGGAGATAGCCTTGGTACCAGCAGAAGACAATTTGGTGAGAAGGGCAGGGTGCCAGACCATATCGAAAGCACGCAAATATGTCGAGGATATGGCTCTGATTTCATGTCTGGCATTGAGTATCTCACATCCATTGTTGGGAGAGCAGAAGCAGCATATCCAGGGTAGAGTGACTGGTCTGAAACCAAATTGATGATCGGAAATCAGGCCATTGGAGAAGAGGAAGGATTTAATGTCTGAAGGCGCTGATGGATTCCATAACCTTCCTGATGATTGGAGAAGGCTGTTGGTCTGTAGTTGCAGGGATCTGTTTTTTGCACATTTTTTTGTCCATGGCAGTATGTTTGCTTATTTCCAAGCAGATGGCAGATGACCTTGAGCAAATGAGAGGGTGAATGGACAGAGAGAGGGTAGGCAAGAGCAGAGCAGATTTTTTTATGATACGTGAGCTGATGCCGTCCTGTCAAGTTGCATGACGACTCCAGCTTTGAAACATCCAGAGCTGTTCCCATGATTTTCTGCTCTTTTGTGTTCCAGCTTTTCCTTGAGCCTCGACTTCGGAAACAAAATTAAACTGAGAAGGGCACTCGGAAGAGGTTGTATCTCTGCCACACAATTTCTGATCCTGTTGAACAACGGCCAAAGAAGATAATATTCTGCTGAATGAATACTCTCATTCACTGCTTAAAATAAGGCCTAGGTCTTCAATTACATGACATTTTAGATATATGAATAGAATACAGTTCTACACTTGGGCTGCTACACTATCTTTTTGACTCCATCTCCCAATGGTAAAGAATCACTTTAAATATGATTGGATCTGAGTCGGATCTTCACCAAATTGAATCAATTTTCGGTGTCCACACCCAAACTGTGCACCAAATTTCCTCTGAATTAATCCACCAACTTTTTGAGATATCCTGCACACGCAAGGGAGCAGACAGGAACAGGTGAAAACAAACGTGCATCCACGTTTAGTGGTGGAGGTAACTGGTTGGTTGTGTGAATGGGGCTTCAGTGGCACTGGAAGGGTCCATTGAGAAAGAGGATCTCAAACAACATCAAGATATTCTTTTTATTGAGATTAACATGTCACGAGTAAGAATTCCATTCCTGTCGCCAGTCTCAATAAATTTATGTCACGTCGCCACTCCATGAATTCCCATCCCATGTCCACTAATTCAGGATTGACACTAAGAAGGAACTCATTGGCGTTTTGAGCACACTCCGTCCCTTGTTGTTGTTGTTCTTCTTCTCTTCTGATTCCCTATTTTTGATTGAAAAACCCTCCCAATGCCAGTTGCAAGGATCCTGTACAATTGTTTGAAGAATCAGAACAAATAAAATTCCAACAATGTCATCACAAATTGACGTATGGTTTCCCAAGTTGCATCCACCACGTTCTCCTCTTTCCTCATACTGGGGTGATGTTTCACATCATCTTCTATATATTCCTGAACATCTATGGGATGAGGGAGACACGTGTCAAAATGAAAAATATATTTAATGAACAAGATCAAATGGAGGGAAACTCATCGTAATTTGATTATTGTTTTTAATTAAGTTCCTCATTGTGGTATGAAATGGTGACAGTCATTGCCCAAGTGTGAGAGTGTAAACATAATGAAGCGAACATCACCTTGTTCAAAACATGAATCATGAGGAACCCAAAACACAAAATAATTTGTAACAATTAATACCAATAAACTTGTGGCTCTGCTGTTAATGAATGATTGTTCACAAACGATCATAAATGAAGAAGGATCAAAGGAAACTTCACAGGAAAACAAAACTTCTTTACCAGGTGCAGGGCTCTCATCCAGATTTACATTTCCACTGCAGGAGGCTCCGCTGCTGGATACTTCATTGTGTTGTCTGCCTCGGGGGGGGGGGATCCCAGTTGGAGCCTCAATGGCATAGTGTTGGGAATGTTACTCTCCAGAAGAACCTAAAAAATAATCATATAAAAAGGTGAATTCAAGAAGAACATCCATTTGGTCCGATTGCACTCGTCGGCCGTTCGAAAGTTCATCTTCCTCATCCAATGGGACTTGTTTTGCGACGTGGTGTCCTTCATTGGACTTCCCATCTTCATCACCTCACCCACCACTCTCCTTACTCTCATCTCTCCCCATCACCACCCTATCCTGCTTCCCCTCACACCTCCACCACCTCTCTTGCTTCTTCCATCACCCCAATCCACTATCCTTTCCCATTCCCCGACTTCGCTCCAAACATCCAAAATTTCCCCAAAACTTACAGCTAACGTTGAGGATTTTTGTTCAGAGGTCTTCACTTCCCACAATCGCTGCAGCAGATTGTTCTTCACCAAGTCTGGAGGATTGTTGTTGGGTAAAGGAAAAATGAATGCAACAAAATGGAGTGATTTCATTTCATTCTATTTATTGTCCAAGTGAACCAAAATGCCATTATGAGATGAACTCAATCAATATCCTTAACAAGAACAATCTTTGGTTTGATTCACTATCAAAAACTTGGGAATTCCTGCCGCATTTGAATGAGTGTACCAAATATAACTCAAGCATCCTGACTCTGAACTGTGTGAATATTCCTCTTTATATTTATTCAATAATAATTTGAAAGTTTCAAAGTTGTTTCATTTCAATGTGGACACCCTGTGTAACCATACCATCGATGATTCTGCATGAACTCGTGTAAATGGAATTTGTATCCAGTGTAAGTGTTGAAATATATTGTTACGGATTTTAGAATCCGGTCTGATGAATGCATCCAAACATCCAGGTCCTCAGACAGTTATTTCCTTAAATGCATGTTAGATTAGCCCATCCCATGTCTAATGGGTCTTAAATGTGATGCGTTGAAAGGGTAAAGGATAGATCCCCTCTCTTATGGAAGCTTTTTTTTTCCTTTACGACAGACACGTTTCACACACATTTTTTCACGAGCTCTGAAGCCGCCCCTCGTTTTTCTCAGCAACATTTTTCACGAGCTCTGAAGCCCGCCCTCGTTTTCCTCAGCAGCATTCTTTCGCGAGCTCCGACGCCCGCCCTTTTTGAAAGCGCACGGGTCGTCATGGTAACGTGCCCCAATGGGGGTGGGTGAGCTGGGGCGGACGGAACCCGTAGAGACACGCCGAAGATATAAAAAGGCGTTCTGTGAGGAGAGACGTTTGTGGAGAGAGACGTTCGGAGAGGAAAAGGCGAAAGAGGGACATTCTGTGGAGAGAGACGTTCGGAGAGGAAAAAAGGCGAAAGAGGGACGTTTCTGAAGCGAGAGAGACGTTCTGTAAGGAGATACGTTTTGGGAGAGTGGGGAAAAGTGAAAGCGATACGTTTGAAGAGAAAGAGATACGTACTGAGATTGAAAAAAATTTTAAAAAGCGTGAACGAAAGAGGTACGAGGAGAGGCGAGCAAGAAGCAGATGTAGGCGTGCAAAAGAGGAGGAGGAAGCGCACGTGTGGGTGTCTGGCCAGCGCCAACAGCGAGATGGTTCGTCCTGCCCAGAGCTTCGCAAGCGAGCCGTGTGGACTGGCATTCAAGGCTGCCCCGCGAGAGGCGTACGACAAAGCTGGGTGATGGCGACGGACGTGACACGCACGCACGCATTTCAGAACGTTTTTGCTTCACGGACGACTTTCTGGTGAGACGATTTTCTCCCCCTGAATGATCCCGTTTGGTACCCTTGTCTGTGTTTAGCTGTAGTAAGTCAACCCCGTTAAGCTTTCTGCTCTTTGTCTCTTTCCTGGCATTTTGATTGATTTTGCTTTGAAATTCTTTATTTACCTCAGCAAATAAAAGTTCTTTTTATTTATTTTATTTTATTATTAATAATTATTGTCGATTTCCAACCTGTCCGTGTTTGTCCTTTCCTTCATTGGTCAACGCATTGTTCGAACCGAGATAGACTGGGAGGTAACTACCACAGATTTGACCAAAAAATTGTCGACACGCACCAGCGGTTAAAATGCTCGGCCGCCATAATTAAATCTAATCAGATAATACTTGGTGCTTTGCCGAGGCGTGCTCCCCACTCAGTAACCACGTGACCTCCAGTTAAACGGAATAATTAGACATCGGACACTGAACTCGTGGTTGACTGGGTGGCGTTAGTGGTTTTAAAACAACCCACCGTACCATAACGTTAATTGTGAGCGGTGGCCCCGGTCCGGCTCCACGAGGACAACCGGGGATTAATCCCCCTAAGTGACAAGCTGGTGTCTGTACCCATGACCGCAACAATATATTTAATCCAAAATGGGTTGATGGATTATTTATCGATTACAATAAGATTCCCTTCCACATAAAAAAATAATAATCATGATAAGAGGACGGTTGACACAAAGTGTGGATATACACAAATTAAATAAATAATAATCGTGATATAAGAGGGTTATTTACACATTGTGTGGATATACACAAATAATAAAATAATAATCATGAATAAGAGGGTAATTTACACATCGTGTGGGATATACATAAATTAATAAAATAATAATCATGTAGAGGTTTATTTACACATTGTGTGGATAAACAATTAATAAAATAGTATCATGATAAGTGGTTATTTACACATAGTGGACAGACACAAATTAATAAAATAATAGTCATGAAAAGGGTTATTACACACAGTGTAACATACACAATTAATAAAATAATCCATCATGATAAGTGGGTAATTTACTACAAAGTTTGGATACACAAAATTAATAAAATAATCGATGGTAAGAGGTTATTTTACCTATGTGTGGATTACACAATTAATAACATAATAATCATAAGTGGGTAATTACACAAAGTGTGGATATACATAATTAATAAAATAATGATCATGGTAAGAGGGTTATTTGCACACGTGTGGATATACACAAATTAATAAAATAATAACAATGATAAGAGGGTTATTTCCACATTGTGTGGATATACAAAATTAATAAAATAATAATCATGAAGAAGGTTATTTACACATTGTGTGGATATAATAAATTAATAAATAAAATAATTAATCATAAGAGGGTTATTTACACATAGTGTGGAATACATAAATTAATAAATAATCAATTAAGAGGTTATTTACACATTGTGGTGGATATACATAAATTAATAAAATAATAATTCATAAAGGGTTATTTACACATGTGGATATACAAATTAATAAATATAATCATGATAAGAGGGTATTTACACATGTGTGGATATACAATAATTAATAAAATAATAATCATGATAAGAGGGTTATTCACATCGTGTGGACATACACAAATTAATAAAATATAATCATGATAGAGGGTTATTTCACAATGTGTGGAGCATACACAAAATTAATAAAATAATAATCATGATAAGAGGGTTATTTGCACATCGTGTGGACATACACAATTAATAAAATAATAATCATGATAAGAGGGTTATTTGCACATGTGTGGACTACACAAATTAATAAAATATAATCATGATAAGAGGGTTATTTATACACAATTTAAAAAATAATAATATGAAAAGAGGGATATTACACATCGTGTGGATACACACAAATAATAAAATATAATCATGTAAGAGGGTTATTTGCATACGTGTGGATATACACAAATTATAAATAATAATCATGATAAGAGGGTTATTTACACATCGTGTGGATATCCTAATTAATAAAATAATAATCATGATAAGAGGGTTATTTGCACATCGTGTGAATATACACAAATTAATAAAATAATAATCATGATAAGAGGGTTATTTTCACATGTGTGACATACACAAATTATAAAATAATAATCATGATAAGACGGTTATTTATACATTAATTAATAAATGGATAGGGTTATTTGCACATGTGTGGATATACACAAATTAATAAAATAATAATCATGATAAGTGGGTTATTGACACATCATGTGGACAGACACAAATTGATAAAATAATAATCATGATACGTGGGTTATTTACACATTGTGTGGATACACAAATTAATAAAATAAGAATCAGGTAAGGGTTATTTACAACAGTGGAGATACATAAATTAATAAATAATAATCATGATAAGAGGTTATTTACACACAGTGGAGATACATAAATTAATAAAATAATAATCATGATAAGGAGTTTATTTACACATTGTGTGGATATACCACAATTAATAAAATAATAATCATGATAAGTGGGTGATTTACACAGTGTGGAATACACAAATTAATAAAATAATAATCATAAGTTGGTTATTTACACATCGTGTGGATATACACAAATTAATAAAATAATAATCATGATAAGTGGGTGATTTACAAGTGTGGATATCACAAATTATAAAATAATAATCATAAGTTGGTTATTTACCACATCGTGTGGATATACACAAATTAATAAAATAATAATCATGAAAAGAGGTTTATTTACACACAGTGTGGATATACACAATTAGTGAAACAATAATCATGATCGAGGGTTATTTACACATCGTGTGGATATTACATAAATTAATAAATAATAATGATACGAGGGTTATTTACACATCGTGTGGATATACACAAATTATTAAATAATATCATAGAAAGAGGTTTATTTACACATTGTAGATATGCACAAATTAAATAAAATAATCATGAATAATGGGTTATTTACACAGTGTGAAAATGCAAAAATTAATAACATAATAATCATGATAAGAGGTTATTTACACATTGTGGATATACACAAATTAATAAAATAATAATCAGGGTAAGAGGTTTATTTACACATTGTGTGGATATACACAAATTAATAAAATAATAATCAGGGTAGAGGGTTATTTACACATTGTGGATATACACAATTAATAAAATAATAATCATGATAAGAGGGTTATTTACACATTGTGGATATACACAAATTATAAAATATAATCATGATAAGGGGTTATTTACACATCGTGTGGTATACAATAATTAATAAAATAATAATAATGATAAGTGGGTTATTTACAACACAGGTGTGAAAATGCACAAATTAATAACATAATAATCATGATAAGAGGTTATTACACATTGTGGATATACACAATTAATAAAATATATCATGATAGTGGGTTTTTACACACAGTGTGAAAAATACATATTAATAAATATAATCATGATAAGACGGTTATTTATACATAAATTAATAAAATAATCATGACAAGACGGGCTATTTACAACAGAAGTGTGGATAAACACAAATTAATAAAATAATATCATGATAAGAGGTTATTTACACATTGTGGATATTCACAATTAATAAATAATAACATGGTAAGGAGGGGTTTATTTACACACAGTGTGGATATACATAAATTAATAAATAATAATATGATAAGTGGGTTTTATTTACACATTGTGTGGATATACCACAATTATAAATAATAATCATGATAATGGGTTATTTACACATTGTGTGGATATACCAATAATAAAATATAATCATCAACAGGGGT
>CM068960.1:123068370-123081281 GCA_035128595.1 Eptatretus atami | reverse complement strand
TGCAGAGTGCGGATGATCTGGTTGTTTGTAGTGGAGAGGAATAGCTTCTTGATCCAGATCCAAATTTTCATCAATCGGCGTCAATCAGAGCAAACGAAGCTAATAGTAATTTTATCAAGGCTCGTGTCCCGAGAGATGTTAAATGTGTGATACCAGTGTGTAGCTCTTTACCATCTCGGTTTTATCACTCGGTAAACAACCCTAACCCCCTCAGGTCACCGATTGCCAGATTTTTCACCCACAATGCATCTGGGTCATCATCAGTTTATGGTGTTAATAGAATGTATTCAAGTATTTTCATCAAATCTTTGTATTTTGTTGACAAGGATATTAAATTCCACACGATGTGTAAATAACCCTCTTATCATGATTATTATTTTATTAATTTATGTATATCACACATGTGTAAATAACCTCTTAATCATGATTATTATTTTATTAATTTTGTACATCCACACTGGGGTGTAAATAACCCTCATATCATGATTATTATTTTATTAATGTGTACACCCACACTGGGTGTAATAACCTCTCATATCATGATTATTATTTTTATTAATTTGTGTATATCCAACGGTGTAAATAACCCTCATATCATGATTATTATTTTATTAATTTGTGTATATCCACACGGTGATAAAGATGTAAATAACCCTCTTTAATGTTATTATTTTTTAATTTGTGTATTCCACACGATGTGTAAATAACACTTATCATGATTATTATTACGTTTACGAAATCTAAAGATTTCGTAAGTATATTGATGAATTCACGTCCCTGCTTTGTGTGTTTTTTGTTTGTTTGTTGTGTTTGTTGTGTGTTTTGTTTGTAGGCACGATAACTCCGAGAACGGAAAGAAGCTCACATGTCAAATTACACCACTGTGATTCGGAGGTGATGGCTAGCGCTGATATAGATTTTGGTCAAAATCGGTCAAGGGTCAAGGTCACAGTGAGGTCAAACATTCGATTTTTATCCTCTCCGCGTGGCGGAAGGGGATATTGTTGTCACCCAGGTCGTCCGGCTATCCGTCCGTCCGTCCGTCCGTCCGGGCGTCAACATTTATTGCTGTGAGTGCGATAACTCATAAACTGTTCGCCATAATCGATTTGAAATTTGAGTCACACATGTACCACCTGAAAAGGAAGAACCCTATTGATTTTGGGCGTGGCCGGATCAAGATGGCCGACTGGGGCGGCATCTTGAAAAAAATGTTTTTTGTAATAAATGGAAAACCGCTTATCTGATTTCAATTATTTTTGGTTACTACGTTCCTCACCCCTGGGGAACTTTTTCGAGATGATGACCAAATGGTGTCTTGTTTCCAATTCACTCCCTCATTATCTGGAATATGTATGACCTTTTTCATTCAATGGCGGGGGATTCCCATCTCTGATGGTATATTTGATGGTTTGGTACAGAATCATCGAAGAAACTTCTGGTTTGCGTCGCTTACCTTCTCTAGAGACAGCTTTTATTAGACAAGGTCAGAGGTCAAGTTGACGATTTCGTAAGTACAGTCTATGACTGCTTGTTTTATTAATTGTGTATATCCACACTGTGTGTAAATAACCCTCTTATCATTATTATTATTTATTAATTTGTGTATATCACACTGTGTGTAAATAACCTCTTATCATTATTATTATCTATCTATAATTCCAGCAATTCTGTGTGTCTGTGTCTGTGTGTGTGTGTGTTGTGTGTGTGTGTGTGTGTGTGTGTGTGTGTTGTGACCGCTGTTTCTCGACAACCTCTGGTCCGATCTAATTGAAACTTGCCAGGTATGTTGCTGGGACCTGAGGATGTGCCTTTTCAAGGTTTGATATTAATCGGACAAGTGCTTCCCAGTTATGGCCATTTATTTACAAACCAATGGCAAGACACGTTGTTGCGTGGGCGTGGCCGATGGGGAAGGGAACCTCAGCCGCGTTCCCCATTACGGGTTACAACGTACGGACTTCGGAGAGTGATGACTTCGTGTATTCTAATAATTTCTCGATTTCTTATGCGCATTTATAGATAAACCCAATGGCCCAAGTTAATGATCGTTTTCATATTAGACGGTGTATAATTTGGGCAACATCAGAGTGCTGGTATGCTCCGAACCAGGAAGTAAATTTTTCTCTCTCTTTCTCTTCTCTTTTTGTTTTTCCTTGAACGACATTGCGAAAAGGTAAAATACCTTGGCGCTAATTGAATAATTGGGTATTAAAATAAATTGCGAATAATCGTAACTGCGAATAATATTGAACTTCGCGGTCACGCACGTATGGGCACGTGAGAGCGAAGAAACGGCCTGTGTGGTTTATTTATTTAATTAGGACCCGTCTGTCATTCTGACAGGGAACCTATTGTTTTTCTTCTTTTATTTCATTATTATTTATTATTGATTCTTTTTCCGCCGGCAATTTGCGGTTCTTTCGCTTCTAAAAATCATTTTCTCTAGGAACGGTAAGTCCGATCGACACCGAAATTTTCACCATAGTATGTATCTTTTTTGATAGCAAACTTAATTGGTAATTGTGAGCGTCATAGGTCACGTGGACGGGCGCCATCTTGAAAAACCGAAAAACTTTGGACCTCTGTATCTGAAACGGTGCGAGTGAAAATTTTTTCGCTTCATACATTTGAATAAGCTCCTCAAGGGAACAGGGGTGATTTTTCATGAGGTCATCGGTCAAGAGGGTGTGCCGGTCAAAATTCGTTTAGGTACAACGGCGCATCGGAAAAATCTGAAATTTCTGATGGCCTCATCTTGCCAAATTGACCGTAGAAAAAATATATTGTGACGTTCAAAGAGTCACTGTGGTTTGGCAGCGCCATCTGTTTTGGGATTTTTTTTTAAAAAATCTCTTTCTCCAGAACGGCTAAACAGATTGAGGCGAAACTTTCACACACATTCCCCATGATGTCCTTATCAAGTTTGTTAATTTCTTATTGATCGGTCATACGGTTTGGCGGCCATCTTGAATTTACCCAAAACCTTCAACATTTCTTCTCCAGAACGGCTCGTAGATGTCAAGGGGAACTTCAACAAACCTATTGCCCACAGTAGTGAGAGGATAATAAGTTTGTTAATTTCTAATTGATAGGCTCACATGGTTTGACAGCCATTGTTGGGATTCATGAAAAAATATAATATATGTTTCTTTTCTGGAATCCAACTAATCCTTCGAAGCGAAAAATTTGCAACATATCATCCCTCCATGATGTCTGCATGTCATAGTAGTAAAATTATGAGTCACAAGTCACAGGGTTTGGGCGGCCATCTTGGATGGGGAAAACGCACTTTTATCGGCGATTAACACGAAACTTCCACACACGTATTCCACTACGGGATAGGAGGCAGGATGTAAACTTATGATGAATAAGTCATATGGTTCGTGCAGCCATCTTGGATTGAAAATTAATAAATTTTAAAAATCTTCTTCTCCAGAACGGCTAAACAGATTGAGGCGAACTTTACACACAATTCCCCATGAGGTCCTTTATCAAGTTTGTTAATTTCTTCTATTGATCGTCATCGGACGTTTTGGCGGCCATGTTGAATTTACCCTAAAACTTCAAAACATCTTCTTCTCCAGAACGGCTGATCTGATCAAGGGAAAACTTCACATACTATTGCACATGAGTAGGGAATGCAAGTTTGTTAATTTCTACTTGATAGGATCACATCGTTTGGCAGCCATGTTGGATTTAAGAAAAATATTAAATAATGTTTTCTCTGGAACCGCTTAAACTATCGAAGCGAAAAATTTGCAAATGCCATCGTCCATCGCATTCTGCATAGATGGTAAAAATTATTACGTCACGAGGAGCACATGGTTTGGCCGCCATGTTGGATTTTGAGAAAAATTTATAAATAAGTTTCTTCTGGAACGGCTTACTATTGAAGCGAATTTGCAACTGTCATCCCCCATGGTGTCTGCATACATGGGTAGAAATTGATGACATCACAAGGTCACAGCGTCGTTTGGCGACCATTTGGATAGAAAACCCGCACCTTTTCCGATTAACACGAACACTTCACAGACATGTTCCACTACATAGTTGAAAGAAGAATCATATTTTTTTTTGTCATTCATGTATCTCATGTTGTATCAAAGGCCCGAGGTCTGGGTAGTGCACACGAGTAGTGAATATAACTTTGTTAATTTCTAATTGATAGGTCACATGGTTTGGCGGCCATGTTGGATTCAAGAATTATATTAAATAATGTTTTCTCTGGAACCACATAACCTATCGACAGCAAAGCTTGGCTACTATAATTAGCCCCATGCCTGCACATATGTTAACAAGGACAAATGTGTCCAAGGACCGCGTCATTAGGTATTGTCTTCACCAGAAGAACAAGAACTTAAGAGAAGAAGAAGAAAAAAAAAAAACTTCCGATATTTCGTCACATGCCTTGATGGAGCCAATAAGCGAGACCCGTCATGGACGAGTCGTGCAGTGTCATGGACAAGGAAATAAGTTATTAGCAAATACAATACATTAAATGGACATCTTTAAATAGTAGTACGTAACTTTTCGAAACTTTAAGCGAAAATGTCCGATATATTTAAAAGTTCATGAACGCACTTCTCAAAAGGCAACCCTCAATCGAGGGATGTTACAAGTGTTTAGTAATTTAAAGGAAATCGGATCCTCTTATATGAAACATGGAGTCGCTCCTAAAGGATCTGTGCCTTCACAGAAGAAGAAAGAAGAGAAGAAACAACGCCGAGCTCCTTAATTTCTTAACATTTAGAAAGAGTAAATAATGAAGAAGAAGTGTAACAAAATGAGAAGGAGTAATAATGAGAAGAGTAACAAAATGAAAGAAGTATATTAAAAATGAAGAAAAGAGTCAGATAAAAAGAAGAAAAGAGAATAAGTAAGAAGAAGAGTATTAAAAAAGAAGAGAAGAGAATAAATGAGAAGAGAGTAATAAAATGAAGAAGAAGAGGTTAATGACATTTACCCTAGACCCTTCAACCATCTTCTTCTCCAGAACGCGGCTCGTGCAGATCAAGGGAAACTTCAAACCTATTGCCACGAGTAGGGAATATAAGTTTTGTTAATTTCTAATTGATAGGTCACAGTGGTGGCAAGCCCTGTTGGATTAAAAAAAATATTAATAATGTTTTCCCTCTGGAATCAATAACCTAGGAAACGAAAATTTGCCACTTCATACTCGCATGACGTCTGCATTCATAGTAAAAATTATGACGTCACAAGTCAAAGGTTTGGCGGCCATCTTCGGATTAAGAAAAATTAGACCTTATGCCGATTATACACGAAACTTCACACACTTGTTTAGGGGGTCCCCGATGGGAAGCTAATTTAAGGAAACTTTCAAGGCATGGCTGAAGCCCGTATTGAATTCGTTAGAGTTATTATTAGGGTACCCTGTCCATTCTGACAGGGAACCCTATTGTTTTCTTCGGGTTTATTCTTCATTAGTTATTAGGGTAAACCTCTGTCTTCTGACAGGGAACCCTATTGTTTTTCTTCTGTTTATTTAGGGTAGTCCGCTGTGAGTACAGGGTCCTATTGTTTATTGTATAAGTTTATTAGGGTACCGCTGTGAGTCAAGGGGTACCCTATGTTTTTCCTTCTGTTTATTAGGGTACCCTGTGAAGTACAGGGTACCCATTGTTTTTTCTTATGTTTTTATAATTAATTATATTAATTATTATTTCCGCCGGCATTTTTGCGGGGCCTTTTTAGATTAAAAATCATTTTCTCTGGGACCTAAGTCCGCGATCGACAGGAAATTTACACCATAGGTATGTATCTTTTGAATAGCACAATCACGTTATAATTATGACGTCATTGGTCACGTGGTGCGGTCGCCATCTTGAAAAAAAGCGATATAACTTTGGACATCTGTATCTCGAAACCGTGCAATGGAAAAATTTTCGTTTGATACATTACTAAGCTCCCTATGGGGGAATACGTGTGATTTTTCGTGACGGTCATAGGTGAAGCGATATAGCCGGTGAAAATTCGTCAGTAGAGACGCCATAGTGGGTAAAAAATTCTGACAAATTCTGAGCGTCATCACGCCTAAATTCTCGTCAAAAAATGTTTTTTCTTGACGTCATCGATGAACGTAATTCGGCCGCCATCTTGTTTTTTAGTGTTTTTTAATTAAAAATATCTTCTTCTCCAAGAAGGGCTGGACAGATTGAGGCGAAACTTTACAGGTACATTCCCCAAGGCGGTCCTCTTTCAAGTTATTTTTATTTCTTCTTGATTGGTCCACTATGGTTTGGCGGCCACTTGAAAAAAACCCTAAAACCCTTCAAACATCTCTTCCTCCAGAAGCGCTGGGTCCAATGAAGCAGCGTGATTCACAACTATATTCGAGACATCTAATGCGATATACAGTTTGTTAAATTTCGGAATTGGTAAGGTCACATGGTTTGGCCGCGCATGTGGTTTTAAGAAAAAATATAAATAATGTTTCTCCGGAATTAACTTAAGCGCATCGAGAGCGAAAATTTGCAACTGCCCTTCTCACATGAAGTCTGCATACAGGGAACATCCTCCCCAAAATACCCTTCATTTTTACCCTCCTGATTAGCAGTTCCATCACCATGATGAACATAAGAGGCTGAGAGAGTTTCCATGACTCAACCCGATGTTCACACTGAACTCCTCTAACATCCCAGGATCAACCAACTTGTACATACCTTCCATCAACACAATTTCTGCTTCTCCCAATCCCATCCACCTTATTGTCGCCATCATCATCCCTCTCGGGACAAGGCTCACTGTGAACATCCCATCCGTCATCCCCCGACCCTTTCCACACCAATATATATTTGACATCATTAAAATTCGGACCTGGACTGCAGCAGTCACTTATAGTTATATGTCAAGAAAACAAAATGGGGGAAACAAAACAACCTTGTGGTGCACATCGACCCAAATCGCTGACACGTGATATCATATTCTTCCTCTTTGTTTGTGTGCAGCACAAGGCTGTGGGGGAGCATCATTGGCCGAGGGCACGGCTGTTCTGCTGGTGAGCGCAGGAATTTGTAATTTGTTCAAAGTGCTGGGAATGGCTCCTCTCGTCTACAATTTGTGAAGGACACCGTGGGATCTACAACGTCCACCAATGAACTGTCCTACTAATCAAGACTGTTAAAACCGATAATTTCACAAAACAAGATAATCAATTATCTACAATAACTCCTTATCAATCATCTATAGCATCGACTTACTCTGCTCAGATGGATCATCCAGAGTTGATGTTTTTCCAGGAAACTCCTTCGTTGGACACATCCATTGGTTTTGTGCACGCCATGGGTGGGTCCATGTTGGTGGTTCTCTTGAGCACGTTTTCAGAACTTTGTTCTCAGGACCAACCTGGAAATGACATGTTATAAAAGGGCATTCAAGATCATGTGGTGAAAGAACCAGGGATTGTATAACGGTAGTTTCCAAACAGATACCGATCATCACTTTAGTCTTCTTGATGGTTGTGTGCAGTGTAGAGTAGGGGAGGAGGGTTGGGGTGCTTTAACCAGGATATGGAGTTCTACTCTCAGATCTGAACACAATTAAATATTTTCATGAGGACAACATTTGGACCAAACCACACACCACAACCAAACCACACACCACAACCAAACTATCCACCACAACCAAACCACACACCACAACCAAACTATCCACAATGACCCAATCAACAAGCACAACAAAATCACCTCCCACAACCAAAAAATATTCTTCCACTCTCAAGAATGAACTTTCAAACTTTTCTCCCTCCTTGAAAACCTGGTGGTGCCTTGTTAAGTCTATCTCTGGAGTACGCTCCCCTTACATCCCTTGTCTCTTTTCAAAGGGCACCACAGCCGACTCTGCTCTCCCCTGTTGTACCCATCCTTACCTGTTGTACCCCTCTGCTCCTGGACTCTGTGTCTATTGCACCTGAGAAGGTGGAGAAAGTTCCTTCAACCCTCGACTCTGACACTGCCACTGCACTGGACTGGATGGCATTCAGTCCGGCTCTTCCACAAGCTCTTCCACGAGCCTCGACTGTGTGTAAAAAAACAAACAATTTACATACAATACCCCAGTGAATGACCCCAAATCCCCCCATCCATTTTTCATTACCACAGCAGGTCGTTCGAGACTTTTCAAGATGATGATCGAAGGTTCCTCACGAGGTTGGTGTTCAGAACTGTTCATCCAAGGCATCCAAGAAAGGTTTAAAATCCCAAAAAAATCCCACGGCCACGATATACAGAGGTCCGCATGGTGGTGCCCTCAGTCCGTGTGTGATCGGGCCAACACGGCGAAGATGTTCCGTCTAACATGTTATGACGTCACAATGTGCTGCACCATTCACTTTGACATTCTATTGCGAAGCATTCTTTATTTGAAAAATATTTATTTGTTCTTTTTATCATAAATGTTTTCGCATTTCTAACATCAACACCAATAAGATATTTTAATTTTGGAGGATTTCAATATATTTTAAAATGTAAAATGATATTATTTTAAAATGGTGAATTTTTAGGTGGCACGAGAGCATCTTGCTATGAATGTCCCAAGATGGGTCTCCATGATGGTGTCAGGACCAGGAGCTTCAGAGAAAGACCTTTCCCAAAGGGTGAACCAAAAATGAATTGTGGGATTTGCAATCCGGTGTTTATGGAAGGAAAATGAGAATATGTGTTGTGATTGAATTAAAAGTTGTTCATGGAGATGACCTGCAGTTGTTGGTTGTTTTCTTGAGATTGGCAAAGAGGAATGTTGCTGCACCCTGCCTGAGCTCAAGATGAGGAAGTGTTCTGCACAGATGATCATCACAAAGTGAATATGTGTTAGGGATTTGGAACCTTGTGCACACAAACAGCCAGAGTCCCTAAGCTTAGTTATTTCAATAAGTATGTGTTTACAGTTAGAATCCCCCCTTTGTCGAATGGGAATTACATGTGTGCGCTATGAATTATTGTATAGTCAGGTTATTAGATATTTTAAACAACGCCCATCTTCGCTTCTTCACCATCGGCCTTCCCAGCGGCATGCGTGTCAAGCACAGCCGTGGGCGGAGTCCAATGTGCACGGCGGGATTTCCTTGGACATGGCGTCTTGGATTTCCTCCAAATACGGGCATGGTGCCCTCTCAGCCAATCGGAGGGGTGCGAGCACGTCTGCCGCCTCTCGGCCAATGGGAGCCAACGCAACATATTGCTGCTCGACTTTCTGGTCGAGGGGCAGAGATGAGCACCCCCCCCCCCCCCCGACAATCTCGGACGGCCGGGGATCGCACGACACGCCTGTCCAATGAGGTTGGAATGATGCAAGACGGATCCCTCCCACTGTCAAAGAGGAGGGATAATTTGTGTGGGGGACCCGCTGAGAGGGTCTTCCCGCCGTGAATCGCCTGCTGCGAGCCGGAGGAGATAGCTTGCCTGCCTGCCAGACTGACTTGCTTTGCCTGCCTCGTGCCTGTTTTTGCCGGTGGAGCGTGCCAGCGCCGGCGCTATCCTCCGTACCTGTGCGTGGAGCGGCATCGTGTTGCGTGGTGAGTCCCGCCGGGCCCGATTGTCGAGAATCGCACGAAGCGGGAAAGTCCAAGCCAGGCTCTTACCTCCAGCTCACCTTCCCTCCAAACTGGGGTATCAATAAAGGCCGCGGCCACCGTTTATTTTGGGGGTGTGTGTGTCTGTGTGTGGCCCGTCTTTTAAGTAGAAACATTTAAGTGCCGTGTGTAAATTGCATTCCTTTTATTCGGTTAACTCTGCCTTCTTGCGTGCTCCCTGCCCCATTATAAATAATATCCCTTTTGTTAAATGTTCCAGTCGTTTCTGTGTTTCTTTCATTGGCTTGGCACGGTGTGTATTGAGATATGCCAGTCAGTAAATTGTTCATTTGGACCGACAGGCTTCGGTAACCTCCGCTCGGGTTACACACGGTTCGGGCACAGTAACGGCTCGTCCTGCTAGAGGTCCGTCGAAGGTGTGAATTCCCCGGTAGCTTTGCCGCGTGGGTACTTAGGTATATTGAAGTTTGGCAATTGACCCTTCCCCACGCGGTCAAATTATTGGCGATTCATGGTCCAGTAAGGGACCCGTGCCTTTCGGACTTATCCAAGGGTCACGACCGAAATTCCGGTGTGTTCGGTGGAGCCGACTCTACTGCTCCCTCTTGCGGTCGTGCTCGCTACCGATACCCGGCCCCGCAACAATATTTTCCATTCATGAAGAAGGATCTTTGATGTTAATCAAGAACAGAATGGTCCCAGAACGCAACAGGTAGGAGTACTGGCATCGAGAGATGGAGCAGAGAAAACCCCAAAGCAACCGGATACCTGGCAAGTGTACGGGAATGTGATCAAAAAGTTAATTTCCATAATTAACAATCTCTTACAGTTCTGCTAATTACCTCCGCCACTGAAGGTGAAGGAGGTTATGTTTTCGCCCCTTTCTGTCTGTTTGACATCATTCTTTATGATGATGGGTGGCCCTTCAAGATGACATCGCCACGTTCGGTGGGTGGCCCTTCAAGATGACATCGCCGCGTTCGGTGGGTGGCCCTTCAAGATGACATCTCCACGTTCAGTGGGTGGCCCTTTAAGATGACATCTGCACGTTCGGTGGGTGGCCCTTCAATATGACATCGCCGCGTTCGGGTGGGTGGCCCTTCAAGATGACATCTCCACGTTCAGTGGGTGGCCCTTCAAGATGACATCGCCGCGTTCGTGTGGCCCTTCAAGATGACATCGCCGCGTTCAGTGGGTGGCCCTTCAAGATGACATCGCCGTGTTCAGTGGGTGGCCCTTCAAGATGACATCTCCACGTTCAGTGGGTGACCCTTCAAGATGACATCTGCACGTTCGGTGGGTGGCCCTTCAAGATGACATCGCCACGTTCGGTGGGTGGCCCTTCAAGATGACATCTCCGCGTTCGGTGGGTGGCCCTTCAAGATGATATTGTTGTGGTTGTGGGGGTAGATGGAGGAATTTAATAGGAAAATTAGTATTGAATGGAGTTGTTTGGTCCGTGTACATGCAGGAGATATCTCGATGAAATTAAGCAGGGAGACTGTGAGCTTAAGTGTTAGGTGTCACCACACGAGGGGTGGTGCTGTGTCAATTAGATAGGGATTAAGAAAAAGTTCCCCCAGTATGTAATTGCCCCCCAGTGACCTATTCCTACGTTTTTACATTTACAATTGTGCCAAACGTGCCGAGCAGGAAGAAGCCCCGCCTTCCCGGGTTTCATGTGAGCAAGCTACGCCTTGCTGGTGGGAGGCCCATTTTTTTTTTTTCACAGAAAAAAAATGACGCCATCAGTCACGATAGTCGGCAAGCATATTGTTTAAAAAAAAAAACCTTCAAAAATCTTCTTCTCTATCAGAAGTGGCTGAACAGATCGAGGCGAAACTTTACATATATGACCGCCTATCCATGAAGAACAAAAGGTTCACACATATGACATCATAGGTCACATGGTTTTGCAGCCATATTGGATTTACCCTAAAAAAAAAAATTTTTTAATCATCTTCAGAACGGCTGGACATATCGAGGGGAAACTTCAGGAAAATGTTCCCCAAGCTGAGGTTGCCAAACTTTGTTAAGGAATAATTGAGGTCACATGGTTTGGCAGACATATTGGATTGAATAAAAATATTAAATAACGTTTTCTCTGGAATCGCTTCATCGATCAACATGAAACTTTACAACTGTGATCTCGTGGTGATGCAGAACACGTTTTAAATTTCAGCTTGATCAGACACACGGTCTGGCAGCCATAATTATTTAATTTTTTTGATCTGGTTTATTTTTCATGTTTTTTTTGTGATTATTATTTATTTTTTGAAAAAGGCTCATTTGGCTGTGCCTGGATGGGGTTTTTTTTTCTGTATACACTGTCTAGGCTCGTATGAAAGCAAACACACAACGTACAACAAGGGGAGCAGGAGTCAAAAGGGGCGGGAGAGGGAAGGAAAAAAAAAGTGTGGAACAGAGACACGAGATCTGTGGAAGGGAGAGGGATGGGGTGGGGTACACAGGCTAAACAAGATGGACACTACAGGGAATTTCAGGTCCTTACACAACAGGGAGTTTCAGGAAGGAAAGCAGGGAATTTGAATGAGGTGGGTTTAGGGTGGATCAGCAGTGGTAGAAAAGAGTGTGGTTTTGGATGGGAAGGATAAGAGATTGTGGTGAACAGCTGTTTTGAAGACCTAGAGGGAAGAGTGGGATTGAAGAGAGTGTGGGAGTTTGTTCCAAAGGTGGGGAAAAAAAGAGGAATGAAAGAGTGAAGGTGAGCAGTGATTCTATATTTTGGTAGTTTTACCAGAAGGGGGTTGATGGTGGACCTTGAGCACCCTGCATGTCCTTGGATTCCCCAGGAAGAGGGTTTAGTAAGCAGGGTAGGGTGCAGACCATATCGAAGGCATGCGATATGTCTAGGGATATGGCTCTGATTTCATGTCTGGCATTGCGGACCTCCATTCATTGTTGGGAGAGCAGAAGCAGCATATCCAGGGTAGAGTGACCTGGTTTGAAACCAAATTGACGATCGGAAATCAAGCCATTGGAGAAGAGGAAGGTAAGGTGGGCACAGAGAGGGACGGGTTTGAGATCCAAGATTTAGAAGCAAACACGGAGTGTAGGCATTTAGCGTTTTCACATGCAGCATCAGCTGTGCGGCCATTTGAGGTAAGGGAGAGGATGGTGGGGGGGGGGGACATACACCAGAAACAGATTTGATTAGACGCTGCCACCAGGATTAGGAGGAGGGAGTGAGGTTTGAGAGTTCAGACTTGAGATTAGAAAGATGTTGTTTTCTGGCTCTCCTGAGGATAGATACACTTGTTCCGAGCTTTGTGGAAGGAACTGAGATTACCCTCAGTTGGATTAGCCTTCCCTGAGGTGAAGGCAAGTTGTTTCAGGACAA
>CM068960.1:123026319-123036351 GCA_035128595.1 Eptatretus atami | reverse complement strand
AAATTTTATAACTGCAAAATTGTTTCATCATTCTTAACCGAGACTTTTACTGCCCCCAGCCGCGCGATATTGAAGTATTCGCTTCTTATAGCGCAGCGACATCGCGCTGTTATATAATTGGCTATTCTGTCCTGTCTTCTGTCACGTCTTCTGTCACACTTATGGCCGGTACGTCCCCTTTGATCTTGAGGGCGATAAATAGAAATTGTCCAAATCACAACTTGCCCATCATGCACTGCTAATTTCACCGGTCGACATTAAATTTTATAACTGCAAAAAAATTGTTTCATCATTCGTAACCCTTAGACTTTACTGCCCCCAGCCGCACAATATCGAAGTAATTCGTCTTTTGTTATTATTAATTTTGCGTTTAAGTCTGCTCTGTGTCTCTTTGTAAGTTGACTTAATAAAATCATTATTAGGAATGTTCCTGCTCGTTTTTTTGTCTTTCTCCCTTGCATCCTGCATGGTCCGAATCCTACTTTAGCCGGGACTTTATTCTCAACGATCCGTTCCTTTTAGCCAGTACGTCCTTGGCAGTGTCACTCGGCAGCATCAGATCCGGAAAAGTGATCCGATCCGGTTCGGACAAGGCGTACCGAGGGCATGTTCCCCGGAAATTAAATCACGTGATTAATTAGGTAACCCGATTAACCCATAGACAGGAGGACCCTAGGTCACGCGGTTGAGTATTGGCATCCACGGTCGTTAAGCGACCCGCCGTGTCACAGAATTATCGTGTGCACGCTTCAATTCCTGAGTCTAGTGGAACGAATAGCTCCCCCCCCCCCCCCCAGTTCTTCTCACCCGACCCCCGGCCCGCAACAATATTAAATGTCCACATAAGTTGTTTGATGATATTCCACAATCACTTGCAACTCTCGTTGAAACCTTTTCGGTTCCTCGCGCATTTTCGGCATCTCGTTCACAATGGCTCTTAATTCTGAACCCCACGGCCTATATATGGCCTGCACGCCTCCAGGACCGGGTTAGCCTCGCAATAGAAACGTACCTACTAGTGTCATCACCTCGTCCTCCCTTGCGGCACCCTGTAGATGTACGGCGTCCGCTGTAGCTCTTTGTGACCTGGTCTGCACCCCAACAGTCCCACCAGGGAGGACCCATTCTTGTCGTGTCGCAGCATATTTTCTCTAATCGCTATCTGTATCCTCCAATTTTGGTACTCCTGTGGCCCCCCCTGGTCTCGCGTCCTGATCCGCACGACCCGCGCCCAGCTCTTCGTCCTCGATGGGCGGCGCCGTGGGCACTAAAGCTGGAACAGGGCGAGGCCACCTATCCGACTGCTCCCCGTCGTCGTCGCTCCCGTACAGCTCGCCGTTTTCTTTTCCCTTTACCTTCGAGCCTCACGGGCATCTGCATCATTACCTGGACCAGATGGTCTTTTAGGTTTAACAATCGTGTCTTTTCGGTTCGATCTCTGCACTCTTGCATCCAGTCCATATACGCGCCCCAATGTACATGTCTTGCTGTTCTTTTATCCAATCCCTTTTCCTCCAACGTTTTCCTTAGGTTTTCCAAACAATCTCGATCAAAGGTACCGTTCTAGGGAAAACAAAACTTGCTATTCCTCGTTCACTCGTACCCCTTTTCAACGTCTCTCACAGAGTCAGGTCCGAATTTATCGAACATATATCTCGCGCACGTCCCTTGGCGTGGCCTGGGGTGGGTCACTTCTGTTTGTTCAACCTCATTATACTTTCTGACATTATTCCCCATTTTGCAACTCATTAAAAGTTCACAAATACAATGAAACATGCACTCCAATACTGTTATGACAAGAAACGTGCTGGCCAGCAGAGTAACAATACAACCATATACAATTGTCAATTCAAACCACATTCCTCTCACACAATCACACTTCCCATGAACAGCGAGCGAGGACTTTAACCCCTCTCCTTTTGTCTAAAGGGGGTGACCTTTCCCCTTTAGCGAGCAGGGTACTGAACCCTCTCGAAGCACGGCAAAGACTTCAACTCTCCGTTTGAGATCCCCAATCTCAGTTAACACTCAAGTGCCAGGGTTCGCATCCTGTGGTCAGCCCAGAAGACTTAGGTGGTCTCGGACCGCTGGATTCTTTCAGTCCTATCAATAAAGATTCTCAGATATGTACTTTCCTTCATTCATGTACATCACCCGTTTAAAGACAGCCCCCCCCCCCCCTGTTAGGGATGTGGGCGAACACTCTCTGCTTACCTTCTAGTCTGTGGTTCTGAAGCGTTCGCCATCACTCCGGACCATGAGCTGCGCCCAGGGATCAGTGCATACGAGTCATGGCACCAAATTATTGTGGAACTCTTAATATTCAAGGTAACTCTTATGAATCAATTTCAACTCACATGAGTCCAATGTCCACAAGAAAAGTACATTCAATCAGAGAATATTTATTCGCATGATATCACGGAGCGGACAGAGCATTAAATGAAAGCCATGCAATGATCTCTGCTGAAGTTGAGTTTCATATTTCCTATAGGTATATATATATATGTATATATATTATATATATATACATATATATGTCTGAGGGAAAGTTGGGGAGAGTTGGGGAGAAGGAGAGAGAACAAAGAGAAGGGGGGGAGTTTTGGTCATGACGACCTACAACTGACCTTGGCTGGGATAGTTTTCACACGAGAAAGACATCTCCCAAAGTTTATCGAACTGGTCAAAAGGTGGCGACATAGATCTTTGGAAAGGCCTGTCACCAGCTGACAGGTACTTCAATTTGAGACGAAACAGAGACAGAGAAAGGAGTGGGAGTTAGATGGAAGTTAATAAACAGAGACAGAGAGAGAGGAGTGGGGGATAGATGGAAGTAAATAAACAGAGACAGAGAGAGAGGAGTGGGGGATAGATGGAAGTAAAGCATCAGGTTGCAGGTCCCAGTAACTGTTTGACTATATAGGTTCCAATAAAATGGATTACAGAGAAATGAATACATGTCAGCAATTGAGATACTAATTAAGCAGAAGCAATTGACGATAATTCGAAACATTGAATAAGCAGTGCATACATAATAAATCCACAATAAATCCGTGTATAAAAAGGAAGTTTTCCTCCCCATTACCCTCTGTGTATGTGCAGGTAAGTTACCCTCTGTAGATGTGCACGTAAGTTACCCTCTGTAGATGTGCAGGTAAGTTACCCTCTGTAGATGTGCAGGTAAGTTACCTTCCGTGCATGTGCAGGCAAGTTACCCTCTGTGGATGTGCAGGTAAGTTACCCTCTGTGGATGTGTAAGTTACCCTCTGTGGATGTGCAGGTAAGTTACCCTCTGTGGATGTGCAGGTAAGTTACCCTCTGTGATTTGGCAGGAAAGTTACCCTCTGTTGTATGTGAGGTAAGTTACCCTCTGTAGATGTGGCATGTAAAGTTACTCTCTGTAATGTGCAGTAAGTTACCCTTCTGTAGATTGCAAGTTAGTTACCCTCTGTTAGATGTTCAGTTCATCATATAGACCACACATTGCTTCATCATGCAATTCTTGTGTGACTGCCTCCAACTTGGCTCATCACACCACTCAAGGTCAATCCATCACGTGTTGTAGCACAATCATCTCAAACCAGTTTCCATATCGTAAAAAGTGTCCATTGTCCTCATTTTGCAGTTCAAATTGTGTTGAACTAAACAAACGTTCCAATGAATGGTTGGTTTCCTTTGAAATATCTCGGTGAAGGATAGGAATAAAGGGAATAGAAACAGGGCCTTTTTGTGGTGGTCTGGGCAGGATCCGCAGATGGAACCCTTTCTTTGAAAGGACCACAAAGAAGATTACAAATGAGTGAGGGACCCTTCCTCCATTTGGAATTCTCAAAAACATCGGGTAGGCCTTTGGCCTTGGCACACTCACAAGGACGACGCTGAACCCGACGATGCCACCCAAATGGTGAAACTGGGAGTTTACTTGGCTTGAGATTCCTTTTGCATCACTGTGTTTGTGCTGTATGATTCTGTTCTTCTTATTTGCGGGTCATGAAGTGCCGTACACCTTTCGTTCATTGCCTTTCCTCCAGACAAGTTGTTGCTTTTTCAAAAACGGTCACTTTGTGGGAAAAGTGATTTCTCTGTTCTTCTGTGGAGTCAATGACTAGACGTAGAGTTGGTTACTCTTCATGCCCCTTTTCACCAAGAAAAGATGTTTTTTCAAAACGCCCTATTGTGCGGGTTTGGAAGTGACCTGTTCCTCTGTTTTGGGTGTCAGGAGTGGTACTCTTCATTGCCCTATCACCAGAAGGTGTTTCTTTCCAAAAACACCCTCGCCCGTCTTATTTGGAAAGTGATTCTGTTCCTTGGGTTTTTGGGTGTCAGCAGTTGATTTTATCTTTCATTGCCTTTCACCATGAGTGTTTTCAAAAACGTCTGAGGAAGTGATTCTGTTCCCTTTGTTTTTGGTTATTATTCATGAGTGAATACTCTTCCATTGCCTTTTCAAAACCAGAAGCTGTTTTTTCAAAACGTGTTTTGTGGGACAGTTGATCATGTTCCTTCTGTTTTTTGGTGTCATGAGTTGGTTTACCCTTTCATTGCCTCTTCCACCAGAAGTGTTTTTCAAAACGTTCTTGGGGAAGTGATTACTGTTCCTCTATGGGTGTTCAGGTGTGTATCTGTGGTCCTCTTCAATTGCCTATTCACTGGAAGTTGTTATTCAATAACGTCTTGTGGAAGTGATTTGGTTCCTTGGTTTTTGGTATTTGTCACGGAGTGGTTACTCTTCATTGCCTTTCACCCAAGAAAAGTGATTTCAAAATAAGTCTTGGTTTGGTGCGAAGTTGATCCTGTTCCTCTGTTTTTTTGGGCAGTCAGAATTGGTTACTCTTCATTGCCTATATCACAGAAGTAGATTTTTCAAAAACGTCTTGTGGAAGTATCTTGTTCCTCTGGGTCTTTTGAGTCAGGATTTGGTTACTTCTTTTCGTTGGCCTTTCACCAGAGATTTTTTTCCAAACGTCTTGTATGGAAGTGGATCTGTTTCCTCTGGCTTTTTGGGGGGAGTCAGGATTGGTTACTCTTCATTGCCCTTCTTCACCAGCAATGTGTTTCAAATACGTTTTCTTTGTTGGGGAAGTGATCTCTTCCTTGTTTTCTGGGATCAGGTAGTGGTTACCTCTTCATTGGCCTTTCATCGGATCAGTGTTTCCAAAACCGTCTTGTGGAATGTGATTTGTTCCTCTGTTTTTCGGTGTCAGGAGTGGTTACTCTTCATTGCCGTATTCAGGCCCAGAAAGTGTTTATTCAAAAACGTCTTGTGGAAAGTGAAATCTGTTCCTCTGGGGTTTTTTTTGGATTCCAGGGAGTGGGTTCCACTCTTCATTGCCTTATCACCCGAAGTGTTTTCAAACTGTTCGTTGTGGGAGAAGTGATCTGTTCCCTCCTATTTTTTGGTTTGCAGGGACTGGTTTACTCTTACATTGCCTCACCCAGAAAAGTGTTCAAAACGGTTCCTTGGTGGAACATGTGATCTGCTTCCTCTGTTATTTAGTGTCAAGGAGTACGGTTACTCTTCATTGCCTCTTCACCAGAAAGTGTTTTCAAAACGTTCTTGTGGAAGTTGATCGTCCTCTATTCTTTGGTTGTCGTATGAGTGCGTTCCTCTTCTATGGCCTTTTCTCACCCAGATAGTGGTTTGAAAACGTCTTGTGCTGAAGTTGAATCCTGTCTTCTGTTTTTGGGGCAGTCATGGAGTTGGTTACTCTTTCATTGCCTTTCTCCAGATGCTGTTGTTCAAAAACGTTCTTTTGGGCAAGTGATTATGTTTCCCCTTCTGTTTTGGTGGTTTCCCAGCGGCATGGTTACTCTTCCATTGGCCTTTCAACCAAAGGAAAGTGTTTTTCACAAACGTCTTGATGGAAAGTGGAAAACCTGTTCCATCTGTTTTATTGGTCAGGATTGGGATTAGCTTCAGGTGCCCGTTTCACCCAGAATTGTTTTTTCCAAAAACCGTCTTGTGTGAAGTGATCTGTTCCCTCTGTTTTTGTTGCAGGAGCTGTTACTCTTTCATTGTTTTTCCACAGAAAGTGTTTTCAAAACGTTCTTTGTGGAAAGGTTGAACCTGTTCCCTCTTTTTTCTGTGTCAAGTTATTGCTTTACTCTTCATTCCTCTTCACCATTAACTGTTTTTCAAAACTTTCCTTTTTGAAGTGAGTACTGATTCCTCTTTTTTTTGTTCCAGGTGAGTCTTTGACTCCTTCATCTTTTACTTCTTCATCCATAATTGTTTTTTTCTCCAAAAACGTCTTGTGTTAAAAGTTTATTTCAGTGGTCTTTTTTCCCCCTTACTTTTAATTTTATTATCCTCCGGGAGCCGATTTATATAACAACGGGAGGTTTCAAGAGCAGAGATTCTGCCGGTATATACTCTTCATGCCAAAGTAGCCCTCCGGGAATTCACCGAGTAAGTGGTTTACACGTTCTAGATTGTACAGCTCAGGGCTTAGGATCAATCTATTTGTCCGTTCCTGGAACCTCGTTCTCTTTCCAGTCAGCACACCATTCAAGTCATTATCGTCAACTTACAGTGTGTGGTTGATTGCGTTCAGAGCATTCTACTTCATTTTTCATTCCCATAGAGTCATTCTTTTTCAAAACTTCTTTTTTCTCCTTTACACTGTTTGCCTCTGCCTTTGCAGGTTTTTGGTGCGAGTTATCGATGTATTTGAACTAACCAAACTCGCCTACCTCTTCCCATATTTCCTATATCCGACCCTTGTATAGGTTGCTTTTTTCTGAGAAACTTTCTTTTTTTTGTGCTCCCAATTTACCAAGAACGATGTATTAAGATAATTCCCTGCACATCGTGCCTTTTTGGCAGAGGCTCTATTGGCCAGTTAATCCGCATTCTTTATGCTCAGATTCCATTCTCCTTCTCTCCATTATTTTTCAAAATCACTATCTCTAACGAGGTGTTGAAACCAAATATGAGAGAGTGATCGTGTTTCTCTGTTCTTTTGAGACCTCCTCCATTTGAATTCTCAAAAAACATCGGGGCCTTTGGCCTTGCACACTCACAAGGACACGCTGAACCCGACGATGCCCCCTTGGGTGAAACTGGAGGTTACTTGGCTTGAGATTCCTTTTTTATCACTATTCCTGACATTTGGTGAATTTACATTTTCAAATCTCCACAGACAATACAGCTGTTGAGGTTAGAGCATCCCAAATCAACTTTCTCTGTGGAAACTAAAGTCTTTGAATATTAAATTGAATTAAATGTAAAATTCAAAAAAACATCTCTACATCTCTCGGGCCACAATCACCCCCTAAATCAATGATGTAAGGACTTGGTTATTGCTGAACTCGGTGTCCTGTTCGTAAATGACTCCGGGAATCACAATTGGACATATAAATCACAAAATTATAACCGAGGGAGTTTTACAAATCAAAATTTTGTAACACCAGGCATTCTCCCAGGATATCCAAGTATCCAAGGTGTGAGATTTTAAATTATTAATTTATATTACATCCAACTGAACCACACACCCGACTGGTTAAACTTCCAAAAATCGGGCTGACTGCAAACCTCCACTCTTGTTCCTCATCCCGTCTTGAGAACTGCATTCCGAAGTTGTGATTTCCCACTCTTCCCTGCAGGTTTCAAGCGACAGTGAACCCCTATCTCACGTCACCCCTCCCTTTTGACACCACATCTTCATTACCCCCAAAACCTTCTTAGCCTCACCCTGCTTACTTGCAGATTGCGGGTTCCTTCCCTCCTCTCCTCTTCTCTCCTCTTTCCTGTTTCTTCCTTCTTGATTATCCAGGAGTTGCCCGCTGCCAAATGACAGTTATCTCTCAATCACCTTGCTCTTCCATGAGCCTCATCGTGTGAGTAAAAAAAAAAGACAGACGAGTTTCATATCAAAGCACAAATCACAAACTGTTGAAGATGGAGTAGGATATTGATTTTAGGGATTGAAATGTAGATTATAAATATTATTTTTTTGTAAAGATAAAACCCACTTTTATCACATTTTAATTTATCCTGACACTGCTTCCATGTCCCTGACTGAATGCAGATCATCCTTCCACAAGTACCTTCACCTAATGGAATCAAGACAAACAGCAGCTGCAATGGATTGGGCTTACCTGGTTCGGCCTTGTGGTGATCGTAATCATTGCTGTCATCACCGCATGGTCTCGTGGCTGGTTCAAGAAGAGAAATAAAAAAATGCCCATTTCACGGTAAAGAGCGATGTGCACATCTTATTTTAGGAATCTCTCATTCAGCTTGTCCTCCACCTCATCAAGTTCTGGTTCTTCTTTGTTCCTTCCTTTGTCCCGTTTCTACCGTCCCTCATGCAAGAGTCATGGTTTTTTGTGTGTGTGTGTTGTGTGTGTTTGTGTGTGTCCAGGTCATAATTTACCAATTGAGCTTTTGTCATCAAATCTTCAAAAACTTTTTTGAGAATATGAACAAAATTAATAATATATATAATATATACATCACACACAGTTATTGGTTCTTCTATGATTCATAGTTTGTTTATTTCATAAATTCTGTCTGTTTGTTTGGAGTTCTGTTCGTTTTCATCAGCAATAATTGTAGTAAACGTGGGCGATTGTTGACCAAAACTCGCGTGGATAGTACACCTTATGACCTACTAGCTTTTGAAATTTGAATGGTTTGCTTAGGACCTCATGGTTCCCTAAGCAACAACCGAAAAACCTCAAAATCGCAGTACCGGTTTCACAGCAAACATTCATTCCGAAATGCCATTATCCCACGTAGGTTATCGAAACTTTGCACGCATAATCTACACGTGATTGCTCTATCAAATATATCCGGTTTTATGTAATAAATATGTAGAAACTTTACCCGCACGCCCTACAATTAGGTATAGCGTGAAAATTTGGCGACCAAAATGAAGCCCCCTCGCGACCATGTGAGTGCATCGATACCAATCAAACTGCAATTTCATGTTACTTCAATTGGTACTACAACTTTGCCTCAGGACTAATGATCCGATTTCGCTTAGTCAGGGGTCAAAGGTTCAATTAGTGCAAATCCGCTAAATATGCGAGAGTTGGAATGTGCCTTCCGCCAAATGCTACTCCCCTAGGTTAGTCATGGTCATGAAAATCTCACACTAATCGTTGGATAATTGTGCCCACAACCATCGAAGCCGAATTTGTCGATTTAGATCTTTGATTCAACCCTACAAGCACCCCCTCGAACTTCTGGGGATTTGATTTCTCAACCACATTTCAGGTACATTATTCATTCAAAATGATACCAGTAGTTCAGTAGATGGAAACTGATGAGATTTGATATGCATAATCTTAAGGGTATTTCCCTATCCGCATAATGACATCCATTTTGCTCTATATCTTATAGTTTCCAAATGGCAACCCCTCTTCAACTGGGTCTGAGGCCATTGAGCATCTCCTGCTGAACTTCAAGTACCACTAGCTCCAAGACGATTAGACCGAAATCGAATGATAACTGTTTACATGCTATATCAGACCGTAATGATACTACACTTTGCATCGTTATGCAATAATACCTATCTCATTAGTTCAGGTCAAAGGCTACAATAAGTGCATTTTTCGCGTCAAAATGTTCCATCAGTCCCCAGCTTACCGGCAAAACGCTACCAATCCAAACAAATTACTGACTTGTAGAAATTACTCCACCAGATAGTACAGTTATGCTTCATTGACATAATGACCCTTATCTCACTAGTTCAGCGTTCAAATCAATAAGTGCATTTACCAATTGCATCATACAAAACACCGTTTCTCGACAACTTAACGATTTGTCGCAATACTAAAAGTCTTCTCTGCACCAATTGCCGCATATGCTTGTATTCTTATTCTTCGTTGTCTATTTGTAGCTTAGCTATATTCATTCTCCGAATAGAGATAGTTACAAATGCGGATGCGGACGGAGCTTTGTGTATTTGGATGCTCTTTCGTGTCTTTTGTTCTTTCTGAAGTGCCATTCTTCTTGGTCTAGTCTCATCAGGACATGTTCTCTTTTGTAGAAGTTACAGGATGATGAAGAACAGCTGCGAGACGTGA
>CM068960.1:123006323-123016529 GCA_035128595.1 Eptatretus atami | reverse complement strand
CAACAATGCACCGCCGAGTTCCACGTACGAGACGTACAGGTCAGCACGGCGAACGGTGATGCATATTCATCATTCAGCATGCAGCACCAAATTCTTCTTCTTCTTCAATATTACTCATTCAATTGACATCCGGGACATACGAGACCATCTAGTCGGTAAACCAGGGAGGGCGACACAAACACCGGCAACACACAAACACTCGCAATAATGTTCTGCACATATTAACACACTCGGTATAATAAAGAACATACTGGTCGGAATAAACGCTCATCCTGCATAGGATAGCGACACAGGCCTCTTAGGATAGCGACACAGGCCTCATTACGGAAGTTATGCGACACAGGCCTCATTGGATAGCGACACAGGCCTCAACGATCGATTGGTTAAAAAAAAGTTTCAATCACCCAAAATATATGAACTTACAAGATGGCGACCCCTTTGGGTGACGAAGTGAAGATAGAACAGATAAATGGGGTCACACGGGGGCCGGGTTCACAAGACTGCGAACGGAACTGAGAGAGTCCAACCGCTCACGAAGGCCCCGATTCAAAATGCCGTCATGAAATCAAGATGATTGGCTGAGGGAAACACGTGACATCGCAACGACGCGGCAGATGCGAATCGACGCTCAGAGAACATGAACTACTGACGTCTCACAGCAGCAGAGAAAGTTACTACTCAAAGGAGGTTTGTTAACCGTGTCAGGATCAAATCAAGCTGATGTACATCGGTGCTGTAAACGGAGGAACAACGACTGTTTGGGAAACTGTGGGAGTTTGGAATAGAGGAGGATGTGATGTGGCTGCTTGAGGATCTCCACATCAACTCAAATGGTCATCTCCGGTGAAAGGCCGGAGGACGGCGAGTTTGAGACGCAGTGAGAGTGCGACAGGCTATCCATTGTCCCTCTTACTCCTCAGACTCCACACGATGATTCATGTGGACTGGAATGAACACAACACAACCTCAGGACACCAAAAGTAAATGTCATCTCCGTAAAGGAGATCAGATACGCCGATGACCTCGTATGACGCAGAAGAGATGGTTGCATCCTGGTGACCCGTCAGGTAGGGTGTGGGAGAGACCCATCCTGACAAGAAGAAATACATGGTTGTCCACCAACAATGGATGATAAAACGATCACATCCCGCTTGATATAATACCCCACATCATATTTTCAAGTACCTGGATGTATCGATCAACCACACTCGAGATGACGGCAAGTTGGTGCGAATGAGGATAGGTGTGGGCAATCACCTTCGGCAGTGTAAATACCTGTGTTCCACCCAGTCTGCTGGGAAACAAAGGCACAGCTTCTAAGCACTGATCATGTGAAGCGTACTGTGCGGAGCCAACACCTTGTCGTTGAAGGCAACTGACATCAGGTGACTCGATGGCTGCGGCTAAACTTCGAGCGACACCTACTAACATCAAGCGGCATATCGTGTTCCAAACAAGAGTCTCATGGAGATGATCAGCGACCGATGGTTCCTCAGCAGTAGTAATGTGATGGAACACAAGGAGCATGGCTGGGCACGTGATTCGGTACTGTTGTCTGGCAGCAGCTGTGGCAGATGGTTTTCCTGAGGAATGTCATCGTTTGTAGGTTAACTAAACATTAGTTTGGTTTATAACATCGAAGAGTGGTCAGAGTGTTATTGTTACGAATCTGGAAGCCATTTGCACACAGACCGACAGTAGTCCCCGCATTTCAGTTATTTTGATAAGTATGTGTTTATAGTCAGGGTCCCGTCCTTCTATCTAATGTGTTAATTACTGTGTGTGCTTCGAGTTACTTTTATAGTCAGGTTTTTTACATCTTCAATCTTCCTTGTTTTCGCACCATCGCCATCCATCGCCCACGTGCAGCATGTCACGTACAGGGGAGGTTCCCTCCGCCCACCGTGAGCTCGTCCAATCAACGCGGGCCACCCGACAGCCAACCCGAGATCGCCCTCCTCCGCTACAAGGGTGAATGGAGAATAGGGTGCCCCTGGTTGTTCCGTCTGGGTTCTAGACACACGCACGGGGGAGGGTGTCGTTGCCCCTCCCACCGGACCACCCCTTGTCCAATCAGGAAGCTCATCACCTCAGGGCTGGCAGGTGGAGTGTTCGGCCCGACCAATGAGGGGCGGCCACGAGTCGCCGACAACCCCTCGTCCAATCGGAGGCGAGTGGGAAAGAAAGAAACGCTCAAGAGGTGTGGTAGGAAAAGACGAGAGGACGCAGACAGTGTGTCGTGGTTGGAGGCGTCTGCGGTCCTTTGCGGGTGGCTTACCATGGTGGTGGTGACCGAACAGTTGGTAGTCGTGGTTCGAGCGGTCTGCGTCGTGGTGCTTGGTCTCGATGTGGGCCGTGGACTTCGGGTCGTGGGTTTGAGGCCCACCGTGGTGGTTTGGAGTCGGTGTGACCGCACGAGGCGGAAAGGTGCCCAACTGTTCCAGTTATTTTGTGTGATGTGTGTTGTGTGTGTGTGTGTGTGTGTGTGTGTGTGTGTGTGTGTGTGTGTGTGTGTGTGTGTGTGTGTGGCGCGTCCTGTAAGTAGAATTGTTAAGTGCTTTTTCCTTGTACATTGTAAATTGCCTGCATATTTCGATAGCTCTGCTCTTTGTGTGCTTCCTCCCCGATTATTGCTTATAAATAAACCCCCGTGTTAAATGTTCCAGTCCGTTTGTTCTGTTTTCTTTCATTGGCCTAGCATGGTTCGGGCTGAGGAATAGTAAAGGCCGTTGGTGCCGTAAGTTGTCATTGGGACCGGCGGGCTCTGGTAACTTCGCTCGGTACACTGGACCGAGGTCGCAAGAGCGACCCGGCTGCGACAGAGCCCGTCGAGGGTGTGGTTTCCGCGGTAACTAGACTGCATGGTTTTTAGGCATATTGGAGATCGAGACAATTAACCCTACCCACGCGTAGAAATATTGGCGTCCACGATCCGCTAAGGGACCCGTGACCTTTGGAGTTATCCAAGGGTTACGCACTTCAATTCCGGGTGTTCGGTGAGAGACGGCCCAACTGCTCCGTCTTGTGGTCATTATCGCCACCGGAACCCGAAACCACAACAATATGTGAGGTGAAGCATTCCTTTAATCAAAAGAAAGGTGACACCTCTTCCACTAATAGATCTTTCTGGTCCTTAGGCCTAGCTCACATTTGCCACGGCGGCCGTGGTGGTCTCCAAAATCTACGGCCACAAGCAATTATACCGGCGGCGCAGTATTTCCAGGTCACACAATGTAGCAGTTCACTATGTTTTTATTTTTCGGGAGCTGCACGCGTATTTATAAATTGTGGAGACCAGAAAACGTGGGGTTGCCGTACGGTTTGATTGATGTCGCACGGTGACCTTAGGGCGTTCCTGCGGCGCCATAGAATTTCAAGGCAGACGCAAGGTGCCCGCAAGGCGACGCAGGGGACCGCAGGGGGGCCCGAAGGCGACACGTGCGGCCATACAGACGGTAACGAATGGGTTATATTTTTTTTTTTTTTACAGTTTTTTTTTTTCGGCTTGTCGAATTGCTACGGCGACGTAGAAATGAAAAAAGTTATTACTCCGCGTTATAATTCCACGGCGACCTTACGACCTGTAAAATATAGCCAAACGGCGTAGGGCCAACCCTGAGGCCACCGCAGAAACTCTGCGGCCGCCGCACGTTTTCTGTCAATTCAGAGGGCGTACGGTACCGTATCTCGCCGTAGAGCAAATGTGACTTAGGCCTTAGCTAAAAGTATCTCCAACAACTTCTGTAGCTCTAACCTTTTCCTTCGCTTTTCTGTTCCGATGATACTAATCGCTGTCTCTCCGACTGACAAGACAATCTCTTTTTGGTTCTCTTTTCTCCTCCAACTCCACACTGGTATGATTCAATAATCCATCTCCCTCTGATGCTTCCTCACCAATCCTATATCCCTCCATGTAATCTCTTTTCATGCAGTCAAAAAATACTCCCTTCTTTGCTGGACATAAGCAAGGCCTACGGGCAAGATGGCATTCCTCCCCGTGTCTTGAAGGACGTACTTTAGAACTCTTCACCCGTGCTTGCTCGTTTGTTTCGTTTTTGTTAAAAAACCCAAACTTTACCTCTTACCTGGAACATACCTTAGTACAGCTGAATGTTAAAGAAGGGTGATCGTTCAACCCCTCAAACTACCGATCCAGTTGCCTCTGATTTCCACTGTTCCAAAGTCTTTGAATATCTTCTAATTTCCCATTTCTCATCATCTGAATATCAAAGTCTTCTATCTGACCGTCAATAGGCTTTCACCAAGGCAAGATCTACAGGTGATGTTCTTTCTTAACATTATGAATATCTGGGCCTCTTCGGAGAGACCTTTGGGAATCCTTTGTTGGAGCCTTGATATCTCAAAAGCGTTTGAAAGAGTTTGGCATCGGGGTTTGATATCCAATCTTCCCTCTTTTCAGCTTTCCCCTTCTCTCTGCTCTCCCATTCGAGCTTTTCTCTCCCCGCTCTATCCCTACATTGTTGATGGTCAAGCACTCTACTTCGATTTCTCTCCAAGAACTTGCTGCTTGTGTACCTCCACCATAACGTACCAAGGAATATTCGACAGCCCAACATCAGTATTATCTTGTGACCATTGGCCATTCAAGGGTGGGACGTACGATGTTTGTTTCTTCCCCTCCACTGCAAACTCTGGAACTCTTTACCTTCTCATGTCTTTAAAACACTTATGACTCTCCGCTTTCAAAAGCAGATTTTTTTTTTCTCAAAAACTCTCATGAAGGAGGGAAGAGCTAGGAAGGGGGTGGGGGGGGTTATTGATGCTCAGCAAATGTTGCTCTTCATCGTGGGGGGGAGGAGGGGTGTGAGGAGCGGGGGGCAGGGAATAGAGAAGAGGAGCAAGGAGGGTTGGGGGAAGCTAGGAGGGGAGAGGAAGGAGGAAGAGCTAGGAAGGGGTGGGGGAGATTGACAACCATAGCAAAATGTTGCTATTCATCGCGGGAGGGAGGGGGAGGTGCGAGGGAGAGACGAGGTGTGGGGGAGAGTGTGCATTTCATGAAAGAGAGAAGAGGTAAAAAAATAGGTGGGGTGAGAAAAGAGATGATATGTTATGCTTCATTCTGACCACCAACACCATACACACAAACACACCAAACTACGAAACACACAACACAGACACAAGCTCACAACATACCAAAAAACACAGACAAACACACAACCCTCAAACAACACACCACAGGCACATACACAACAAACACACACAACACACCACACAAACTCCGCACACTAACACGATCACCACACATACACACCACACTCACACACACTGACAACACAACTCATTTTCATGATTTTGGCCGAACAACGAGGAAATCAAGAAAAAATGACCATCATCAAGACTCTCATGATGAGTGAAAATATCCTGGAAGTTGAAGATCCATAATTTTCCGCGGTGATCACTGGAGTCAACGGGGATTGATGAGAAGAACCTCACGGCAGTATTAATAATAAACGGGGAGTTTTTAAACGCACGTGTCGCTGGATTCATAATTTCTTTTTACTCATTCAATTATTTTCTAATATTTGGATGAAGCAAACCTGACTAATTACATCGTCCCAGGCCAAATTCAAGGCTTGCATTCCTGGACAGAGAGCCAATCGGGTATATCAAGGTAAACAACATGGCGCGGATGCTCCAAGTTAGATCGCCCACGGTACCAAAGGTTCTTCCAGTGGGAAACGAAAAAAGGGATCCAATCAGGAAAGACGAATTATCACGAGCATCAACATCGACATGTTCCATGACGAGTATTTCCACATCTCCCAAGTCCGAGACATCAACACGTCAATATATTTTAATTTAGTTCCAATTACAGAACTATTGAACGAATGGATGTTTTTATTTAAGTTAACAACAAGGAGAACAACGAACGACTCTCTGTCCACTCACGCGTCTCGGACAGCAACATTTAAATGTTCAGCGTGCTTCAACTCCGAATCAATCGTTCCTCCTGCACAAACTCGTGATAGAATATCCCCACATCGTCAGTTCAGACCCATGTGTGGTTTAACGGATCATTTTGTGATCATGTGACGAGCCCCCATCTTCCCGAGCATTCCCTGCCACACGGGTAATCTCTCTCTACAACGAACCTATCGTGATACTTATTTAATGTTCGATTACACAGATAACAAGACATGGGGGAACATCACCCTCGCACCTGGTTGGATGGTGTTGAGAGGACATGGTGGTGGTAGTGTGATTGTATAGAAGGTTATCTATTATTACGTACGCACGTACAGCACACACACAACACGAATGTTCATCACACAACTACCAAAGGATATAAACTAATAACGAGTGAACCATTAGTCAGTGTGTAAACTCCTTTATAACAGATTATCATGAATAACATAAATTAAATAAACACACGTGTGTTGACGATGTTTGTAATCAGAATCCCAACTGATCACAACGAACTTTTAAATCCTGTTCTCATTGGTGGAAAATTTCAAAGATAAAGATTCGTGTTGTTCATCTCAACCTTGGGTCACGTGGTTTTCACGGAAGAGATTAATCAGAACAAAAATAATAATAATTATAAAATTTCGACTTTTATCACAAAAGAACCTTTTTAAATTACAAATTGAAAAAAACATCATATCTATTTTTGGATTATTATATGATTAGATAAAGAGTCGAGGTGTTCTGAGAGTTGAAAAGCAATGATACACGGGAAGGGGCGTGGCACAGTCCATTGTGACGTCCAATGAAAATTCCGACAATAGGAACTCCAAAGACAGACGGTATCGTTGCATCTTCAGTTCCTGGATAGCCGTGCAGCAGCCATGTTTTTCCCATCGCGCTGTTCGGCTCACCGTCCTGGAAGTGGAACGTCCCGTCCATCACAGCAGGTAAGGGGGATGTGAGAAATAACATGGATTGTACTCGGGAAGGTACACAACACCATGGGAGTCGCTTCTTTGCAGTTTGGTAAATCAGGTCCTGTATGGAGGATTTAAAATGGGGGGTTGGTGGTGAGATGAGGGTGTGTGAGTGAGGGTGTGTGAGTGAGGGTGTGTGAGTGAGGGGTGTTGCTTCATCAATTTAGACCATTCAGAGCATGATGGGTTGTACTGTCGAATTCGGACTTGAACCATCGATGTATTATTTACCATTGAATTTCGAGTTTAAGTTCAATTCACCAAGTGATTTGTGACAGAACACCACGTGACACAAAGGGAACACAAGTGAATCACAGCATTACATCCATTGTACCGACTTACTTTTTATAACATCACAAGTAATTCATCATCTTGAAACGTCGAGAATGTAACATTGTTTATACTTGTACGGCCCGTAGGGGCGTGCCCGTAGTGATGCCAGTATGTGCAGCCTCTCTCTCTCTCTCAAACCTCGAAAGCAATCCGCGGGTCCCAGCAATATTCCTGGCAAGTTTCAATCGTGCAAAAGAATAATAAAAAATAATAAATAAATATTAATTGTGATTCATTCGTTTCATAGCACCGTGTCCTGTCATTGGTCGACAGATAAATGGCCGAACTGGGAACCCTCGTCCGATTAATATCAAACCTTGAAAAGCACATCGCGGGCCCCGTGCATATTCCTACAGTTTCCATCAGATCGACCGTCGATCAGTGCAAAAAAAAAAAAAAAGAATAAATAAATTAAATTTGTGACGTCATTCGTGACGTCATAGCACCGTGTCTTGTCATTGGTCGACAGATAAATGGCCGTAACTTGGAACCGCTCGTCCGATCGATATCAAACCTCGAAAAGGCACATCCCGGGTCCCTGACAATATTGGCAAGTTCAATGAGATCGACCGGCGGTCGTCCGAGAAACGGCGGTCGCAGACAGACAGACAGACAGACAGACACACAGAGATCTGCTGGGATATAGATAGATAATTTATTTATTTAAATTCCTCAAAACAAGGTTGAAAGTCCTCAAGGTGTTTGGTTTGTTCAGGTGAAATCCCTTATTTAATCTTCTTGTCTGCCCTTGATATCGTTGTGATTCCGCTTTCCCGTGAGGATGTGATGCGAACAAGAGAGTTTATCTTTGTTCAGAAACTTGATCAAATGGTGGTTTACACAGAGAAACGTGTATTTCGATCTCTGATTCCACCGTCATCACGGCATGACACAGACAGAGGCACGGACACGCCTGGACACGCGCACAGGCACAACACGGCATGGACACACCAGGCACGGACATCACGACATGGACACAGCACGAGGCACGTATACAGATGGACACAGCACAGAACACGGACAGCGGCCATGGACACAGCACAGGCCGGACTACGACCAGTGGACACAGCACGGCACGGACACGACATGGACCAGCCAGGCCGTATACAGCATGGACACAGCACAGACACGGACCGCATGGACACAGCAACAGGTAGGTATACAGAATGGGACACGCAAGACACTGGAACTGGGACACAGCACAGGCACGGACACGCATGGACCCAGCACAGGCACTTATACAGCATGGACACAGCACAGACACGGACACGGCACTGGACACAGCACAGGCACAGACAACGGCATGGACATAGCAGAGGCACATATAACAGCCTGACACAGCATCGACACGTACACGGCATGGACACGCACAGGCACAGACACGGCAGGACACAGCAAGGACGTATACGGCAATGGACACAGCACGAGCCACAGACCTGCAAGAGAGCACGGACACGGCATGGACAGAAAACAGCACGGACTACGGCCATGGACACAGGCACAGCACGGAGACCATTGACAAAATGGGGACGAATGCTTTGTCCAACCGTTGCAGGTGACCAGGCGTGTCCTGTATGTAATTGGATTGCCCGTTTACAAACATTCCCTTTGGACATCCATTTGTGTCTGAGGTCAGGGCAATGTTGTGTTCCTACGTCGTGTACGTGTCGTGGCTGTGGCTGCTGTGTCGATGTGTCGCCACAGTGGGGAGGGGGCGCGCGTCGAGTGGTGCTCAGGGAGAGGTGGGTATGTGGGAGTCATGCTTGATGGGGATGTGAGAGAAGGGGGTGTTTGGGTGTTGTTAGGTCGAGTGGGGGCGGAATGGTTGATGGAGGATTGATGGGGGAGTTGTAGGGAAGAGTGGTCGCTCCTGTGTTACATGTGCTGGTAGCTGGGTGAGATGGTGTTTGGGTTTTGGAACGAGACGGCTGTTTTCTTTCCCTCCTATCGTGGGGATGGCATCTCTCCCTCCCATTTGTGTGGAAACCACAAGATCTCGCCATTTCTGTTTGATCCAATCAAAAACCGTTCTTCGCTATGACATCTTCTGAGCACAAACAGTGAACATTATTATAGGTCCGATCCACAACTTGGATTTTGGAGAAACCGTCGTCCAATTTTTGGAAACTTTCGTGTTTCCCACCGTTGGTGGAGTATGAATAATCTCGAGGTTTGGATACGTACTGTAACAAGCACCAAGGACCATCCGACTCGGATTTCTTTGCTTTTGTGGAAAATCGAATATTATTCTCCGTTGAGTTAAATCGTACCAGATGTAACCCCGTATCATGTGAGACGGATCTCGCAGTGTACTTGCTGGGTGTGACGTCATGGCTATAGTTTTGAAAATGGAATTTCGAGCTTTATTCAGCAAAAGTAACCCTTTTTTTAATAATCGCAAATCGGCAAAGAAGACATACGATCATATCTATTTTGTGGATTACAAAGGATAGATAATAAGTTGAGGTGTTCTGAGAGCGTTGAAAACCGAAAGATGTGAACGAGGAAAGGGGCGTGGCCAACAGTCACACTTGTGACGTCACAATGTGAATTCTGACAATAGGGAATTCTTAAGAGACAGAGCGGTATCGTTAGCAAATTTCAGAGTCGGATAGCCCGTGCTAGGGGATACAGAGGCGCCAAGAGGACAGCACATGGTTTTTTTTTTTTTTTTTTTTTTTTTTTTTTTTTTTTTTTTTTTTCCCTTTTCCCCATCGCGCATGGTTTTATCGTAGTTCAACTCCGTCCTCGGAAGGGATGTCCCCGTCCATCAACAACGGTCAAGTGGGGGGATTGTGAGAAAAAAACAATGTTTGTACTCGGGGAAGGTACACAAACACCCATAGAGTTCTTTCTTTCTTTGTAGTTTGGTAAATCGGTCCGGGACGAGGATTAAAAAAAAAAAATGGGGGGTTGGTGTGTGAGTGAGGGTGTGTGAGTGAGGGTGGGTTGTGGGTGAAGAGTCGAG
>CM068960.1:122964120-122979806 GCA_035128595.1 Eptatretus atami | reverse complement strand
TGTAGTTTGGTAAATGAGGTCCGCACGGAGGATTTAAAATGGGGGGTTGGTGTGTGAGTGAGGGGTGTGTTCCTTTAACAAGTTGGACCGCTCAAAGCATGATGGGTTGTACCGTCGAACACCGATCGAAGTTCGAGTTTAAGTTCAATTCACCAAGTGATTTGTGACAGAAAAGGGAACACAATGTGAATACACAGATTTACATCCATGTACCGACTTTACTTCATATAATATCACAACTAAATTAATCATCCTGAAACGTCGATAATGTAACATTGTTTTAATAATTTGTTTATTTACATTCCCCAAAACAAGGGTGAAAGATCCTCAGGGTTTTGGGGTTGTATACAGTACTGTAGTCGGTAATCACATGAACTCCAATCAGCCGATGACAGAAAAATTGGCGATAACGGCCAAGTGTGTGTGTGTACGTTTGTGTGTGTGTGTGTGTGTTCATAAAGCATAACATTCTCTCTGCTGACTCCCCCACCCCCCTCTCTCTCGCTCTGTCCCATCCACGCTCCTTCCCCTCCTAATACAGTGCAGCACCCTCCTCCCACACCCGTCTCGCTCTCCCACTCTCTCAGTCTCTCCTCTCCCCCTCTCTCTGAATGGTGGTTGTATCCGGACGGTGGTTTTCTTCATATGTGTCTGGACAATGGTTATGTATGGGCATTATTTATTCTCCACAGCACGTGTACTTTCCCTTCCCCTCATCTCACCCTGCGTTCCCTTCCCCCACCCCTCCTCCCTCTTCCTCCCTCCTTGCTCCCCCTCCACCCACCCCTCTCCCCATATTTTTGGTCCTCCTCATTGTATTCCCTTCAGCAAAGGGACAGGTGGTATTTTCCAATCTAAAATACATACATCTGGCAAGTGGAATATTAAATAATGGTCCCAGAATGATTTACCTCCGTGCCCTTGGAATTTCCTCTCTCATCATCACCCAGTTCAACAGTTTCTTAAACACCTGAACCTCATATTCACCAAGGCAGGTTTATACTTCCACTGGTATCACATCAGGTCCCACTGATTTGCCATTTTTAATTCCTCTTAAGTCGGCTATCTTCAAAAAAAAAAAAGTAGAAATCAAAGATTTCAGGCGTGGCCTTTAAAAAGGAGTCAGCCATTGAGTGTTGGTAACACAGTTGAAATCCCTTATTTAATCTTCCTTGTCTGCCCTTTAAATCGTCGTTGCGACTCCTCTTCACCGTGATGATGTGTTGAGGAACAAGAGAGTTTATCTTTGGTAAGAAACTGCAGGTTAACTTTCCCCCCATCAAGAAAACTTGGAATTTGTCCCTTCAGAGCAAGTGTTCCTTCCTGGCCGTGTCGATGGAGGAATATTCACGGCATTACATCCCAAATTCCCAAATTACTTCCCAAATCCTCGTGCAAACCCTCACTCGGCAAGTGTCGTACAAACGATAAACTCTCGAACAATCCATGAGCCATTGTGTTTGTATTCTAAAAAAATTCAACATCATGTTGTTGTTTTGTCATGAACTTTTGGGTTTTCTAAAATAATTGTTTCATTTAATTTAAAATGAAATAAACATTCCTCCTACTATACCCCTGCCCTTGTCTAATTCCACAGGTTATCCAAGTTATGTTTTCAACTCCTTCTGCGTCTGGTCTTCACACCATTTTTCATCACAGTTCCACCAATCTTTGAATTTAATTTTATTTGTAGTTGATCAGCAATGACAGAACGCTTTATTTGGTGAAAGATTCTGAATCGCGGCATCGAATCTGAGAATCATGTCAGTTGATTTCCTCACCACTCGAGAATCGGGCCAAAACGATTGTAGCACCAAATCTCACAATGTTGTGAATGGATCGGACGAAAACTTGGTGGACACTTTGCGGTGTGTCAACAACGGTGATCGATTTAAAATTTATGACATGAAGATGCGAACTTGGATCGGAACGAGAATTATTTAAAATTTTAAGTATATCTTCACCATTGAGAGATGGGGCTAAAAACGAATATGCATGATATCTTCAAAAAGGGTGATGGATCAGATCTTCCTTCTTCGCGTTGGTTGGATTGCCCGGGTTGCTATCATTTGTTAGGCACGACTGTGCCCATTGATACTGTGTTCCCCAAACCAGTACAGGTACTCATTTTCCTGAACATTTGGAGGATTAACAGGCTGATCAACTCCCACCGGTATAATTCAGAGGCCAAAGGAGTTTCAAAACTCAGGACCCTAACGATGCGTCGTCAATCACGAAGATTCGCCGGGGGGAGAGCCCCATGTCTGGGGGAGGGGGGGGAGGAGGGGGCTGCCTACCACTATCCAGCAATTGGGAAACAAGGTCCATACAAAAAGCTAATACCCACTCCTGTTACTCTAGCCCGCAACCATTCAAAAACAGGTACCAAGGGGGGAGAGCATCCATACTCTACCCTCATATCAACAAAACACGCTTTAAATTTAAACTTACCCTCCCTCTACCTGTTGTCTAACAACCAGTTAACAAAGCTTCCAAGCTGTTGGGTGTTCTCACCAGTTCAATTTCTGTTCTTGTGCTCCTGCACCCAAATCCTGGCCATGGTACGCTCCCTCTTGCAGGGCCACTCAAAATGGAGCACCCACTCAAACAACAAGCTCACACCAAATATTCTCATTACCCACAATATGTTTGAACTTCCAGCACGGAAAAACTACTGACAGTTAAACCAAATTCGTTCGGTGGAGACGTTCGGATATATCATTGAAATGCCTCCATATACATGAAGGATCGAGATGCAGACCGAGATGCCACCATACCGGCCAACGTGAAGAGCGCATCAACAGAACCCATTCAGATTGTAAACATTTCTGTTGCTCCGACCTCCTCTCCGCCAACAGTACACCCTGCCACCATCAATCTTCATAGCTCACTACCTTTTGATCCCCCACATCCTATGACATATTTGGGACACCCACTGGCTATCCACTCCACAAGTTTTGAAATCACAAAGACTGTAAAACAGCCCACATGGTAAATTGAAACGCGTATATCAGAATTCAATACGACTTCATATTCAAGAATTCAATACGGACTCAATGAAAACAACTTCATCAAACGTTACTTTCAGGATCACCCTTCTTTAACAGGGTCATTAATATCAGCTGGTTTATACTACAATTAAATCAGCAATTGTTAAGAGTGATTAATTTCCGCTGAGACAAGCTCAGTTTCCTGAATGCAAAAAATTCTAAATCGATATTTAACCTTTCAATCTAAATTAGAGCTCACAACTTCTGGAATTACAGACTACAGGTAGTTTCTATCCCATGGTCACTGGAGTAACCCGCAACCATTATCTCAGAGTTTTAGAAGGTGAAGTTCTACCTCTGGGCGTCCCTGATTGGAAAAGTTTATCGCACTCACCATCTGTGTCTGGTTCAGCCCTCCTCGCGAAAACCCACCCAGATAAATTACATCTCAATCATCAATCGATCATTATGATTATATATTATATATTATACACAATTCCAGTTTTTCGCAAAAGCCAGATTGAGATGCTTCTAGATTATTTACTTACAAAGTCAACGCTTCGTGGGAGAGCGATTGAACATTGAACAGTTTCAAACAGTTCCAGGATGCAAACAGAGGACAGAGAAGGAAAGGACACATGGGGTGGGAGGGAAGATGCAGACAGAAACAAACTCTCAGGAAGAAAAAAACGGGAATTTGGCAGGGAGAGGGCTTGGGGGGAGGAGGGAGTGGGTGCTTACGGGGGAGTAAAATATCCAGTTTGGGATCGGGTGATGATTGAAGATGGTGATGAACCCAGCTTCTTGAAAGACCTGAGGGACGGCTGAGATTGAAGAGTCTGTGGGAGTTTGTTCCAAAGGCGGGGAAAAAAGAGGATTGAAAAAGAATGAAGGTGAGCACGTGATGCTTGATTTTGGTAGTTTGACCAGAAGAAGCGGTTGCTGGCACCAAGCCAGCACGAGGGGGACGAGCCAGAAGATTGGGAAAATCTTTCCCATTGGTTGCTGTGGGTTTGAAGCTTTCTTACACTTTTCCATTCTTAATGATTTGGAACAAATTATCACCACCATACCAATCCCAGATCGTCATGAAACTTAACACTTACCAATTTAACTTTGATTTATTCTTCACTTTCCATCCGTTGCATTACAACTACAATTTCACCTCCAATTGTTCTTCTGACCAGCAATCTTGTGAACAGCACTTACTCAACCTCCACTTCCTCTCATCCGGACTGCTCCGATGAAATGGCCAGTGTTGGCATTTCAATAATGCTGAGCTGGACTGGTTACAAAACTTATTGTTCTGATTTCCCTGGAAAGACGACGATGCCTCTATCTCTGCTGAACGTATAGTTGAGGGTTGTGGTCTGCAAGGAATGGAGCTTGTATCCCTTCTCTTTCAAATCTATTCTCTCCAACCCAATTTTTCAAAAATTCCGCTCTGTGGCCAATTCGTTCAAGGATGCCAACATTATCAGACCATGGAAAACTTCTTCTTCCTCCGACTAAACATTCAGGCTTTCATTAATCCGCCCAAATTCATCTCAGACATGTAATGTGAGTGAAGCCATTCCTTTCATCAAAATAAAGGTGACATCCTCTCATTCCTCTTCCACTAATAGATCTTCTCTGGTCCTATAGCTAAAAGTATCTCCAACAACCTTCGGTGCTTACCATTCCTTCGCTATCCAGTTCCGATGATACTATCGCCGTCTCTCCGACTGACAAAGCAAACTCTTTTGTTACTCTTTTCTCCTCTAACTCCACACTGGATGATCTAACAATCCATCTCCCCTCTGAGCTTCCCTCTCCAATCCTTATATCGCCTCCATGTAATCTCCTTTCATGCAAGTCAAAAACTACTCTCTCTCTCCTGGATACTATAAGCAAGGCTACGGGCAGATGGCATTCCCTCCCGTGTCTTGAAGTAACGAACTTTAGAACTTTCACCCGTGGCTTGCTCGTTTGTTTCGTTTTGTTTAAAAACCCAAACTTTTCCTCTTACTGGAAATTACCTTAAGTACAGCCTATTTAAAGAAGGTGATCGTTCAAACCCTCCTAACTACCGCGATTGCTCTGATTCCACCGTTTCCAAAGTTCTTGAATATCTCTCAATTCCCATTTCTCAATCTTGAATCTCACAGTCTTTCTATCTGACCATCAATACGGCTTTCACAAGGCAAGATCTACAGGTGATGTCCTTTCTTACATTATGATATCTGGCCTCTTCTCGGAGAGACTTTGGCGAATCCTTTGTTGGAGGCCTTATATCTCAAAAGCGTTGAAAGAGTTTGGCATCGGTTTGATATCCAATCTTCCCTCTTTTCAGCTTTCCTCCTTCTCTCTGCTCTCCCATCTCGAGCTTTCTCTTCCACCCGCTCCTACTCCCGTAATTGTTGATGGTTCAACTCTCTACAGATATGACTTGCGATTTCTGCTCACAAAACTTGCTGCTTGTTACCTCCACCATAAGCGAGTCCAAGGAATACTCGACAAGCCACAACATCACGTATCATGTGTGACCATTAGCAACTCAAGGGTGGGGACTGACGGTGTTGTTCTTCCCCTCCACTGCCAAACTCTGGAACTCTTTACCTTCTCATGTTTTCACAAAACACCTATGACCTTCCCTTTCAAAAAGCAGACTTTTTTACTTTCTCAAAAACTCTCAGACTAATTCTCAGAAGGAGGGAAAGAGCTGGAAGGGTGGGGGAATTGGTCCTCAGGCAAGATGTGCTTTCATGCAAGTGGAGGGGGGGGGGCAGGAACAGAGAGAAGGGTAAAGGAGGGTTGGGGAAGCTAGTGAGGGGAGAGGAAGGAGGAAGAGAAGAAGGGTGGAGAAGACAGAGGTGTGGGAGGAGAGTGTTTCATTTTATGAGAGAGAGAAGAGGGTAAAAAAAATAGGTGGGTGAAAACACAGACACAGACCCACAGGGCTCACACACCACACACACACACCAGGAACACCACCACACAACACACACACCACAAGACAACAGGACACACACACCCACACACAGGGACACACACACACAACACACCACACACAGGGACAACACACACACACCCACACACAAACACACACAGGGACACACAGGGACACACACACACAAAACCACACAGGAAAACCCACACACCCACACACAGGACACACACACACACACACACACACACCCACAAAGGGACACACACACACACACACACACACACCACACACACACACAGACACAGGACACCACACACACACAGGACACACCACACCACACACACACAACACACACACACGGACACCAACACACAACAACACACACACACAGGGCACACATCACCACACAACACCACACACCCACACACACACACACACACACACACAGGACACACACACACACACACACACACACACACACACACACACACACACACACACACACACACACACATCGTTCTCAGCGATTTTTGCCCGAAGCAACGAGGAAATCAAGAAAATGACCCAAATACCAAGATCTCAGTGAGAAGTGAAAATATCTGGAAGTTGAAGATCCATAATTGTCCCGGTGATCACTGGAGCAACGGAGATGATGAAGAAGAACCTCACGGATATAATTAAATAACGGGGAGGTTTTTAAATAAAACGTGTCTCGGTCATTAATTTCTTTTACTCATTAATTATTTTTATTTTGCTAATATTTGTAGATGAAGCAAACACGTGACTAATATTAGCCAAATCAGGTTGCATCCTTTCCAGAGAGCAGGCAGGATACTCAAGTCAGGGTAACGAGAGAAATGCTGCCGTCAAGAGTATCCAAGGGTAAGAACGAAGAAGCCAATCAAGGCGGGGGATACTGCAAGGTCAGGGAAACGAAGAACCAATCAAGGCTGGGATACTGCAAGTCAGGGTAAACGAGAGATCGTCACACGGACATGTTCCAACCTGACGATCCTTTCCTGACGAGTATTTCCACATTCTCCATCCACGAGACACTCAACACGTCAATATTTAATAATTAATTTAGTTCCCATTACCAGAACTATGAACGAAGTGGATTTAGTTTATTTAGTTAAACAAACCAGGACGACAACGAACGACTCTTCTTCCACTCCACCGTCTCGGACGCCATTTTAAATGTTCAGCGGCTCAACTCGGATCAATCGTTCCTCCTTCACCAAACGCGGAGGAATAATCCCCACACTCGAGTTCACGAACCCCATGGTGGTTTTAAACGGATCATTTTGTGATCATGTGACGAGGCCGCCATCTTCCCCGAGCTTGTCCCTCCACACGGAGTCGATCTCTCCTACCGAACTACGTGATACTTATTTACTAATGTTCGATTACACAGATAACAAACATGGGGGAACATCACCCTCGGCCACCTGGGGTCGTGGAGTGTTGAGAGACGAGGTGTTGGGTGGATTGTATAGAAGGTTATCTATTATTACGTACGCACTACACACACAAACACGAATGTTCATTCACCACAACAACCAAAGGGATATAAACTAATAACGAGGTGAACCATTAGTCAGTGTGTAAACTCCTTTATAACAAGGTTTATCATGAATAACATAAATTAAATAAACACACGTGTGTTGTACGATGTTTGTAATCAGAATCCCAACTGATCACAAACGAACGTTTTAAATCCTTGTCTCATTGGTGGAAATAGTTCAAAGATAAAGATTCGTGTTGTTTCATCAACCTGGGTCACGTGGTTTTCACCGGAAGAGATTAATCAGAACAAAAATATATATTAATTATATCTCGGGTGAGATACCAATGTAGACGAGGGAAAGGGGCGTGGCCACAGTCCATTGTGACGTCACAATGAGAATTCCGACAATAGGGAACTCCAAAGAGCAGCAGCGGTATCGTTACATCTTCAGTTCGTGGATATGCCGTGCACCAGCCATGTTTTTTCCATCGCCTGTTCGTGTCACCGTCCTCGGAAGTGGAACGTCCCGTCCACAACAGGTAAGGGGGATTGTGAGAAATAACAATGGATTGTACTCGAGGGAAGACCAAAACACCATGAGATTACTTTGTTTGTAGTTTGGTAAATTCAGGTCCCTTACGGAGGATTTAAAAGGGGGGATGGGTGTGTGGTGCTGTGATGAGGTTGTGATGAGGTGTGTGAGTGAGGGTGTGTGTGTGAGGGGTGTGAGTGAGAGGGTGTGAGTGAGGGTGTGTGAGTAAGAGGGGTGTGTGAGTGAGGGTTGTGAGTGAGGTGTGTGAGTGAGGGTGTGTAGTGAGGTGTGTGAGTGAGGGTGTGTGAGTGAGGGGGTGTGAGTGAGGGGTTGTGTAGTGAGGGGTGTGTGAGTGAGGTTGGTGATGAGGGTTGTGTGAGTTGAGGGTGTGTGATTGAGGGTGTGTGAGTGAGGGGTGTGAGTGAGGGGTGTGTGAGTTGAGGTGTGTGAGTGAGGGGTGGTGAGGAGGGTGTGTGAGTGAGGGTGTGTTCCTTTAAACAAGTTGGGACGTTCAGAACATGATGGTTGTCCCGTCGAATACCGATCGAAGTTCGAGTTTAAGTTCAATTCACCAAGTGATTGGGACAGGAAACACCACGTGACAAGAAAAGGGGAACATAATGTGAATACACAGATTTACATCCATGTACCGACTTTACTTTTGATAACATCACAAGTAAATTCATCATCTTGAAAACGTCGATAATGTAACATTGTTTTATAATTTATATATTTAAATTCCTCCAAAACAAGATTGATAAACTCCTCAAGATTTTGGGTTGTACAGTTAAAATCCCATATTTAATTTCCTTTCGTCCTTCATATCGTCCTTGTGATTCCTCTTTACCGTGAGGATGTATGAGGAACAAGAGAGTTTATCTTTGTTTGGAAACTTGATCAAAATGGTGGTTTACACAGAGAAACAGTGTATTTCGATCTCTGATTCATCTGATTCCACATCATCAGCAACTCTGAAGGTCTCATGTGTTGAACTGATCAGTGGGATTTGAATAAACTATGAAGATAAAATTAGTGATGGAAACGATTTGGGGGAATTGTGAGCCGAATCGTTTCGATCCTGATGTGAGTGAATGAGACGAAGATGGAGACGATGGAGGTGTTGGTGAGGATGGAAACACCGTGCCGGTCCACGTGTTCACTCGACATTGATGGGTTGGTTTTTCAGTTGAGGGTTTGGAAGGATTTGTATTCATTGTTAAATCGGTTAATGTGTTACCTACAGCGAAACACGGGCACGACAAGGGGACACGTCATGGACACGGACACGGCACAGGCACAGACATAACACAGGCACGGACACGCATGGACACTGCACAGGCACGGACACGGCACAGGCACGGACATAACAGAGTACTGACACGCATGGACCCACAGCACAGGGCATGGACACAGCACAGGCACATACACGGGCACGGCAATGGACACAGCATGGTCATAGGCATGGACACAGCACGGACAACGTTGACAAAATTGGTGACGACCCGTTTTAAACTTCTTGGGACACCATTTGTGTCTGAGGTCGTGCCGTGTCATGTCCTACTGTCGTAGAGGTTCCCTGTCGAGATCAGGTGTGTCCGCACTGATTGGTATCAAGCGCTGTCCACACCGATCACAGGTAGAGAAGAGTTTTATTGCCCACCTCAGACATGTACATGGAGAGAGAGAGAGACACAGAATACCTGGCAGTAGTTCAGTCCAATCTAACTCTGGCAAGCTTAGCATTTTAGCTTGTCTTGTATACAATTGCCCTGCCCCTTGTGTGACCATCTGTTAACATGATTCACCGCTGTTCCCATCATTGGTTTCTATTGGGAGGTCCATTCCCAGGGATCATTTCCTTTTGGGAGAAAAAAAAAACCTGAGCTATTTCCTTCCTCTGGGCTTTAAAGTATTTTTCTTCCATAGACAGGAAGGTCTTTCTGGTCATTATCCGGCTAAGGAAAACTAGGGTGACAGGAAGATTACTTTCATTTTAAGGGCCATGACATTCCGTCTTTTTTCTGCTCTTTGGATAGTGGAAACAGCTGTTTCACTGTTGTCAAGCAGTACTGATTTACGACCAGGTCCCCTGTACAAGACTCTAAAGAATGTTCAGCAAGGAAAATGCAAAAAGCCAGCTGTTCAGTTGCGTGTGAGCAGCAAGAGATGAACGACATGCCTTGGGTGTTAAAACAGCCCGGCATGAACAGCTGGTGAAGTCCATTTTACAACACTTATTCTTTTGTGCTTTTTAAAATGTTCCCTTCGACTGGCCAGTTAAAAGGTATTTCTAACAAAAATGCTGTTTTCCGTTGGGACATGCAGTACCACATCCAGTGGTGCTCGATGTCCTGCCCCATTGGAGGGGGGGGAGTGGTGCTTGGGAGAGTGGCCGGTTAGATGTGAGTTTTGTGGAGTGATGTTGATGGGGATTGTAAGGGATGGTGGAGAGAAGGGGTGTTTGGGGTTTCGTAGTGGAGTGTGGCGATGGTTGATGAGGATTTGGGGATGTTGTAGGGGAGTGTCCTCTGTGTACAGTGCTGGTAGCTTGGGTAGAGATGGTGTTCGGGTTTTGAGCGACGGGCTGTTCTTCTGCCTTAATCGTGGGATGGCATCTCTCCATTTGTGGTGGATAACACAAGTCTCGCCACTCATGTTGATTCATAACAGTTCTCTCATGACATGTTCTGAGCACAAAATGAACATTTAGGCCCGATCCACACTTGGGTATTTCGGCAAAACCTCGTTCCAATTTCTGGCAAACTTTGGGTGTTTCCACCATTGATGGAGCATGAAACTATTCTCGGTTTGTATTACTGTACTGTACACCAAGGACTCATCGATCCGGCATTTTTGTGAAAAATCTATAATGATTCTCCGTTTGAGTTAAATCGTACCACGACTAACCCGTATTCAATGTGAAACGGATCTCGCGGTTTACTTCTGGGTGTGACGTCACGGCCTAAGTTGAAAATGGAAAGATTTTCGACTTTATGCACAAAGAACTTTCTTATAAATCACAAATCGGAAAAGACACATCATATCTATTTTGTGGATTATCACAGGATATATTGAAGATCTAGGTGTCTGAGCGTTGAAAACAATGTGAACGAGGGAAAAGGGCGTGGCACAGTTCATTGTATGTCACAATGACAATTCCGACAATAGGAACTCTAAAGACAGAGCCGTGTCGTTAAATCTTCAGTTCGTGGATAGCCGTGCAGCAGCCATGTTTTTCCCATCGCGCTGTTCGTGCTCACCATCCTCGAAAGTGGAACGTCCGTCCATCACAGCAGGTAAGGGGGATTGTGAGAAATAAACAACGATTTGTACTCGGGGAAGGTACACAACACGATGGAGTCATTTCTTGCAGTTGGTAAATCAGTCGGACGGAGATTAAAAATGTGGGGTTGTGTGTAGGAGGGGTTGAGTGAGGGTGTGGAGTGAGGTTGTGTGAGTGGGTGTGTTGAGTGAAGGGAGGTTGTGAGTGAGGTGGTGAGTGAGGGTGTGTGAGTGAGGTGTGTGACTGAGGGTGTGTCGTAGGTTAACAAGTTAGGTGCGTTTCAAGCATTGGGTTGTACCGTCGAATACCGATCGACAGTTCGAGTTTAAGTTCAATTCACAAGTGATTTCGTGACAGAAACACCAAGATGACAGAAAAGGAACATAAAATGTGAATACACAGATTTACATCCATACCAACTTTTACTTTTATAACATCACAAGTTAAGTTCATCATCTTGAAACGTCGATATGTAACTTCTTTTTATAATTTGTATTTTTTAATTCCCCAAAACAAGGTTGAAAGCTCCCAAGGTTTTGGGGTTGTATTACAGTACGTACTGCAGCTAGAATCACACTGACTCAATCAACTTATCCAGAAAAATTGCACTTGAGTTGTGTTGTGTGTGTGTGTGTGTGTGTGTGTGTGTGTTGTGTGTGTGTGTGTCATAAAGCATAACATATTCTCTGCTGACTCCCTACCCCCACCACCCCTCTCTGTCCCATCCACGCTCCTCCCCTCCTAATACAGTCAGCACCCTCTTCCCCACACCCCTTCTTGCTCTCCCCTCCTCTCTCTGTCTCTCCCCTCAACCACCCATCCTCCCTCCTCTCTCTCTCTCTGGATGGTGGTGTATCCGGACGTGGTTATCTTCAGATGTTTCTGGACAGTGTTATGTACGGGCATAATTTATGCCCCACACCACGTGCGCCTTCCCTCCCCCACTCCTCCCCTCTCTCCCTCCTCCTCACCCTCCTCTCCCCCTCTATCCCCCTCCCCTCTCCCCTATTTTTGGTTCCTCCTCATTGTATTCCCATCAGTGAAGCGACAGGTGGTATTTTTCCAATCTAAAATACATACACCTGGTTTGTGGAATATTAAATAATGATCCAGAATGACTCCCTCCGTGCCCTTGGAATCTCCTCTCTCATCATCACCAGTTCAAACAGTTTCTTCAACACCTGAACCTCATATTTCACCAGAGCAGGTAGTCATTCCACTGCGTATCACATCAGGTCCCACAGATTTGCCATTTTTAATTCCTCTCATAAGCGGCTATCTTACGAACGGTGCTTCTTTAATAAATAGATCTAAAGATTCCAGGAGTAGCATTTAAAAAGGAGTAGCCATTGAGTGTTGTAACACAGTTGAAATCTCCATATTTATTCTTCTTTCTGCCCTTTAAATCGTCGTTGCGATTCCTCTTTCCGTGATGATGTGTTGAGGAACCAAGCTTGTGGTTGGAAACTGCAGGTTAACCTTCCCCCACCAAGCAAACTTGGAATTTGTCCCTTCAAAGGCAAAGTGTTCCTTCCATGTCTGTCGATGAGGAATCTTCACGGTATTACTTCCCAAATTCCCAAATTACTTCCAAAATCCTCGTGACAAACCCGCACTCGGCAAGAGCGTAAACAAAGATTTAAACTCTCGAACATTCCATGAACCCATTGTGTTTGTATTCAAAAAATTCAAGACAATGTTGTTGTTTGTCATTAACTTTTGGTTTTGTAAATAATTGTAAAAACTATTTAGTTTTAATTTTTAAATGAAATAAACATTCCCTCCTATCCCCTGCCCTTGTCTCTTTCCTAGGTATCCAGAATGATGCTGTGAGGATGGAGGGGATGTCTGTGGTTCGTGACGTTCGCGTTTGTCGATTTCCTTCCTTATTGTTTTTGTTGTGATCACATTTGATCCGTCACGTTGGTTAAACAAGAAGGGAGCCCCAAAAGGAAGCTCTTCACATTCACCGGTTAAAGAAACACAAGTGTTTTTTTGTATACCTTGTCGAGGCTCGGATGAGAGGCGAAACACACAACGCACAGAAGGGGGCATGACACAATGGTGGGAGTGGGAAGGACAAAAACAGTTGCGGAACAGATATTTAGGAGATCTGTGGAAGGAGAGGGGATTGCCAAATGGTGAGGAAACGGGGGTAGACAAGATGGAATTCCAGCGGACTTTCAGGAAGGAAAGCAGGAATTTGAAGGAGGTGGTTTGGGTGTCATTTAACAGGGCAGAAAAGATCGAGGATTTGGATGGGGGGCGAGAAGAGGTGTGGGAACAAACTGTTTAAAGGCTTTGGAGGAAAAAATGGATTGAACAGAGTGAGGGAGTTTATCCAAAGCGGGAAAAAAAGAGGAAATGAAAGATGAAGGTGACAGTATTCGCGATTTGTAGTTTTACCAGAAAGGGTTGTTGCGGACCTTGAGCGCCCTGCGGGAAATATGCGGTGGGGACAAATCGCAGACACAGCAGGGGGGGGGCGGAGACCGGAGAGTACGTCGAAGACAAAGGACCAACACCTGCTTTTCGATTGAGATGGGAGAGGGCACAAAACTTGAGCCTCATCGCGCGGAGATTGCCAATGATCCGAAAATGGGCCTTGTTTCCACAGCATGAAACCGAGAAAGGTGAAAGGCAGGAGCACCAGCCCAGAGGGGAGACAGTACTCCATCAGGTTTGCGGACAAAAGCTTTGTATGTGTCAGGACTTCAGGTGGGCTGAGGAAGGAATTTGGCACGATGGAGGATTCCCAGTCAGAGACTGGATTGTTGGCCAGGTGGAAATGTGGCTTTCCCAGGAAAGGTCATGGCAGATCGTGAGACCCAGAAGCTGAAAGAAAGGACTTTCTTTCCAGAGGGATTGTTGAGAAAGTGGATGGTGGCGTGGGGGGGGGGGGTTCCAAGACGCCTTCGGAGAGACATCGTGAGAGTGTGAGGATTTGTCCAGAATTGAAAAGTAGGTTTGCTAACAAGAGATTATTATGGATACGGAATTTGCAAAGGAAGTAGACTGGTGGTTCCTTGTCAATGCTTGTCCTCTGGCTGGCGCCTGGTATGTCTGCTCCACCTATATTATCCTTTTCCTCACTTTCAAATTGATCAAAAGCAGACTCTGCTCGTGAGAAGGCCGAATGCCTCAATCTGTTTTTGCTCCAAATCTCACACCTATTGAGTACTGTCCTCCTTTGGCCACCTCTCGCATATTCGTCAGCAAACTCACTCCCGTCTCCAAGATGAGGCAGAAACAGACCCTACCAACTACTAGGCCAGTGAGCTGCTTCCCAAGTTGCAAACGGTCTAGATTCGAAACAGTCCAAACAGTCCAGTGGCAAAATTCCGGGGTTTGGGTTCAAAACGTCCTTTCGCGAGAGACATCGTGAGAGTGCAAGATTGTTCAGGATGAAAGACATGTTCCAGGTGTGGACCAGTTTGTGATTTTACCCAATCGTAGTGAGCGAAGAAGCTGGCTGCTGCAGGTCTGAGGTATGACAGATGGAAAGCAGAGGGGTGGCAGTTCATCAGCAAAAGATGAGAGGATTTTCAGAGAGTCGGAGAGATCATTGACGAAAACCAGAAAAGAACAGGGCCCAGAACGCTGCCTTGACGAAACCTCCAGCTGGACAGGAGAGGGAGAAAAAACTCCAATTTAGGGCCACACTTGGACTGCGACAGGGAAAGCAAGTCTGCGAAGCCAGGAGTGGAGATGGGCCTTGGATACATCGGAAGAGTTTAGTAGCAGGGCAGGGGCAGACCGTATCAATGGCACGCATATGCGAAGGATATGGCTCTGATTTATATCCGCATTGAGGACTCCATCCATTGTGGATTGTCTTGCGTCGTTTCTGACTTATTCATCAATATTTATCATGTCTTCACCATGAGGACAAGATCACTCAATATACGGAAGCGAGTTTATTGTGTACGATTTTATGTTGAGTAGGACTGAATGTTCTTTTTGCCTAAATTGGAATATGTGTTTAATTTGCTGGACTCGATGGACAAGGTGTCCAAAATCCATGGTGAGAGTTGTTTTTCATCACAAGTTTTGGGGCCTTTCTTGATTTCAGAAGGGCCAACCAATGTTTCACCAAATTCATAATAACTTGGCTTGAATGTCATATGATGTCTGTTTTTTGGTGGCAAATACCCACATTTGTCATGGCAAGAAGTGAAAACACAACAATTTAAATTTTCTCGAAGTTATTGGATGGTGCCCATCTTGGATTTCAAAAATGGCTGTCCTGAACAAAACCAACTTTTGCTGTATTAATCAAAGTTAATTTGGTTAAATACCTTTTTGCTCATTTACAGTAGTGGTAGAACTTTGGTAAGCCTTTCCACTTTAGTAAACTTGCATTTTATAGTTGTGGTCAGTAACCTGTATTCAACCTGTGAAAGTTTCAGCATCTGTCTTGTATTCATGAAAAATCTGCAACCTTT
>CM068960.1:122942268-122954493 GCA_035128595.1 Eptatretus atami | reverse complement strand
GAAGAAGTGCTTGGAACGAATGATGGGCTGGAGCAGCAACAGCAGCAACAGGACAATGTTGATTTGCTGCTGCCGACTGAACCCAAGCCTCACAATGATGATGGGCTGGAGCAACGACAACTGTACAGTGTTGCCCTCCAACAACAACCGAAGCCTCGCTGTGCAGGCAGATACAAACATCATCAGAAACAGCACGAATGTTCATCGGCTGCGCCCAATACGGGAGACCCACCATTCTTCTCAGTCTGAATTTCTCAAGGATGAACGAGCGGAAATTGAAAGGCGCAAAAACACTCGTGTTCCGTGGGTGAAGGAGGCAAAAGGTGAACATGACAAGGAGGTCTGTGGCAAAATTAATAAAAGCCATCGAACCTGGAGATCGCCTGAACGGACTTTCCGATCTGACCGCTAATGGGTTGGGAGACATCTTCGACTCAGACAAGTTTTTTCACAGATGCGAGTCTGATCGGAATCCAGGTTCTTAACGACACAATAAAAGATACGGAATTGAAAGGATTCTCCTCTCTCCTGGAACCAAGAAACATTTTTCATCACTCCTGCAGACTAATAAACACTCAGCTCCAAGAGAACACTCGAGATCTGCTGAGTGGATCTCACAAAAGAGAGAAAGTGATCCAAAGGGCGATCCACAACCATTAAAAGGAGACACAGTCGTCTCTCGCTGAAAAAGACGGCCCCCAAGGGTAGGACCTCGATCTCCGTCAATGATGACCACTCCGTCGCTCATTCTGTAGATTTTAGATAAAACACGACCGGATCCCATCTCATCTCTGTAGATACACGAACAAAACATCCCGTCCGCTCATTCTCCGTAATGCAACATGACCGCCTACCTCGTAGTTGCGTAGTTCCTGCCATACCTCCGTATGTTTGCCTAGATCAACTGGACGATCCCCTCCTAGCACTCTACCGTTAGATCACTACCTATTCTCTCTCCCACTAATCGACATGTGCTATACCTTCTCTTCCATCTGTCCATTTCACATAATATCAGTTCCTCAAATGCTGCTACACTTTTAGAAAGAAAGTACAGAGTATATCTTTGAAAAATACATTTCCTTTCTGAAGCGCTACGGTTCTTTCCCAACACTCTGAGATACATCGGAGGCGCCCGCAACCGAAACCTTTTTTTGAAAGTACAGAGCAAGGAAAAGGATTTCACTCTGATGGATACTTTGCATTTAATAAGAAACAGGAACTGAAACTTTGAAAAGTAAAGAACACCAAGCTGCAGAAAAACCATGGTGGGGTTTCTATTGTTGAGGAAAAGGAATTCAATCAACCGACTTAACATTGTTCATTGCACCTCCTGAACCGGAACCTCACCGTGATGACGGCAGCAACACACAAAGCCGTGTACATGCAAGACCTTCAACAGGTGGAGACTTTTCATTACCTTTTACAGGTTGGGTGAACTCAACTGGGTGCAAAACAACCAACCACAAGATCAAAAACACAACCAACGCCAAGATTGATGAAGAAGAAATATCCTTAATTGTGAGAAATTGTAATTATATTTTTATATGGGAAGGTAACTATTGACGTGGTCATCCATTGCAGAATATAAACAGAACTTTACTCTCTTCGAATGAAGAAATCACCCTGATTGAACCTTTTCAATCGATTACCTGTTTCCATCATGCATTTCCTTCTGTGCTTTTCTGAACAAGTTATCAAACTGATGAAGATATCAATGATTTAATTCTTTTATATTTCGTTGTTTTGTTTTTTATCCAAAGACTCCTCAGAAGAGGTGCTCCTTTCTGCTCACCTGAAACCATCCCCACGTTGGACGTAAGTTGCCAAGATTCTTGTCTTACATCAAAATTATATCCAAACTTTGTCTTAAACCATAATGTTCTTCCCCTGCCAATCATTGTCCCATTTTGTCTGTGCCTCAGAAGTGTTGAGGACGAACAAATATTTTGCTGAATTTTGAATCAGACAACAGCAATAAATCTTCCAGTGGTAGAAGTCTGGCGTGAGTGTTAAATTAAAAATTTTCGTATCAAAGTCATGGCGTAACTACTGGATGATCATTAAATTAATTGTTTGAAACATCCAGTGGAAGTTTTGTGATGAAGAAATAAAGATGTGATTGTAAGGCAAAAAAGAAAGACATTTAACTGAGATGCCAGAAAAATTGAAGGATAAATCTATTTCCAGGATGTGTTTGGAAGGTATGATTAATGAATAATGATGGACTGATGATGACAATGCTATGAGGGATTTTGACATCTTTTTGTTGTGTGTGTGTGGAGGAAGAAGTTTCAGTGATGGCTGACTGGAGAAGAAGATGGATTGTTTGGCAGTGGATCTCATCAAATCGTCGTACAACTCCGGAATGTAAGATGAACATCAGACTCTTACAGACGGCTGATCCAAGATTCAAAACATTAAACATCAGTCTCCAGAGTACATGGTACTGAAACCTCCATCAACCTTATTTAATCAAATCGTGCATGACTTCATCACTGTACGTCGTGCATGAATTTCATCAACTGTACGTAATGCGGAACTTCATCACTGTATCGTCGTGCGTCAGCTTCATCACTGTAGAAACACATTTACACTCAACATTTTGTTTCACCTTTTTTTTGTTCTCCAAGCAATCCTCAAGTTGAAACCCAGTGAACGAGTTCTACCTCGATGACCCAGGTGTATGAGTTCCACTCGATGACCACAGTGTATGAGTCCCACCTCGATGACCCAGTGTAACGAGTTCAACCTCGATGACTCGGGAAATTCTACCTTGATGACTTTTTTTAATTGCTGAATTTTGTTATTTTTAAATTCCTGGAATAAAGTTAACCTAAATCTCTTCTCTCCTTTCAAACATGTAAAGTACAAGTCAAAGGAATGTGTCGAAATCTATTGGTTATGAAAATGGCTCGAGGGGATTACACAAATCTTGGAAAAATTTCAAGTGTTTGTACATTTGTTTTGTTGTTCTTCACCACGAACCGAAGCAACCAGAGACCACAATTTAGGGTGTACTCACGTTAGAATCTGGGCGAGGTTTTTACCGTGAAACGTATGTTGAACCTTGAAAGGCCGTTTGAGACTCACAGGCCATGATGAGCTGCATATTGGGATGTGGGGTGAAGCAGCACTCAAAAGGTAAACCACCAATGTGCCAATAACTCCAAGCTTTTCCACATGTATAACAACAGTCCTGAAATGCCGCTTTCTTATAAAGTAATTTCAAATGCTTGAGTACTTTTTTTCGGGCAGTGCAAACCTTAATCAGGCACATTATCGTGATGATTCCTGCTTTATTTTTCACAAAGAGTGACTTAGCCTGTAAAAATTTTCAGGTAAAGTTCAAAATTCCCCCGACCAATTGGGAGATGGGAAGCCCCCCTCCAGTCCCTTCACGTTCCTCGCACGAGGGATTCCGTACCAATCCCACCTCTTTTTCTTCTCTTAATGTTTTCGCAACCAATGATATGTGTAATATTTTGGTGTGGATTTCCCCAGATAACAAGTGAAATCATTCAGCTCCCCACCCTCATGGGAATGGAAGGGGGGGGGGAGGGTTGGGGTTGTCCGTCCACCTAGCCGAGGTAATCCAAGCATGTTGTATATATTTGGTTGAGATTAAGCCATTTTTAGTTCAGCTGGAACAAAAATTGTCCAGGTGAGGTCAAGCCATTGGTGCCTTCAGTCAGTCAGCGATTTATGAAAACACAGGAGAACTTCCTCCAACACTAACAACCACGAACTTGACCACATCTTCATTACCCACAGTGTCAGGTCAGGTAGGGAGATGTTGCCAAAACGCATGTTGCTGCGTCCACTTTCCGCCGGTACTCCAGGGGCCTCCATCCTGGCCACCCGGCAGGCAGATGTCTGGCCCAGCCCCATCACCTTGAGATGTTGATGCAAACATGCTGCAACGGAAAGACACGTGGTTGGCACATTGGCCTCCTCACTAAACAGGGCTCCCTTCGCTAGAGAGATCTGTGAGCAGGATCAGTGTCAAACAGAACGAGCCACATGTCCATACAGCGCAGCTGAGCTCAAGGACCATGCAGGTAACAAATCTAAATTGAGTCTCTCAGACAACCGCTCGTTGGACAAAAGTCCAAATCAGCGAAAAGCCAAGATTTCTCCAAAGAGACGCTGGTTGCCTAAAGGAATTAAGTTGTCTCTCCGATCCCTCATCCAGAAGTCCAACTCTCGCCATCTGCAAGCAAGACTGAAGCACCAAGGACCGAAGACCCGGACTTTCACCCACCACAGGTACTGGGCATTGCCAACTCCCATGGTCAGTGAATCCATGATTCCCCAGGCCCGACCCAGACATCTATTGACCTCTGCTCACAGCCACAGAGACATAACTCACTGCTGAGGAAGTGAAATCTTCTCCGTGACTCACCATCCTCGCCACAAACCAGGTACAGATCAAAGCAGCAATCGAAGATATCACTGAAAGCCTGGATCTTCCGTTTGACCAGGAACCCGTAATCCCAGTGGCTCCAATTCATTTCAGCATCTCGAGGCCCTAAAAGGATATCTATAGTCTCCCTGCAAAGGACTGCTCAATCTCGCGAATCCAAGCCAGAGATCTTGACATTCCAAATGGATGCAGCGCCGCAGCTTGGATCTCTCTGACTCCTCCCCAGAATCCAGTCCATGCAAGTTGCTGAAAGTGTGTGGGGGCCAGTACACAACTGAAGACTCCAGTAACCACATGGAAATAAGTCAGAGATACCAACTGAAAGGAGAACAGACAGACATTATAAAGCCTAAAAGTGTAGGTCTTTCCTTGGAAATTGCCAAAGAAGCCAAGGTGTCCGTGAATACATTCCTTGGCACCATCAAAAGGCACTTGGAATGGAGCGAACCTGACAGGAAGAGGTCGGCAGAAACCCAAGGCACAACAAATCAGAAGACAAATCTGAGAGTCCAACAGCTTTGTGTGATAGGCGGTCTCAAACAGGACAGCACTTCCAATGCACAGCTTAACACTGGTCGAAAGGAAGGAATCTGCAGTTTCAACTGTGAAGAGAAAGACTTCCGAGCTGCAGGTTTTCACAGGTCCAGTGCCATAAGAAAGGCCATTGTCAGATGGCAAAAAGAAAAAGAGGCTTGCCTGGGCCTGAAGACGCCAGTGGACTCCTGAAAACTGGAAGAAGGTCTATGGATTGATGATTCAAAAATTTGAAATTTTCAGTTCATCACGCAGGGGTTTTGTACGCCGGTCCGAGTAGGCGAAAGGATGGTCTTCTTCACTGTGAACCAACTGTCAACATGGAGGAGGAAGGTGATGACTTGGGCTCTTTTTGCTGGATCCAGAGTCGTGACTTACAAAGAGTGACTGGCACCCTGAACCAAAGGGCTACACAGCATATGCAGCGGCCATGCCAATAACCCCCCGGTTCCTAATGGCCTTGTGGTCAGGGTTCATCGCTAAAGCAAAGATAAAGACCCAAAACATAACCTCCAGGCTAACGTCAGAAACTACCCTAAGAAAAAGAACAAGACGGTAAGGTTTCAAATCATGGAATGGCCAGCACAGTCTCAGGACTTAAACCCATTGAGCTGGTTTGGGTGAACTGGACAGAAGGGTGAAAGCAAAGCAACCTACAAGTGCAAACCATTTGTGGGAACTCTGCCCCCCCAAAACAGTGTTGGAAAAATTACTTTCCGAACAATATTTGATTTCCATTGTAGAAAAGAATCCACGAGTGTTTTGGTGTTATATCTGCAAAAGGTGGCTACTTTGATGAGTCATAAATTTAGATTAAATTTTGGTTCGACACAACTATTCGCTGATTTCTTTTTTATCTGCAACTGTTTATTTGTTCTTTGCTTTAATTTCAGAGTAATTGAAACATTAACTGCTTAAATTTCAGAAAACTGGAAAATGGGGGTTGTTCTAAAAACTTTTGACCAGTCTTGTGTACCTCATTATCATTCGGATCAGCTTGTTGGACACTGCACAGCAACTCCTTGGGCAGTGGTAACATCAGATGAGCGACCGACCAATCGTAGGTGTAACCACCCGCCATGATCTCGCACTATTCCATTCTCCGAAACTCAGAGAGTGCTGCAATACTGATGTTCAAATGCTGCGGGACTACAAGGTGACCATAAAATCGCACTCCATGGCAGGATCAGTATCCACTGCCCAAAGCAGATGACCTTTTTCGACATTAGCTGGGGAAAGTTCATCACAACAAGTTGATCTGACATCTTGCCCTACATGACACAAGAAGCTGGATGAGGAGTCAAGGAAACTCACGTGCATCAACATGACAAGGGGCTGTTCATCTGCAATCGCTGTCCTTTGTTGGAATATGTTCAGCAGCTGCATCTTCAGAGAAACATGAAGAGAAGAAGGAGGAGGATTGGGACCGATGTACTTGGGCACAATCCTGGACGGGTCGCACATCCAACAGAGTTTACCGCATGCTGGCACGCCATTTGCCCACTTCGGAAGGATTACAGGCCGAGTTAACCCCACCTGGTATGCATTCAATAGCTGAGCTGGATTTGAACTCAGACCCAAGATCCAAAGCCCCACCACCAACCATTACGAACATCAGGCAATAAACATGGAGAGTCTATTGAAATCTGGTGCCAAATGACTGTCGTGGTTCGGATAAACAATCCGTTCTGATCACGGGCTGCAACACTGCATGACACCTGAGTAACCCCAGAAGTCCTGCGTCCGTTTGAACAAAGTAGGACTCAGGTCTGAAACCATGAATTAATGTTGTGTTTATGGCGCCCGAAGTTGTATTCCGAGGCAGCAGAAGGTCACTGCGCTGGGATCATGCATGTGTTCTCAAAGTCGAAGCATCAACGCACGCCAACCAGAAATGTTCACAATTGTGTTCCTTTTTGGGTTTGGTCAAATCACATTTGGCAGTTTCATAGCCGCGGGTGAGCACAGTGCTAGAACCACCATCGCATCGTTTACTTTCGGGAGAAAACTTACTTGGCGTTTGGGGAAGGCCGGTAATGCCTTCAGGAAGCTAAGGGTCGAATTGTGTTCTCTAACGAGTCTTGTTCATTATAATCCCATGTAAGCACATTGGTAATTGTCATCGAATGCCCAGTGCCTTTGAAGGGAGCCTGTGTTTATTACATCAAACCAATGACTCAGCGTAGTTCAACTTTCGTATGCTTCCCAGAAGCTTGACAAAAGCTGATATAAGGCATGGTCTGGTTGATAAGAATCATTAGGCCTGTGTGTTGTTTACAGTCATAGTATTTGTTTGGTCGTAACATTTAACTTGAAACTGATCATAAACGCTCACCTTCTTGCTTCAGAGAACAAGGGAATCAACACTCGATGCACCATCACATGTTTGGCGGTGGCTATGACACTGTCTGGTTACAATTATACTATTCGTTTACACAGGCCTGGCACTGGGAATTGTGTGACAGCATTGAGTCGCCTGCGGTACTATCGCTGATAGTAACAATACCCCTCAACATGCTGACACTTGTATTAGTTAAACTTGTGTTTGAGAGTGACAATTCTCCAGTCACGCTGCTCAGTGAAGGTTGTGGTTACAGAGATCCTTTGTTGTCTGTTATTAAGCATTGTATTATGATTGGTGATTGTCCCGTTTTACCAGAACTCAGAAGAGTTCCAAACCATAAATTTACATCGAAGAGATGAGTTATCTGCCCATGCCCAAAGCAGGGAGCAAGAAGTTGGTTTTCTGAACACATAGTCCCCACCCTGGTTATTGTTTTGATGAAAGATATCGCAAGGTATCTGTTTGGTGGCCTGGTAATTGATTCTGAACTTGGAATCTTGTGTTCATTGTTGTGATATCCGTGTTTGCAGCTCAGCAAGTCACCAGCGGAATCACGTGAGTCTTTGGTCGTGGCCTCCAAACCTTGGTCCAAGATCCATGTTGATTTGCGGTCCCGTTCTTAAGGAAAAATGTTCTTTGGTTGTCATTGATGCACTTTTTCAAGTAGATTGAGTGCTCAATCATTGTCGACCAGACTTCTGCTGCACCATTGAGATTTATGTGTCAGTTCGCCACTCCTGTCCTACCGAAATGTTTTGGTTACCTTGAACCTGGCGCCACCACTCTTTTGAATAATTTTTGCTGACAAAACCGCATGCGCTAACCTCTCGCATGAACACAAGTCTTGGCCTCGAATGTGTATTTGGCCAGTGTACGACTGTCTTCAACCCTGACAACCAAGATCAACCGCCTCCCCAGGGTGACATGACAGACGCTTACAAAAGCAATCCAAGCGAGAGCACCATGACTGATTCAGAGCCTGTTCATGTGTAACCCAGATCCTCACTCTAACCTCTCCAACACGTATTCCAGTTCCAAACGCTCCTTCAGAGAGTATGATGACGTCTTTGATGCAACATTCCCAGGCGTACAATGCAAAGTTGGACCCTTCAAGACCCATGTAACAATTGGACCAAAATTAAAAAACCCACCTCCACACGAAAAAGGTCGCCTTCCGCAGTAGCTAAGAGAATAAACTGTTGAATTGCAAACAAAGATTTGAGAATACTTGCACAGCCTTGAGTCTTAATCATTCGACCTGAAGATGTGGAGTCACTGTGGAGACCTTAACCCATCATTTCTCGTGCAGAACCAGAACAAGGTCTTTCCGGCTTGCTTACTTTGCCTTCGCTGAGTGGGCGCCACAGTAAGCCCCAACTTCACTCATGCCGATGTTGATTCAACTCTTGTGCAAGATTGCCCAGTGGAACTATATTGCAACAGAACCTCACTAACTGCTTTTGCCTAAATCCAACTGGCACGATCTTCAAGAAGTATTGTGTAGTGGGTCACCCCTACAAAGGTGTTCGTGTACTATCACTCGATGTGCTGGAATGCCTGGAATCCGAAACCGCCCTTGAGGAATTGACATCCGTGTCCTAGGCAATCTGTTGGAGGGCTGGGAAGTCGCCAAAGCTTGCGGACAGATCCACTATAGGGGTTGAAACAGTCTGAAGTACTTCTTCACAACTGGCAACGTGTCCTACATACCCTGTCACGCATGTGCTGCGCTTATCTGCCCCCAAAGACAATCATCTTGTCCTAAACGCCACTATCTGGGAGGGGATTGGTCCGGGCACTTCGAAAGCTAGCCCACACGTGTGGCCTACTCTCTTCCACTTGCTCCCCACCAGAGAATGTTCTCTGACATGAGATCATTCATGGAGCCTCACAAGATGCTTTCAAGAGTCCTTCAACAATGTGCTCATACACAACCCCCTTGGAACGCTGTCACTGCCGACGCGAGTCCCTGCGAAGGGATCAAGTGGACAGACCATATCTACTGCACAAACTTCCAAGTGGCACAGTCGGCTCTTGCATCCACTGAAATCATTACCCTTCCCAACCAGATGTTCATCTGGCTTGTCACAGACGGCGCTGTTTAAGGGCATGCATGGGATCACATCCACCCTGTAGTGACAAGTGGCAAACCCTACTCAAAGTTCCGCTGGGTTTTCAGTGCAAGCTGCGTGGCGCCAATCCATGTTGCCCTGTGAAATTGAAGCCTCTGTCCATCGCGGCTTCCCATCAACACTTCAGCCATACATTGTTGCAGTCCTACCACCGTCCTTGTGTTCTTCCAACAGACAGCAAACCATGTGTACAACCTCTGAGAAACATGCAGGGGAGAGTTCCCGCACACACCACAGCAGTCACCACAATTCCTTTATGTGTAGTGTAGTCAGTCGCTGCCATCTTCGATCAGACACCTCGCTGGATCTGTAAATATTCTTCAGAATTCGCAAGCCCGAATGCCACCTGCATGTGAAGCACCTCCGCTATGTCACATTGTTCCTTGGTACACCAGACTTCAGATTCCACCGTTTACCGCGTTTCCACGAAGACATTGTGTCAGCTCAACAAAATCCCTTTCACGCCTGCGGCATGGCTCGCTATCCAATCCGAAGCCCCACCTCCGTCCGCACGCTGCTCACTGATGCTATGCAGTGCACTCCCCTCAAAGAAGCTCACCAACATTCACACGTTCAAACGCTACACCACGATTCCCACGATGTCAAAATTCACGATTCCTCCACTCTTCCCTACAAGTTTGCTTCCTCCAACCGTCGTTCCACTGGTCATGGCAATCACTCCAACGATCAGAGTCCGTTCTTATCGAACCCGAACATACCGGCTAACTTTCACAACCTTCCCAACAGTCCCAATCTGAACGACCATGGAGCCAACGACGCAAACTCCAACGGCCTATGATAGGCCGCCAAAGTCCCGTCCCAATCATTGCTCTGGACAAGTTCTCCGAAATTGCCTCCCGATGCAAGAGCCAAAGTCTTCCCACCTGTAATGTTCTCAGACACTGGCCCACGCAGTGGGCGCCAGTGTCTCCAGACACTCCTTGGCACTGCCTTTACAACATCCAGCCACCATTCTCTCGTGTTTCACGAGCCTGTGCCCGTGCTCTGAGGCGCTCAACTCGACAGAGGAAAACTTCCGAAACATCTAATTTATACTTCATCATGATATAGTAAATTTCGGGGGCAGAACAATCCCCAGTGCTTAGAGGGTCGTCTACCCATGATGGCCTGCAATGTCAAATCGTCATCAAACATCTGTCCCCAGCACAATGCATTTTTCCACAATTTGTGCTTGTGTCTCTTTATTCAGTGTCATCACTCATGTGATCTGTGTTCGAGAGATCCAAAGTTATGCCCTGTATATATACATGTTAACTTGTTGATTGCATGCACATATCTGGAATCGCCTCGGCACGACATGTTTCTTCTTAGTCCCGGGTTGTTTTCTTTGCAACACCTGTTTTCCCCAAGACTTCAATGTTGTGTGAGGAGGCTAATCACATTTATTCAGCCTGGTATCTTGTTGTCCACTAAATTTTGCACATTAGTTAGTGATTAATACATTATGTATAAAAGGGGAGAGAAAAAGAAAAGTTAGGGTCACGCCATTATACATGTGTTCATACAACCCGGTGGGGCGGGGTCGGCTGGCGCGTGGTACAGTGGCCTTCTCGTTGATGTTGCTGTTGTTTTACATTAATACTCTGCATCGTATCATCACCGGTGGTGGTGTAATTCATTTCTTCGTGCAAACGTAAAACCGTCACCATTGTCATTGCCGCTGCTTTAAAAGTGAGGATCTTTCATGATACCGTAGAAGTTACGGAACATCATCGCAAAATGATAAACGAAATAATTATACCTGTGGTATAACCAGAGTAAAATCCGTTATAATACAGATAGGATGTTTCTCATCAAACTGCTGCGAACTCAGCACCATGGCGAACATTCGTGCACACCAGTCGGTAAACTTCCTCCTGTTCCAAGAAGACACGAAAACCTCTCAACAAGGAACAGTGTGAGTGAAGGTTTACTCACGCAAGCAGCCAGTGTATTCAATCATGACGAACATTGAGTGCAACGGTCCCCTCCACGATCCAACAAAAATGATCACTCGTCCTGATCGATCCAATCCAGCAGGACGGGTCAACGGGGTCATGGTTCCGGGCACGGATGTACCCGACGTGACAACACAGCCGTCCACCGTCATCGATTGATGTCCTGAGTGACAACATCAGACGAGTCTACAACAACACTCAGTTGGAATGAGAAGAAATTTGGGGGAAAAGTTAAGTTTAGTTGAACCGGAGGAAATGGTCAATTCGGGTGTTTAAACCGAGACGATCTGTTATTAAACCATTTGGGTTCAAACCCGTGAGAACATCTCTCATGTTACATGATACTGTATGAGAGATCCTCATGGGGGTGTGTTTGAGAACAAAATCACACACACACACAACACACACACACACATATATACACACACACGTACACACACATATATATATATTCACACACACACACATATACTACACACAAACACATACACATCACATATATACATCATACACACACACACACACATATATATACACACAACCGTTTACCACATAATATATACACACACACACACACTACTACACACCAACACACAACACATATATATACACACACACGTACACACATATATAATATATACAACACACACACTACACACACACACATACACACATATACAACACACACACCATGTACACACCACACACGCACACAAATAACCACATATACACACACACACATAACACCAGCACACATATAACACAACACACAGCTTCACACACACATATACACACACACACACCACACATATACACACACACACAATACCACAA
>CM068960.1:122930410-122936044 GCA_035128595.1 Eptatretus atami | reverse complement strand
ACTGGTCGAAGGAAGGAAGTCTCAGTTTCAACTGTGAAGAGAAGACTTCGAGCTGCAGGTTCGACAGGTCCAGTGGCAGTAAGAAAGGCATTGCTAAGATGGCAAAATAAGAAAAAGAGGCTTGCCTGGGCCATGAAGCACCGCCAGTGACTCCTGAAAACTGGAAGAAGGTCTTATGGATTGATGAATCAAAATTTGAAATTTCAGTTCATCACGCAGGGGTTTTGTACGCCGTCGAGTAGGCGAAAGGATGGTTCTTCACTGTGAACACAACTGTCAAACATGGAGGAGGAAGCGTGATGATCTGGGGCTCTTTTGCTGGATCCAGAGTCGGTGACTTACAAAGAGTGACTGGCACCCTGAACCAAAAGGGCTACCACAGCATATTGCAGCGCCATGCAATACCCCCCGGTCTATGCCTTGTTGGTCAGGGGTTCATCCTAAAGCAAGATAACGACCCAAAACATACCTCCAGGCTACGTCAGAACTACCTAAGAAGAAAAGAACAAGACGGTAGGTTTCAAATCATGGAATGGCCAGCACAGTCTCGAGACTTAAACCCCATTGAGCTGGTTTGGGATGAACTGGACAGAAGGGTGAAAGCAAAGCAACCTACAAGTGCAACACATTTGTGGGAACTTCTGCAACAGTGTTGGGAAAATACTTTCCGAACAATATTTGATTTCCATTGTAGAAAGAATGCCACGAGTGTGTTTGGCTGTTATATCTGCAAAAGGTGGCTACTTTGATGAGTCATAAATTTAGATTAAATTTTGTTCGACACAACTATTCCATGATTTCTTTTTTATCTGCAACTGTTTATTTGTTCTCTGCTTTAATTTCAGAGTACATTGAAACATTAAACTGCTTAAATTTCAGAAAAACTGGAAAAATGGGGGTGTTCTAAAACTTTTGACCAGTCTGTGTACCTCAATTATCATTGGAGTCAGCTTGTTGGACACTGCTACAGCAACTCCTTGGGCATGGTAACCATCAGAGCGACCAGACCAATCGTAGGTGTAACCACCCGCCATGATCTCGCCACTATCCATTCTCCGAAACTCAGAGAGTGCTGCAATACTGATGTTCAAATGCTGCAGCGACTACAAGGTGACCATAAATCGCCACTCCATGCAGGATCAGTATCCACTGCCCAAAGCAGATGACCTGTTTTCGACATTAGCTGGGGGAAAGTCATTCACCAAGTTGGATCTGACATCTGCCTACATGACACAAGAGCTGGATGAGGAGTCAAGGAAACTCACGTGCATCAACACTGACAAGGGGCTGTTCATCTGCAATCGCTGTCCTTTTGGAATATGTTCAGCAGCTGCCATCTTTCAGAGAAACATGAAGAGGAGGAGGAGGAGATTGGGACCATACTTGGGCACAATCCTGGACGGGTCGCCACTCCAACAGAGTTTACCAGCATGCTGGCACTCATTTTGCCAACTTCGGAAGGATTACAGGCCGAGTTAACCCCACCTGGTATTAATTCAATAGCTGAGCTGGATTTGAACTCAGGACCCAAGGATCCAAAGCCCACCACCCCAACCATTACGTCAACACCAGGCATAAACATGGAGAGTCTATTGAAATCTGTGCCACAGACTGTCGTGTTTCAGGATAACATCCTGATCACGGGCTGCAACACTGCAGGACACCTGAGTAACCTCGAAGAAGTCCTGCGTCGTTTGGACAAAGTAGGACTCAGGCTGAAACGTGAGAAATGTGTGTTTATGGTGCCCGAAGTTGTATTCCGAGGCAGAAGAGTCACTGCCGCTGGGATCATGCCATGTGATTCCAAAGTCGAAGCAATCAAGAACGCACCCAAACCAGAAAATGTGTCACAATTGTGTTCCTTTTTGGGTTTGTCAACCATTTTGGCAGTTTCATGCCGCGGGTGAGCACAGTGCTAGAACCCCATGCATCAGTTACTTCGGAGAAGGAAAACTTGGGTTTGGGGCAAGGCCCAGGATGATGCCTTCAAGGAAGCTAAAGGTCGATTGTGTTCTAACGAGTTGCTTGTTCATTATGATCCATGTAAGCATCTTGTATTGTCATGCGATGCCAGTGCCTTTGAGGGAGGCTGTGTTTTACATCAAACCAATGACTCGGGTAAGTTACAACCTGTTGCGTATGCTTCCAGAAGCTTGACAAAAGCTGAAAGAGCCCATGGTCTGGTTGATAAAGAATCATTAGGCTGTGTGTTTGGGGTAACCAAGATGCATCAGTATTTGTTTGGTCGTAAATTTTAACTTGAAACTGATCATAAACCGCTCACCTTCTTGCTTTCAGAGAACAAGGGAATCAACACCGATGCGCCATCACATGTTTAGCGGTGGGCCTTGACACTGTCTGGTTACAATTATACTATTCGTTACAGGCCTGGCACTGGGAATTGTGCTGACGCATTGAGTCGACTGTCGGTACCTATCGCTGATAGTAACAATACCCCTCAACCTGCTGACCTTGTATTAGTTATAAATGTGTTTGAGAGTGACAATTCTCCAGTCACTGCTGCTCAAGTGAGGTTGTGGTCTAACAGAGATCCTGTGTTGTCTGTAGTTAAGCATTGTATTATGATTGGTGATTGGTCCCGTTTACCAGACTCAGAAGAGTCCAAACCATATTTACATCGAAGAGATGAGTTATCTGCCCATGCCAAAGCAGGGAAGAGAAAAGTTGGTTTCTGAACTTCATAGTCCCTACCCTGGTATTGTTTTGATGAAAGCTATCACAAGGTATCATGTTTGGTGGCCTGGTATTGATTCTGAACTTGAATCTTGTGTTCATTGTTGTGATACGTGTTTGCAGCTCAGCAAGTCACCAGCGGAATCACCGCTGAGTCTTTGGTCGTGGCCTTCCAAACCTTGGTCCAAGATCCATGTTGACTTTGCAGGTCCGTTCTTAGGAAAAATGTTCTTTGTTGTCATTGATGCATTTTCCAAGTAGATTGAGTGCTCTATCATGTCGACCAGCACTTCTGCTGCCACCATTGAGAATTTATGTGTCAGGTTCGCCACTCACGGTCTACCTGATGTGTTGGTTACCTGATACCTGGCCTCCACCACATCTTTTGAATAATGTTGCTGACAAAATCCGCATCGCTAACCTCTCGCATGAACCACAAGTCTTGCCTCGCAATGTGTATTTTGCCAGTGTACGACCTGTCTTCACCCCTGACAACCAAGATTCACCGCCTCCCCAGGGTGACATGACACGACCGCTTACAAAGCAATCCAAGCGAGAGCACCATGAGCTGTATTCAGAGCCTGTTCATGTGTACCCAGATCCCACTCTACCTCTCCACACACGTATTCAGTTCCAAACGCTCCTTCAGGAGTATGATGACGTCTTTGATCCAACATTCCCAGGCTACAATGGCAAAGTTGGACCCTTCAAGACCAATGTCAACATTGGACCCATACCACCTCCACAACGAAAAGGTCGCCTTCCGCAGTATGCTAGAGATAAACTTGTTGAATTGCAACAAAGATTTGATGATCTTGAAAGCCTTGGAGTCTTCATTCGACCTGAAGATGTGGGAGTCACTGTGGAGTACCTTAACCCATCATTTCTCGTGAAGAAGCCAAACGGGTCTTTCCGGCTTGTTACTGCGTTCGCTGACGTTGGGCGCCACAGTAAGCCCCAACCTTCACTCATGCCGGATGTTGATTCAACCTTGTGCAAGATTGCCCAGTGGAAACATATCATTGCAACAGACCTCACCAACGCCTTTTGCCAAATCCCACTGGCACGATCTTCAATGAAGTATTGTGTAGTGGTCACACCCTACAAAGGTGTTCGTGTATACACTCGATGTGCCATGGGAATGCCTGGATCCGAAACCGCCCTTGAGGAATTGACATGCCGTGTCCTAGGCAATCTGTTGGAGGGCTGGGAAGTCGCCAAGCTTGCGGACGATCTCTACTATGGTGGAAACAGTCCTGAAGTACTTCTTCACAACTGGCAACGTGTCCTACATACCCTGTCACGATGTGATCTGCGCTTATCTGCCCCAAAGACAATCATCTGTCCTAAAACGACAACTATTCTGGGAGGGATTTGGTCTCAGGGCACCTCGAAAGCTAGCCCACACCGTGTGGCTACTCTCTCCACCTGCTCCCCACCAGAGAATGTCTCTGACATGAGATCATTCATTGGAGCCTACAAGATGCTTTCAAGAGTCCTTCAACAATGTGCCTCATACACAACCCCCTTGGACGCTGTCACTGCCGGACGCGAGTCCTGCGAAAGGATCAAGTGGACAGACCATCTCTGCACAAACTTCCAAGTTGCACAGTCGGCTCTTGCATCCACTGAAATCATTACCCTTCCCCAACCAGATGATCAACTCTGGCTTGTCACAGACGGCGCTGTTAAGATGCATGGGATCACATCCACCCTGTATGTGACAAGTGGCAACTAACTCAAGTTCGCTGGGTTTTTCAGTGCCAAGCTGCGTGGTCGCCAAATCACATGGTTGCCCTGTGAAATTGAAGCTCTGTCCATCGCGGCTTCCATCAAACACTTCAGCCCATACATTGTGCAGTCCATACACCGTCCTTGTGTTCTCACAGACAGCAAACCATGTGTACAGACCTCTGAGAAACTATGCAGGGGAGAGTTCCCTGCCAGCACACGCGTCACCACATTCCTTTATGTAGTGTAGTCAGTCGCTGCCATGCTTCGATCAGACACCTCGCTGGATCTGTAAATATTCCTTCAGATTTCGCAAGCCGCAATGCACCTGCATGTGAAGACCCCGCATGTCACATCTGTTCCTTGGTACACCAGACTTCAGATTCCACCGTTTACCGCGTTTCCATCGAAGACATTGTGTCAGGCTCAACAAAACTCCCTTTCACCAGCCTGCCGGCATGGCTCGCTATCCAATCCGAACGCCCCCGCCTCCGTCGCACGCATGCTCACTTATTGCAGTGCACTCACCCTCAAAGAAGCTCACCAACATTCACGATGTCAAACGCTACCTCCACGATTCTCCACGATGTCAAATTCACGATTCTCCACTCTCCCTACAGTTTGCTCTCCTCCCAACCGTCGTTCCACTGGTCAAGGCAATCACTCCCACGATCAGAGTCCGTTCTTATCGACCCGAACATACCGGCTGAACTTTCTACACCTTCCACCGTCCCAATGCTGACGACCATGGAGCCAACGACGCAAACTCAACGGCCTATGATGGGCCCCCAAAGTCCGTCCCAATCATTGGCTCTGGGACAGTTCTCCGAATTGCCTCCCGATGCAGAGCCAAAGTCTTCCCCACCTTGTCATGTTCTCCAGACACTGGCCCAAGCCAGTGGGCCAGTGTCTCCAGACACTCCTGTGGCACCTGCCTTTACAACATCCAGCCAGCCATCTCCGTGTTTCACGAGCCCTGTGCCCGCTCTGAGGCGCTCAACTCGACAGAGAAACCTTCCGAAACATCTAACAGATTTCATACTTCATCATGATATCAGTAATTTCGGGGGCAGAACAATCCCCAGTGGCTAGAGGGTAGTCTACCCCAATGATGGCCCTGCAATGTCATCGGTCATCAAACATCTGTCACAGCAACAATGCATTTTCCACAATTTGTGCTTGTGCTCTTATTCCAGTGTCATCACTCAT
>CM068960.1:122886902-122919304 GCA_035128595.1 Eptatretus atami | reverse complement strand
CAGAGAGAGATCACATATATTACACAAATATACACACCACTAATCAACACACAACATACAAATATACACACACACCATCATAATAACATACACATCACACACCCACACACACACACACATACACACACACACACACATATCACACACACACACACACACACAATATACACACACACAACATAATACATACACACACACACACACAATATACACACAGCACCTGACCCACATATAACACACACACACGTACACACATATATATTTATACACACCACACACACATATACACACACACACACACAATCACACATACACACACACATATACACAATACACACACACGTACAGCACATATATATACACACCACACACACACATATACACATATACACACCACACGACAACACACACATACACACAGTACAACACATCACACAACGTACTCACATATATTATACACACACACACAACACACACACACACCACACACACACAACACAGCAACACATTACACCACATACACACACACATTATATACACACACACATATACACATATAGCACACAACTACACCAGTATCACACACAACTCACATATACCACACACTACACATAACAACAAACACACACACACACACAGACACACACACCACATCCACACATAACACATCACATATATATACACACACACAAACACACACAACACACACACACACACACACACACAACATACACACACACACACACACACACACACATACACACATACACACACACACGTACACCACATATATAACCACACCACACACACTATACACATATACACACCAACACACACAGCACACACACACACACACACATAACACACATACACACACACACGTACAACATAATTATATACACACACACACACACACCATCACATACACAACATACACACACAACCGATGAAGAGTAAGTTGATGAGAGAGAAAAAGGAGGGAGGAGAAAGGGTTAACGGTCTCATCGATACTTTGCACGATTACCCGAACCGCGCCACCAGTACAGTTTTGGGAGACGCTCCGCTGGGCGATACCTCCCTGCAGCCGGCGTGTCCGTCCTCTTGCTTCGTGACACTTCGTGGCAGCGAGGTCGGTCCAGAGAATGAACGCGACCGTCGGCGTGAAGGGAGGGACTTGGGGAGCCAAAGACGCCAATTGGTGGAGAGGCGGAGCCAGCCAGGCAGATGGTAAGAAGGGTAAAATTGGGTAAAAAAAATATAAAATTTTGTTAACATCCAAATGTGTAATAGGACCATAAAAGGAAGCTAAAAAAAGTGGGTTTGGAAGAGTCCTGGGGGCGGGAGGGGGGGTGCACGGATACCGCCTCCGTAGATACATTGACTGAATGAGGCCATTGGAGAAGACAACTGCGATGAATGGATTCCATACCTTGCTGATTGAGTCAGTTGGTCGGTCTGTGGTTGAAGTGGATCAGTTTTGCCACCTTTGTATGTCAGCAGTGATGTTAGGCAGATTTGCCAAGCTGATGGAGAGATGACCTGGGGCAAATAATCTGGTGAAAAGGGCAGAGGGAGATGTGGCAAGACCAGCAGAGCAGGTTTTTATGAACACGTGAGCTGAATGCCGTCCCTGTCAAGTTACATGAAATCACTCCGGCCTTGAAACGTCCAGATCAGTTCCATGATTCTTCTCTCTTTCTGTGCTCCAGCTCTTCCTTGAGCCTCGACTTTAAGAAACAAAATTAAATACAAGGAACTCAAGAAAAGGTTGTTAGCTCGCCGACACAATGCATCATTCTGGTGAAACAAAATCGGGCCAAGAAGATACTATTCTGCTGCAATGAACCGAACTTCATTCACTGCTTTAAAAAATAAAGCCCCGGCCCTTTAAATTACATGACATTTTAGATATATGAAATAGAATACAGTTCCACACTTGGGCTGTAACACCATCTTTTTGACTCCATCTCCCAAATGGTGAAGAATCACTTCAAAATTATCGGATTCCGGAGTCGAATCTTCATGAAAAATTTGAATCAATTTTTCAAGTGTACCCTCCAAACTGTGCCCAGCAAATTTCATCCGACTTCATCAAACTTTTTGAGATTATCCTGCACACAAGGGAACAGACCAGACAAACAGGGGGGGGTGGAAGAAAACAATAATGTGTGTCCAACCTCTTCGTGGCAGAGGTAACTATGGTGGTTGTGTGAATGGGTGGCAGGTCCACTGTAAAGTCCCAATGAGAAAAGAGGTATTCTCCACAACATCAATGATATTCATTTTTTATTGAGATACACCATGTCACTTGAGTACAGAATCCATTCCTGTCGGCATCTCAATAAATTTGTTGTCACGTCGCCAAGTCTCAATAAATTCGCCATTCCGCAGCCCTATGAATCCATCCCGTGTCCCACTAATTCAGAGTCGACACGACCGAGAAGGAAACTCATTGGCGTTTGAGCACCTGCCCGTCCTTGTTCTTCTTCTTCTGATTCCCTGTTGTTGATCTGAAAAACCCTCCCAATGCCAGTTACAAAGGACCTGTAACAATTGTTTGAAGGAATCAAGAACAAATAAAAATTCCAACAATGTCATTACACATGAACGTATGGTTTCCCAAGTTGCACCACCATGTTCTTCCTCTTCTCATCCACTGGAGGTGATGTTTCACATCCGTCTCTTCTGTATATTCAGAACATCTATGGGAATGAGGGAGACACGTGTCAAAATGAAGAATATATTAATGAAGCAAGAATCAAATGGAGGGATACTCATCGTAATTTGATTATTGTTTTTAATTAAGTTTCGCTCATTGTGGTATTGAAATGGTGACAGTCATTGCCCAAGTGTGAGAGTGTAAACATAATGAAGCGAAACATCACCTTGTTCAAAACATGAATCACGAACGAACCAAACACAAAAATAATTTATAAAAAATTAATACAATAAAGCTTGTGGGCTCTGCTTGTTAATGAAATATTGTTCAGCTATCATGAAATGAAGAAGGATCAAAGAGGAAACTTCACAGGAATATAAACACATCTTTTACGAGGTGCAGGGCTTCGTCCAGATTTACTATTTCCACTGCAGGAAGGCTCCATTGCATGGTACCACTTCAGTGTTGTTTGTCCTGGCCTCATGGGGGGGGGGGGTGTTGATATGAACGTTGGATATGATATCAACAAATTGATAATGACGTCATAGTGATGTATCATATGTTGCGGTAATTCATCTCTGCTAATGCCTGTTCGATTCCACAAAACAGGATTCAAAAAAGCTTGCCTAGTTTCCGGGAGATAATTTTTAGGCGATTTTCCATGAGCGGGAGATATTTTGACGTCATAACTTTTTTTCCTAAGGAGGATTTTCAAAATCGGAGATCATTACTCAGTCTGATGTGCAGGGTATTTTTTACATGTATATGCCAGTTTCAGGAAGTTTCGTGAAAGCTGTAGGCTGTGAAACAAAAAGTCACAAGAAACAACAAACGTGAGTAAGACTTAAAAGATCCTCCACGAGGAATCTAAAAATGATGGCACAAAATGGAGTGATTTCATTTCATTCTATTATTGTCCAAGTGAACCAAAAATACCATTACTGGAGATGAAGCTCAATCAATATCCTTAACAAGAAAATCTTGGTTTGAATTCACGACATCAAAACTTGGGTTCCTGCGACATTTGAATGAGTGTTACCAATGTAACTCAAAGCATCCTGACTGAAACTGTGTGGAAATCCTGTGTATATGATCCGCAATAATAATTTAGAAAGTTTAAAGGTGTTTCATTTCAATGTGGACCACCCTGTGGTAACCATACATCGATGAATTCTGTATGAACTCGTGTAAATGGAATTTGTATCCAGTGGAAAGTGTTGAAATATAATATTTAATCCAAAATGGTTGAATGGATTATTTATCGATTACAATGTGATTCCCTGAACACATTAAAACAATAATAATCATGAAAAGAGGCGATTGGCAAAAAGTGTGAAAACACAATTAATAAAATAATAATCATGGTATAAGAGGGTTATTTACACATTGTGTGGATATACACAAAATTAAATAAATAAAATCAAATGATAAGAGGGTTATTTTCACACATTGTGTGGATAACATATTAATAAAATAATAATCATGATAAGAAGGGTTATTTACACAAAGTGTGGATGCACAAATTATAAAATAATAATGATGATAAGAGGGTTATTACACACAGTGTGAATATACACAAATAATAAAATAATAATCATGATAAGAGGGTTATTTACAGATTTTCGTGGATAAACATAAAATTAATAAAATAAATAATCATGATAAGAGGATTTTCACATGTGTGGATAACATATTAATAAAATAATAATCATGATAAGAGGGTTATTTACACAAAGTGTTGGATATGCACAAATTAATAAAATAATAATATGATAAGAGGGTTGTTTACACACAGTGTGGAATATATATAAATTATAAATAATAATCACATGATAAGAGGGTTTTACACAAAGTGTGGATATACACAAATTAATAAAATAATATCATAACAGGGTTATTTAAACACAAAGTGCGGAGATGCACAAATTAATAAATAATAATCATAAGTGGGTTATTTACACACAGTGTGGAATATACATAAATTAATAAAATAATAATAATGATAAGTGGGTTATTTACACATTGTTGGATATAACACAAATTAATAAAATAATAATCATAACAGGGTTATTTACAACAAGTGTGGAGATGCACGAATTAATAAAATAATAATCATGATAAGTGGGTTATTTACACATTGTGTGGATATACACAAATTAATAAAATAATAATAATGATAAGTGGGTTATTTTACACATCGTGTGGATATACCAAATTAATAAAATAATAATCATAAGTGGGTTATTTACACAAAGTGTGGAGATGCACAAATTAATAAAATAATAATCATGATAAGAGGGTTATTTACACATCTGTAGACAACACAAATTAATAAAATAATAATAATGATAAGTGCGTTATTTACACATCGTGTGGATATACACAAATTAATAAAATAATAATAATGATAAGTGGGTTATTTAACATGTGTGGATATACACAAATATAATAATAATATAAACAGGTTATTACACAAAGTGTGGAGATGCACAAATTCTAAATAATAATCATGATAAGAGGGTTATTTACACATCATGTAGACATACACAAATTAATAAAATAATAATCATGAATAAGAGGGTTATTTACACATTGTGTGGATATACACAATTAATAAAATAATAATAATGATAAGTGGGTAATTTACACATCGTGTGGATATACACAAATTAAATAAAATAATAATCATGATAAGAGGGTTATTTACACATTGTGTGGATAACACAAAATTAATAAAATAATAATCATGATAAGAGGGTTATTTTCACATTGTGTGGATAACATATTAATAAAATAATAATCATGATAAGAGGGTTATTTACACAAAGTGTGGATATGCACAAATTAATAAAATAATAATGATGATAAGAGGGTTAATTACACACAGTGTGGATATACACAATTAATAAAATAATAATCATGATAAGAGGGTTATTTACAGATTTTGTGGATAAACATAATTAATAAAATAATAATCATGATAAGAGGCTATTTTCACATTGTGTGGATAAACATAATTAATAAAATAATAATCATGATAAGAGGGTTATTTACACAAAGTGTGGATATACACAAATTAATAAATAATAATCAATAACGGGTTATTTACACAAAGTGGCGGAGATGCACAAAATTAATAAAATAATAATCATGATAAGTGGGTAATTTACACATCGTGTGGATATACACAAATTAATAAAAATAATAATGATGATAAGAGGGTTATTTACACATTGTGTGGATATACACAAATTAATAAAATAATAATAATGATAAGTGGGTAATTTACACATTGTGTGGATATACACAAATTATAAAATAATAATATGATAAGTGGTATTTACACATTGTGTGGATATACACAAATTAATAAAAATAATAATCATGATAAGTGGGTAATTTACACACGTGTGGATATACACAAATTGATAAAATAATAATAATGATAAGTGGGTAATTTACACATCGTGTGGATATACAACAAATTAATAAAATAATAATCATAACAGGTTATTTACACAAAGTGTGGAGATGCACAAATTCATAAAATAATAATCATGATAAGAGGGTTATTTAACATTGTTGGATATACACAATTAATAAAATAATAATCATGATAAGAGGGTTATTTACACATTGTGTGGAACATACATAAATTAATAAAATAATAATCATGATAAGTGGGTAATTTACACATCGTATGGATATACATAAATTAATAAAATAATAATCATGATAAGAGGGTTATTTACACATCGTGTGGATATAACACAAATTAATACAATAATAATCATGATAAGAGGGTTATTTACACATCGTGTGGATATACATAAATTAATACAATAATAATCATGATATGAGGGTTATTTACACATTGTGTAGATATACACAAATTAATAAAATAATAATCATGATATGAGGGTTATTTACACATTGTGTGGATATACATAAATTAATACAATAATAATCATGATAAGAGGGTTATTTACACATCGTGTGGAATTTAATATCCTTGTCAACAAGATACAAAGATTTGGTGAAAATACTTGAATACATTCTTTTAACACCATAAACTGATGATGACCCAAGATGCATTGTGGGTGAGAAATATGGCAATTGGTGACCTGAGGGGGTTAGGGTTGTTTACCGAGTGATAAAACCGAGATGGTAAAGAGCTACACACTGGTATCACACATTTAACATCTCTGGACACGAGCCTTGATAAAAAATCACCTTAGCCTCGTTCGCTCTGATTGATACCGATGATGAAAATTTGGGTCTTGATCAAGAGCTATTCCTCTCCACAACAACAACCAGAATCATCCGCATGCAACATCCTCCCAAAATACCCTTCATTTTACCCTCCTGATTAGCAGTTCCATCACCATGATGAACATGAGAGCTGAGAGAGTTTCATGCTCAACCCGATGTTCAACTGAACTCATCTAACATCCCAAGATCAACCAACTTGTACATACCTTCCACCAACACAACTTCTGCTTCTCCCAATCCCATCCACCTTATTGTCGCCATCATCATATCTCTCGGGACAAGTCTCACTGTGAACATCCCATCCGTCATCCCCCTACCCTTTCTAAACCAGTATATATTTGACATAATTAAAATTCGGACCTGGAGGGCAGCAGTCACTTATATGTCAACAAAACAAAATGGGGGAAACAAAACAACCTTGTGGTGCACATCGACCAAAATCGCTGACACGTGATATCATATTCTTCCTCTTCGTTTGTGTGCAGCACCAGGCTGCGGGGGAGCATCATTGGCTGAGGGCGCGGCTGTTCTGCTGATGCCCTCTGCTGGTTAGCGCAGGAATTTGTAATTTGTTAAAAGTGCTGGGAATGGCTCGTCTCGTCTACAATGTGTGAAGGACACCGTGGGATCTACAACGTCCACCAATGAATGCTGGCAGACGGGACGCCCATTTAACATCCATCCGAAGGATGGCACACACATCGATGAATCACCCAGCCTGTGAAACTCCAGGATGACAGTTTATAGCTGGGTCGAGAACTGAACCCAGGCTGGACAGCTTGAGGCGAGTGGGAAACTCTAGCGAGGCCATCCTGTCAGTCCCACCATATCACTCCGCATCACCCATTGTGTCTATCTGATAAAGGTAACTGTCCGACCAATCAAGACTGTTAAAACCGATAATTTCACAAAACAAAACAATCAATCATCTGTAACATCTACTTACTCTGCTCAGATGGATCATCCAGAGTTGATGTTTTTCCAGGAAACTCCTTCGTTGGACACATCCATTGGTTTTGTGGACGCCATGGGTGGGTCCATGTTGGTGGTTCTCTTGAGCACGTTTTTAGAACTTTGTTCTCAGGACCAACCTGGAAATGACATGTTAGAAAAGGGCATTCAAGATCATGTAGGTAAAGGAACCAGGGATTGTATAACGGTAGTTTCCAAACAGATGCTGATCATCACGTTAGTCTTCTTGATGGTTGTGTGCAGTGTAGAGTAGGGGAGGAGGGTTGGGGTGCTTTAACCAGGACATGGAGTTCCACTCTCAGTACTGAACACAATTAAACGTTTTCATGAGGACATTTGTACCAAACCACACACCACAACCAAACCACACACCACAACCAAACTATCCACCATGACCAAATCAACAAGCACAACGAAATCACAATCGCACAACCAAATAATATTCTTCCACTCTCAAGAATGAACTTTCAAACTTGTCTCCCTCCTCGAAAACTTGTGGTGCCTTGTTAAGTCTATCTCTGGAGTACGCTCCCCTTACATCCCTTGTCTCTCTTCAAAGGGCACCACAGCCGACTCTGCTCTCCCTGTTGTACCCATCCTTACCTGTTGTACCCAACTGCTCTGGGACTCTGTGTCTATTACACCTGAGAAGGTGGAGAAAGTTCTTTCAACCCTCGACTCTGACACTGCCACTGGACTGGACTGGATGGCATTCAGTCCGGCTCTTCCACAAGCTCTTCACGAGCCTCGACTGTGTATACAAAAATAATTTACATACAATACCCAGTGAATGACCCTAAACCCCCCATCCCTTTTGCATTACTACAGCAGGTCGTTCGAGACTTTCAAGAATGATGATCGAAGGTTCCTCACGAGGTTGGTGTTCAGAACTGTTCATCCAAGGCATCCAAGAAAGGTTTTAAAATGTCAAAAAATCCCTCGGCCGCGATATACAGAACAGAGGTCCGCATGGTGGCGCTCTCAGTCCGTGAGTGATCGGGTCAACACGACGAAGATGTTTCGTCTTACACGTTATGACGTCAACATATGCTGCTCCATTCACTTTGACATTTCATTGTAAAACATTTATTTGTTATTTTATAATCAATATTTGGGCATTTTTGACATCAATACCAATAAGATATTTTAATTTTGGAGGTTTTCGATATATTTTAAAATGTAAAATGATATTCTTTTAAAATGGTGAATTTTTAGGTGGTATGAGAGCATCTTGGAGATATCATGTGCCCAGATGGGTCTCCATGATGGTGTCAGGACCAGGAGCTTCAGAGAGCAGACCTTTCCCAAAGGGTGAACCAAAAATGAATTGTGGGATTTGCAATCCGGTGTTTATGGAAGGATAAATGAGAATATGTGTTGTGATTGAATTAAAAGTTGTTTATGGAGATGACCTACAGTGTTGGTTGTTTTCTTGAGATTGGCAAAGAGGGATGTTGCTGCACCCTGCCTGAGCTCAAGATGAGGAAGTGTCCTGCACAGCATGGAGTCATCTACAAAGTGATATTTTCCATTCATGAAGAAAGATCTTTGATGTTGATCAAGAACAGAATGGTCCCAGAACGCGACAGGTAGGAGTACTGGCATCGAGAGATGGAGCAGAGAAAACCCCAAAGCGACCGGATACCTGGCAAGTGTACGGGAATGTGATCAAAAAGTTCATATCCATAATTAGCAATCTCTTACAGTTCTGCTTTTTCCAGAGAAATTCACTTTTTACTCCTTTTATTCCGTTCGGTCGAATCGCATGTCCACTTTGGTCAAAGCATTCGCTGTGCTGGATGACATCCACACGTTCGGTGGGTGGTCCTTCAAGATGACATCACCACATTCGGTGGGTGGTCCTTCAAGATGACATCACACGTTCGTGGGTGGTCCTTCAAGATGACATCACCACGTTCGGTGGGTGGACCTTCAAGATGACATCACCATGTTCGGTGGGTGGACCTTCAAGATGACATCGCCACGTTCGGTGGGTGGACCTTCAAGATGGCATCGCCACGTTCGGTGGGTGGACCTTCAAGATGACATCGCCGCATTTAATGGGTGGCCTTTCAAGATGACATCACCATGTTTAGTGGGTGGCCTTTCAAGATGACATCACCATGTTTAGTGGGTGGCCCTTCAAAATGACATCTCCACGTTTGGTTTGTGGACCTTCAAGATGACATCACTACGTTTGGTGGGTGGCCCTTCAAGATGACATACCACGTTCGGTGGGTGGCCCTTCAAGATGACATCACTACGTTTGGTGGGTGGACCTTCAAGATGACATCACCACGTTCGGTGGGTGGCCCTTCAAGATGACATCACTACGTTTGGTGGGTGGCCCTTCAAGATGACATCACCACGTTCGGTGGGTGGCCCTTCAAGATGACATCGCCACGTTCGGTGGGTGGCCTTCAAGATGAATTCTTTCGTTTGCATGCAAAGTTTCAGGTTGCTAGGTTTCATGGTTTTGGAGTTATGGAGGAGACGAACACAAGTTTCACTTGTACATTTTGTGGGTTTTTTTTCACATTGCATGGCATCATGTGAATTAATCGAGTGCATTTGTCACTGTTGCAGAACAATTATTTTGTTTATGTCATAAAAACTGGACTGTCCATCACTGTTCATACAAAAAGAAAAGAAAAAGCAAGAATTCAAATGAATAAATACAAATGTGAAAAAGTAGAAAGAAATGCGAAAGGAACAAAAATCAAAGATTTCGGGAAGTCCCCGGCTCGATCCATTTCAACAGTTACTCCTCAGGCTCAAACGTAGCAACAGGTTCCGAGCTACCAGAGTTCCAACGGCAGGGGAAGTACAGTCCACACAGCATGAGGACGTGGTGTACATAATCATCACATGAAAGGCTTTCTTACCTTCAGCCCCTGGAAGCCAGAATGATAACACAGAAAGATTTATTGACTTCAAGAAACTACAGAGGACGCACTCAAATCTTGTAGCCTTTAGTTCCCCAGCAACAGGGTGGCTCAACTTATATGGTGGCTCATCTAACATCACTCTCCCCTACACCAGAAAAAATAAATAATTCTGGAACATCAAAATGAATGCTCAAGTATAATGGACAATCTTGAGATCAAATAGATATCAGGAGTGTCCCTTATGTATATCAATATTGAGTGGTCGCTCGACTACCGTTATTCTCAGGTTTTCCGTCTGTCTGTTTGTTTGTATGTAATGGACAGCTCTGGAGCCCAGAGGAGTCAACCGATTTTGATGAAACTTGACTGGTAGGTTCATACCAGGATCTAGTTGTATGCTTTTGAGCACCGTTGCTATGGACGCCACCGTTGCCTAGCAACGGGACTTTGAAATTTTTGAAAAAATCCGAAAAATAAATCAAAAATCGGCTTTCGCGCTTTTATGCGCACTATAATCAACCTCGTTGTCAAAACTTTTCAGCCCGATCCGTCAAAAATTGTATGACTAGTATGCAATTATATAGCGACCACCCATGTCGCCTCCCGGCTTGTTTTCAAGTGTTTGTGCGTTTGTACATTCTTCTTTCATGGCTGAACCGTAGCAGCTAGAGGCCCCAAATATTGGTTGTAGGTACTTCAGAATCTGGGCAAGGTTTTCAGCTTCCACATATTGACCTTGACGTCGGTTTTGAGGCTGCTATAAAGTGTATATTGGGATGTGGGGTCAGGCAGTGCTGCCGCAAGCCCGCACGCAAAATGTAACCACCATGAGGCCAATAATTCCATCGCTATTCAATGTCCAACACATCAAGAAACCACCGCCGGGAAAGGCTCACACAGCCGGTCAGCGCTGGAGGCCGCCACCCCGCACCGCCAGGCAGCGCCCCCCGTAGCCCCGACTGGAGAAGTTATAATGCACACTTTGAGAAAGAACAATTATGAACGAGATATCTGCGATCACAAAGCCATCGGCAAGGGTGACCCTTCCTCGCCGCCCGCGTTCCAATGATGGCCATATTTTTTTCGGACCACCATATGAACTTGACCTTCAACATTTTGGGATAGAGTGTAAATTAACGAAATGTGTCTCCATCTACAATTTATCTATGAAACTCAACATCATTAAAATCGGACAAGAATTATTCAAGTTATGATAAAAAAGTGTTTTTTGTTAATTAGGTCACAAGCCGAAAGAAATAGGTCAAGTACACGAATGCAATATCAGGTGCACCTATTATGATGCAAGAACATCTTGGAAAGTCAAGCGGTCTTTGAGAGTCCGCATTGGAAAAATTCAGCGATGACAAAAAAAAAGGTTGTTTTTGAGACCGTCATTTGACCTTGACCTTTAACTCGGGGTATGATGTACGTTAAGCATAAATACACCTTACTCTAGGACGAAAATTTGAGAACTGTTTACTGATTGGACAAAAATTTGTCTAGCTATGGTTAAAAAAAAACACAGGTGAAAATTTATATAATTAGGTCATGACCTTAAAATTATGTCAAGGTCAAAATGTCAACCCTGCAAATTTTATATCACCATTGTTGACGAAAAATGATCAATTAAGGAATTAAGGAAGAGTCTTAAACGTTCTGGTCTCAGAATTAAAAACTCATACAAGGTGGAGCAAGAGTCAAAGTGAAGTTTGTCCGTCTCGTTTTCAAACACGTCCGTGTCACGACGCAATGACGTTTTCAAACAGTGATGCAAGAAGGCTGGTCGGCATTGCGAGGCACCAGGCTTAACTTCTCGCCTGCTCTTCACAAAATGAACCCTGGGGTCTTCATTTAACCACCACCGGCTCATGCTGGCAAAGGGGACAGCCAGCTTAAACGTCCGTCCGATTGACGACGTCACCTGCGATTATTTAATATTCAAAGGACCAATCGGACAAAGTTTAGGAATGAAACCCAGAATCGACAGTTCAAAGGTCAGGGCTCACCACACAACCCCTGCACCATCTTTACGACCGGCCAATAAGCTGGAAGTGTGGAAGAGTCCATCGACGATTTTGCCGAGAGGAAGAGGAAGAAGAAGAAGAAGAAGAAGAAGAAGGAGAAGAGGGAGAAGAAGAGGAAGCAGGAGAGGAAGAAGAAGAGGAATAAGAGGAAGAAGAAGAAGAAGAAGAAGAGGAAGAAGAAAGAGAAGAAGAAGAAGAGGAAGAAGAAAGAGAAGAAGAAGAAGAGGAAGAAGAAAGAGAAGAAGAAGAAGAGGAAGAAAAAGAAGACTCAGAAGAGGAAGAGTCAGAAGAAGAAGAGTCAGAAGTGGAAGACTCAGAAGAGGAAGAAGGGTCCGAAGAAGAAGAGTCGGAAGAGGAAGAAGAATCTCTTCGGGGGGCGGCGTCTCGCGACGTCTCTTCACGGGGGGGAATACATATCCGGCAGATGGCCCCACTCTTACCGACGGGTCGTCATTCCCGCGATGTCTTATGAACACGGGACTTGAGCCCCACCCGCGCCGTGACGTCAGCGTGCGCGAGCTTCCTGAGTCGACCTCGAGCTCATCGTCGGCCGCTGGTGAATTACGATGCCGTCGGTGGGGATTCGGAGTTCCGTCGGCGCCGTTCGTCCGTGCCCGTAACGATGTCCGGCGCGGCGGGCGGTCCGGACAGGTGATCGCAGCCGGACGCCGGATCTCCGGTGGTCGATGGAACCGTTGAGGGGAATTTTCAAGAGCTGGAGCCTGCGGGACACCCGGCGGAATGGCGACATCGCGCAGTACGGTCGTCCGAACCCCGTGTGGACGGCCGTACACAGCTACGATGCGAGCTCCGAGGACGAGCTGACCCTCCGCCCTGGAGACCGGGTCGAGGTCCTGTCTCACGACGCCAAGGTGTCGGGCGACGAAGGTTGGTGGAAGGGCAAGGTACACAACAAGGTGGGCATCTTCCCGAGCAACTACGTCGCCAACATCAGGGCCATCAAGGGCGCGTACTCCAAGTTCCCAGGCACACGACCGGTGCCCACGTTGATCTCTCCCGCCGAGATCCACTTCCACGACCTGCGCCTGCAGGAGATCATCGGCGCCGGGGGCTTCGGCAAGGTGTACCGCGGCTCGTGGAACAACCTGGAGGTGGCGGTCAAGGCTGCGCGACACAACGCCGACGAGGACATCGGCGCGACCCTGGACAGCGTGCGACAGGAGGCCAAGCTCTTCTCCATGTTGAGACACACCAACATCATCGACCTCCTGGCCGTGTGTCTGGAGCCGCCGAACCCGTGCCTCATCATGGAGTACGCCCTCGGAGGTCCGCTCAACCGCGTGCTGGTCGGTCGCCGAATCCCGCCCGACATCCTGCTCGACTGGGCCGTGCAGATCGCCCGGGGGATGCTGTATCTGCACGAGAAGGCCCCGGTGGCCATCATCCATCGGGACCTCAAGTCCAGCAACGGTGAGCGCGTCGCGTTCGGTTGTTGCTGTCAAAACGCCGCCCGATGATACCCGGAGGGTCAAAACGTTGTCCTCTTGTATCGATGTCACATTTACACATTTTCGGGAAACTCGTCACAGGGCAGCTTTATACAGGTGTGCAAACCTACCTGCCTTTGAGCTGTCGCTCGCCCGGGTTCGAATCTCGACCGAGCTGTAAACTGCCCCCCTGGTGTTGTGGCGTGCATGGCGAGGCACGGACGTGGCGGTCGACGCTGGTCTCCGATGGACGTTAAAGGTCCCGCAGAGGCTTTCGCGAACATTCGGCGAGTTATCGCCGGCATTCAGGTACAAATGACAAATTTATTTCCACCTTGAACGAAGTATCCTGCGACGCCGACGATTGGTTCGAGTCTTGATGGCTACGATGAGAGAGAGAGAGAGAGAGAGAGAGAGAGAGAGAGAGAGAGAGAGAGAGAGAGAGAGAGAGAGAGAGAGAGACAGAGCCAGCGCCAGACAGACACACGTACATTCCCCATCCAAGCTGTCGAACCTGGGTTCGAATCCCAACCCAGAGCCTTAAACTGTCATCCCAGTATTTCACAGGCACGGAGATTCGTCGACGTGTGTGCTCCGTCCCTCGGATGGACGTGAAACCGAGCGTCCGTCTGTCGACGTTAATTGATGATGTTAAAGATGCCACAGAGACTTTCACGAAGAGTGGGCGAGCTATCACCGGCACCCTGAACAAATTCCAAATTCCTGCCCTAATTGCTGTTAGGAGAGGGATGGCAAACGGCCCAGCATGACCGTAACCAAGAAAACTCCTTCAGCAGCACTGGTCTGGTCCATCAGGGTGTGTGTGTGTGTGTTGTGTGTTGTGTGTTGTGTGGTTGTGTGTTGTGTGTTGTGTGTTGTGTGTTGTGTGTTGTGTGTCTTCTTGAGAAAGCTTCACAAGTTTCACAAAACATGCATCTTGTTCGGTCGATGTCGAGCCAAGAAGCTTGATGCACATGAAGCCATCATTTTGTATGCTTCATGTACCGAGTTAGACCGAGCACAGCGTCACAGTGTTTCATTGTAGTTGTACATGTTGTAAAAAAAATCTATTGTTTTTTTTTATAGTAACCGTGATTTACAACTCTAACTTCGCTCAATCCGTACAGCCAAAAAGTACGTATAAACCTTGGGAAATGCACGACAGCCAAGCTCGAGGTCGGAGGGGACGCGTGCTCGCTTTGCTTGCGGCCGTGCCTTCGGAACGCCCGTGACGTCAAAGAACATTTCGCAAGTTGTTTGATCACAAACAATCCGATGGTGACCGATTTGCCAAATGCAAGGTCGGGTTTGTACGCAACCCGCGGAATCGACACGATTTCGAGAAAACTGAGACGCTTTCGGTGCGGCGTCCTGATCCACGGTCTAAAAGGGCCAAATGTAGTAGTTGTACTTGTTGTAGTTTCGTTGTTAGCTCGCCTGTTCGAAGAACAGAGAGCTATAGCGATACCCCCGGGGTGAGCGTGAAAATGTTAAAGTTATTTCCTGTCTAATGTTTTTATCTACCACACTATATTTTTTACTGATTACAATATACAAATACATATATTGCTTTAAAATTATTTGGATCAGACTTCACCGCAATGCTTTATAAAAAATATTATTAGACTAGTCCTTTAAAAACGATAAATGTATAAACAGGCGAGCATTGGGTGGCTTTGACACCGACTCTCTGGTTTGCCTCTTGGTTGACGAAGGAGCTCTCTTTGTTTTCGTTTCTGATGCAGTAAGTTTTGTTGTGATTTTTTTTTTCTTCCCTTGCTCAAAAACCCACGTCAGTCGCTTGTACATTGCCGAGATGTCTCGTTACGTTTGAACAACAATAGGCCTCTGGGCTGATCATGATCATCGCGCTTGTGTATTGATGGTGTGACCGCAAGTTTTGTTGCACCAATTTGCTCCTCTTCGTGCACTTTTGTCTCAAGTTTTTTTTTTATGTCCTCAATCTTATCTTTCATTTCAATGCAAGCGCAAAAGATCCTCCACGAGCTTTGAAACCAATAATAACAATTTCTCATTGACCACCACTTTTTAAGGCTTCATTTTCCATGACCCGAGTGTTTTGCGAAGCGGCTGACGAGACCGACGTTCGACTGGAGGTGGAAGGGCTTTTTTTTTTTTTGTTGTTTGTTTTATTCGTTCAATGTGTCGGTGGTTAAGTTTTGGCGACTCTTCATCAAAAGACACCATGTGATCTTTCACCTGACCAATGAATGCTCGACTGTATTGGTGTCGATTGACTTTTATCATGTTGCATTAATTATTTATTTTTTTGATCAAATTTTCAGGAATGCCTCTCTCGTGAGGCCTCGACACAACTGATGTTTTTTTTTATGACCAGCCTCAATTTCACAGCCAGTATAGCAATTAAAACGAGAGATGTTCATCGAACACCTAACCTCTCACACTCCGTGAGACAGAGGACACGTTCAGGCCTCGGGGTCTTTTCAACTCTTGCTTTGCATTTCCAAGCACGATCTGCATTAGCTTTGTTCGTAAACTTTGAATAACGGACGCGATGGCAACCGTACGAAGCCGGTGGGTCAAACGGAACGGTCCACAACCTTCTGCCAACCCTTCTCGGAGAAACTGACGATCTTGGAATGATTTTTTTGAGCAAAAATAAGATTCACTTAAACAAACGTGTCCTTTGGACGAACTGAGCTCTGTCGTCACGTATCGAAGAGCCACCATTTTTATTGGCTCTCAGAGCGTGCGGCAAATTTGATTGGTCGAGACGGCGTAAGATTTTGCCCAAGTGCTGGTAAACTGGAGGTTTTTGGAAGTGCAAACGAGGTGATTTGTGTTGTACGTTGTTCAAATGTATAATTCGACTGAAAAAAGCTTTCGAGGTTGTCGAAAGCAAGCATTGAATCGGAAGTTTACCGCTGTTGATGGACCCTCTTTTACACCACCTTATTTTTTTTTTGTACACATTGTTGAGGCTCGTATGAAGCTAGCACATAACGCACAGCAAGGAGGCATGAGACAAGAGGGGAGTGGAAGGACAAAACGGTGGAGAACAGAGGCATCAGGAGATCTGCGGAAGGGAGAGGGATGGGGGGAACATGGGGTACACAAGATGGACATTACAGGACTTTCAGGAAGGAAAGCAGGGAATTTGAAGGAGGTGGGTTTGGGTGGATTAACAGGGTAGAAAAGATCGAGGGTTGGATGGGGAAGATAAGAGTGGTGGTGAACAGCTGTCTTGAAGCCTGTGGGGGAAGAATGGGATTGAACAGAGTGAGGAGTTTTATACCAAAGGCAGGAAAAAATAGGAATGAAAGAGTGAAGGTGAACAGTGTATTCGTGATTTTTTGTATTTGTCAGAAGGGGGTTGTTGGCGGACCTTGAACGCCCTGGAAATGTGGTGGACAAATCGCAGACAGAGCAGGGTGGGGGGGGGGGGAGGTATACCGGAGAGGAGAGTAGAAGACAGAAAGACCACGGACCTACCTACGGTGAGAGATGAGAGCCCAAAGACTCAGCCTCACCTGGGAGATGCCAATGATCCGAAATGCCTTGGTTTCCACAGCGTGAAGCCAGAAAGGTGAGAGGCAGGAGCACCAGCCCAAGGGGGAGCAGTACTCCACCAGGCTGCGGACGAAAGCTTTGTTAGTGTGGGCCGAGGAAGGACTTTGCACATGAGGATTCCCAGTCTCGAATGACTTGGAGCAGAGGTTGGAAATGTGGCTTTCCCAGGAAAGATCATGGCAGATAGTGAGACCCAGAAGCTTGAATGAAGCTTGAATTTAACACGTTACATTGGTTCTTTGTGCCTGTTGTATGCCCTTCATGGTGTTCTGAAAAACAATAAATTTCCTGTTTGGAATGATTTTCAATTTTGTTTGACTGCCAGATAGACAGACACAGACAGACAGACTGCAGCGATTGCTTTACGAATGGGCACGCATGCTTGGGACGAGACTCCATACAATTTTGCCAAAGTACTGCTAAACTGCAGGTTCATGTTCAAAATATTTCATGCAATTGAAACTGAAACGGCACTCGGTTGAGCGCACACCTCCGCCAGGCTGAACAGTTTACGTTTTGTATCCTGCTGATGGACCCGATCTTCATCAAGATCTAACCAATTGGTCCTTGTCACCCACCCAACCTTCCACCAAGTTTAGTCCGAATCCGTCCATGGCGTTTTGAGATATTGTTTTGACCCTGTCTCAATGGTGAAAAATCACTTGATAAATAAAAAAAATTCTCGTATCCTGATTCGGATCTTCATCAAAATGGATCCAATTCGCCATCGTCGCACACCAAACCTGTCGACAATTTCGCACAAATCCATCCACAACTTTTTTTTGAGATATCCTGCTCACAGCCAAACAGACGGAAGAAAACGACCTCCGTCAACCTTCGTTGGCAGAAGTAATTACGTAGTTCCTCGATCATCAATGACGTCTGACAGAGTGAACCAATTGCTTAACTCCGCTTTGCGCTACATACGCGGGGTAACAACATCGTGGTTCTACTTTGAGTAGGACAACTACAATGGCCCTAATTTATCGCACCTTCTTGTCAGTTAGCCATGGGAGAAGTTTGTAGCCAAAGATTTTCATGAACTGGCTGGCCAGGCTTGACGTTTCACCAAAGGTGTTAGGAAATTGGAAGTTGGCCAGGATTCTCAAGGGGCTCAATTGGATCTTCTACGTCCACCAACCAATGTAAGCAGATGGGACACCGAGCTTAACGTCCATCTGAGGGACATCCAAGGGCAAGCAAGATGTAGCATCTTCCTTATTATTCATCCTGCTTGCAAAGCACCCCATCTGACAGTTTGTAGCTGGGTCTGGAATTGAACCCAGATTAGACAGCTCAGGTGACAGCCTGTCAGACCGTTGAGTAGTTGAAAAATTGGGAGAATGTGCATTTTTGTAAGTACACAATGAGAATATGCGTAGAGTTACACAATAAGTCTGTAAACACACGGTACTGTACATGTGTCTCTGGCATCCTGATAAATGAATGTGGGATGGGTGTGAAATAACCTTGAAACCTTGAGGGATTTTCATTATCTGCTGTAGCGTTCCTACCGAACGCCCTACAAGGGCTTGACAGTGGGGTCGACATGCTGCAACATGGAGCACGACAAGTTTCATTCGCTGAACCACCCATTCTTTATTCACAAGCCTTATAAATAGGCCTGGTGTTGGCTTAACGGTTAAGGTGACTGCCTTAAAGTCTTGAGTTCAAACCCATGTCGGGCTATTGAATTGATACCAGGTAGGGTTGACCCAGCCTGCCATCCTTCCGAGGTCGGTGAACTGAGTACCAGCATGCTGGTAACGGGCAATGCATCAGCAGCACTGCTGCACTTGCAGAAAAATGATGCAGCCAAGCAGCCACAGGCCACATACAAATAAATAAATCCTTGTAAATCGGAACCTCTGAATAAAACCTCTTGGGATCCGTCCCAAATGCTCCTCGTGTTTCCAAATAAACCGTCCACTGGAGGAGTTTAGACAACAGGAATTTATCGGTGTCGACCAAGTTTTGAGAAAAAGTGTTAGTGAATCTTTACTCTGTTGTAATTTGTTGTGGACCTTGAAATAATTTTTTTATTGTTCCCTGCATTGGTGTGCTGGTTGAACGGGGAGGGGAGGGGGAAGGGTGCTTCACTGCACCTGCTAATGCTGTCCAGGTGAGTCTTTATGTTGTATTTTGCTGTGTGCACCTATTTTATTGCTTGATGGTCGAAGCCGTGCTATTTCTATACCGTACTTGATACGGTCGTGTTGTGGAGTTGTTGGCTTGTTATCATGGCTGGAGTTCACCCTCTCCATCCATGCCTCTTCTCCTCTTTTTTTTTTTTTTTTTTCTTTTTTTTCAACCCACTCCTCTGTCTTCATTGAATCCTTCCAAACCGCACCTTATTATCCTCTTATGGCTAAAATGGGTGCCGGGATATCACTTACAGCCACGCTAAACTTCAAACCTGCAGTAATTGGGGTCTAAGATTGAGTCTTGCGGTGTGCGTCTGTATTGTGGTGCTTGCATTGTGCCTATATATACTATTCTTGCACTGTCATCCCTCACCAGCACCCCTATTCCCTCCTTCTCTGCCACATTTCCCTCTGATACGACTGCCGTGCCAATTTTCTCGATCAACCACCAATGTCTTGTTCCATTCCTCCTCTACCACCACCACTCTGCCCATTTTCTTCCTCTGCAACCACACACCCTGTCAATGTTATCCTTCCTTTCCCATGCTTCCCTTTGTCCTCCCTTTTGGTGTACTTGTACGTGCATGGCTGTAAGTGCAAAAAAAACAAAAACGTTCAAACCGCAAGCCAGAAACAACAACCACACAGGCCGTTCCTTGCTCTCGCGTGGCCATACATGCTTGCCCTTACGTGCGTGGCCGTACGTGCAAACCAAAAAAAATTTAAAAAAAAAACTTTCAAACCGTGAGCCAGAAACAACCCACAGGCCGTCCCTTCGCTCTCGCGTGCCCGTACGTGCAACCCCCCCCCTCCAAAAAAAAAAACTTTCAAACAACCACACAGGCCGTTCTTTCGCTCTCGTAAACGACGACTGGATTGGGTTGTTGTAATCTATAAATGCGCATAAGAAATCGAGAAATTATTAGAATACATGTCATCACTATCCGAGAGTGGTGTGTGCCCGTACGGAATGGTCACATGCATTCCACGAATTATCGCCTGCATTGAAGTAACAACTTGTGATACTTACACACACAGAGTTAATTAAAATCAAAATTAAAATCAAGTTTACTCCCTGTCTTTGCTTGCCATGACATTCACTGCCATTGACCATTGCCACTCCTACGCCACGGTAACTAAGGCACCGATCCTCACGTAACCGGCACGGCACGTGACGTCTTCGTCGGCCGCCGCGCACCGGCCTCCGCAGCCACGCCTACGCAGCAATGTGTCCTTTTATTGGTTGGTAAATAAATGGCCATAACTTGGGAAGCACTTGTCCGATTAATATCAAACCTTGAAAGGCTTATACTCAGGTCCCAGCAATATACTAGCAAGTTTCAACTAGATCGGACCAGTGGGTTGTTGAGAAAACAGCGGCACAGACACACACAACACAGCTGGAATTATAGATAGATGTAACCCTCCCTCTGCTCACCACCCTTTTTCCTGCCTCCCCTGTCACTTTCTGTCTCCATTCTGCCACTCCTCAGCTTTGTCCTTAATCCCTCCTCTTGTACCTGCACTCCCACTTCTCCTTCTCTGACAGTGTGGGCCACCAACATCAGAGTACTCCAGTCTAACATTACATACGTCTTCTTACTAGATTGTGACCACCTCTCCAGATCTTCCTTTCACAGGACATTTCAGAATCTGATTTGTCTCCTGGCTGTTCTGTCTTTTGCTTAAATCTTCATCAGAAACTCTATCCGTCACGTGTTGTGCTCGCTGCTACCCCCTCTTACCCCTCTGAAGGAATTTTTGTTCGAGAAAGAATCTCTAAAACCCACTTGCTGTTTCTCCATGTGGTATACCACTACCTCCCCCCTACCAACGTTAGATAATGACTCCCTCTATTCCTTGTTGCTTTATTTATTTATTTATTTTTCCCAACATGGACCTGATAGTAACCACCCACTTGAAATGAATTTTTTGGGGGGATTTGATGACGTTAATTGTCACGATGTCAATTGGCTGGCCATCAGAATGCAACACAAGTTCATTGCAAGTCTTTCTCTGCGACATTAGGCCTGACTCGTTCAGTTAATTATCCATCTTGGACCTCCACAAAACGTTCATCTTCTCGATGGGATCCGGTATTGACCAACTTTCCTGGAAACCTCTCATGCTCCTCTTCAACCCCAATGGGCTCCTTTGATCATGTCATTGATATTACAATCTCATTGTCTGTAATCGGAGAGCTGTTTAAGCGCCGTGGAGTTTGTCAATTCACATGAGGGAGGTGCTGATATACCACACTCGTCATTTCTCTTCATTAAAAGGTGGAGGTTGACTGTCGTATCCCTTGGGTGAAAGCGGTGCTCAGTGTCTTCAATTTCCTATTGGACTGTTTCATCCCCTCCTCGTCTTGTATTGACTTCTCATGGGAATGCTTTATAACAAATACTTGTTCAGTTGAATGCATCTATAGGTTCATTCGTATTCTGCTTGCAATTGTCCTGCTCCATATTCTCGGACTTGATATATACGTAGGTTGCAGTTGCTTCCGAGCGGCTCGCTTTTTTGACTTTGAAGACGACCCCGACTTGGTGAAACCTAAGGTCGCTCCTCAATGCCCACAATAAATCTATCTGTCCTTCGGCAAACCGGAATACAATACCTGGATTATCTAAAAGCTGAGCTCTCTCACCTGCTTCCATTTTCCAAGGCCTGCTGGCATCTGGTTAAGTCGATCTCCATTGTTTGCTTTCCCTCCATATCATCACTACACGTATCTGCACATGGCAAGGCGGAATATATGAGCTTTGATTTGTGCTTCCAATGTGAGAGTCCTCACCTCAATCCATCGCTCTTCATCCTCTTTGCTCTCCGTTACCCACTGCCACTTGGACACTGAGATTTCCACATAAGAAGGCCAATAAGTTTCTCCTGTCAGACCTTTATATCTCCTTGGCTGCAGGGCATGATGTCGGTATCCTGCTCTCCGAAAGTGCTCTACTGGACTGGCATCTCTGTCCCCATCCCCAAAATGGGTTGGTTGACACATTTGCTCAACTTCTCGGAGCAGTCATCCTGCTTCCCGTAGTAAACAGAGCAAGGGAACAATTAATCACTGCTGACATCATCATTCCTATTTTTTTTTATTTTTTTTTATAATGGTCAAATCATCAGTTTGGTTTCTCCCATGGCCACTCAACTCTGAACATGCTGCTTCTCCTTTCTTGTCAATTGATGGCATCTGAATCATAAACGTAGGGTCAGGTTTGCTTTTCGGGATACATCCCTAGCCTTCAACCCAGTTTTACACTTGGTCCTTTTTGCCGACCTCATTGCCCGTCGTGTTCAATGTTGCCTTCATGCTTACGTTGATTACCTTCGTCTATTACTAAAAGGAGAAGCATCTATCTGTGTGTCATGCTTCATTCTGTGGGGTTCCTGGTGTTGTAGAATAATAATAATAATGGTACAGTTGGAAAGATGATGATCCATTTACTTGGAAGAAAAAATTGTGTTTAATAGCAAAGGTGCCTGTTTTGAAAGCCGCTTTTCCGTGCTTGAAGAAGCAGGAATGGTAGCTGAACACAGTGGTTACAACTGTAACATTTATTATTGCACGACAGCAGGAACCCTTTTTGAAGGACATGGAAGGAGCACACAAAATTATATATCTGAATACTTCTTAAATCGATAGGAAACAGAACGGCACTCTGCACTCTGTAGAGCACATACCTCCGCTAGGCTGAACGGTTTACATTTTGTCTGCACTGAAGGACCGGATCTAGATCCGCACATGAACCAAAATCGAATTGGCTTATTATTGACACTTGAGGAACTCATCCACAACTTTTTTGAAATATCGTGCCATGTATCGTTTGTGGCCCTCTCTCTCAATGGTGAAGAATTACTTTAAACAATTTTTAAAATTCTTGCATCCAGATCTTCACCAAAATTTATTGGCATCGTCGTCACACACCCAACCTGTCCACCAAGTCTCGTCTGAATCCGTCCATAACTTTTTGAAATGTTTTGCTATATATCGTTTTTGACCCTCTCTCTGGTGGTGAAGAATCACTTAAAACATTCTCGGATCCAGAACCGGATCTTTACCAAAGTTAATTCAATTCTACCTTGTCACGCGAACAACCTGTCCACCAAGTTATTATAGCGCGGCGACATCGCGCTGTTATATAATTGGCTATTCTGTCCTGTGTCTTCTGTCACACTTATGGCCGCGTACGTCCCTTTGATCTGAGGGCTATAAATAGAAATTTGTCCAACGTCACAACTCTTCCCATCATGCATGCTAATTCACCGTGTCTACATTTACATTTTATAACTGCAAAATTGTTTCATCATTCTTAACCTAGACTTTTACTGCCCCCAGCCGCGCGATATCGAAGTATTCGCTTCTTGTTTATTTATTTATTTGTCTGAATCTGTCCACAACTTTTTGAGATGTCCGACTCACAGACAGGCAGGGATGACGACATCACCTCCGTCCACCTTTGGTGGCGGAGGTAAACATATAAAAGTACTCCGAAAGGATCACACGATAAACAACTACGTATTATAAAATATCCATTTTTTTTTTCATGTGTTTCACTTCGTTTTACATCGTCATTGCGATCCACATGGACATGTTGTCTTTTGATTAAACCCATCAGCGACGTGATGGGCATGCACGTCAAGTACGCTCACTAAAAGCATGTAGTTCTTGATTGCTGCTTCTCAACTGCTCTGCCGGTGGAGACTGGTGTGCTCAAACGTAGCATTACATCAAACGTTTTGCCATCTCGGTGACAGTAGCTGCTCCACCTGTCCTTTTTAGTTACCTGCCCCTTCCCAGCTGTTGCAGGTCAAATGAGTACATTGAGCCTTATCTGCGCTTCAGGGTTCTTACTCACTCGCATTCCTTTGTCCCTCTTGTTTCCCAACCGAGCCGTTTCTTCCCTACGTCTGTCCAATCACCGTTTCAAGGTTGCTTCATGATATATTTTTAGATTTTTTTGAATTTTTTTTTATTCCCACTAATCTCCTGCCATACACCACCTTTTATTACAGGTCATGTTTGTTTGTCTGGTGAACGTCTGCTTTTTCCCTTTCGCCTCTTTGATGTTGGTCGAAAGCTCGTGATCTTTTGTTTCGCTCCCCCATGAGACTCGGCTTTGTTTTAAAAAATAAAATTCACTTTCTTTTGTTCATTAACATTTTATATTGCTACACCTTTTCACTTTGTTTTGTTTCATCAAAGCTGAAAGTAGAAAGCAATGGCTTTAGTCCTTCTGCGTCTTCGGTCAAACGCTATCGTGGAAGTAATTTTTGTATCTTTTTTGAATTTTTTTTAAAAATTAAACGTGCATTTCTCGTTTTGTTGCGTTTGGAGTTTTGGAGTTTGAAAAATCATTTGGAGTTTTGTGCATCTTTTATGTATTCTTTGGTGGTCTTGATGTTTTGGGAGGAAACGATTGTTCACCTTGAGTTTGGTGTGTCCAAGTAATTCTGATCATATGACGTCAGGCTCATTCGTGGGTACAATAGCCAAGTGGTAAAATCGCTGAACTGCAATCCCAGAGGTCATGGGTCCAAATCTGGCTGCAAGCAGCGGTATTTGGGGATTGGATTTTAATTATATATTTGTGGAAGGTTAGCTTGTGTGATGCATCATGATCCGAATGTTGGTTCTTTCTTATACAGCATGTGACTTGACTGCTGGTAACATCATTGCTTTGGAGCATGGCTGTGCCTCTGATGCAGTGTTGCCTTTCGGTGAGGGTAAGAATTTGGAATCTGGCCAGGATGGTTGTGATGATTCACTGACTCTTCATCAAAGGGCACTGTTGGATCTATACCGTCTATCACCCAATGCCAGCAGACTGGGGCCCCAGCTTGATGTCCATCCAATGAACAGTACTTCTTGCCTGCGGAACACCAATCCAACAGTTTATAGCAGGGTCTGTGTCAAACCCGGACTAAACAGTTCAAAGGTACGTGTGCTACCTCTGCTACATTCTGCCAGGACTGATTGTTGGGTTAAAAACCCAGCTGATTCATTTAATAGGATGGGGGTATTCTATCTGCCCTGTCTAGTCTCTTCTTTTCGTGGTTGACACTCAAATGCCTTATGGCAACTTAAGAATGGCATTAAAATGCTAACTATGAAAGACATTTTGACCCACCTCCTCATAACCGAATGAAGTAATAATAGTTTTAGTTTCTCTTTCGTATCCCTGGTTCCAAGACACCGGTCTACCTGCTCTGTTTGCACACAGTCTGAAACGGAGAGGTTACCGACTTCGACTTGTCCAATGTGAATCGTGAGAGCAACAGTTCTCCTCTGGCCTAATTACAGGAGATGCCAATAATGCTGAGACCTTTAGATTCCACAAAATTCAGGAGAAACAGATTTGATGCTGGAGCTCCAGTCCTTGAGAAGAGCAGTACTCCATTGAGCTACAGACAAAGACCTTGTTACCTCCACCACCGAAAGTGGATGGAGGTTGCGTTTTCACCCCTGCTTGTTTGTTTGTGAACGGGATATCTCAAATAGTTGTGAATGGATTCGGACGAAATTTGGTGGAGAGCTTGGAAATGTGAAAAGGACGAAATGATTAGGTTTTGGTGAAGATCTGCATGCGGATCTGGATCTGAGAATTTTTTAAAGTGATTTTTTGTTTTTTCACCATTGAGTGATTGGCCAAAACGACACATTGCAGGATTTCTGAAAAAGTTACGGACTGATTTGGCCGAAACTTGGTGGGCAGGTTGAGTATGTAACAAGGAAGAATTAATTTCATTTTGGTGAAGATCCGAATCGGGATCCGAGAATTTTTAAAGTCATTTTTCACCATTGAAATTGTCCATCTTATGCGTGCACAATTAATGTATATCGCCAGACAAAAATGTGTAACGAGAGGGCCCGTTGCAGATAACGGCTGCAAAAACCTACTTTATAATCTATTTACTCAGCAACCGGTTCTTCTCCCATCCCACTCTCCCCCTTTACACATTTCCCTCAACCCCTTCATCTGCTCCCTCTTATTTCCCCTTCTCTCACTACCTTTTCTACCCCTTCACCCTTGAGCACAAGTTGTAGTTTGAAGCTAATTTGGTTCAGTGGTGCAGGAGTAGAAATACAAGTCAAGCAAACAAACACCTCAAATTATCATGATAATTTCCATTGTCTTATGGTTTTAACGCAGAGAATAGACTTATTACATTATGACTTGTAATACCCACTGCCACCAGGGATGGCGCTACACGATACACATTCATACGGATAATTTGCATCGCCACTGAAGCCAAAACAAACGGGGCTATGAATGTTTTTACAACCACCAAGTTTCAACTCGTTCTGTCCTGCGGTTTAGGAGCGCATACAACACAGACAGACAGACAGACAGACAGACTGACAGGTGACTTGCTTTGTAAATATGACACACGTGAGCTTTCCTCACTCTGACGGTCTGGCTATTTGTGTGGTGAACGTTTCGAGCAGAAGCTCTGAGGACGGGTGAATGCTTTAAATGGCTGCATCACCTCATTTCCCATGGCCGTAAGCATGCTCTCATTTACCCTTTCATTGATGAAATCCAATGTTTACAGTGAATTGTCAAAGGGCTCAGACTGACCCAGCCTTCACAGATACGAACACTGTGTTCTGTTTTTAATCGGTGACTATGAATTGGAAGAAATTAATTAAATTGCTTATTGACGGTGGCTTCATTCTGAAAAATGGAAGTGTGCTCACGTTCTCGCGCGTCTTGTGGAACCATCTGTTGGAGTGTTGAGCTTGATGGGTCGAAACCCTGATTTTGGAACCAAAGACCTCGTCGCTCTTAAAATGTCTCGATATGAACACATATGTTGACATGACATCATGTCTAAATGGTCCGAGTTTAAACACTAACCGCACTGACCGAAGCCCAAGTGAAGTGGAAAGAAATCATTAAAAATGGTCGGAGTGTTAGCGGAGGTTGGTGCAGGTGGGGTGGGCTTGCGGTGGCTGTATTGAAAGGATGAGCCATTATTTACTCGTGAAAGCGAGACCGATTCCACAAACGATAGAACAACAAGCACAGCTAGGCCACCTTTTAAAAGGTTAATGACTTCTATCTTCTCGGGATGAGAGTGAGAACATGAATCGTTTGCCACTTTGCTGCGACGAAGTTTCGTACATTACAACAAAATATCAGCAGCCGATCTCAGACACTCTTGGTCGCTTTGAGGAAACGCAGACATGACATTGATAAACTGCAGACAGTAATTTTTATATCTACTCCGACGAAGGAGATTTATTAAAAAGGTCATTCTTTCGAGGCCTGTATTTTCTTGCCACATCTTTGTTTTTTTTTTTCCATTTCAATTGACAAAGCATTTGCCTGTTGGTGCTGACATTTACTGCCGTTAATGTACACAGCTTTTCACTTGAAGTTGCTCTTTTTTTGGAACAAAGTTTTCTTTATTTTTATTGCGTAGTAATGAATATTCTGCATCTTATGGATGGGATTTAGGCTTTTATTAAGCTTGGGATACGGCTGCTGTTTATGTAATGTTTGCTTCTGAATTTGAACAGAATGAGTGAAGTGATTTGCATTAAATAAATAAATTTTTAATTTGGTGTTTTGTCCTCGTGGTTGACTATTTTAGGTCGCCTGTTCGAAGAACAGAGAGCTATAGCGATACCCCCGGCGTGAGCGTCAGCGTGAGCGTGAGCGTGAAAATGTTAAATTTTTTGTATTACGGAAAAACTCCTCGACGGATTTCGACGAAACTTGGTGGGGGGTTAGGTTGGTCCAAGGATCATGCCATTAGATTTTGGACTTGGTCCCCCCCCCAAAAATTGTTAGAGAATTTTTTTTTTTTGCATTTCTACATGTTTTAAGTGATTTCAACCCCCCCCCCCCAAAAAAAAAATTGTTAGAGAAAAAAAAAATTTTTGCAACTTTTTTTTCAACAAAATTTCGATTTCTTTTTTTTGCATTTCTACATGTTTTAAGTGATTTCCAACCCCCCCCCCCAAAAAAATGTAGAGAAAAAATTTTTTTTTTTGCATTTCTACATGTTTTGTGATTTCCACTCCCCCCCCAAAAAATTGTTAGAGAAAAAAAAATTTTTTTTTTTTGCATTTCTACGTTTTGTGATTTCCAACCCCCCCCAAAAAATTGAGAAATTTTTTTTTTTTGCATTTCTACATGTTTTAAGTGATTTCCAACCCCCCCCCAAAAAAAATTTGTTAGAGAAACAAAAATTTTTTGCAACTTTTTTTCAACAAAATTTCGATTTCTTTTTTTTGCATTTCTACATTTTAAGTGATTAGGATTTCGACGAAACTTGGTGGGGGGGGTTAGGTATGGTCCAAGGATCATGCCATTAGATTTTGGACTTGGTCCCCCCCCAAAAAAAATTTGTTAGAGAATTTTTTTTTTTTTGCATTTCTACATGTTTTAAGTGATTTCCAACCCCCCCCCCCCCCCCAAAAAAAAAATTGTTAGAGAATTATAAAAAATATGAATTCATTTATTAGACGTCTTAAAAACGATAAATGTATAAACAGGCGAGCATTGGGTGGCTTTGACACCACCTCTGGTTGGTATTATTGTAGTGCAGATGACTGGAATCTGAACCTTGCCTTCGGGGGTCAATGCGATGTTTTTTATGTATTTATTTATTTTATTTATTTTTAGCTGCTCCCTGTTATTTCAGGTGTACTGAACCATAATCTGAATGATTCCACATTGGTACTTCTTCGACAATTCTTTTAATGCAAGGAAATACAAAAATGACCACCACAGTGGTGGCGCCACTACCCATTGTATACTCATTTAGGAGCCCCTTTCCTCAGTGATGGCATAAAAGCTTATTTTGTTCTTATAGGAGACGTAGCACTTTAAGACTTTAATGTTAATTAAATATCTAAAATGACACTGAATGAACTGGAGTTCATCGAACACCTTGCTCCGTGCAGAGTTTGAGTATATAATTAAATTTAAATTAAATAACGATTTTAAAGGTCATATAAAAAAATTCCAGAAGTTTATCGCCATTGATGCAGTCTTATACACCACCTTATGTAATTTGTCTGAGCACTGCTAAACGGAAGGGTTTTGAAAGTGGCAAAAAGGTGATTTATGTTACTACATTATAATATAATTCAACTGAAATAAAAGAGACGTCGTAAAAAAAAAAAGTTTACCGTCTTTTACACCACCTTGTTTAAGCATGAGTCACATTTGCTCTACGGCTGGGATACGGCGGCCGTACCCCCCCCTGAATTGACAGAAACGTGCGGCGGCCGCAGAGTTTCTGAGGTGGCCTCAGAGGTGCCCTACGCCGTATGCTATTCTTTTCAGGCGTAGGGGTCTCCGTGGAATTAAAGCGCGGAGTTATAACTTTTTCATTTCTAGGTGGCCGTAGCAATTCGACAAGCCGTAGCCATGACGTAGATGTTCCACGTCGACCGTACGTCAGGGCGTACGGTGGGCTTGCGTTATTCGTGCGTTTTCCGTAGGCTCTTATCAATAAAAATGAATTTTGCCAACCCCCAAAAATTACGGCGGCCGCACTATTCCACGTTCGCCTTAGGGCCCCCTGCGGTCGCCTTGCAGGCACCTTGAGGCTACCTTGCGTCTGCCTTGAAAATTCTATGGCCGCTGCCGGGACGCTCTAAGGTCACCGTGCGACATTCAAATCAAAGACCGTACGGCACCCCCACGTTTTCGGTCTCCACAATTTCTAAATACCCCGTGCGGCACACCAAAAAATAAAAAATATGTGACTGCTACAATTGTGTGACCGTGGAAATACTGCGGCCGCCCTATAATTGCTAGTGGCCGTAGATTTTTTAGACCCTCGGCCGCCGAGCCAAATGTGACTGAAGCATTAATAATGCTTTGTTAGTTTCTTGGGCCTGTTGGTTGTGTCCTTATGAGATGCCTTAAAAACAGTAAGTTCCCTGTTTTGGAAAAATTTCAATTTTTGTTTGACATACCAGCAGGCAGATGGACTAAAGTAATTACCTTATTCCTCTGTGTACACGCGTACTTGGGATGAAATTCAGAGCCAACTTGCTGTTAAACTGCAGGTTCATGTTCCGATTTAATGTTCCACAGTGTTCAAAATGTTAACATTCAATTTAAATTAAGTTGTTTCTCGATCATAAATTGGTGTCTGCAGACAGACAGACAGACAAAGTGAACTAATTGCTTAACCCCACTTTTCGCTTACGTGTGTGAGGTAATAATGTGAAAAAGAAAATGGCTACCATTGACAATAGGGCAAAGACGTACACATGCCTCCACCTTTGATATGTTGTGGGCGGGGTCGGTGGCGAGAACGACCACTAGGTGGAGGAAAGCTTGCTCTCGTCTCCACCAAACTCCCGGAATTGTAGGCCGTCGCTCGGATAACTCCGCGGCCGGCGGGTCGTTTAAACTGACCTGTCGGTCGCCAATATCTCGACCGTGTAGCGTAGGGTCTATTTGTCTATAACCAATTTACCTAATTAACTACCGATTTCGACTACCGGGGAAACCATGCCCTGGGCAGTCTTGCTCGAACCGGGTCACTCTACCGACTGCGGTAGAGTTCCAACTTACCGACTACCAACTCCGGTTTGGGTGCGGCGCGAGCGGAAACTGCCAAAGCCGTGCCGGCTGGAATGAACGGATTATCGGGATAAAACCCCGCCTAAACTCAGATCCGAACCATGCTGGACCAATTCAAGAAGGATGGAACGGAACTGGGAATATTTCTACAAATGTTTATTTACAATAAAAAGACAAAGGCAAGACTTAACGCGAATATGCAAGAAGGATATTTACATGAGCAAAAACACTTATTCAGTTCTACTTAAAGACGGCCCACACGCAGACACACACACAAATGAAAAGAACCCAGAGTTCTTTATTGGACCTCGCAGCTGAGGAGAGAGACAAGTGGGGTCAGGTTCGGTGGTTACCTGCCGTCGGAGGGGGCATGCTCCGCGATGTGGCACCTGACAAAGGTCGTTGGTCCGGTCCCAGTCCGCACGTAGGACTCGTGGTTCGTGGCGGAGCTCGGGTGGTGAACAATCGGGGTCCACGGAGGGAGGTCGAGGTCGCTCTGTGTCCTTCCTTAAAACTCCTCGTAGCAGCCACCGTGAAACTCCAGAACCCCGTACAGCCACTAACAAAACACGCCTGTGAAAGCAAACTCGACCGTTACAGCCACCTGAAAGCAAACTCGACCCGTTACAGCCACCGTGAAGCAACTCGACCATTACAGACCCTGAAGGCGAAACTCGACCGTTACAGCTACCGTGAAAGCAAACTCGACCTTACAGCCACCGTTGAAAGCAACTCGACCCTTACAGCCACCTTGAAAGCAAACTCGACCCGTTACAGCACGTGAAAGCAACTCGACCGTTCAGCCCCGGTGAAAGCAAACTCGACCGGACCCTTTACAGTCTCGGAATTTTTATCTGGCCTCTCTCCACAAGTCTCTCT
>CM068960.1:122816335-122881474 GCA_035128595.1 Eptatretus atami | reverse complement strand
GCAGACGCCAAATCGGATTGTATCGCATGGGTCTTTTATTGAATTTGGGCTGCATTAGGAGCCATGCGCACCATTGTAAACCCTGCACTGATTTAAATGTCTTTCTGTCATAGAAATTCAATGATTACCGTTTGACTGCTGACTGAGGCCCCTCCATTTCTTTCTTCTTCTTTCTTCTTGTTCTGTGTCTGTGTTCTTGTTCTTGTTCTTGTCTGTTTTCTGTCTTGTTCTTCTTTCTTGTTCTGTTCGTGCTTCTTGTTCTCTTCTTTTTTCTTCTTGTTCTTGTTCTTTCTTCTTCGTTCTTCTTGTTCTTGTTCGTTCTTTTCTTTTCTTGTCTTGTTCTTTGTTCTTCTTCTTGTTCTTGTTCTTGTTCTTTTCTTGTTTTGTTCATTCTTCTTTTCTTCTTTTTTTCTTTTTCTTCTTCTTGTTCTTCTTCTTGCTCTTTCTGTTCTTCTCTTGTTCTTCATCTCTCTATCTTTTTAATTAAACAGACACATTTTTAGTCCAAGTAAATCTTTTGTTAGGTTTCCAACGTTACAATATTTCTTCATCCACGACAACAGTAACCCTTTAGCATTAAGCGTAATGGACGGACTCTTATTTTCCTAATAGATGCAGTGTAGCTCAGCTGATGTCTTTGTGTGCTCTGGTGGGTCTTCCATGGCCTTTGGTGATACATTTGAATGTAACGTCCTCCAGTTCTGACTGACTTTGCCCATCAGCATGAGTGCTAAGCCTGGTGTTGGCTTAGTGGTTAGGGTGGCGGCTTGGGATCCTTGGGTCCTGAGTTCAAGCCCCGTTGGGCCGCTGACTTAATATACACCAGGAGGTTGACTCAGCCTGTCATCCTTCCGAGGTCGGTGAAATGAGTACCAGTGTACTGGTAAGGGGGACACTGCATCAGCGGCATAGCCGCGTCCCAACCAATGATGCAACCAGCAGCCACAGGCTGCACTCGATAGAGAGAGAGAGAGAGAGCGTGAGCGCTTGCTGCACGTCCAGTACACTACCATCTCTTACAGAGCTGGTGTAGCGCACACTATGGCAGTGTGCATCTGCAGCATGCAAATGTGAAAGTGGCCCGAGCACCCTGATTACGAACTTCTGCGGCTTGTTTGCCTTTGTTCGCCTTTGTTGGCCTTTGTTCGCAGATGCCCTGAATGTTTGTTTTGTTTTGAAAGTTTGGACAGATGTTGGTATTGTTCTGCCCTTGAGCACTTACAACACCTGTCAGGATGCTTTGGATCAGAGGGCAAACGTTCTTTGCTGCAGAAAAGACCGAGCCTTTGGAAACAAAATTGCTCTGTTGAAGGGAAAAATAAATAAAAAATAAACAGTGTTGGAATTGTTTGAGAAACGAGCGGGAAAGGAATAGCGTTACTCCAACCGCATTAGCGTCGGCTAAAATATGACCTGCATCGGTGGTTTGAAACGTTTTCCTGTTGAAAATTTTTTTCTCCTGGATATTCCAGAGTAGCATCATTTGGATTCTGATTCACTACACTTTGGAGGGTAGGAAACACACAACAAAATGAGAAAAAGAGCAATCAGAGATTGCACACCCTCACCAGAACTTGTTTTATGTCTTGTTTTGTGTGGCGTTTGTGTTCTGGTGTGTTACGTCATGAACAAGAAGCATAATTAGAACTGCCACTTTATAACTGCTGGCAGTAATGACCAGGCAACAAGACGTCCCTCTTTGATTGGACACCTGACCCTGACCCATGACATTTTTTTATACATTATTCAATTTAATTCAGAATGGGATGAAAATAAATTCAATTCAAATCAAATGGGAGACTAAATAGGTACGGTCCTGCATTGGAGTACTCAGAAGGAACCCAAACAAGTAAAAAGCAAAGATGAAGTCACCAGGAGGAACCTGGAGAGGATTCACATTTTCAGCTGCTACTCCTCTACCCTCAAACCCATCCAGGTACAGCCACGCGAGCCTTATTCAATAAATAAATAAATAAATAATCCACATCAAATTTTTAAAAATAATTCTGCCTGCCAGACCATGCATCCATCCGATTGGGTTGAAATTTAATACATGTGTTTCCCATTACCACTAGATCATAATTTTGAAGCTTCACGTCGATTGTTGAAGCGGTTCCAGAGAAAACATTTAATATTTTTCTTCAATCCAATATGGCTGCCAAACCATGTGACCTATCAATTATTCCTTAACAAACTTGTACACCCAAGGTTTGGGGAACATTTGTGTGAACTTTCCCCTCGATCTGTCCAGTCGTTCTGGAGAAGATTTTTTAAAATAGGTTTTCGGGTAAATCCAAAATGGCTGCCAAACCATGCAACCTCTGACGTCATATGTGAACCTCTTATTCCTCATGGATAGGTGACCATACGTGTAAAGTTTCACCTCGATCTGTTCAGCCACTTCAGAGAAGAAGATTTTTGAAGGTTAAAAAAACAAAACAAAACAATATGGCTGCCGAATCACATGACTGACGTCATCATTTCCCCCCTTTTTTTTCTGTGGGTCATTTTATCCCTAGATGACCCTCCAAAATTTTCATACTGATCAGATGTAGCGTTCTACATATGCAATTTTGACGTCATAACGAAGGCACCTATGATGTCATCAAAAGACTCACACTTATTCCCCATGAGGATTACTTGCCATGTGCCAGGTTTCAATGTTTTTTCTTGGTGCAGTTTCAGAGAGAGGTCCAAAGTTTTTTTTGTTTGTTTTTTTTCCAACGTGGCTGCCACACCACGTGGCCTATGACGTCATAATTATCAACAAAACATTCCACATGAGTAGTCGCACCAATGGTGAGAATTTTATCTCAATCCGACAAGCGGTTGCGAGAAAAACATTGAAGTTCTGCACAGACAGACAGACAGACAAACGGACTCAAATGCAATGCCCACTCCTTCGGCGAGGGTAACAGCATCGTATTGACCATAGTTAGTGCAATGCTCAGTTAAACACCCCTGCCTGTCATCTGGACTATTGTGCATTTCACGATTGCTGATGTTGAAAGAAGATGCTGTGTGATACCAGGGGGGTCTGTGGATTTACTCGTCACATATGGGGGCAGTGTCGCATCTTCGTCGTCTAGCCTGGGTTCGAATCCAGACCCGGCTATAAACTGTCATCCCGGTGTTTCACAGGCAGGGTGATTAATCGATGTGTGTGCCATACATTCAATGGACGTTGAATCGGGCATCCCATCTGTCGACATTAGTTGGTGGATGTTAAAGATCTCACGGTGTCCTTTTCAAAGAGTCTGCGAGTTATTGCCGGCACCCTGAACAAATTCCAAATACCCGCTCTTACCTACTTATCCGAATGTCAGGCCAGGCCAGCCGGATCCTGAAACACTTGGGCCATATAAAAAAAAAACCTTTCCAGGCCAATCCTGTTAACTCATCATCACACTGGCTCTAACTGCCCGAGGAGCGATGCTCAAAATTTAACCTCTTCAAGGGGATGGCAGAAATGAGTATTTTGTATGCTTTTGGCTTGGTTCAGCTGGTTTGTAACTGAAACGGTAGATTGTTGCCATTGATCCTGATTAAGAGATACACCAACCAAAGTATTGGAATTTCTATGTTCTAAAGCTTTCAAATGTAGCTGAGGATTTCTGTGACAGAGGGACCATTGTAAGGTGCACATGGAAGTATGTCTGCTGTTCCAACGTTTTTAAGGAGCCAAGTGATTCCCACCACCTTATGGGGTTGGCTGGGAAAGGTTTTTGGCCGAGTCTTTCACATATTGACTGGCCAGTACTGACGTTTACCTGGAGCCGATTTGGGCACAAATTTGTAATTTGTTGAGGATGCCGGCGATTGCTGAACTCCTCTTTGCAAAAGACACCATGGGATCTTTAACTTCTACTATCTGCTGGGCATCAGTTAGGATGCCCGGCTTATTATCCCTCCGAAGGACGGAGTACTCGTTGATGCAACACCCTGACTGTGAAACACCAGGACGACAGTTTGTTGCCGGGCGAGGAATCCAACCCGGCGTAGACAGCTGTAAGGTAATTGCACGACCTCTACAGCATCGCGTCAGACGAAAAGTTCATTCAAAACAAATAATTTGCAGCCATTTAGGAGAGTCAAAGTTTCAGGATCTATAATGGAAAGAATAGATAAAGTTTAAAAAATAAAATAAAATATATTCTGAGAAAAGTATTGTTTTCATCCCCCTAACGTTTGCCCATTTTTGTAAGGCTTTATCACCCATGTACGCATGGGGCAACTGTTACATAGCTAAAGTTACAAGGAACTTTGATGCAGGAGGAGGCCATTTGGTCCATCATGCCTGTGCTACTCCAGATTAAAGAAACCCGTCTCGGGCCATCGGCCTCATTTCAGTAGTGGGAGGGGGAGTTACCATACATGGAAACAAAAGAATGTTTAAACTATTTTTTTTTGTATGTTGTAATCGAGGGGTGGAGATATTTTAATCGGCTCTGTCTGTCTGTCCGTCACGCCATCTCCTCCTAAACGGTCGTGCTGAAATTCACCAAACTTGGTCGTTATGATCACCGCATGGCACGGAGGTGCAAGAGCAGCATCATTTTGGCCCCGCCCACTGGTGTGGTGTCAAAAGGTCAAATAAACATTTTAAAATGAAACTTTGTATATGCAATCGACACTGGGGGGACGCATGAAATGTTTAACGATTTTTTTTGGGATTTTAGCCTATGTTCACGCCCCAGGGTGTGGGGACTTGGGGTCATAGGGGTCAAAACGAATTTTATTAATTTTTTTTAACTCAACATTTGACATTGGGTCAATCCTTGTGGACCCTTTTTTTTTTTTTCCATCTTCAACTTTGCTTGAGGTGGGGATTTACGATGGAGTGCCATCGATTTCGCTCTAGTTATTAACCTCCGCCATCGAAGATCGGAGGTTACTGTTTTCACCCCTTTCTGTTTGTTTGTTTGTTATCTTGCCAAAACGAAGTTTTTGCAAGATATGTTAGTCAGTCTGTATGTTTTTTTTTTGTTTTGTTTGTTTGTCTGTAATCACGAAAAAAAAATTCTGCAGACCACAGTTTTATTGGAAATTTTTGTAACTTCGCATATCAGAGGCCTATGGAGGTCCCTTTCAGGCCATAAAATTTTGAAGGTCAAGGTCAAAGGTCAAGGTCACTTTTTCGCAAATCAGGGTAATCGACAAACCCTCATTTTTTGAGTTTTGATCGGATCGTCTTCAAACTTCATGGGAATATAGTTCATGGTCTGGCGCTCAGCTGATTAATTTTTGGTGGCGATTGCCTTGACCTTCATGTGTTTTTTTTTGTTGTTTTTTTTTTTATCTGTAATCACGTATAAATCACTCTGCAGAGCACAGTTTTCATTGGAAATTTTTGTAACTTCGCATATCAGAGGCCTATAGAGGTCCCTTTCAGCGCATAAAATTTTGAAGGTCAAGGTCAAAGGTCAGGTCACTTTGTCGCAAATCAGGGGAGTCGACGAAACCCTTATTTTTGAGTAATTTTGATCGGATCGTCTTCAAACTTCATGGAAATATAGTTCATGGTCTGGCATTCAGCTGATTAATTTTTGGTGGCGATTGCCTTGACCTTCATGGTTAACGCCTAAGGTCAAACATATTTGACCCCAAGGTCAAATTTTCAAGTTTTAGAACCATATCGTGTAGTACCTCAAATTGAACACCTCGATGAGTGCTTTCTAGATATATCAAGCTTGAGACATTATGACGTGATTTGGTGACGTTATGAGGCAAACGCATATTTTTCATGGTACTCTAGAATGATTCTCATCGGAATCTCTCGTAGGCAGATATTCCTCAAGGAGTCGCTCCTGGTGGATAGCAGCTCTGTTCACCTCAGTGTGACCTTAAAGAAGTCACACGTGGTCACCTTTTGGCAAGATACGGATCACCCTACGGGTGACATTGTTTATTTGTTTGTTTGTTTGTTTGTTTGTTTGTTTGTGAACAGTATAACGGAAAAACTCCTTGACGGATTTCGACGAAACTTGGTGGGGGGGTTAGGTATGGTCCAAGGATCATGCCATTAAATTTTGGACTTGGTCCCTCCCCCCCCCCCCCAAAAAAAATTGTTAGAGAATTTTTTTTTTTTTTTTTTGCATTTCTACATGTTTTAAGTGATTTCCAACCCCCCCCCCCAAAAAAATTGTTACCCCCCAAAAAAAAAATAGAGAATTTTTTTTTTTGCATTTCTACATGTTTTAAGTGATTTCCAACCCCCCCAAAAAAAATTGTTACCCCCCCAAAAAAAAATAGAGAAAATTTTTTTTTTTTGCATTTCTACATGTTTTAAGTGATTTCCAAACCCCCCCCCCCCCAAAAAAAATTGTTATAGAAAAAAAATTTTTGCAACTTTTTTTCAACAAAATTTCGATTTCTTTTTTTGCATTTCTACATGTTTTAAGTGATTTCCACCCCCCCCCCCCCCCAAAAAAAAATGTTGGAGAAAAGAACTATAACTGTCAGCACTGTTGACGTCATATTTAATGAATAAGATATAAGGTTCACTTGAGTGACCCAGCTGTATTGGCGGCGGAGGTTTTGCACTCTACCGAGTGCTCCCCTCTAGTTACTATAAATGTTTTTTGAAATAATTTTTTTGTACATTAGGTTTTACCTTTAAAAAAAAAAACATTCAAGTCATTGTCGAAATACTTTTGGGATTCATGAATTAATTCTGGGTTGTATTGTGTTTCTGCTTTTGTGGAATTGATTACTATTTTTCACGTCAAACAATCAAGAATCGCAGTACTGTGTGTTCACGTTCGCTCCTGGCAATAACTTTACAGTCTCATATATTTAACCTTCCTGACAGCAGCAACAACTACAATTGGTGGTGTTTCCGGACCTTAACCAAAATCTAATCAGTTTGCAGATTTAAGGGCCAAGTCGTGGCAGTTTCACATTGACCTTTTAATGATGCAACACCTGGCCTGAAATCGGAAGCGTAGAAGGCAAACGAGTAATTTTTCCTCAATTTACTGGTGTTACCCAAAGTTGTTTCAACCTTGTGTCATGTTTTTCAAAGCAATTGAAAAATTAGAAAAAAAAATTCCCATATATATATATATTTTGAGTTAAGGGGGTGTCCAGCATCATTCGGTCAATATTGTGCTCGGTTTCATGTTGAAATGCACTTTGTTTCACCTCAACCTTCACTGTATTGCTGCTACTGCTGAAATTGTGGTTTCCCAGAAATGCCCCTATTTCGCATCGAACACTCGACCATTGTGTACTCCTCGATTGGAAATGCTCGTCGCCGAAGGTAGCATAACTGCGTTACGTTTTCAACTGCCAGGGGCATGAATCAAATTCACATTATGTATCATGAATGTACTGTGTGCGGATGGTTAATCATATTTTGCAAGCTGTTTTTGAGCCATCTACAGGTTACGGATGTAAGGTTGGGCAATCGAAGAAAAAAAAAAGTGAGGATAGAGAGGGAGGGGAAGAAAATGCTGGCCACCTGTTTCATTGATGTTTATGTACAGAGACCATTATAGAAACTAGGCAGCTAGGATAGTGCTGTGTTCGTCCTCCTTGTTGAGTGGTGTGTGTGTGTGTGTTTTTTCTGATGTGATACCTTTCACCTGGAACATGCAACATACATTGGACGGAGTTCTGACAATGATTGATGGACAGACAAGTTGGAGCCTGTCTATCACTCACTCATGCTCATTCTGTGTCTTCGATGAAGTATTGTGTTGAAACTTGTTCAAAACTAGAACGGCACTCAGTAGCACGCATACCTCCGCCAGGCTAAACAGTTTATGTTTTGTATTCCACTGATTGGCTGGATCTGGAGCCAGGCCTTCACCAAAATCGAATCGACTTGTTCTTGTCACCTACCCAACTTGTCCACCTAGTTTCGTCTGTTTGTGAGCAGGGTGTCTCAAAAGGTTATGGACGGATTCAGACAGACAAACAGGGGTGAAAACATCATCTCCGTCCACCTTCGGTGGCAGAGGTAATGATGTCTGAGGTGATCTCTGCACAGTAGACTTTCGATACACATGATCGATGCATGCAAATAATGAGCAAAAAGCCTTACTTTTCAGTTTGCATTCCCCTTTCATTAATCCAATGACAAAAGGTCATCATTGGCGCATATTTGGTTGGATATTTTGGCATTAATGGCTTGTCAGGCCTTCATATTTATCAAACGTATCAGACTTGTGAGACTGTCTTGGGTTTCAAAAGGAAATGTCTCTCACGGGTGTCAAATAGGTTCGTGGGGGCAAATGAGTATCGTAATAAGTTGTCACCTCATCAAGATTGGGTTATTGATACTTTTGTCAGGGATCAAGAAGATCGTTGTTGGCTAAGATTAAGTCGTATTAGCGCATCAACCCCCCCTCTCCAGTGTTTGGGTGATTGCGTTGGCCACCCTTTGTGACAGGGCACCTTTCTCACTCATTACATTTTTATCCCGCCGCGTGGCGGAAGGGGGATATTGTTATCACCCGGGTCGTCCGTCCGGCTGTCCGGCTGTCCGTCCGTCCGTCCGGCTGGCTGGGCGTCAACATTTATAGCTGTGAGTGCGATAACTCATAAACTGTTTGCCATGTCGTTTGAAATTTGGGTCACACATGTACCACCTGAAAAGGAAGAACCCTATTGATTTTGGCGTGGCCGGCTCTAAGATGGCCGACTGGGGCGGCGTCAACATTTATAGCTGTGGTGCGATAACTCATAAACTGTTCGCCATGTCGATTTGAAATTTGAGTCACACATGTACCACCTGAAAAGGAAGAACCCTATTGATTTTGGGCGTGGCCGGATCCAAGATGGCCGACTGGGCGGGCGTCAACATTTATAGCTGTGAGTTGCGATAATCATAACTGTTCGCCATGTCGATTTGAAATTTGGGTCACACATGTACCCACTGAAAAGGAAGAACCCTATTGATTTTGGGCGTGGCCGGCTCCAAGATGGCCGACTGGCGGCGTCAACATTTATAGCTGTGAGTGCGATAACTCATAAACTGTTGCCATATCGATTTGAAATTTGGGTCACACATGTACCACCTGAAAAGGAAGAACCCTATTGATTTTGGGCGTGGCCGATCCAAGATGGCGACTGGGCGGCCATCTTGAAAAAAATGTTTTTGTAATAAATGGAAAACCGCTTATTTGTTTCAATTATTTTTCAATGGCGGGGGATTCCCCATCTTTGATGGTATATTATTACTCTTCAACAGCGGGAACGCTTTAAAATAAAGTGAGACACACACCGGCGGACGTAGTTGCGCATAAAATCAGGCGACCTGTCCATCCGACCAAAGGGCCTTTTATATTGTAGATAAAATGGTCGGAAACACTGTAATAATCAGGACCTGTGTAACCTCTGTGGAGAATGCCGCATGGTTATTTGGGCGGTGTATAGACAACGGGCCGTTGCTTCGATCATCGAGCCCTATGTTCATAAGTCCCGTGATGCCTGTCAACTCAAAATCCTGTTCACTGTTGTATTATTTTTGTTTACACAGTTGAGGCTCGTGGAAGAGCTGGTGCATTGAACTGATCAGGACGTCACAGACAAAAACAGGATGCAAAACACACATGCACGGGGTGGACAAGATGGATACACAATGAAATTGGAAGGAGGAGTGATTTGTGTGGGGTTAATGAGAGTAGAAAAGATCATGATTTTGGATTGGGGACCATCTGAGATGGTGGTGAACAGCTGTCTTGAAAACCTGGAGGGAAGAACGAAATTGAAGAGTTTGTGGAAGTTTGTTCATCATGCAGGGGCAAAAAAGAGGAACAAATGAGTGGAGGTGAGCAGGGATCCTGGATTTAGGTACTTTTTGTTTGTTTTACGCTGAAGGGAAAACTTGTCGTGAGGGCATGGCGATTGTGAATATGACAGCTCAGAAGATGTCTTTGACTTTGCCTCGCAGTAAGCACCAACATGGCGGCCGTAGTATATATCTTGTGGGTGGAGTCGGGTGACTGTCCAACCAATGGGTGGAACTCGGACGCACGCACGGCTCCTTTTATAGTATACGAGACGACTCGTGAACCCGTTGGGTTCCCATTGTGACAGCGCTTGATAAAAAAAATCATTTCAAAAAAATAATAATAATAAAGATAGCTCCAGCGAACTATACCGCTGAGGTTGTTTGCATTGATCAAATAATCCCGAAGAGTACCTGACTGAATCGGGAATTGATTTTTTAATAATTTTTTTCGTTGCCCGATTTGAACGAAACTTGATACTGCACACCACAGGAGAATGGTGAGTAAGGTGGCCCCAAAATCTTTGCGCTATCATGTACCGTTTTTGGCTGTATTTTGGGAACATACATACATACATACATACATACATACATACATACAAGATGAGAGTTTTAGTAATATATAGATAAATAAGCAAAGCCATAAATATATGAACATGGTGGAAGTGAAAAACACACCAACAGCAGGGTAGAGTGACACTTGGAGGAAGAAAGGACGATGGGTAGAAACGTTTTAAAAAAAAAAAGTCCAGAAATGGATGTTTTACACCTGCAGCAAAACTTGGGAGTGAAACACGGTGATGATGGGCCAAATGGCCTCCTCATTTCTTTGCTGGACAGGATTGTGCACCCACTTGTTGGACTTGATGTATTCGCGTGGAGACTGTGGCCTCTTTGTATTGTTGTGGACTCGGGGTCGTGGGGGGTATAATGAGGGTGGGGGGTATCCCTGGTTCTCCCCGGACTCACGGGGAATCGCAGGCCGTCGCACACGAAGAACTTCGTGTCGCGGTGGGTCGCTAAACGACCGTGAACGCCAATAGCTTGACCATGTGACTTAGGGTCCTCCGTCTGACACCATTTACCGAGGAACACGTGATCTCCTTATCGGGAATCGCGCTCTCGGCAATTGTGCTATTATCTTTATTAAATCGTGATTAATGCGGCCAATCTTTCCACGAGCACAATGCCAGACTGATACGAGAGCCCATTTGTGGGGAATTATAACCTCCTGGTTAATCTACATACGGACATTGCTGGACCAATGTAAGAAAGGACAACCACGGGCAGATTGGAAATACAACAATAATAATTTATTTACAATGAGCGATGAGGGGTATGTAAAGGAGGGAGGGGAACTTGAGAGTTTTAATGGCGTCAAAGGGAAACCAGGGCAAGAAAAAGAAGAATGCGATAAAAAGAGTGCAATCGGGGTATTTATATATTTTTTAAAAAGGACCGTAAATGTACAAGTTGCAGACTTAACCGATGCCTCACCTCCCAGCTAACAAAACAGGGTACCCATCAGACCACACACACGGGGGGAGACAAATTCGGACTGGTACGTACGTCACCGTCACCCTCCCCAACTTGGTACCGCTCTCCGAAATTGCCCCGACACTGCTCTCCACCACCAAGGGTCCACCAGCTCCATCGGGAGCACGAACCAACGCGCCCAGGACCAGGGAAGAAACGAGTGCGACAACCCAGGCAGAGAGAGAACGAGCATGTGCCACGACCAGAACCCTGATAGCTCGAGGCAAAAGAAGAAAGAGAGCGTGGTAACCAGGACCAAGGTAGCTTGGGGGCAATGACAGAGAGAGCGAATCAGGTTGCCGAGCGTAGCTTTATAGCTCTATTGGCAGGCAGGGCCAAAGAGCCACACGTCAGATCCCGAGGCGGTCTGGGACCAGCCATTGGGCCACGTCAGACCCCACGAGCCGGCCCCATGCCATTTTTTGGAGGGTTATTCTGCCGCCCGGCTGGATATCAGTCACTTGGTCCTTCCGGCTGTCGTCATGAACAGAGCTCCGCACTTAACATGGGGGGAAATCCCCTCTACCCCAATGCTCCTGGGACGAACCCCAAAGTCCACCAATATTCATGGCACAAAGCCAGGGAATGGGGCAATCATTTCAGGGAGGCTGGGCCGTGTCTTGGTTCGTTTGCCAGTCATTTTGGATGGAGGGGAATAAACGGGGATTAGGGAAACAAAAGACAGTACAGGGGAAGACTGCAATAAATTACATTACAGGGTAGACGTCCATACAGACGAACAGACAAACGAAGACTTTGTGGGGCTTTAAACAATAAAGGGGAACTTGGGAGAATTTGGTGCGTGTTCCAGAATGCTGGTGTACGTCGCACACGTTGGAACGGCAGGGCAGTAAAACACGCACGCCCTGTGATGATGGCTGTCACGGCACACGTCATCACGCGCTGATTTCTCTATTCTCCCAATGGGTTGACCGGGGGGTGGGGGGGGGGGGGGGGGGGGGGCTAACTGCCCAACCCATTGCATTTGATGACATAATATTCCCTGTAGGGAAGCAGTGTGACCACTCATCATTTTCATAAATGCCAAGGTGAGCCAATGAAAAAAGCCAAGAATTCATAAGGTTTCGGAAAAGCGATGATAGAAAACCTATACGCCTAGAAAACCAAGACGCCAAGGTGAACAACGAATAGCCAAGATCTTGTGAAAAAAGCCAAGGAGTGGTCACACTGTAGGGAAGGTGCTATTCTTAATGTTCATTACGGAGATAACTATTCCAAAAGTCTACATGCTGTGTGCGTTTCAATTTCAGCATGCGGTTAATAAAACCGCAACAATATATTAATTTACTTTCTGCATATCATGGAACATGAATATTTAAATACAATAGGTTATATTCCCAAAAGCATCAACCTTCTAACACACAAGCATAGTTCAAGCTCCGCCCGATCCTGCCCGAGAGAGTCACGTGACGAACGATGCTCGATTGGCCATTATTTCATATTTTCAAAGCATCGTTCATGTTTTAACTTGAATTTGATTAAGAATTGAATTTTTTATACATTTTTTTATTGCGATGCTGACCTTTTGCATGTGAAAATAATGCGGTGCAGGAGTTTGGAAACGCATAAGGAACAAACGGACCCTATTTTATATAGCACGAGCAGGGGCTGCCTGGGGTGGGGGATTACCCGGTGCTGCCCGGCTGGGTGAGTTTTTTTTTTCTTCTTTTTTTCCGGGTGGTGATTTCAGGACATGTTGGACATTGCAAAGCTATGGAGTTATTGGCCTCATGGTGGTCACCTTTTTTCCTGTGGGCCGGTGGCAGCACTGCCTGACCCCCACATCCCATTATACACTTTATAGCGGCATTTGGCCACAAAAAGGACGCCAAGGCCAACCTATGGTAGCTGAAGACCATGCCCAGATTCTGAAGTACCGACACCCAAAATTTGGGGCTTCTAGGTGCTACGATTTGGCCGTGAAAGAATAATGTACATACAATCAAACATACACACAAACACTTGAAAATATTTATACAGATATCGGCGTGGCTTCACTAATCTGTGCTGCATAAATTGAGTTCCCTTGCAAATAACTTGATAAATAAATAAATAACAAATATATGTTGTTTCTGTAACTTTTCCTTGAAATTCCAAAGTATGCCAAAAGTTTTGGCACCTTGGTTGAAACAGTCCCTGGTTCAGTGTGTTCGTGGCAAGTCGGTGAATTTGGATTGGCCTTTGTAATAAATTCCTTTTGGGTCTGTTGTGCAAACTGATTACTCTGTGCCATGTTTTGAAATTTATAAAAAGGGAACTTTCTGTCAATTCATATAATTTTGGTTATCCGCAAATATGTCGTCGATGAAATTGCAGGACAAGTGGTCATTTTTGAAACGGTAACGGCCTATTTGTGGTTTACAGATTGAATGTCGACGCTAGTACTTGTTTTATATTTCATGAATGATTTTAATTGTATCAAAAGTTGTTGAAGACCTTTTTGTCGTGATCTCACACATGAGACTAGTTTTTCTAAAGTGCGGTTTCCTTATCTGACTCTGCCACACTTGCCCTTACTCCGAAGGGAAGCTCCCTTAAGAGTGTTGGGCACAATGGAACGAACCATGCTCCTGTCATGTATCCAATTCCTAGTTTTATGCAATTGCTTGCACAACCACTTTCAAAGGAATTCGATATTGTTTGTTCCTAGCTTTCAAGATCAAAGTTTTCTAAGTAAAAAAAATAAATAAATAAATAAAAATCTTCTGGAAGACATGGTTTTAAGTTTGGATTTTGGTTCAGTCGAGGTGCACCAATCATAAATCAGGGAGGCCTGCTCGGTGTTCCCGCCTCGGTTCATTTCCTTTCTTAAATTGCACCACAGACTCGCTGATCACCTCTCTTAGGTGTTTGAAGCATAAACCAAAAGGTTTGATGATTATAAACCAAACAAATGGCCATCGTTGAGAACCTCGGTGAAGATGCAGTTTACTCGACAATTGCATTGTACTCGGTGGTGTAATGGTTAGAGCATCCACTCCGAGTCTGGGAGGTCGGTGGTTCAAACCCCCAGCCGAGGCATACCAGATGTTAAAAATGGTACGTGCTGCTTCCTTGCTTGATGTTCAACATTAAAAGGTTAAGAGCACGGACAATCCCCATTTGTTGACAGGAATGGGGAGGCGGAAATGCCTCACTGAGCACGGTGATAAAGGCGGTGCCATTGTTGTGACGTCGCTGGTACCCAGAGTGCCATGGCAAGTGACAGCACTTCCACCCCAAAGCTCAGTGGCTGGTTGTCTCGTCTAACAGTCCTGTGGTGTCTCGTGTATTTGTCTGTGTCCATGTGTCCATGTGTGTGTGATGTGTGTGGCAGCTCCACTACAAGACCTTATATCCTGTAAAAAAAATTAATTAAATGAAAAAAAAACCTGACACAGCGTAGAGCAAGAGGCATGGTGAGAAGCGCACGAGCTGTTGACCAGCTAGTCGTTGGACAAAATTAACCCGGGGTGTGGGTTTTTTGGAGCACTCTGGCTACGAATGTGCGCTGGGCACCAAATGAGGGTCGCTGTTTAGCGGAGCACCAGGGCTTACTCAGATGACGTTGAACGGACCCCAGCGCATACTTGTGCTCTGAGCTACATGCCAATCTGTGCCCACCTCATGCATCCATTATTATGTTGGGTAATGTCTATTGTTTCCCGACATCCTTAAAGGATCGTGGTGAGCATCAAGGGTGCCGACTGTGGTTGCAGCATTTCGTAGCAATTGTGGTGAGGAGGTTGAGCGTAGGTTATTGTGGGGATTTTTAGGAGGTGTTGTGATGATTGTATGAAGGTTGTAGTATTGTGGTTCGAGTACGGAGAAGGTTGAAATGAAATGTCTGTTGGGGAATGGCATGCGGTTCTGGTGGTATATGCTAATGAAGCAGTCCTGTTACTATCTACTTGTGCTTGCTTGTGTGCATGAAGGAGAGGTGGTGTGTGTAAAGTAAAGCAATAAAATGAATAAAGGAATGGAAAATGGAATTAAAGACCCAACTAAAAGCCCTCACAACGCATTTTGTCCCATCAACCCACTAGACATAAGGGAAGGGCTATCTCAAACCGATACTAATGAAATAACTGTCTCGGGACCGCTATATGTTGTGGCCATTTGCCTTGAGCGGCGGTTTCGCAGAACTGCAACAATATTATACACACAATGAGAAAAAGAGCAATCAAAGATTGCATACCCTCGGCAGAACTTATTTTGGGTGGCGTTTGTGTATTGGTGTGTTATGTCATTAATCAGAGACATAACTAGAACTGTCACTTTATAACTGCTGGCAGTGATGACCGGGTACCAAGATGTCCCGCTTTAATCGGACACTTGACCCTGACCCATGACATTTATTTTTATTCAATTTAATTCAGAGTGGGATTAAATTAAAATCAAATGGACGACCAAATAGGAACAGTCCTGCATTGGAGTTATCAGAAGGAACCATTCAGACACAGCCAAGTGAACACAGCTTTATGCAGCTGCTTTGGCTCGAGGAGCATGGGAGGAGTCAATCGTTTATATAATCCTAGCCACCTGGGTGTAGTCCATGAGGTGAGAGCTGGTTGGCTGTTCCCTCCATTCACAGGATATCTTCTTCTTCTTCTTTCGGCTAGCTCCCGTTAGGGGTCGCCACAGCGGATCAACCGTCTCCATTTCGCTCTGTCCTCCACATCTTCCATTGACACTCCAACCACCCGCATGTCCGCCCTCACCGTATCCATGAACCTCTTCTTTGGCCTTCCTCTTCTCCCTCTGCCTGGCGGCTCCATCTTCAACATCCTTCTCCCGATATACTCCGCTTCCCTCCTGTGCACATGTCCAAACCATCTCAATCTCGCCTCTCTCACTTTGTCTCCAAACCGTCCTACCTGCGCACTCTGGAACTCTAATATACTCATTTCTTATCCTATCCATCCTCGCATATCCCAACGAGAATCGCAGCATCTTTAACTCTGCCACCTCCAGCTCCGCTTCCTGTCTTTTTGTTAGTGCCACGCCTCCAAACCATACAACATAGCTGGTCTCACTACCGTCTTATATACTTTCCCCTTCACTCTTGCAGCTACCTTCTGTCACAAATCACTCCTGCAACTCTTTCCAACCACTCCATCCTGCCTGCACTCTCTTTTTCACTTCTTCCCACACTCTCCGTTACTTTGGACAGTTGATCCCAAGTATTTAAACCTATCCACCTTCCCACCTCAACTCCTTGCAACCGCACCATACACCACCTCCCTCTCATTTACGCACATGTACTCCGTCTTACTCCTACTGACTATCATTCCCCTTCTCTCCAGTGCGTACCTCCACCTCTCGAGGCTCGCCTCAGCCTGCTCCTTACTCTCCCTACAGATCATGATGTCATCCGCGAACATCATGGTCCATGGAGTCTCCAGTCTGATCTCCTCCGTCAACCTGTCCATCACCATTGCAAACAGGAAAGGGCTCAGAGTCGATCCTTGGTGCAATCCCACTTTTACCTTAAACCGGTCCGTCATTCCTACCGCACACCTCACCGCTGTCACACTGTCCTCATACATATCCTGCACGATCCTCACATACTTCTCCACCACTCCCGACTTCCCCACCTCATACAATGCCACAACTCCTCTCTTGGCACCCTATCATCAGCTTTCTCTAAATCCACAAACACACAAATGTAACTCCTTCTGGCCTTCCCTATACTTCTCCATCAACATTCTCAAAGCAAACATCGCATCAGTGGTGCTCTTTCCTGGCATAAACCCATATTGCTGCTCACAAATCATCACCTCTCTTCTCAACCTAGCTTCCACTACTCTTTCCCACAACTTCATGGTGTGGCTTAACAACTTTATCCCTCTGTAATTTCCACAGCTCTGCACATCACCCTTATTCTTGAAAATCGGAAACCAGTACACTTGATCTCCACTCCTCCGGCATCCTCTCACTTTCCAAGACTTTATTAAACAACCTTGTTAACAACCCACTGCCATCTCTCCTAAGCACTTCCATGCCTCCACTGGTATACCATCTGGGCCAACCGCCTTTCCACTCTTCATCCTCTTCATAGCAGTCCTCACTTCATCCTTACTGATCAACCCACTTCCTGATTCACTATCTCCACCTATTCCAACCTTCTCTCTCTCTCATTTTCTTCTTCATCGCTCCTCAAAGTACTCCATCCACCTTCTCAACACACTCTCCTCGCTCGTCAGCACATTCCCATTTGCGTCCTTTATCACCCGAACCTGCAGCACATCCTTCCCAGCTCGGTCCCTCTGTCTTGCCAATCGGTATAAATCCTTTTCCCCTTCTTTTGTTTCAACTTCTCATACAGCTCGTCATATGCCTTTTCCTTGGCCTTTGCCACCTCTCTTTTTGCCTTTCGACGCCTACCTTGTACTCCTGCCTACTTTCTTCATCTCTCTGACTATCCCACTTTTTTTCGCCAACCCCTTCTTCCTTATACTTTCCTTTACTTCCTCGTTCCACCACCAAGTCTCCTTATCTTCCTTCCTCTGTCCAGATATCACACCAAGTACCTTCCTAGCTATCTCCCTCACCACTTCTGCTGTAGTTGCCCAATCATCCCACCATCTTTACCACCATCCAACGCCTGTCTCACCTCCTCCCTAAATTTCACGCAACAGTCTTCCTCCTTCAGCTTCCACCATCTGGTCCTTGGTTCAGCCCTCACTCTCTTCCTCAACCTCACCTCTAAAGTCATCCTACAGACCACCAATCGATGCTGTCGAGCTACACTCTCCCCTGCCACCACCTTACAGTCACTAATCTCTTTCAGGTTGCATCTCCTGCTTAAGATGTAATCCACCTGTGTGCACTTTCCTCCACTCTTGTATGTCCCCTGTGTTCCTCCTTCTTCTTGAAATACGTATTTACCACTGCATTTCCATTCTTTTTGCAAACTCTACACCATTTGCCCTTCCACATTTCTCTTGTTGAGACCGTACCTACCCATCACCTCCTCATCCTCTTTATTCCCTTCCCCAACATGCCCATTGAAATCTGCTCCAATCACCACTCTTTCATCCTTGGATACACTCTCCACCACTTCATCTAACTCACTCCAGAAATCTTCTTTATACTCCATCTCACACCCCATATGTGGGGCATATGCCTGATGACATTCATCATCACCCCTTCAATTTCCAACTTCACACTCATCACTCGGTCAGACACTCTCCTCACCTCCAATACCCTCTTGATATAATCTTCCTTCAGGATTACCCCGACACCATTTCTCCTCCCATCCACACCATGGTAGAACAGTTTGAAACCACCTCCAATGCTCCTAGCCTTACTCCCATCCACTTGGTCTCTTGTACACACAGTATGTCCACCTTTCTTCTCTCCATCATATCAGCCAACTCTCGCCCTTTGCCAGTCATCGTCCCAACATTCAGAGTTCCAACTCTCACCTGCACACTTCTACCCTTCCCCTCTCCCACTGCCTCCGGACTCGCCTTCCCCGTCTCTTCTCCTCCTTCGCCCAGCAGTAGCACAATTTCCACTGGTACCCTGCTGACCACGGTACCGGTGGCGGTACGTTGGTAACCCGGGCCTCGACCGATCCGGTATGGAAATTCGTTTTGTTGTCCGCATAATGATTTGGCATAGGTTTTTACGCCGGATGCCCTTCCTGACGCAACCCTGGTCGCCTCTTACGACACACAGGATATGGTACACCTATTCTAACCGGGGCATACACCGGGCCCAGTACAACTGGTACTCATTTCGCCGACCTCGGAAGGATGGCAGGCTGAGTCAGCCCCCTGGTGTTTTCGACTTGGTTTATATATATATAATATATACATATATATAATATATACATATACATATACATATATATTAATTCAGTGTCCCAACGGGGCTTGAACTCAGGACCTTTTGGGTCCCAAGCCACTGCCCTAACCACTGTGCCAACACCAGGCTTATATATATAATATATATATATATATATATATATATATATTATATATATATGTTGCGAATTCGCGCCCGTCGGCGTGCGATCGGCCACGCGACTCGAACCGCGACCGCCTCGCCCACCGGACGGACAATTCAGTCGTGACCCTCCGGCTAACGCCGGGATCCAGTCAGGGTGGGCCTTTCGACCTCACCACAATCGTGCCAATCGGCCACCCGCGTAGGATAGGGTTGTTCGCAAACTCGACCTACCTAAGTACCCACGCGGATGGTAAACCGGGCGATCGTACCTCGCCGCAGGTCGACTCCGGACACGAGCCGCTTGGGCGGGCCGTTCCGTACTATCGGGATAACCGAGCGGTGTTATCGTCGACCTCGACGGTTCAGATTATTTACGGGCGTTTTCACCCACTACGAACCCTTTACGTGAAGCAGGATGGAGGTTCAATCAAAGAAAAGACGAAGCGAAACGGGAAAACAGTTCAACACATGCACATTTATTCCGCGGCACGCGGAGCACACATATAGCACACGTATTTACAGCCACAATAACGATTGCACATATATCACATAGAACAAAAGAAATGCACGTATAAAGGAGTTAAAACCGACTACACGACACACGGACCATTATACAGTTACTACCTTACAAGACAGGCGCCACAACACGCATTCACACCGAAGCAAAGAAAAGACCCCCTCAAAGGCAAGGGAGTCAGACTGGGCCCGTGGGCCTAATGCGCGTGGGACCTGGATGAGCGGCCAGGCCCACGAGACCGAAGGGTCCTACCCGCGCCTCTGTGGCGAGCCGCAGAATGTCGCTGCACGGCGGTTCCGTGGGCACCTGCTGGTGTAAGTGGGAACGGGGCCCCTTGTCGCACTCTCTCAGCGCGGGGGAAAAGGGAGAATTGTTGATGCTCTGGGGAGGGAGTATGGCTGGCTTGCTCGACTCAACGCGACCTAGTCGTCCCGCTCCTCCAGGTCCTCCTCAGCCGATCGCCCTCCGCAGCCGTTTGCCCCACCTCTGCTTCGAGCTCCGTCTCCAACGACCCAGCCCAACTGACTTCTCACCGATCTGCTGCTCCACCGACACTGCTCAAGCTCCTCACTGCGCTCGCCTTTTTATCGGCTTCGGGAACCCACCATATGCAAATTCTCGGATCCAAACGACCTCAGGGGCGGAGCCACGCTCGCCGATTGGACGGAGAAAAAGGGGGCGTGTATCATTCCTGATCCTCAAATTTGCATATGCCGATTTTCGTCAGGCGCGTCTGGAGGCGGGGCCAAGCCGCCCCGCGCTTCCTGATTGGGTGGATCAGATGTGGGCGTGTATCATTTCTGATCCGAATTCTCCTCGGAAAACCCGCCATCTGCACTCGCGTCTCGCGTGTCTCGCCGAAGACAGCTCGACGCTCCGGCGTCCACAGGTGGTGCGGGAATGGCCGTAGGAGAAGGTGGTGGGGGTTTTCGGCGGTGTCGATGGCCATGGCGCTGTTTGGAATGGCGGTGATGTGAGGTTTGCGGTAGCGAGTGGTGAAGGTAGGTTTTGGCTGCTGGCGTTGTTGTTGTTGTTTGTTGTATCAAAACAAAGGTAGAACAGAAAAACGCCTAACTCAAAGGATCGCAGCCCGAATGAATCACATTAATTCCCTCTATACAATGGGTTTGGGCTAACTACACATGTACTTAAGAAATATATCTCACCTACGGGACCTTTATGGTGTTTGCGAATTTCCAGAGCCGTAACACTACCCCTCCCCTTTTTACAGACTCGTCCCGAGTCGTCAAATTATCGTGTGCCATCATGTGTAGTTCTCCCCTAGTACGTTTTACCTACGGATCCCTGAGTGCGACATTCATGGTATTCGTGTCCCCAAAATAAATAACCTGAGGGCTGAGTAACTAACTAAACAAACTCACTCATACGGACGACTTAAATAAAATTGCCGGCGCTAGACAGACATGCCGGGGCGCACTCATATTTACAATACAACTTAACACCTTAACCTTATAATTTACACTACTCCATGGCCCAGGATCAATGGACTCTGCAGGAAAAAGGAGAGTCAAAAGGAAACCGGTGCACGGGCCGCAACTGCAGGCCCGTGTTGCAGCTGCCAACAGGACAGTTCCTGCAGCTTGCAAACTGTTGCTTGCGGATCCTGGCGCGCATGGAAATGAACAGGGGGTACAAAGCAAAATTGAACGGGGCTGGTGAACAGGGGCAGTGGGCATGACATGGCAAAGGTAAAGGCAACATAGCCTGCAGAAAAGGCCGTTGCAGGCAAACACAGCCTGCAGAACAAGGCCGCTGCAGGCGAACACAGCCTGCAGAACAAGGCCGCTGCAGGCGAACACAGCCGGCAGACGAACTGGCGGCACAGGCCTTGCAGTAAAACAACAGCTGCAGACGATCCGGCCGGCAACAGGCCTTGTAGCAAAAACACAGCCAGCCGATGAAGTGGGCCGGCTTTTTTGCCGTGCAGTGGAGGTTGTGGAGGAGTGCGGTGGTGCTGGCCACTCGGAAGGCGGGCTCGGACCTACCTACCTGTCTCCCTCCCACTATCCGCCTTTGCCTGTCACTGTCCATACCCACCCCTTAATTTGCAAAACCCAATTTAGCCCCCAACTTATTTTTTTTTTTTGTTGTTTTATTTTCACCCTCTTCCCCACTATAAATCGCCCCTAACCCCCTTTATCGTCCTTGTTCGGCTAACCTATTCTGTCACCTAGCCTACTCCCAACCCCTACGTTCCCTCCCGGAGGGGAATAAGGGAGAGCTAGCGTCCTGTGCCGAGGCCAACCAAGCCTCAAGATGGCTCCCCAGATCTCAGCGATCTAACCCAAAGTGGGTCCAGCGGCCCACAACGAGAGCGAAGGGATGGATGGTGCGGAGGGGTACACTTCCTATCTACCCTAACCGTTAACCTTTAAACTACCCCGGGGCTTTCAACAAGCGCCTCTCGCTTAATCTATTTGTTCTAAAAACCCAGATTCCCGTCGCCTGTGTTGGTGTCCACTCAAATTTCGGGCCTCGCCTCTCATTTTCCCTCGTGCCTTGCACGGTTTCGTGGTTGGGACGCGTGGCTCCCTTTGGCAGGCACGACCCTCTGCCGATTCCCCTACGATGGCACCCCCGGGAACTACACTGCCTCCGAGCCTACCAGCTCCCTAAACACCGGGGAGTGCCCCCATGGCAACTCCCCTGAAACGCACACGTGGCAGGCTGGCGCCCCGGGCCCCTTTCCGAGGGTCACCCGTGCCCACGACACTGCCACGCGGCTAACGGCGCTCCGGGCCCCGCACCAAGCGGGCGCACCCGTGCCACTACGCTAACCCGGCCCCCCATGGGCCCTTGGCCTACCACGGCGACTAGCCCGGTGCCCGGGGTACCCACTCAGCGATACTCACCGTTCGCAGCCACGCTTCCAGCCCGTCAACAGGGCTCCTGCACCCCTCCAAATAGGTTTCGAGCCTACACTCCACCAACAGCAAAACGACCTCCATTTTGTCAATTTGACTAACCCAGCTAACTCACTTTACACTGACCCCGGGGTCCTTGGGCGGAGTCACTCCTCCCCCAATCACTCATCGACCATGCATTCCACATTCGCTCACTCACACAGACCGCTGGCCTCACTCACTCACCATGTACTCACCTCACAACTTTCCCAACACACACATCCGCTGAATCCTGCATCCTTCTATCTAAATCCCCTACCTAACTCGTGCTCCCACGTCGTCCCTTACACTACAGCACGTTCCTTTTACAACTACGTAGCTAAGCTACGTCCCCTCTACACATCCAAAGTCTGTCACTGTCTCCAAATCTCTTTTCCCATCTCCTTCCTAATATCTGACTACAATCCCTCTACCTAATCCATTCCACGGGCCCATGAGAACTTACCCCTGCCCCATGGAGCCGGTCTAGCTAAGCTAACCCTTCCCCTAGCTAGTTCCATCCTGTGCCCAGGTAAGGGGGTCTTTTCACCCCTTGCCCAGGGAATCCTGCTCACCCGAAAGCGAGGCTTGCTTTCGTTAATTTTGTATTTCCAATTATGCGCAGCACCCGCGGCGCAACTCACAGCCTGCGCTCTTGCACCTTTCCCGTGACGTCATGCAGCTGCACGTGTACCTCGTCCTCTTGGACGGTACCATCCGGCAGGGATTCACCCTCCTGCCGGATCCAACCCCAGCGTGCAGCCATGACGTCACCCTGCGCACCCCCATAAGCAAACCTCGCACTCCGAGGGGCTCCCACGCGAACACATGTGCTCTGCCCGTTGGAGCTTAACACAAGCTCGCGTGGAGAACCCATCCGGTCCAAATCCGTAATCCTGCCTAAACCTTTGTCCGTCCGCGGGATCGGCAAATCCCACCGCTGGCGTTTCCGGACCGGCCTTCACTCCCGCAAGCGAGCACCGTGGGGGTCTCGTGCGCTGCACAGCACGGACCGCGCGCTATCGCTGCTGGGGTGAACCCAGCGCGGTGCCCAAAAACGCTACAGCCGCTACCTGGCTTCTGTCTCTCTGTCGCCTCCGTTCCACCACGCACGCACACCTGCGTGTTACGACGCACATACTCCATTCCAACACACTCACACCGGGAGAACGCGGCTGCGTGCTCCCGCATGCCGACCGACATCTCCCTCACATACAGAGACTCACACACATCAGCACGGTCTCCCTCACACGGACCCTCTCACTCACACCCAACCTTCCACCTTGCACAGGGGGTCTCACTCTCACCATGCGTGCTGGAAAGCACGCATCTCCGCACACTCGCAAACACACACCTGCACAACCACACTGGGGATTCGTGTCCCACAAGGGTTCCCGGGGCCTCTATACCCCCAAGCTACACGTGCACCTATCCACAGCACTCGTCCCTTCAACTCCGCTTGGCACGACCGAACCCACTGGTCGTGATTCGCCTCAAGGGGCATACTCCCTCCCCTCGTTCCTGGAGGCGGCCATCCAGCTGCTCGCACCGGGTCTCCACCCAGTCCGCGAGCTCACCCCCATTATCCTCCCACTACCTCTGTGTGTGTGTGTTCTGTTCCTTTAACCCCGGTCATTATCATGGCAGTTCTCCTCTATTTTCTCTACCTCCCTGGTCTCTATATCATCTATTAGTTTCTGTTTCTTTCTGGAGTTTTTTTCCATCTCTCTGGATTCAATTTACTCTCTCCTTCAGTTCATTAAATTTCAAACTCGTATAGTTTTTTGTTTTCTCTCCCACTCTTCTCATTGCTTCTCACTTTCCATCTCATCGTTTCTTTCAATTGGCCCATTTCCTTCCTGTGCTTCATTCGCTGTTCTCTCATTACCCTTCCTTGCTTCCTCTCCTGTCCTTTCCTTCTCCAGTTTCATGGTTTTTGCTTCATTTGGTTAATCTCCTTCTTGTGTTTCAGTTGCTGCTGTCTCATTACTCTTCCTTGTTTCTTCTCTGTCCTTCCTTCTGCAGTTTCATGGTTTTCTTCATGTGGTTAATTTCCCTTTTGTGTTTCATTCGCTGTTCTTTGTCTCCCTCTTCGCACTCCAGCCTCGCCTTTTCTTTCAATTGGTCAACCTCGGCTTCATGTTCTTTTTGTTTTCTATCCCATTGTTCTCTCGTTCTCGTTCTCCCTCTCCAATCTCGTTGTGTCCTTCAATCTCTGATTTTCTCCTTCCTGCTTCTTCAACTTCTCCTCGTATTCCAGCCTATTTTTTTCCTTTTGTCGTTCAGTTTTCAAATTCATACTCTTTCAGTTTTTTATTCCACTGTCTTTCTTGTTCCTCGTTTGCTGCAATCTCGTTATTTCTTTCAACGACTGATTTCTTTCTCCTGTCTCATTCCTTGTTCTTTTGTATTTCCTATTCCATGTCTTTCTTGTTCCTCATTCTGCAATCTCGTTATTTCTTTCAACTGACTGATTTCTTTCTCCTGTCTCATTCCTTGTTCTTTGTATTTCCTATTCCACTGTCTTTCTTGTTCCTCATTTCTGCCAATCTGGCCTTTGCTTCCAGCTGTTCGATTTGTACAGTGGTGGTTTCCTTAACGTTTTCATTCTCCGTTCCTCTTTTTCTCTCTCTCAACATCTCATACTCGTTTCGTAATTCCGTCTCTTCGTTCTGGTGTTTCTGTAACTCAGTTTTCTTCTCCAATTCTTTTCTCATCTCCGCACACTCCGACCTTGCTTTGGCTTCTAATGTTCTTCGGCTTGCCTTGTGGTTGTCTATCCGTCTTCCAGTTCCTCTGTCTCCGTTTTTACCTCCCGTCCCAGCTTATCAACTCTCTTCGTCATGTCTTGAAGTCTTTTCTCACACTCCACTATTTTTATTTCCTTCGTGCACGACTTCGTCACCCCCAATTAATTTTTCCCTCTTGGTCACCGTCACTTTTTCCGTCACCTCCACGCTTCTCGCCCAACACGTCTCCGAATTATTTTTTTCTCACCCGCCTTTTACCGGGGCCTGACAACCGTTGCACCCCCTCCCAGCTCGTTCGCTCCCCACACGTGGCGTCGCCATTACGCACTTCGCTGTTGTTGCCTTCATGCCCGCTGCAGGCTTCGGCCCATTTGCTGCGTTACACCCCGCAATTTCTTTTATTTTCTTCCTTTTCATTTTCGTTTTTGTTTGTTTCCATTTTGAGTGCGTTTCCAATCCATTTTTTCGTTCAATTCGTTATCATTCCATCCATTTTTTCGTTCAATTCGTTATTTCATTCCTTCCATTTTTGAGTGCGTTTCCATCCATTTTTTCGTTCATTCCATCCATTTTGCCGTTCATTTCGTTTGTGTTTGTTTCATCCTGAGTGCGGTTTCCATCATTTGTTGTTTAATATTCGTTTTTCCATTTCTTTTTGTTTCATCTTTGTTCGCAGCATGGCGAATAAGCCGGGCCATGGTCGGGTGCACTTAGCTGAGCCGATGCGGCCAGGATCGGGGGGTTTTGGTGGAGAGGGGGAGGGAGGGTGTTATAACACCGCGGCCTCTGCCGCCGCCGCACCCATTTCGGGCCCTGGATTCGTTTGGGGGGAAACTGTTCCTGCACACGAATGTCCTGCTCGGGCTCTACATCCTGGACCTGGATTCTACATCACTACACATATACATTTCTATTACCTCCCGGCTCCCGCTCGCCTTGAGACGCCATCTTATTCCATTAGGGGTTAATTTTAATCCGCTCGTATTTAGAGTGGAATCGGGGGACGCTCCTCTCAACCTGGCCGATTCCCTGTGGAATTTAGCTTGGAGACGGGAGGGATTAGATATCACACTCCTGTACACCAGTGTTGCGAATTCGCGCCGTCGGCGTGCGATCGGCCACTGCGAACTCGACCGCGACGCCTCGCCCACCGGCACGGACAATTCAGTCGTGACCTCCCGGCTAACGCCGGGATCCAGTCACGGGTGGGCCTTTCGACCTCACCACAATCGTGCATATCGCCATCCCGCGTAGGATAGGGTTGTTGCCAAAACTCGACCTACCTAAGTACCCACAGCGGATGGTAAACCGTCGGCGATCGTACCTCGCCGGCAGGTCGACTCCGCGGACACGAGCCGCCTTGGGCGGGCCGTTCCGTACTATCGGGATAACCGAGATGCGGTGTAATCGTCGACACTCGACGGTTCAGATTATTTACCGGGCGTTTTGCACGCCACTACGAACCCTTTACGTGAAGCAGGAATGGAGGTTCAATCAAAGAAAAAGACGTAAGCGAAACGGGAAAACAGTTCACACAATGCACATTTATTCCGCGGCACGCGGAGCACACATATAGCACACGTATTTACAGCCACAATTAACGATTGCACATATATCACATAGAACAAAAGAAATTGCACATATAAAAGGAGTTAAATACGATACACGACACACGGACCATTATACAGTTACTACCTTACAAGACACGGCGCCACAACACGCATTTCAGCGCGAAGCAAAGAAAGACCCCCTCAAAGGCCAAGGGAGTCAGACTGGGGCCCGTGGCCTAATGCTGCGTGGACCTGGATGAGCGGCCAGGCCCAGGAGACCGAAGGGTCCTATCCGCGCCTCGTAGGCGAGCCGCAGAATGTCGCTGCACGCGGTTTCCGTGGGCACTCTGCTGGTGTAAGTGGGAACGGGGCCCTTGTGCGCACTCTCTCTCAGCGCGGGGGAAAGGGAGAATTGTTGATGCTCTGGGAGGGAGTATGGCTGGCTTGCTCGATCTTCAACGCGACCTAGTCGTCCCGCTCCTCCAGGTCTCCTCAGCCGATCGCCCCTCCGCAGCGTTTGCCCCACCTCTGCTTCGAGCTCCGTCTCCAACGACCCAGCCCAACTGACTTCTACCGATCTGCTGCTCCACCGAGCACTGCTCAAGCTCCTCACTGCGCTCGCCTTTTTTATGCGGCTTCGGGAACCTCACCATATATGCAAATTCTCGGATCCAAACGACCTCAGGGCGCGAGCCACGCTCGCCGATTGGACGGAGAAAAAGGGGGCGTGTATCATTCCTGATCCTCAAAATTTTGGCAAATATGCCGATTTTCGTCAGGCGCGTCTGGAGGCGGGCCAAGCCCGGCCGCCGCGCTTCCTGATTGGGTGATCAGATGTGGGCGTGTATCATTTCTGATCCGAATTCTCCTGGAAAACCGCCTATCTGGCACTCGCGTGCTCGCGTGTCTCGCCGAAGACAGCTCGACGGTCTCGGCGTCCACAGGTGGTGCGGGAATGGCCGTAGGAGAAGGTGGGTGGAGGTGTTTCGGTCGGTGTCCGATGGCCATGGCGCTGTTTGGAATGGCGGTGATGTGAGGTTTGCGGTAGCGAGTGGTGAAGGTAGGTTTGGCTGCTGGCGTGTTGTTGTTTTGTTGTATAAAACAAAGGTAGAAAGCAGAAAAACGCCTAACCTCAAAGGATCGCGCAGCCGGATGAATCACATTAATTCCTCTAATCAATGGGTTTGGGCCTAACTACAACATGTACTTAAGAAATATATCTCACCCTACGGGACCCTTTTGGTGTTTGCGAATTTCCAGAGCCGTAACAATTATATATATATATATATATATATATATATATTATATATATATATATATCTATCTATCTATCTCAAAAAATTAAATAATTGTAGCTGCGAGACCATGCATCTGATCACGTTGAAATTTTAAACATACGAACGACCCGTGAACCCGTTGGGTTCCCGTTGTGACAGCGTTTGATAAAAAAATCATTAAAAAAAAAAAGTAGCTCCAGCAAACTATACCGCTGAGGTTTGCATTGATCAAATAATCCCGAAGAGTACCTTGACTGAATCGGGAATTGATTTTTAAATAATTTTTTCGTTGCCCGATTTGAATGAAACTTGATAATTGCGCGTCATGTGAAAAAAAAAACGGAGAAAAGAAAGTTGAAGAAATTATTGTGCGTAATCTTCGAACAGCAATTTATTTATTAATGAACACGGAATGTGATTAGATCAAAATGGCAGTATGTTTTATTTTAAATGCTTAAAAATAAATCGTTCTTTGTCTATACTAAATATTTTAGATTTTTATTAAATCATTTCAAGAAAAAAAGATAGCCAGCAAACTATACCGCTGAGTTGGTTTGCATTGATCAAATTCTCGCGAAGAGTACTTGACTGAATCGGGAATTGATTTTTTAATAATTTTTTTCGTTGCCAGATTTTAACGAAACTTGATACTGCACACCGCAGGCAAATGGTGAGTAAGGTGGCACTAAAATTTTTGCACTATCGTGTACCGTTTTGGCTGTATTTTGGGAACATGCATACATACATACATACATACATACATACATACAAGATGAGAGTTTTCGTAATATATAGATAGATAGATATTCCCTATTACTACTAGATCGTAATTGTGAAGTTTCATGTCGATCGATGAAGCGGTTCAAGAGAATATACATATATATTTTAAAGATTTTCACTCAATCCAATATGGCTGCCAGACCATGTGACCTATCGATCATTTGTGAATATCCTGGTATCCCCAAGACTTGCGGAATATTTGTGTGAAGTTTCCCCTCGATCTGTCGAGTCGTTCTGGAGAAGAAGATGTTTTTTTTATAGGTTTAAGGGTAAATTCAATTTGGCTGCCAAACCATGTGACCTATGACATCAAAGGTGTGAAGCTTTTGTTCCTCATGGACAGGCGGTCATACTTGTAAAATTTCGCCTCAATCTGTTTTGCTGTTTCAGAGAAGATTTTTGAAGGTTTAAAAATTTTATTTTTTTTAAACAATATGACTGCAGAACCATGTGACTGACATCAATTTTTTTTCTGTGGACCAATTTATCCCAAGATGACCCTCAAACATTTTCATACTGATCGAATGTGGCGTTCTATGTACACAATTATGATGTCAGAACGAAGGTACCTGTGACATCATTAATAAAAGAATCACACTTGTTCCCCATGAGGAGTACTTGCTATGTGCCAGGTTTCAATTTATTCCATGGTGCAGTTTCGGAAATGCAGAGGTCCAAAGTTTTTCCTTTTTTCCAACATGGCTGCCACACCACGTGACCTATAACATCATCATTTTCATTAAAACATTTTACATGAGTAGTCGCTCCAATGGTGAAAATTTTGTGTTTATCCGACTAGCGGTTTGCAGAGAAAAACACGAAAGTTCTGTGCGGAGAAACAAACAGACAGACACAGATAAACAGACCCAAATGCAATACGGTCTCCTCCGGCGATGGTAAATATTGGAATATTGATACGTGATCATCCACATATTATAAGTGACTATATATATGAATATAACATATGTATATGTATGTATATTTAAATATGTGTGTTATATACACACATATTTATATATGACACATGCATAACATTATGTATATATTGTTGTGGTAACCCGCCCGTCGGCGTGCGGGCGACCGCTTTGAGCCAATGGCGGCCGCTCTCGCCCACCGAACGGGCAAACCTAGTCGCGGCTTTCGGATCAACGCCGAAATCCAGCAACAAGGGGGTGTTTTTAAGTACACCACAGCCTTGTCAATACTCTACCCGCGCTACAGGGTCTGATCGCCGAATGGTCGATTTACCTAATTAATCGCGCGGGCAGACTACCGAGAGATTGTACCTCGACGGAACCCGTACGGAAACGAGCCGCTTAAGCAGCTCGCTCCATTTGCGATTGCCGAGCGGATTATCGCCAAGCCCATCGGACCCGATTCTCTTATTGGTTATTAACAACCAACTATATTCCGAACTTAATTATGGCAGTTTAATTGAGGGAAGAGGACGCAACGAGCAGGTGCACATTCACACAAGGACATTTATTTACAAAGCACGTATGCAGGGCATGCACCGTTATTCAATCAGGCAAGTCAAACACGCATGCAATTATGCATAAAAAGCACGACAAAAGAACTACAACCGTGCTAAATTACTACCACACATGTACTTAACAGTTTACTACTTGACAGACACGGCGCCACAACATTCATTCAAGAAAAAACCCAGGAAAGGAAAGGCAAGAACTGGCCTCGTGGGTCTTTAGTTCACGGAGCCGTGGAGACCGCAAAAGCTCGAGAGCCGGGCTGGCTACCTTGTCGCCCTCGTAGTGACTCGCTGGCCCTGGTTGTGTCTCGCTGGGCCGGCGACCCTCGGTGTGTCGCCCACCCGACCGGACTCCACCAGCTCCCGTTCTAGGTCAGCCTCCGCTCTCTGTCAGCCTGCAGCTCTCCAAAGCTGCCAACTCGACCTGAACTGACGTCCCCGTTTTCCTCAACTCCACACCCACAGCTCGCGTTCAGCGCGCCCTTTATCGCCACGGAGCTTCGCCCCTCCCTTCCCGGTGCGCGGGGGGGGGGGGGGGGAATTCCAGCAGAGCTTGCCAGGGCAGTTGTTGCCCCCAAGGGGAGGGGTCGCGTGGGCTCTTTCCACCAAAATGAGCGCCCTCCCTACTTCACCTTTGAACCTTGGCTCGACCGCCCCTCCTCCTCCTCCCGGCGCAGGGGGAGGGGAAATCCCCGGCATTATCGGAGCTCTCTCTTCGGAGCACCTTGTTGTTTTAACCGTTGGTTGGCGTGGTGTTATTCGTTGGGGAGGTGTTTGTGGTTGGCGCTGTGGTGGGATGGCGTGGTTGTTGAGAGGCGGTTGTGGAGAAGGTGGTTGTGGTTGTTCCAAAATAATCGATAGCAAAAGAATAACGCCTGCCTCAAAGATCACAGCCCGGTACACGAAATAATCCTCTCGACATCGTGGGGAAATCTAATCTGAAAACACAACTTATCGACATAACTGATCTCTGGGATACCTGAATGGTGTGTTCTGTGAATTTCCACAACCATAACAATAATATATAATATATTATACACACATATACCGTGAAATTATTGTTGCATTTCTGTAAAACTGCATACCTCCAAGGCAATGGCACACAACGTACAGTGATCCCAAAGCAGTGATTTCAATCGTATGTGTATTAATTCGTCTCTTCCACATGTCTACTAGTGGGTAAAGGGGAAAGATGGATTGCGTGGGACTCCTTCAGTTAGACTTCTTATACCTCTTTAACCTTTAAACCTCACAGTTCTTCCACTCTTTTTCTTCCACCCCCTTTCTCTCACACGAAACACGGATGCAAGCACGCTCGCCAACCAATAGAAACCATGCAAACACGCTGCGATCCCCTCCCGTGCATTTGTGCGCCGATTTTTTTCCATTCAAACTGCGTGCCAATTCTCAACCGCCATTTCGCCTCAGACCTTCATTCCGCTCACCAAGTTGTACCACGCTTACCACAACCACTTCATATGACGAATAAAGATCCACGCTTACATTTTCCACTGCAAATGTGACCTTTATTCACAATTTCATTGCAAGAAACTTCACCCTTTTCCTCGCAACGCCACATTACGATCCTCCCTCACTACAAACGCCACATGTTCCCACTACTCTATAAACCGCCGGAACTGCCACATGGTCATCAAACTCTTACCATAGCCTCGAAGGACACGGAGGAGACGTATGTCGGGTTATTTCGGGGCATAACCTGAAGCGCAAATGTGCGCTGGAGTTCGTTTAAGGACCTACGGGTGGTGCAGGGATTCCCCTAAAACCCCACGTTTGAATGAAGGCCAACTCATGTTCAGGGCCAAGCTGCGCCTTCAAAAACCACGGCTCCGTGTAAAAGTCGGAGCTCTTACACATGGCACTGTCCGTGAGCGACTGAACTATATTTCGGTTTCAGGGCCTGGCGGGGTATGGCTATGACCCCTATAGACCAATGGGGAAGCTTGATTTCGCTAAGAGCCCCGTTTGATCCGATTTTTGGCTCCTATCATCTGGGGCTTATAAAAAGAGCGAACGCGGCTCATTTGGGACAGAACTCGCCAAGGAGCAGAAGACGACAGAACAAGGCGGGAGCAGAACTTGACAGACCTCACCAGACATCGGACCTCGCCGGGAGACAGACGGCGCAAGGAGGACAAGTGGCGGCGCTGAGCAAGGGGCGCTGCGATTCCGCATGACCAAGCGTGGGATCACGCATTGTTTCTGCAAGCCGGGACTGCTCCATATCAATGTCACTCATGAGATTACAACGATACTTACACGTACAGGCTCTTATTCAATTACAATGGGGTTTTTCTCTCACGCATCTTTATTCGACCATCTATCTCTCGTCTACTGTGGACACAAAAGAGCAATCAACATGGGCAAGCCTAACCAACTGTTCTTTTCAGAGCAGAACCTAAGAGCGAACCGAACTGACCTGCACCTCACATTTTTCCTTTTCCACTACGCCACACCCCACGTCGCATTACACTTGCATTTCTCAAATACGCACCCTGGACACCCTCAGTATTTCTCCGTCCTCCCCTTTCCTCAGCGTTCTGGCTGCGCTGGCGTGCGGCCGACCAGGTATTGAGGGGTCGTTAATCCTCACTCTTTCTATCCTCTGGCTATCTCTAATGTGTGTGTGTGTGTGCTGTGTGTGTGTGTGTGTGTGTGTGTGTGTGTGTGTGATGTGTGTGTGCTGTCGCATGGGCCCGCCTGTCATAACATAAGTTGAGACTGTATAAGAGCTATCGGGATAACTCTGCCCTGTGTCTGATTTTGTAATATTGCTTGTCTTTTGCCACACCCCACAAATTCCTTGCTTTCCCTGCTGGACATTCGCAATAAATCCATTTACTGTGTCGCATAACTTTCCTCGTATCTTGGTTTAAATAAATGTGTTGTTTTTAATGTTCCAAGATAATTTTTATCCTTTCCTTCATTGGTCCAGCATGGCCCGCACCTTAGCTAAGCCGGGACATTATTCCCCAATAATCTGTTCAATAGCCGGTATGTACCTGGCAGCTCCGCTCTGCTGCACCTGATCCGGTAGGTAATTATCTAAATAACGCAAGTACGTACCGAGGGCGCGATTCCCCGATGAGGTCACATGTCCTCAGGTAAACGGTTGTTAGACTGAAGACCCTAAGCCACGGCGGTGAAGTTATTGGCGTTCGTGGTCGATTTAGCGACGCGCTGCAACACAAAGTTATTCATGTGCGATGGCCTGTGATTCCCGGTGAGTCCGGAGAGGAACCCGAGACAGCCCCTCCCTCGTGGTTCCCCGCAACGCCAGGTCCGTGACAATATTATACGTATTATTATATATACACACACATACACACACTACTCTTATTAATAGGCGTGTGTCATTCATAGTCGTGGAACTTTGAACTTTCGACATTGGATGGAGAAAGAATATAAAATTACTTCATTTGGCAGTTCCCATGATGTGATGAGAATTTTCCAATGTGCAGCTGCCCTTTGGTTAAATAATAAGCTTGATTTTTATCATCATGGTGTTATGCAAGCATTGTACCTGCTGTTTGTAAAGATGGTTTAATTCTGCCCTGGAAACCTGGCAAGGTAATGGACAAAGTTCCAGTGTAACCACGGTGTCTCCTTGTTCTCCGGAGTGTGGGAATTCCATGATCTCGATCTTCCTTCCTGCACATAAAACTTGGAGTCATTCCGGTGTTTTTTTTTAATTGATGTTTTATTTTTTTTACCCCCAAACATTTGTGGAATGTTTGATTTGCCTGCTCAATCGTTTATATTCGTAAAGTTTATTTTATTTTTTTGGTAATGTGAGTATTGGAGTTCTTTACTGCTTCAACCCCATCCGACTTGTACTCGTGTTTTTGAGTGCGGTGTAGGTCGGTACATCAGCTTTGACACATTTTTTGTTTAGTAAAGACAAAAGTTGATTTATTTTTTTTTCTCCCAGCCTTTTGGGGAATAGTAATATTTGTTTTGGGGCTGGGAGTACAGCATTTATGAGAACTTACTTTTGAGCTGTTGAACCTGCGTTCAAACCTTGATCCAGCTATAAATGACATCCTGGTGTTTCTTAGGCAGGTCGAGGCACCATCCCTCGGTAGGATGTTAGGAGGGCCGTCTACAAGCATCCGTTGTTGGACGTAAAATATCCCGGTGTCTTTCACAAGGAATAGCCGAGCTATCGCAGGCACCCTGGCCAAGTTTCAAATTCCTACCCTGACTGCTGAGAAGGCAATGGTAGACCACCCAGCATGACTCTAGAAAAGAGTCCGCCTTGGCAACGCCGGTGCTCTGCAAGGAGCATGGTCCATTGATGATGATTATTTGTTTTGACGTTGGTCTTTTATTTCGACCATGCAAGTGACTCTCCGTGTAGTTGTACAAGTGTTCTTGATTTCCCGTAATCTCCTTCATGCACCTTCCACCACAAGAGCAGCAACAACTCCAGAAGCATTTGAACAGTGTTTTTACTTATCGGAACGCTCGCTGGTTATCTCTCTTCACGAGTTCTGCATAAAATAACATTAAAAAAAAAATTTTTTGGGGAAATAATCATTTCATCTTGTGTATCCATTCCATCCATCCATCCATCCATACTCTATGCAGAGCATTGGTGCTGCCTAAGCATCCTCCTTGACTATTGGGCACAATCCTGGACGGGTCGCCACTCCGACACAGGATACCAGCAAGTTGGCACTCATTTTGCCAACCTCAGAAAGATGACAGGCAGAGTCAATCCTACCTGGTATTAGTTCAACAGCTGAGGGGGATTTGAACTCCGGATCCTCGGATCCCAAGCCCACCACCCTAAACATTAAGCCAACACCAGGTATATATTGTGTATGAAGTAGGTATACGTGGAAAGTTTGTACTTTTTGTCCCATCACTTCAACCCCTCCTGGCACCCTACCCTTCCCCTCTCTCCCACTTGACAAACACTTTTGTTTGTTTTTATTATCTAGCATGCTTTGTTCACTTGTTACCATTCGATGTTGTTGCATCTCCAAAAGTCAGACACACGTTCGGAATTGGTAAATTCAAACTTGTTGATCATGAAATTCTCATTGTAAATGTAAGAGCTCGACAAACTTGTTTGGATTCTACGTGTCACCAACACCGGTACCTTGCCTACTTGCACAATGCAGCGTCACGCATCCTCTTTCCTTCCCCATACAGTTTGACTTTGCAATGATCTCCACCCTGTCCTCTTCCCCATCGTTTTTTCCTTCAAGCTCCATCTCTTAAAGACTCCGATTAACAGATTTCACTCATCGTTACTTCCCTACCTTTTTAACTTCTCTGGTTTCAGGTAACCACTTGCTTGATTATGGGCTCGTTCCGTTTGTCCACAATGAGCCTTAAACGTATATCTTTACTCCTTTGGCAAACGACGAGTTAACTACAACCATTACTCATCTTTCTCAGAGTAGATAATGTGTTGTGAAGTTAAGCCTCTTGCTTTGAAGAAGGCCGAGAAAGGCAAGCACCTACCGGCCCGAAACGTCACCACGTTATTTTGTTGTTGGTTTTTTTTTCTCACTGTGGTTAGCATACCTCCGTCAATATTTGGTTGAGAAAATTAAATGTAGTCATTTAAAATACGCATTGGTTCAAAAGTAGTCTGCGGGTGTGTAGCTGCCCGAAAACCTTTGCCGAGGAATGGGCAAAGGGAGAGGCAACATCTCGACACGTTCATTGAGACGACTTTGCGCTTATGTGTATCTTGCTGTTCTTGAAGAAACGTGAACATCCGTAATTGCAGCTCAGTTCTTCACAAGATGTCGACTGGATCTTCATCATCCTCGTCTATCGTGTAGATAACGTACTCTGACGTTCTTACCATCACATTTGGAGAGTTTGGGCTTTCTTGCTCGAAGGAGGATGCGCGAAACATGGGACTGAGGAGTCCTCGGTATCAGTTTCATGTATATCCTTCTTGGAGCCCTGCATACTGCTCCTGCTGAAACATTGTTTTCACAAGCTAATGCTTTCACTTGTACATGCTTTATATTTCTTGACTAGTAGCCATGCTGGAAGGTTTGCCGGGGCGTGGGAGGGCGCGGGGTGCGAGGCACATCTATAGTTTGAATTTAAGGCCTTGGCACCCTTTATGTTCACGTATTTTATAGGACTTTGAGCATCTATTAAGGCCACTTGTTAAAGATACATGTCGGGGACACGGCCTGTGTGAGAGAGGGGCCTTGGACATTTTAGAACGGAAATGTTAAGGATATCTGGGTGCGTGTCTTGTGTTGAACCGGGCGAGAGACTCTGGGTCTTCCCCACATCCATGCCCTCGCATACCTTTCCTCGCTACTCTCGCACACCCTGGAGGAAGCAACGTCCGTCTCTGATGTCTCACCAGCGAAAGGCGGGCTATGTTGTGTGACTGCCTCTGATTGTCAGTGAGTTAGATGGCAAGTGATTGGCTCTAATGCTTGGTGACATTAGCACCATCGCCTGGCTGACAGTCACCATGCACAAGGGTGTCAAGCCATTAGGAAGCACCTACCGGGCAATGACAGCAACGCCTTGAGGATGTGGGGGGGGGGGGGGCGGAGTCAATCTCTCTCTATCGAGTGCAACCTGTGGCTGCTGGTTGCATCATTGGTTGGACGCGGCTATGCCGCTGATGCCAGTGTGACCACTCCTTGGCTTTTTCACAAGATCTTGGCTATTCGTTGTTCACCTTGGCGTCTTGGTTTTCTATAGGTTTTCTATTATCATCGCTTTTCTGAAACCTTGTGAATTCTTGGCTTTTTTCATTGGCTCACCTTGGCATTTATGAAAATGAGGCGTGGTCACACTGGCTGATGCAGTGTCCCCCTTACCAGTACACTGGTGCTCATTTTGCCGACCTCGGAAGGATGACAGGCTGAGTCAACCTCCTGTGTTATATTAATTCAGCGGCCAACGGGGCTTGAACTCAGGACCCTAGGATCCCAAGCCGCCACCCTAACCACTAAGCCAACACAGGTTGCGGAGTCAATTAAAGTGGGGGCTCGGCATTTGCTCGCCTCCTGTCTGGGCGTTGGTCTCTGATCCCCATGGCTGTTTGTCTTTCCCTCCCTCCGCATTGGCACGCGCCAAGCCACAGCCATGCATTTTTCTACCTCCAGCACACTGTTCACTCTGGGGATGAACTTCCAGCCCCAACTATCTCACCCTGTTCTGTGTGTCTGACTGAGTGTGTGCAGGGCCTTTGCCGAGTTTCATTTATTGTTCACTAATAATTGGGTTTTGGTGTCTGGGATTCTGTTACCGTCGATCTCCTGTGTTTATTAAATTTATTTTTATTCCTTAGGCTGGATGCATGCCTGTTCCTGCCATCTTTCCCGTGCTGACCAATTTGGTTGATGATAACTTCTTAGGGGAAATAATTTAATGAGGTAATCCCTTTGTTTGGCTAATTGCATATGTAAGACGTCCACGCACAAAATAGAGGGGCATCAGAACAATTGCTCGGGCAGCATACTGTCTAAATTTGGCCTTTTAGTTTGACTATTTGTGGGATTAATTCCCAGCATGTGCAATCCCCCTTCCCCACTTTGATCGCTCTTGGTTATGGGGAGGAGGGTGGGGAAGGTGACAGTTTTCACCACACTATAATGATATCCATGCCTATGTTTGTGATTGGAACTTTCTGATTGCTTGCATGACAACCAACCAAAGTGTATCATATCAACATGTGACGACAAAGTAGCATTTCATTTTCACACATGAGATTCCATCAAGTGTTGTTTGCATATTTTAGTCATAGTTTCTCCCTGTTTCCATAATTATTCCCAACACTGACTGTTCACAGTGTCATAGACTGCCGCAAACATGGACAAGTTCAGGAAGTAAAATGCATAAACCAAATTTCAGATGTTAAAAGAGCCAGACATGACTTCAGCATGACATCTGAAAAATATTAAGCTTTTTTACCCCTCCATCCAAGGTTGACCGCACCTTTGCTCGATGAAGGAGGAAACGCCATACAAAGGCTTGACATCTTTCACCTATTGTACCGAAAAATACATTTCTGCTGCCAGTTAAAATAGCTTGGGCATTTTCAAGGCAGCCATTTCTTGCCCACAACTGGTTATCAAACATTGCACGAGTAGTGTTTGTGTGTGTTGTGTGTATATATATATATATAAATATAGACGTCTGTCTCTGACTAGTAGATATATATATATATATAATATCTTTTTTAACATTAGATTATTTACCTGTTTTTTGCTTAATAAATGAAGTACGTACGTTCAGTCGTATCACTAAGCCTGCACAGCGCTGTTTGTGCCTCATTGACACCAGGAAACGGTGAATATGAAACCTGTGAAAATGAGATCTTTCTTCAAGCTGAAAGGGACACCATGAATGTAAAGGTGAAAACTACAAAAAAAACTAGAGGGTTCAGACAACGCCTTACCCCCACGCAGTCTTGAGAGAAAACAAAAAAAGGACCTGGACGGAGTCTGCGAGCAACAAATTTAATTGGTCGATGTGACGTAAAATGCCGTAAAATTTTGTTAAAGTACGACTAAACTAAAGGTTTTTGAAAGTGCCAAAAAGGAGATTTGCGTTCGACAGTGTTCAAGTGTTTAAATGAACTGAAACTAGAAGGGCACTCGGTAGAGCGCATACCTCTGCCCCGCAATGCCTGATCCACGAGAACATATCGGGCCTAATATGTTTTTGAAATATCATGCCAGATATCGTTTTTGGCCCTTTCTCTCAACGGTGAAGAATCGCTTTAAAAATTAAATAATTCCCGTATCCAGGTCCGGATTCGGTTCTCCACCCAAATTGAATCGATTCGTCCTTGTCACACACCGGATCCATCCGCAACTGTTTGAGATATCCTGCACACAAACAAAGACAGCGAGGGGTGAAAACATAACCTCCTTCACCTTCGGTGGCGGAGGTAATAAAGTAGAGATTTCTAACGGTCGGAGAAAAACAAATTTTTCTGAAGTTTATGGCCGTTGATGCAACCAACGTCTTTTACCCCCTTCTTATTTAACACGTGACGTTATTTTGATACGTGCCTGTTGTTTGTCTTTATGACATCATTAAAAAAACGGACCATAAAATTAACTTTTTCTGTTTTGAATGATTTTCAATTGTGTTTAACTGCCAGAGAGAGAACGAACGAACCTCATGTCTCTATGCACATGTGCGATTGGGACAAATTCAGAGACAAAGTACTACTGAACTGTAGGTTTTGTTTTCTGATTCGTGTTCAAAATAAAACATTCAATTGAATTGTCAGTGTGGGAACGCACGAGGTCAGTGTGGGGAGCGCACGGGTCAGTTGTGGGGAGCGCACCGAGGTCAGTGTGGGGGAACGCACGGGTCGTGTGGGGGAGCGCACGAGGTCAGTGTGGGGAGCGCACGAGGTCAGTGTGGGGAGCGCACGAGGTCAGTGTGGGGAACGCACGAGGTCAGTGTGGGGATCGCACGAGGTCAGTGTGGGGAGCGCACGAGGTCAGTGTGGGGAGCGCACGAGGTCAGTGTGGGAACGCAACGAGGTCAGTGTGGGATCGCACGAGGTCAGTGTGGGGAACGCACGAGGTCAGTGTGGGGAACGCACGAGGTCAGTGTGGGGAGCGCACGAGGTCAGTGTGGGGAACGCACGAGGTCAGTGTGGGGATCGCACGAGGTCAGTGTGGGGAGCGCACGAGTCAGTGTGGGAGCGCACGAGGTCAGTGTGGGGAACGCACGAGGTCAGTGTGGGGACGCACGAGGTCAGTGTGGGGAACGCACGAGGTCAGTGTGGGGAGCGGTGTGGGACGCACGAGGTCGTGTGGGGAACGACGGTCAGTGTGGGGAGCGCACGAGGTCAGTGTGGGGAGCGCACGAGTCAGTGTGGGAGCGCACGAGGTCAGTGTGGGGAGCGCACGAGGTCAGTGTGGGGAGCGCACGAGGTAGTGTGGGGAGCGCACGAGGTCAGTGTGGGGAGCGCACGAGGTCAGTGTGGGGAGCGCACGAGGTCAGTGTGGGGAGCGCACGAGGTGAGTGTGGGGAGCGCACGAGGTCAGTGTGGGGGCGCACGAGGTCATGTGGGGAGCGCACGAGGTCAGTGTGGGGAGCGCACGAGGTCAGTGTGGGGATCGCACGAGGTCAGTGTGGGGAACACACGAGGTCAGTGTGGGAACGCACGAGGTCAGTGTGGGGAGCGCACGAGGTCAGTGTGGGGAGCGCACGAGGTCAGTGTGGGGACGCACGAGGTCAGTGGGGGAGCGCACGAGGTCATGTGGGGAGCGCCGAGGTGAGTGTGGGGAACACACGAGTCAGTGTGGGGAGCGCACGAGGTCAGTGTGGGGAGCGCACGAGGTCAGTGTGGGGAGCCACGAGGTCAGTGTGGGGAGCGCACGAGGTCAGTGTGGGGAGCACGAGGTCAGTGTGGGGACACACGAGGTCAGTGTGGGGAGCGCACGAGGTCAGTGTGGGGAGCGCACGAGGTCAGTGTGGGGAGCGCACGAGGTCAGTGTGGGGAACGCACGAGGCAGAGTTGATTCAGAAAAGAATCAGAGGCGGGAGTTCAGGCTTGCGCATTTTTGGAGAGCCGTGATCAGAGCGGAGGCACGAGGAGCATTGTTTGGAGAGGCGAGAGTGAAGGTGAGCGCATGCCGAGGAGGACGACACGGCCATTGAATTCGTATTAAACAGACCGCGAGCCTCGTGTATGTCATAAGCAGCTGCACTGGGGCTCTGAGCCTGACGGATTGCCTGGCGTACGTTTGTCCTGCTACAAGAGAAGGGTCATTTTGCGTGCGTATGCACGTGCTGGTGGAAACGCCTCGATTCCAAGTTCCAGGAGGACCAGCTCTGGGCCAAGCGCAGTACAGGAATCGTTGAAAGGAGGGGTTTTCTTTTTATTTTGTGTTCCCTTTGTCTGTATTTGAGTCTGTGTGAGAGGGGCCTTGACTGTAGGATTTATTTACTTTATTATTATTATAGCATTACTTTTGAATATCGTCCTTTATAAATATTTGTCGATGTTCATTAAATGTGTTAATTTTAAGAAACATACGTGTCTTTGCAGTGGGGTTTCAGGATAAAAAAACCCCTGTGCATCCGTTTCATTCCCCATGCTCCTCTGCCCTTCCGCCATTGCGCCCCATGCCCTTCGAGCACGTGTGATAATCTCCGAGAATCAAGGTGTCCCCTCCTATTAATAAGGAACCGCTCGGCTCGGTGTTAACTGCCTGTCACACAAATTGGTTGGGGGTGCGGGGGGGGGGGGGGTTAACCTGGGCCGGCTACCCCCGCGACAATACCTTTCGTGGTAAATGTAGAAAAAGTAAAGGCGAAGTAATAGAAATAAGTGTTAAAACACATTTTCTACACTTATAACTGTCTGGAAACAACCCTCAGTTCTACGCCGGATCTATAGAATTTATATGGACCTCATCGGCGTTATTGAAGAAATATGGTCGCTTGCAATTTTATGTCAAATTATTTTATGTGTACCAGGTAAAGTTTTATCACTTGCTATATCTATGTATATCTATATATTACTAAAACTCTCATCTTGTATATATTGTTGCGGCCGGGGTCTGGCGGAGAAAACGACCACTAGGTGAGGGAAGGCTATGTCGATTCCCACCAGACTCCCGGAATTGTAGGCCGTCGCTCACGGATAATTCCGTGACGCGGGGGGCGCTTAATCGACCGTGGACGCCAATACCTCAACCGCTGGCGTAGGGCCTCCTGTCTAGAAACAAGTTACCTAATTAACCACGCGGTTTCGACTACCGGGGAACCACGCCCTCGGTGCGCCTTGCCCAAACCGGATCTCTACTAACTACCGACAACCTTTCCGGATCGGATGCAGTTGAGCGGCACTGCCCACGATGTACCGGCTAGAATGAACGGATTATCGGAAAAGACCCGGCTAAACTCAGATTTGACCATGCTGGACCAATGGAGGAAAAGACAAAGACAAGCTGGGAACATTTCTACAATTATTTATTTACAATAAAGCGAGGAAAAGCATGTGGCACAGGAAAAAGGTTTTTGGGTGTGTTACGCAGGGGAAAATGAGAGAGGTGTGGTGCGGCAATTTACAAGCAACTTACAAAAGCGGACACAGTGCAGACTTGACGCGAGATTAATAAAAGCAAAACATTACAACAATGAAGATCTTACACAGGCTTATCTAACGGACAGGCGCCAACACTTCAGACACGCACTCAGACAAAATAACCCAATGAAAAGAAAAAGGTCTTCTGCAGCCAGGGTGGGAGGGAGTTGAGGTCACCGTTTTTGGTACTGAGCGTTTCGAGGGAAGGGACGCTCCATGGTGCGGTACCCGCCAAAGGTTGTGCAGTTTGGTCCACAGCCGCACGTGTGGAGATCGTGTCCGTGAAGGAGCTCGAGTGGAGAATAGCGGAGTCCAAAGAAGCGAGAGATGAGCAGTAGGCAGGACCAGACAGAGGCTTGGTCGAGGTCCTTCGCATCCACCAACTCCGACTTCTCCCTTTCAAAAACCAACCGCGACCTTTCAAATCCAACGACAACCTTCCCTCGCATCCAACTCAACCCTTGGGATTGTCCCATACTTTATAGATCACGGACGTAGGGGTGGAGCCATGGCGAAGCCGACGTCATTGTCCATCCCCATTGGACCGGGCCTTCATGTGGTCCACCTTTCTGGGCGGGGTTACGGCCAGACACTGGTAAGGACCGCCCACACCGCCGTGTCTGGGTTTGGGAAGGTGAATGGTGGCGCAGCTACTATAACGAACCTCGGGATTCTGCCTCAGAAAACAAGTCTCTGTCGACAGCGGGTAGACGGTGGAAGCGCTTGTCCAGCCAAAGTGCCCGTCGTGATTTGGGCTGAGGAGACGAGACGAGGGAAGCAACGAGATGAAGGTGGATCAAATAAAAGGGGAAATAAAATAAAAGGGGAAAAATGATTTATTAATCCTAACTATAGCCCATCGCAACACACTCCCTCGTCTTCCCACTAGACAAAAGGTAGGGACCTAACTACACGTATATTAATGAAATAACTGACTCGGGACAACTGTATGTTGTATGCATATGGTTCCGAGAACGTAACAATATGTATGTATGTATTTATGTATGTTCCCGAAATGCAGCCAAAACGGTACACGATAGCGCAAAAATTTTAGGGCCACCTTACTCACCATTCTCCTGCGGTGTGCAGTATCAAGTTTCATTAAAATTGGGCAACAAAAAAATTATTAAAAAATCAATTCCTGATTCAGTCAAGTACTCTTCGGAGAATTTGATCAATGCAAACAACCTCAGTGGTATAGGTCGCTGGAGCTGTCTTTATTTTTTTTTGTTGAAATGGTTTTTTTCATCAACTGCTGTCACAATGGGAACCTAACGGGTTCATGGGTCGTCTAGTTATCATATAAAGTTGTGTATGATTAAAGTTATTCAAATGTAGTAATACTTAAAATAACAGTAATATTAAATAAGTTTGAATTGGGATAATGCATTGCTGTGTTGACTGACTGTCTGGACACAACGTTGGGTTGTGGGTCATTGATGTTGAGTAATCTACTGATGTGGACCTACGACCGGGGTTGTGGATCCCACCGTTTGGAGAGTTTCTGGGCTGAAAGGATCGAAACCTTGATGATAAATGGTGCCCAGCTGATGATCCTGGCAGTTGGGAAATCAGTCGATTGCTTATTAGTTAAGGTTATAACTTCAAATAAAATAGCTTTTGTAAGTACTTAACAGTAGTGTGTGTGTGTTTTTTTCTGGCTTCCTTTTCGGGACTATGGTGCAATAATTGATCTTTATTTCGATTTGCATTTATTGTGGTCTGTGACGAGATCATTTCAAAGTTGTTTTTCTCATAAGGATTTCACGTCATCATGACATGTCAGGTTAGGTATGGGTGCATGCCCCGGAGCAGCGCGTCACTGCGTCCACTTTCCGCCGGTACTCAAGGGGCTTCCCTCTGGCCACCCCCAGGCAGATGCTGGCCCATCCCCATCACCTTGAGATGCTGATCAACCTGCTGCAACCACGCGGCACGTGGTTGGCTCATTGGCCTCCTCCACTCACGAGCATGACATTTGTGAATGATAATGGAAAATGTTGCCTGCTTCAGTGAGTTGGCCCATTTCTTCCTGAAATGTGATGTGGCTTTGCTGCTCTGGTTAAACCTGAAATTCTGGTTCCTCGGCTGAACTTGGCCTGCTCTTGGGCCTGGCTGACGCTGTGTGCATCCTGTTGCTTCAATGTGCACTTTGAGTGTCACACATGGAAAATATCCTCCAATGGATACCTCTGTGCACCAAACACCTTAACTTTTTGATTTTCTTTATTCCCTTATCTCCTGATATGACTTCAAATCAAATCAATTAGTTGTATTAAATTGGAAGAATGTAAGGTGAAAATGTGATGGCCTTGGGATCTGAGGATCCTGAGTTCAAATCCCACTCGGCTGTTCAATTAACACCAGGTGGGGTTGACTCTGCCTGTCATTCTTCCGAGGTCGGCAAAATGAGTGCCAGCATGCTGGTATACTGTGTCGGAGTGGCGACCCGTCCAGGATTGTGCCCAATAGCCAAGGAGACTGCTGTGGCAGCACCAACGCTTTACAGAGAGTATGGATGGATGGATGGAAGGTGAAAATATCATTGTTTTAATATAATGTATGAGTTCTCTCGCAAGGAACTTCAACGTAGGAGGAGGCATTTGGCCCATGAAATCAAAGGTGCGCTATGGTCATTTGTCCGTGTGCTGTATCATTTTAAATGCTGCGCATCAAGCAAGGAAGCAGCACGTACCATTCAAAACAAAATCTGAGTTATCTATGCCCGGGTCAGGTTTAAACTGCCAACCTCCCAGACTCAGAGCGGACGCTCAAACTCTTCTGCCGCCGAGTCTGATTTTAATGAGACTAGCATAACCCGCGCTCTGCGCGACATGTTGGGGTGGGTGTGTTTGAGAAAGGAACTGATGCAGAGTATCAGTAGTAATTTTACTTAAATGCAGTAAGTGGAATACGATTTCACTGTTTCAGACCATTTTATTTACTTTTTTTTGTACCATGCACCTCATATGGTCTTTGAGATAATGTAAGCCGAATATCACGTTACTCGAGCGCAGAACAAAGTCGAAGTAGCGCGACACGACCAAAACTCGGAAATAATATATAAGATGTACGACATTGCATCAAAGATTGGGTGAAGACAATTTCGTGGAACCCATATTTAAGATATTTAGGCTGTTCTAATTTAACAGTGAATTTGAAGTTAACGATAAACTTGAAAACGTCGCTTAAATTTTGGTTTATGAACATTTCTCTCTAATATCGACGGGATCGTAAGGCCACAGAGGAGGTTTACACGCGAAAGCGTTGCGACAGTTTATTCTCCAAGTCAGGGTGTCGATGCCGGCGACGAGCACAACCTCTTGAGCGTTGACCCCAAACCATAATGCAGAACCGAAATTGATGAAACTGAAATGTCTCCGTCGTAAAACGAGTCTATCTTAATTTTTTTTTCACCATCGTACTTGCCCATTGACATCCCTGTCATGCCCAGGTAGTGAGAAGACGAGTGTTCAACTACTCAGGCGTCGACAATGGTTTAAAAAGTCTGTTTGTTTTAAACTCTATACGGAATCTAATTTTGTTTCACCACAACCTTGTTTTGTCCTTAAAGTCATCAAGGTTTATTTCAATTTTCCAACTGTTGCCATTCTTTCCTACTTGCTCGCGCTCGAGTGCGTTTGAAGGATACTCTGTGCCTATGGTATCTTTTGAAAATCGGAAGTTGTTGTAGGCTGCCGCCAGATCAAAGTCCAAATTATTGCCTCTCGATTCTCAGTCCAAGGACTGCAGGGGCTGCCAAGAGAATAGATTCTCAGCTTGGTAACAAGGGCTTGATAGCACACCAACTTTACCAACGATAAACGGCACAATGGAAGCAATGTTTTGCACTTTTAAGATATAAACCACCACTTTTTGCTTCCTTTCATGATGTACCAAGCTGCACTCCTTCTCCGATATATCTATTCAATTATTGAAGAGTTGTTTTCCATTCAAAAACATCTCTTAAGAAGAGGACAAAAACAAATTGCAGTTTTCCGAAACCGGAGTAGCAGGTCTACTACTACTACTACTACTACACTACTACTAATGGCCTCAATTATGCTCACCTTCTTGTCAGGTTGGCCAGGAATGTTTTTGCCCAAGTCTTTCATGAACTGGCTGACCAGGCTTGGCATTCAAAAAAGTGGCAGCTGATTTGTCATTTGTTCAGGGTGCTGGCAGGATGGCCGAGGCCATAGCTCTAGAGGTATGCGCCCTCGCCTCTAAACCGTCTAGCCTCTGCGGAAATCTTGGCCAGATACAAACTGTCATCGTGGTGTCTGCAGGGCGAGGCATATGGTCAGTATCCTTCAGGAAGAGTAGGGAAGCCATCGCCGGCACCATGAGGAAATTACAAATTCCTGGCCTAACTACACTCGAAGGTAATGGCAAACCACCCAGTTTAACCCTTGCTCATGGAGCTTCTTCGGTGGCACCGACGCTTTGGAAGAGTATGGTACATCAGAGACAGAGACAGAGACAGAGAACATTGCCAAATGTGGATTTTCTATATTTGATGGTTTTTCAAGTTTACCGAATGTCTGCACTGGCATTTGTAAAATCAACAAACAAACAAAAACGATGTGTAGGTGTGGCGAAGCTGCGTGGAAGCTCCCTGATTGCATTCTTTGTTTCCTCATTTGGATTGCTGAACTTTGGGGAAATCCCCTGATGGCCTACGTGATCAATCATGACCTTGTCCAATTTTGAGAGGCAGGCAAGTTCTTGTAACGTCATACTTATTTAAAGGTACTTGCAGAGGGCATCACTGCCAATGCTAAATTTTTCTCAACCCTCATTGTTAGCCCGTGCTCTCAAAGCGATAAGCGGTATTAAGCGACCGGTCGCGTATGTGTGTGTCTGCATTTTGTTGTTCCTTGTCTCTGGAACCGCTTGGCCGATTGACAGAATTTTTCACCATATATGTGACTATTCGTGCAGAATGTTTTCATGATTATTATGACATCATAGGCCACGTGGTCTGGTAGCCATGTTGGAAAAAAGGAGACGCGTTGGACCTCTGTATCTCCGAAACCGCTCCATGGAAAAAACTGAAACTTGGCACGTAGCAAGTACTCATGGGGACTGACTTAAAAAAAAAAAATGTCATAGGTGCCTTTGTTATGATGTCATAATTGCATACGTAGAACGCTACATCCGATAAGTATGAAAATTTTGAGGTCATCTCGTCTGATAAATTGGTCAACAGAAACAAGCTTGTGACGTCATCAGTCACATGGTCCGGCAGCCATACACACACATACATGCATACATATATATATTTTTTTAACTTTCAAAAATCTTCTCTGAAACGGATTAACAGATCGAGGAGAACTTCACAGGCGTGACGCCTATCCATGAGGAACAAAAAGTTCCCCACCTATGTCGTGGCCACACGTCGGTCACATGGTTGGCAGCCATGTTGGATTTACCCTAAAACTTTTTAAAAATCTTCTCCAGAATGACTGGACAGATAGAGGGATACTTCACACATGTTCCCCAAGCCTTGGAATACCAGGGTGTTCATGAATAATTGGTGTAAGCCTGGTGTTGGCTTGTGGTTCGGGTGGCGGCTTGGGATCCTCGGGTCCTGAGTTCAAGCCCCGTTAGCCACTGAATTAATACACCAGGGGGTTGACTCAGCCTGTTCATCCTTCCAAGGTCAGCAAAATGAGTACCAGTGTGTACTGGTAGAAGGGCACCGTATCAGCAACACAGTCACACCTCCAATAAACTATAGCTATCCCGGCAGCTTCACTGCCATACACAAGAAGAAGAAGAAGAAAATGAATAATTGTTAAGTCACATGGTTTGGCAGCCATGTTGGATTGAAGGAAAAATATAATTATTTATTCTCCCTTGAACCGCTGCATCAATCAACATGAAATTAAAAAAAAAAAACTATGATCTAGTAGTGATGGGAATATGTTTTAAATTTCAACCTGATCGGACGCATCGTCTGGCAGTCAGATTATTTAATATTTATAATCTGGGTTATTTCTCTTTTTTTTTGTTGTTTTTTTTGAGTAAGGTTCACTTGGCTGTCTGGATGTGTTTGAGGGTACATGAGTAGCAGTTGAAACCCAAATCCTATCCAGTTCCTCCTGATGACTTGATCTTTGCTTTTTGCTTGTTCAGGTTTCTTCTGATGACTCCAACGCAGGACCTATTTTAGTTGGTTTTCCATTTAATTTGAATTGAATTACAAAACTTGCTGCCAGAAGAGTTTGCTCGCAACCCATTCACTCTCAAGACTGTGCGGGTCATTATTCTGTGAATACCGTCTAGTTTGAGATGTTTTGTTCGTGCTTATCAGCTCGACTCTACACCACATGGTTATTGAAATTGCTTATGAACGGTGCTCAATGATTGATTGATTGATACTTGCTCTATTGAAAGATGAGTGAGCGTCTCTCTGAAAGAACGGAACTTTCTTGATACACGAGAGGATTTGCGTGTTCCTTCAGTTCATTCATTCATTCATTCATGTGTAGCATGTGGCTGGTTTGCATTATTCCTGGAGTGTAGCTGTGCTGCTGATGCAGTGCCTCTTTTGGTTAGAGCAGATATTTGGGCCATTGGACGGACAGATACAGGTGCTGCAGATAACTCTCCTTCTCTTCACGAAGGACACCGTTGGATGAACCAGTGCTGGTTGACTGGTCCTCTCGCCTAACACCCTTCCAATGGACTGTGCACTTACTGATGAATCAATCGCCTGGAGGCGAAACAAAAGGGTGACAGTTCATAGCTAGGTCGACATTCAAACTTGGGCCTGAAAGTTTGAAGGCAGGTGCCCATGTACCTCTCAGGCCGAAGCCATCCTGCCGACTCACTCTGCTGTTACCAGCCACAGAACCGCTGCGTCAGCATCACTCACCATATCCTGATGGAGAAAAGATATTGCACATTTATTTCTTTAAATATAACCTGACTAGAAGTGTGCAAGCCATCGTTCCAAGGCTTTCATTAACCAGGGATGAGAGATTTTATGGACCCGGATGCTGTAAAATTGAAATTGAGCTAAATGTGACCGGCTCTTTTCCGAATGATGCTGTGAGATCTTTAAACACAAGAGCGCAGGCCAACTGGCTTAACATTTCTTCCAAAGTGTGTGGTGTTCTTTGTCACCATGCCACTGCCCGGAAGGTACCACACTCGCTCGCAGTTTGAATCGATGTTATGGCGGATCAAGCTCATGGGGTCTCTCGTTCCATTCTCGGTGATGACAAGTTTTAATTTATGCTGTATCAGCAAACAGGTGTCTGTATTGCTTTTCCTGTCTCACTTCCTCTTGCTTAAACTCCTATGCTGCTGCTGTTTCTAATTCACAAAGGACGTTATTGTGACCATCGAGTGCAATGGAATTTCTAGATAATGGAGGGAGTATCATGTATGTTGTATGTTTGTTTCATCAACTCCTCCGACAGGATTTCACCAAGGAAGCTGAAACGTTCAGGATTCCCTAGGACACCCGGAAAGGTGTTTCCTGAAGTTCCGTTTGATTCCATTAGTTTTTAAGAAAATTTTTTGCCCATTTTGGCATTTTCTTCCTTTGGGGGTTGGGTTGGGCGTGAGGGTGAAATTGGAATCATCGAAGCTTTATAACCGTGATGTACTACATACGCACATAAGTCGTACGCATGTTTTTGCTTCATGCTCATAACTCGGGTTGTTTATATTTCGGGAGCGATCAAGACCGTTCTGTTGCTACACACCATCCAAATAAAGGGAGGTTGGAACAAGATGCCCCTTCGGGCAGGCTTTCTGCTTATGTATTAATCGTTATGAATATGATAACATTACCCCACCCACGACCCTCCCACTGGCCTCTCTGGCATACCAGAGTAGCACCCAATATGCTCGCCATTTAAAAGCACACCCTCCAATTATCATCTTAAGACTTCGTCAGCCCGGTACTCTTGAGGTCATTTCTGAGCACTGCCTTCATCAGAGACTCCTGCAAAACATGAGCTGGTTTATTAAACGACTTCCACAAACCTGATCTGCTTGGATGGCACGTGAAGTGGACGTGATGGAGCAATGAATCTGGCTTTGTCTCAGACCAAGTCATGTGTTGCGGTTACCGTTGATAGGCTCGACCAGAAGGCTGCAATCACAGGCCACAAGAATGACTGTAGGGTGGGGACCACAGCCCTGACTCTAAACAGTATTCGTATTGTTTTTTTTTTGTTTTGTTTTTTCCAGGAAGTACATTTGGTCTGGTGGGAGGGCGATTGAGCTGCATGTCTGTTGCACAAGGCCATCACATTCTTCCCAGCAGATGACAAGAGAGCTTCTTTCATTTTTAATTTTCTTTTTTCTTCTTCTTAATTTGAACCCACCATGAAATTCCTGGAATTTTTTAATTTTTTTTGCATGGTATTGTGATTGCCCTCAGGGTGAATTCTCAGATTTATACATTCTCTATTCTTTGTTGAACGTGCCAAACATTTTTAATTTGAAATACCACTATAATGTCAGTGATGGCTTTTCAGGGTATTGAACGTGATAAGAGGGGGGATGGGGGAAGGGGGGGGGATGTGCGCTCCTTTCCTGCTGGAGCATCTGTTCCACCTTGTAACAAGCAGACATGCGGAGAATAGATACCTGTGTGGCTCTAGATTTTTGAGAAGGAAAACTGGAACAAATAATGGGTTGTATTCATGGGATTAAACAACAAAGACAAATGTGTCCAAGAGCCGCGTCCTAAAGGCAATAACAACAACAACAACTTCCGATATTTCGTCACGTGCCTTGATGGAGCCAATAGCGAGACCCGTCATGGAGGCTCCTGTTCATGACGAGAAAATCGTGTATTTACGAAATTACAACACATTACATGAATAATCTTTAAATAGTAACGTGAACTTTTCGAAACTTTAAAAGCAATGTCCGAATATATTTAAAGTTCATGATAGACGCTCTCAAAAGGAACCGTCTATGTGAGGATGTGTACAGTGTTTAGTATTTAAGGAGTTCGGATCCTGTATATAAAAGAGCGAGTCCTAAAGGTTTGTCTTCAACCAGAAGAAGAAACAACAAAACAGACAGACAAGAAGAAGAAGAACAACGCCAAGCTCTCTTAGAGCCAGCGTTCGCTTACGCAGACGCGGTAAAAATTGTGATCATTGAAGAGTTGTGCAGCAAGGTGCGCTCTACTTGGTAAGCTTGTGCCGTTTTCAGATATAATTTTCAGCTGGTCCATTTAATTATTTTTTTTAAAATAATAATATATATATAATATATTAGTAATTATAATCGTATCTAAAATCAGTTTGATCGTGACAGCGTGGAAGGCAACACACAGGATGAGAGTTGCGGTGGAAAACGGTGACGGAAACAAGATGATGAATGAAAAATGAGAGGATAAGGTGAGGAAAAGTAATGACCGTGAATGAGAATGGAAAGGTTCTTGGTAGGTCTAAAAAACAATTGACCATCTGAGGCTTGGGAGAAAGGGTGTGAAGTTGAACAGTCTGAATTGGAGGGATCCACAGGTGTGTGAGAGAAGGAAATGAGAGGGTACAGTGGGCTGGAATTTTGGAGTTCACAAATGAAAAGTTCCAGGAGAGGGTGTGTTACTGAAGGGAACGGGGAAGGGACAGGAGATGATGAAATAGCTGAGGAATGCAAGACCTCAAAATGGAGTTCTGACATTATTTGCTATTTTTTCTTTTCGGATGAAAAGGAGGTCGATCTATGGAGAAATCAATAGGAGGCTAATCGACGGCACGCTACCCCGCCGTGGAATAACGAGACGTTGAACGTTTTGGACATAACCATCATCGGATCAAAAGAGAGAAGGGGATAGGGGCGAGGGTATCCTTTTCTCTTTTTTTTTTTTTTTCTCTGACATAGGTGAACGCTCAAACGTCCAGTCTTGCTTCCCACCAATTAGCATACCTCGATCGCCTCCTGTTGATTCATCCATTATTCCATGATCCTGATTTATTATGAGTGCCAGTTACTTGAATCCTTCTCTTCCTTCACACCACCCAATCGCCAACGAAAAAGTTTTCCTTGTTTTTTTTGTTGCTTTCTGTTTCTTGGATGAGGGGGGAGGGATTTTTTTGAAAAGCAACCGTGCACGCATGTATAACAAAGCCAAGTGTATTCTGGAAAATAGGAGATCTCGGGGGACGCTACAAAGGAAAAGTGCAAAGTTTCCCTTTTCTGCCACACTAGACCATCTGGGTTGCTTCAACTGGACCATCGGTCTGTTACAGTCAAAAACACTATCCAGTCATTCCTTCCCAGATTACAATGATTGCAAAGTAACCTGAATATGGAAGTTTGGTTTTTTTTTAATGTTTCAAAAAAAATGAAAACGAAGAGCTATCATACTCTAGTCCCCTGGCTTTTGTGGGTGATTGTTCACCCACACAAGTCCCTGTTTTTCAAGAGAAGAAAGAGGAAGAAGGGATTGTCTGCACACGGCAAATACCAGAAGAAGGTTGCCACAGCAACATATATTCAAGGAATTACAGCCATGATCAAATCGGGTTTGAGATAATGTTCATGAGAATATTACCCTGTTTAATATGAAAGCTACAATCTTGAACAGTTTTTGAAAATGGCATACACAAGCCAAGTTTGACATTATTTGCTCAGATTGCTTGTTGTGGTTGCTATGGCAAACATAATTCAGCCCATCACACGCCGTGATCTAAACCTTTTGAGTGATGTTCATGAGAAAGATATCTGCAATATTGAAAGCTGAAATTAACATGTTTTGACAATATAGCGTACACAAAAGTCGGACAGATGGGGTCGAGAAAGCTCATTTGTGAGATGTCCCCCGTCTGCGCGACCTTCGTCGAAGGGTGCGGAGGGACAAAATTTAATGGAATAATGTTTAAAAAAAAAAAAAAAGGAAAAAAGCTTTTCTTATTGGCTTCCTGTATTTAAAATGCCACTGTTTTTGTGATAACGCAAGACTTCTTTGGTCAAGTCTAACAGCTTGTGGCCTGACTGTGTTTTCTCACTGTCCTGCGCACCAAGTGTTTTCGAGTTGAGGATTTTGATTTCCTTCTGTTTTCAACATTCGAATAACTATTGAACATTCAACCTAGCTTCCAATGAGGAAAATGGTACACTCACATGATTAAGTAAACAGGTATATTGTTCATTAGAAGCTGCAACATATATGCTGAACTATATCTGTCTCTGCCACGCTGCTGCTGCTCTGTCTTCCTCTAATTGCACTTGCATGGTCACCCAAGCTACATTCTACAAAAGTCATCCGAGTCGAAAATGAAAGTATCAACGAAACCGTGTCCAGTGATAAACTTTGACCAACAAGATGACATCGAGCAGATCTCAGTCAACTGATGCATATCGTCGGTTGAACACACACACGTGCGCTCCTCTGTTCGAGACAATTTTCTGACCAACGCTTTTGAGAAACCAATACACCTCCTTCCTGAAAATGATTTCAGAAGCAATCCTTATCTCTTTTCTTTCCTGTTGTTATTACCCACTGCTAACAGCAACCATTGTCCTGCTCGGTTATGCCTATCTTGCACTGCCAATTGAATTTGTAAACCCTGATTTGTTTGTTCTTTTTCATGATTTATTCCACCCTGAATCGATCAATCCGAGTCAACAAACAAAAACACAAAGAACATACAATTTATTATGCAACAGTGGTGGAGGAGACCCTGAGATACTAGCAGAGCCTCAGCGCCTAAAAATAGAGGGGGACCTGGTAGAGTGCAAACCTCCGCCGCATACTGCTGGGTCACTTAGGGTAACTATATCCTATTCATTGTGGTCAAAAACGGAATCAGACTCTACCTGAACCACGATGGAATTAAACTAAACTAGATCGAACGCTGCATCGTAGAAAGCCAAAAAAATACAATCGAAATTTTTTTGAAAAAAATTGGTGCAAATCTTTTTTTTTCTCTAACACAAATTTTTTTTTGGGGGGGGGGTGGAAATCATTAAAACATGTAAAATGCAAAAAAAAGATATCTAGATATTTTTCAAATAAATCGAAATATTTTGAAAAAAAGTTGCAAAATTTCCTGTTTTTTTTTTCTTAACAAATTTATTTACATGTTGTTGGAAATCACTTAAAACATGTAAGAAATGCAAAAAACAAAAATTCAATATTTTTCAAAATGGCCCGCATAGCGCATATTGGATTGTGGACCAAGTCCAAAATCTATGGCAATGATCCTTGGACCATAACTAATCCCCCCACAAGTTTCGTCGAAATCCGTCCAGGAGTTTTTCCGTTAATCTGTCACCAAACAACAAACAAAACAAACAACAGGGGGTGAAAACAGTAACCTCCGTCCATCTTTCGCATGCCGGAGGTTAAATTGGATTTTGATTACAAAATATATATTGTTGTGGGCGGGTAATCGGATGCGAGAGACCGCTAGAGGGAAGTTAGAGTCGGCTCCACCGGACAACACTGGAATTTAGTGTCTGACCGTCTGGAGTAAGTCGGAAAGGCACGGGCCTTGAAGAGCCTGAATCGCAAATTTATTGGACCGGAGGGGAGTAATTGCCAGAACTATCATATACCTAATACCCACGTGCAAAGCTACCGGGAATTCACAACCCCGCGGCCTCGAGCGGGACGAGCCGGTTACCGTGCCAAGTAAGCGTGTGTAACCAAACGGCGGGATTGGTACAGCCATGCGGTCCAAATGAACAATTAACGGCAACAACGGCCTTTCCTAATCCCAATACCACCGTGGCAAACCAATGGCAAGAAATGACAAAGAACAAGCTGTACATTCAACACGGGGGAATTTATTTCATATAAATCGGGGGCGATGGGAGCACATTAAGGGCAGAGTGTACGAATAAAGAAGGGTAATCAAATGCACAACAATTCTTAACAATTCTACTTAAGAGACGAGGGCCCCAGGAGACTACACGCACACCACAAATACCCAGAAAGAGATGGACCTCGAGGTCTTTATTGCCCCTCGCGTCGGGAGCGAAGACGAGCTGAGGGAAGAGAAATGTGCGGCTTCCTGGCCGCGTTCGCGCGCTGGACAACCGCACCTTCCCGGGAGCACCAGTCGCAAGAAGGACCAGGGCAGCCGAACCCAGAGGAGGCGAGACGAGTGATCTCCCCGTGATGAGAGGTCACCGCTTGTGGCAATGCGCCAGACGAGACGCCTCGGAGGTGCGGATGCATCAGCCGCAGACTCCAATAAAGCCGCGCTCGAGCAAGACGAGACGCATCTTCAATAATTCCCATCGTTTTTCGGGGCGGGTCCCTCCCACCGTTCGCCTGCTCCATTAGTGGACGCGCGTGTCGACGGCCCCGCTTCTTGAGAAGGACCGCCCCGGCTCTTGGTCCGCGTCTGCCCATTGGGGGAAAATGACGCAAACCCTTATTTGGCGCACAGCCCAGAACGAGTGCTTCCGGTGCCCATATTTGGCCAAGCCAGAGCGAAAGCTTCGTGACATATTTGGTGTACGAATCACCACGCCTGGGGCATGAATTCCCCACGCACACATGCCGGCGAGCGCGCAGAAGACGCGGACAATTTGCCGCGAGCAGAGGGTTGTTGTTGGGGTTTTAAAAATCTATCTATAAAAATAACTTCGTAACGCACGACACTAATTACCCTAAACAAGGACGGGGCCCTAACTAGAAACCACTCACTTAACCGTATCAACTGTTCCTTAAAACCTGAATGTTTGAGTGCTATGGGCTGCCCAGATTCGATCACAATGATAAGAGACAGAAGATAATGGACATATTGTTGAATGAGATACCTATTCGAGAATAAGGTTAGCAATAAGAAGGCTAAAACACAACGGGAATGCACCAGGGAAATGGGGATGTAAGTCGGACAACTGGCTGTACACATGCTTCTGCATTGCATCGCAACATTTCAATTATTAACCCTCGCCACCGAAGGTATGACGACGTTGTTTTCACCGCGTCTCTCTGGTACTTGAGGAAAAAAATTTCACCAATATGTTGGTTCTGTAAATTTGTCACACGATTTTTGGCCCAGTTTTCAAGCAATCGTTTCTTAATTTTTTTTTTATCAAAGTGACCGTTGCGAATGACAGCAACGCATAATTTTGAGGTAATCCTTTGGATCTGTGATCTGACAAAGTTCTTCAACATTCTTCACCATTGAGAATGCAAAAACGGTATATTATAATCACATACTCAAAATATGATGATTCCGTAGAAAACTTGACGATTGTTCGACTCGATGTACATGGACAAATTTATTCAATTTTTGCTGAAATTCGAATCCCGATCCAATACAATAATTTTTCAAGCAATTCTTTCACCATTGAGAGTTGGACAAAAACCTATGTATAGCATGATAAATCTCAAAATTGTGACAATTATGAACAAAACTATGGACAGATCCGACCTTCTCAGTTGAGATACAAATGTAAACTGTTCAGCGGCGAGTGTATTGTGCTTCTACTGAGTGCCGGTTCATTTCCCAGATGTGTCACTCCATTGAATATTTTTTTTTTCATCTGTTTGTTGTTTCTAAGTCTGTGACCAGGATATATTAAAAATTGTTTGATGAGATTTGGATGAAATTTGGTGGACAGTTTGGTTCTGTTTATGTATGGATGTCTATCATAGAGGGACTATGCACTTGTCAGAATATAATGGAAAATTATGGAGCAAAAATTTACATAAAACCGTCGAAAACTTGCTTCCCTCTCAAATAAAACTAAAATTGGACTAAGTTCACCTTTCAGCATGACAATGTACCCGAACACACAGCCAACAGCACACTGAGTTCTAAGGAACCAAAAAGATAAATGTCCTTATCACAGCTAGAGCCCTCTCAATCCAATCGAAAATCTGTGCACGACTTAAAGATGCTGTCATCAACACTCCCACCAATTTGACTGCTTAACATGTGTACATGAAAAATGCAAATATTTTTACGGGCCGCTCAGCTGCGACACGACGCTAGATGGAGCTCGCAGATGTCGGCTTCGACCCGATGTGCCCTGAATTCAGGATGTATTCTTTTTCGAAAATCCGTGAAAAGTACGGTCCCTTATTGGACCTAATTCGCCAAGATACAGACCAACGTGTAGGGTCATCTGCAATTCTCAATTTACCCTAAATACCCACGTTGTCCAAACTACTGGGGAAATTCACCCTGACGATTGCTACGTAACGAACCTGCTTATAGTACTGTTCCTTGTGATTCCATGCGTTTTTGATCGTCCGAGATCCGTCGTTCCCAAATATCCTATTACAACTGGACGGGCCTGGCTAATTTTCCAAAACACTCAGCAGGCGGAATCCAATGAAGAATAGACACGAAACGAGCTTGAAACATTTCACAAAGGGATTTTTAGATTTATGGGGATAGGTGCACATAAGTGCAGATTAAACTGAATATAATAAATGAGGTAGCAAGTATGTACAACATAACACTTAACAGTTCACCTACCTTAACATGACGCCCACGCACACACACACACACACAAAATTGGGATCCAAGTGTCTTATCGACCTCCAGCCTCGAGTACAGTCAGCTAAGACCATGTCTTATTGACTTGTCCACCTCGTTTTCTCGAGCTTAACTCGGCGCCCATCGTGGATTGGCGATGCCGAATCCAGCCCTGAGCAACCCTTGCGGTCTTCGTGGATGTGTCTCTCAACCTCGATCTTCTGCAGAGTGAGAGTTAGATAGATGAACGATGTACGTAACCAAAACAGACAGAAACCGACTAGACCGCCTGTTCCTTGCGTTATTTCTACTCTCCCCTCGTCGGCTTGGGTATGCTTCTCACCCCTCCTCGCTCCTCATCTCCGGGAACTCCTTTTTCTCCATCATTGTTCTTCATCGGGGCTGTGTCTGAGTCTCCTTGATTCCCGACCTCCCCCCGATCGCCGAGGATTCGCGGAGAACGTCAGGCTTCGTGAACTCGCCCACGTTTCCGTGCTGACACGCACGTGAGTGATGGTGTCGTTGGGAAGAAGCGAGATGAAGGTGAAACGATGCTGGCGTTGTTGTAGTCGTTGTTGGTGTGTAATGAACGAAAAGAAAACCTGACTTAAAATAACCTCCAAAGCGCAGGAACATTTATTACCCATTAGACTAGGGTCGGGACCCTAACTGGCAACAGTACTTACCGATATAACTGATCTTATAGACCTGTTATGGTTGTGTGCTCATGGCTTTCCAGATTCGCAACAAGATTTCCAAATCAAGGTGTGCAAAGTTGATCAGAGACCTGTCCCAAACAGACTCACGCTGTAATTGCTGTCAAAGGTGCTTCCACCCAGTATTAACTAGGTGGGTGAACGCTTCATCAACCAAGATATTCTACGTTGTATTTTTAATGAATTTTCTGAACTTTGTACAATTTGTTTTCACTTGGAATGGTGAGTGACGATGTGTAAATATAGGTGGGAAATGTTCCTGATTTTAATGTAATTTAATTCCAGCTATAAACAAACAAAAGGTTAAAAGTTTGAAAGGGGATGTAGAACTTCCTTTCAGGCACTGGTGTATATACATATATTTATTCAGAAGTAAAGGCAAAAACTAAAAAGAAGGAGCAAAACAAGTGTAAGTATGAGCCCACACATACCATTACTACTATCATGGAGATCCATTCAAGTTATTTCCGACAGTTTAAAAAATGTACTTTTGGAAAGAGGTAACGGGAATGCAGAACCAACTGTTATTCCGAGGACTAAGCTGCTGGACTTTTCATTTATAGCATGCAGTTTGAGTTGGTGAGGAGTGATTAACATTCATTTGTTTGTAGATGTGGTGTACCTTCTTTTGTTTTGTTTATTTATTTAATTAATTAATTAATTAAGAACGCGTGATCAAAAGTACAACAGGGGACTCAAATGAAAGTTGGAGAAATTTTTTTATTGAAATAAAATTTAAATTTTTTGTTTAAAATTCATTGGGATAAATAGCTTCTCCATCTATGGAACCACCTCCCAAGAAGCTGTTCTGTCTCGCTCTCCCACCAGCGGCTTCCAGCAGGCATGCGCCACCATCTCGTGTCATCACCCATACCTGCCATCAATCTTTTATTGCCCACTTTAATTTTTAACTTGTCGTTTCAGCGTTTCGCTCTCCTTTTTCCTGTTTCGTCATTCTTTGATGTTTTGTTCACCGTTCCTGTGCGTTACGTCCGTTGTACTGGCCACCGACGCAGCATCCATGAGACGAGTTTACATTTTAATGAGAATTTCCCGCAGGGATTTTATCAAATTCTCCAAAGAATATTCAATCTTGATGAAGGTGTATGTGGTATACGGGTCAACTTGATTATGATAAAAGTCGATACCAGTCTGTTTAATTGGAATGTAAGAGTGTTTGATGTGTTTGAAGCCAGTAGGTGAACCAGACCACTTGCACGAGAAATGTCACAGCCTGCATTTAATTGCATGTTCATTATATAGTTAGTAAAGTTTTTCAAGATTTTTTGAATTGGGCCCAAGGTGCCACCGGGCCATGGCTGGTCGTGTAAGTGAACTGTGGCTCTGATACTGAAAAGGAAAGAGAAATGATGTACCGCGGATCCTCGAGCCATCACCTTGGTAAAAGCACGTCGTTCAAAACGAACTCCGGAAGAAATGAAAGTTGCGGTCATCCATAAAATGGTCTCGTTGTCAGACGGTGTCACCCTGTCTGGCGAGCAGACGAAAGGCGGTGGGACACCCACATCTAAGGATGGATGTCTCGTTTATGTGCTCCCCTGAAAGAGGGGTGAACATTGGCTGGAACGTGCGGGACATCTTTGATGGGGGTTTTATCCCAGGTTGTGTTTGCAAAGTGAGGCATCGTAGTCTGAGTTTGAATCTCATTGTGACAGCAATAACTTGAGCGAGGACATCAATAGTTTCAAAATTCAAATGGTTCATTGTCTCCTCGAGAGGGAGAATCTTGCATTCCTGCTTGATCCGGCTTGAAACGTGATTTCAGTAACGTCATTGTGTGGTCGAATTTTGATTTCCCTCTGGCGGATGTTTTTTCTCCCCTCTACAGATGAAAGATGAACTCTAATTCCAGAGATCATCAAGCCGATGGTTTGATTTTTCAATTCAGTGCTGAACTTCTCATGACCACACAGATATACAAGTCCATGTTTTTTTTTTGTTTTTTTTTCGACATCTCATAGGATGAGGATAATTGTCCCTCTCTCTCTCTCATCTCGTCTCTCTCTCATCTCTTCTCTCTCTCTCTCTTCCCCTCTCTCTTCCCCCTCTCTCTTCCCCTTCTCTCTTCCCCTCTCTCTTCCCTCTCTCTTCCCCCTCTCTTTCCCTCTTCTCTCCCTCTCTCTTCCCCTCTCTCTTCCCCTCTCTCTTTCCCCCTCTCTTCCTTCTCTTCCCCCTCTCTTCCCCCCCTCTCTTCCCCCTCTGCCCCCTCTCTTCCCTCTCTCTCCCTCCCTCTCTTCCCCCCTCCTTCCCTCTCTCTTCCCTCTCTCTTCCCTCTCTCTTCCCCCACTCTCTTCCCTCTCTCCTTCCCCCTCATCTTTCCCTCTCGCTTCCTCTCTCTTCCCTCTCTCTTCCCCACCCCCGGCTCTCGGTTCTTTCCCCTCTCTCTTCCCTCTCTCTTCCCCTCTCTCTCTTCCCTCTCTCTCTTCCCTCCTCTCTCCCCCTCTCTTCCCCCTCTCTTTCCCCTCTCTCTTCTTCCCCTCTCTATCTCCTCTCTCTTCCCCTCTTCTCTTCCCCTCTCTCATCCCCTCTCTCTCTGCCCTCTCTTCTTCCCTCTCTCTCCTTCTCCTCTCTCCTCTTCTCCCCTCTCTCTTCTCTCTCTCTCTCTCTCCCCTCTCTCTTCTTCCCTCTCTCTCTTCTCCCCTCTCTCTTCTCTCGTCTCTTCTTCTCCTCTCTCTTCCCCCTCTCTCTCTCTCTCTCTCTCTTTCCCTCTCGTCTCTTTCTCTCTTCTCTCTCTCTCCTTCTCCTCTCTCCTTCTCTCCCCTCTCTCTTTCTCCCCTCTCTCGTTCTCCTCTCCTCTCTCTCCCTCTCTCTTCTTCCCCTCTCTCTCTTCTCCCTCTCCTCTTTCTCCCCTCTTGCTCCTTCTTCTCCTCTTTCTCTTCTTCTCCCCCTCTGCTCTCTCTCTCTCCTCTCTCTTCTCTCTCTCTCTCTCTCTCCTCTCTCTCTCTCTCTCTCTCTGGTCCTCCAGCCTTCTCAGCAATTCAGGATGCACAGTAAACTCCTTATGGTTAAACTCCAAAGTGCCAGGGCTCGCTGCTCACGCTCAACTCCTTTGTTTCCACACTCTCACATCTATGGAACCACCTTCCGCAAGCAGTTATCTGCACTCTTCCTCCAGCAGCTCAAAGCAGGCAGTGCACTGTCTCCTTGTCACCTTCCACCCCCCCCATCTTGACCTATTGTATTATTTCACCCCATTAACCCTTCAACACCCATCCATCTCTTACTTGCTAGTTTCAGGATTTCCTCACCTCTCTTTTTCTTATTTCCTATTTCTTTAATTCCCTTCTTTGTTGTACCACTTGTTACCCCAGTACCCTTGCTGTCAGTTCAACTTTTGCTCTTCCATGAGGAGAGAAGAAAGGGCGAAGGAAAGGAGAAGAGGCTTACAGGTATAACTGTAGCATTTTGTCCATCAGAATAGCTCAGTTGGTACGTATGCTCGCCATTTAGCTGTCCAATCTCTGGCTTGGGATTGTGACGGATCAACGTCACCATAAACTGCCTGTCCTGGTGCAGTTTCCAGCAAGGACACGCTGCATTCGGAGCTTGTCTGTCTTTTTGTGCCAGGTACGTAAAGCTGGCCTGTCCCTGTCTGCAATTTAAAGTTGTTGACATTAAAGATGCCATGTTATGTCGTAAGAGTTAGGCCATCGTGTGCTTGGTCCCTTCTCAAATGCCTACATTTGGTAATGTAAAGCGATGTTTGACGTTAAGTGAGTTCACAAGTTAATGATAAGATCATGGGGGGTGGGTTGAAAGACGAGGAAACTATGTAAAGTAATTGCATTTGGGCAAACCCAGGTGGTGATTGGGCCAAATGGCTCGCTCCTGTCAAGTCTACATTTTTCTTGTAATGACGAACATCACATGACTTTGTTTCTCATGGTGTTACTTGTTTTCCTTTTTTAAAGCCCCCTTTTGGACTAATCCATTGTTTGCCTTCTCTGCGTTTAAGAATGATATTCCTTGTGATCATGTGTGAGACTGACACACTCCTTGTGGAAAACAAATCAAACGGAACAAACAAGTGGTGTGAACGGTTTTTTAAAAAATGTGATTGTTCTCAAGAATGAGAATAACAGCTTCGTGTCTGAAAGTTCAACTCTTCTCCCCTCATGTATTTCATAACAAGTAATAACATTAAAAAAAAGTTTCAAAAAGTTTTCAAAAGTTAAAAAAAGAAGAAAAAAGTAATTTCACCTGAACCCATCAGTGTATTTAGAAAAAATCAAGACCAAACAATCACTAATTATAATAATAATAATCTATCTATAATTCAGAATCTCTTGTGTGTGTTGTGTCTGTCTGTTTGCTGCTGTCTGTCTGTCTGCGACCGCCGGTCCCGATATCATTGAAACTTGCCGGGAATATTGCCGGGGACCCCAGATGTGCCTTTTCGGGTTTGATTATCGATCGGACAGCAGTTCCCAAGTTAAGGCCCATTTTATCTGTCGACCAATGACAAGACACGGTGCTATGACGTCACAATGACGTCACAATTAATGTTTTATTTTATTTATTCTTTTTTTTTTTTTTTGCACGTCGACCGGTCCGATCTGATTGAAACTTGGCCAGGAATTATTGCGGGCCCCGCGGATGTGCCTTTTCAAGGTTTTTGATATTAATCGGACGAGCGTTCCCAATTACGGCCATTTATCTGTCGACCAATGACAGGACACGGTTGTGCTATGACGTCCACGAATGACATCACAATGATGTTTATTTATTAATTTGTTTTTATTTTTATTATTTCCTTTTGCACGATTGAAACTTGCCAGGAATATTGCCTGGGGACCCGCGGATGTGCTTTTCGAGGTTTGAGAGAGAGAGATAGAGAGGCTGCACATACTGGGCACTCACCTACGGGCACGCCCCTACGGGCCCGTAGCTAAGTATATAAATGAGAAATAATATTTATTTATGCAGCCTGTGGCTGCTTGGCTGCTCATTATTCGGGGACGCAACTGGTGCCGCTGATGCAGTGCCCAGTTACGCATTCAGCTGGTAACCTTTTGCCGACGCTCAGAAGGATGAGACGCTGAGTCACCACCTGGTGTAATTCAACGTGCAGAGGCAATGAACTCAACATCCAGGGATTTTAAGCATCCACCTTAACCGTTAAGCCAACACAATGGTATGGTATGGTGTGGTATCCTTACAAGGAACTTCGACGCAGGAGGATGCCATTAGTCCCAGTCTTAAAGCCTGCGCTATTATTAACCACTATGGTTGTTTTTGTCCGTGCTCTAATCCCTTTTTTAAATGCCGAGCATCAAAGCAGGGAGCACACGGACCATGTTTAAAAGTCTTGTCATGACTTCGGCCCGGGGTTTCAAACTACTTACCCCAAGACTCAGAGCGGACGCGATAACCACCGAGGCTGGTAAGGTTCCACCATGAGTCCTTGGCTTTTCCTCCATCTTTCCAGCTTGTTTTTTTTTTTTCAAATTATAATTAAAAGTAACTCTTTCCTCTTACAATTTCCTGTTCTTCATCCATTGTAATACTTTAAAAAAAAAATTAATCAGAGCTTTATCAGCTTGCACAAAACTGGAGTAAACTTTGCTTCCACACATGTAGTCGAGCAAGGAAAAGTCTAAGGTTTTTTCCCCCCACATTGAAATTGGGGGGTTTTCGTGGGTGAATGAGGGTACTGTGAATTGAAACACTGTTTTCCTGTTGCCTTGGAAACCGGAGACATACGGATGGTTTATGCAGTCGAGCCAGTGTTGGCTTTCGGGTCGCTTGGAATTACAAATATTTATTTATTTTTTATTCCCTTCGGGGAGGCTGAGCAGTTGAATGAAGGCAGTGGAGCGGGAGGATGGTAGAACATCAAGCCAGCAGTCTCATCTGCATGTGAAATTTTGTTTGTACTTTTTTTCATGACTGTTGCTCCCACTGAGTCTCGTGATGGTGTTAATCCCCATCGGTTCCAAATCCGACATGCTTGCGTTGACATGGTCACTTCTTCTTTTCAGATGCAGTGCCTCTTTCGAGGTAGGGCTTTGAATTGCCAGAAATTTGGTTCCAAGTACAAGCGATAAACTGCCTAAAACTCAACCAGCAGAATGGATTCTTGGCATAACCCAATCCGAGTGATGGCACACTTTCGTGATGCGAGCCCCGCCTGCGAAGCACCCATCCACAGTTTATCAAGTTGGGTTGGGAATCGACCCGGAAGACAGCTACACCTTTGCACCATCTTGCCAGAATGCACACTTGCTTGCGATTATCAGGTCCTCCTCAATCGAGGGTGAAAGGGTTAAACGATAAGGAATCGAGGTGATTAACCAGATGAAGGGTGCGGTGTGATGTCAGAATATTTATAAGTCTTGTTCATTTCACCAATGGTTGTGTGGGTTTGGTTCCAGTGGCTGTTCGTTCTGCAACAAGCACCTGGG
>CM068960.1:122785396-122800296 GCA_035128595.1 Eptatretus atami | reverse complement strand
AATCAATTCCTGATTCAGTCAAGTACTCTTCGGGAGAATTTGATCAATGCAAACAACCTCAGTGGTATAGGTCGCTGGAGCTGTCTTTTATTTTTTTTGTTGAAATGGTTTTTTTCATCAACTGCTGTCACAATGGGAACCTAACGGGTTCATGGGTCGTCTAGTTATCATATAAAGTTGTGTATGATTAAAGTTATTCAAATGTAGTAATACTTAAAATAACAGTAATAATTAAATAAGTTTGAATTGGGATAATGCATTGCTGTGTTGACTGACTGTCTGGACACAACGTTGAGGTTGTGGGTCCATTGATGTTGAGTAATCTACTGATGTGGACCTACGACCGGGGTTGTGGATCCACCGTTTGGAGAGGTTCTGGGCTGAAAGGATCGAAACCTTGATGATAAATGGTGCCCAGCTGATGATCCTGGCAGTTGGGAAATCAGTCGATTGCTTATTAGTTAAGGTTATAACTTCAAATAAAATAGCTTTTGTAAGTACTTAACAGTAGTGTGTGTGTGTTTTTCTGGCTTCCTTTTCGGGACTATGGTGCAATAATTGATCTTTATTTCGATTTGCATTTATTGTGGTCTGTGACGAGATCATTTCAAAGTTGTTTGTTCTCATAAGGATTTCACGTCATCATGACATGTCAGGTTAGGTATGGGTGCATGCCCCGGAGCAGCGCGTCACTGCGTCCACTTTCCGCCGGTACTCCAGGGGCCTCCCTCTGGCCACCCCCCAGGCAGATGCCTGGCCCATCCCCATCACCTTGAGATGCTGATCAACCTGCTGCAACCACGCGGCACGTGGTTGGCTCATTGGCCTCCTCCACTCACGAGCATGACATTTGTGAATGATAATGGAAAATGTTGCCTGCTTCAGTGAGTTGGCCCATTTGCTTCCTGAAATGTGATGTGGCTTGTGCTGCTCTGGTTAAACCTGAAATTCTGGTTCCTCGGGCTGAACTGGGCCTGCTCTTGGGCCTGGCTGACGCTGTGTGCATCCTGTTGCCTTCAATGTGCACTTTGAGTGTCCACACATGGAAAATATCCTCCAATGGATACCTCTGTGCACCAAACACCTTAACTTTTTGATTTTCTTTATTCCCTTATCCTCCTGATATGACTTCAAATCAAATCAATTAGTTGTATTAAATTGGAAGAATGTAAGGTGAAAATGTGATGGCCTTGGGATCTGAGGATCCTGAGTTCAAATCCCACTCGGCTGTTCAATTAACACCAGGTGGGGTTGACTCTGCCTGTCATTCTTCCGAGGTCGGCAAAATGAGTGCCAGCATGCTGGTATACTGTGTCGGAGTGGCGACCCGTCCAGGATTGTGCCCAATAGCCAAGGAGACTGCTGTGGCAGCACCAACGCTTTACAGAGAGTATGGATGGATGGATGGAAGGTGAAAATATCATTGTTTTAATATAATGTATGAGTTCTCTCGCAAGGAACTTCAACGTAGGAGGAGGCCATTTGGCCCATGAAATCAAAGGTGCGCTATGGTCATTTGTCCGTGTGCTGTATCATTTTTAAATGCTGCGCATCAAGCAAGGAAGCAGCACGTACCATTCAAAACAAAATCTGAGTTATCTATGCCCGGGTCAGGTTTAAACTGCCAACCTCCCAGACTCAGAGCGGACGCTCAAACTCTTCTGCCGCCGAGTCTGATTTTAATGAGACTAGCATAACCCGCGCTCTGCGCGACATGTTGGGGTGGGTGTGTTTGAGAAAGGAACTGATGCAGAGTATCAGTAGTAATTTTACTTTAATGCAGTAAGTGGAATACGATTTCACTGTTTCAGAACCATTTTATTTACTTTTTTTTGTACCATGCACCTCATATGGTCTTTGAGATAATGTAAGCCGAATATCACGTTACTCGAGCGCAGAACAAAGTCGAAGATAGCGCGACACGAAACCACAAACTCGGAAATAATATATAAGATGTACGACATTGCATCAAAGATTGGGTGAAGACAATTTCGTGGAACCCATATTTAAGATATTTAGGCTGTTCTAATTTAACAGTGGAATTTGAAGTTAACGATACAACTTGAAAACGTCGCTTAAATTTTGGTTTATGAACATTTCTCTCTAATATCGACGGGATCGTAAGGCCCACAGAGGAGGTTTACACGCGAAGAGCGTTGCGACAGTTTATTCTCCAAGTCAGGGTGTCGATGCCGGCGACGAGCACAACCTCTTGAGCGTTGACCCCAAACCATAATTGCAGAACCGAAATTGATGAAACTGAAATGTCTCCGTCGTAAAACGAGTCTATCTTAATTTTTTTTTCACCATCGTACTTGCCCATTTGACATCCCTGTCATGCCCAGGTAGTGGAGAAAGACGAGTGTTCAACTACTCAGGCGTCGACAATGGTTTAAAAAGTCTGTTTGTTTTAAACTCTATACGGAATCTAAGTTTTGTTTCACCACAACCTTGTTTTGTCCGTTAAAGTCATCAAGGTTTATTTCAATTTTCCAACTGTTGCCATTCTTTCCTACTTGCTCGCGCTCGAGTGCGTTTGAAGGATACTCTGTGCCTATGGTATCTTTTGAAAATCGGAAGTTGTTGTAGGCTGCCGCCCAGATCAAAGTCCAAATTATTGCCTCTCGATTCTCAGTCCAAGGACTGCAGGGGCTGCCAGAGAATAGATTCTCAGCTTGGTAACAAGGGCTTGATAGCACACCAACTTTACCAACGATAAACGGCACAATGGAAGCAATGTTTTGCACTTTTAAGATATAAACCACCACTTTTTGCTTCCTTTCATGATGTACCAAGCTGCACTCCTTCTCCGATATATCTATTCAATTATTGAAGAGTTGTTTTCCATTCAAAAACATCTCTTAAGAAGAGGAACAAAAACAAATTGCAGTTTTCCGAAACCGGAGTAGCAGGTCTACTACTACTACTACTACTACTACTACAATGGCCTCAATTATGCTCACCTTCTTGTCAGGTTGGCCAAGGAATGTTTTTGCCCAAGTCTTTCATGAACTGGCTGACCAGGCTTGGCATTCAAAAAAGTGGCAGCTGATTTGTCATTTGTTCAGGGTGCTGGCAGGATGGCCGAGGCCATAGGCTCTAGAGGTATGCGCCCTCGCCTCTAAACCGTCTAGCCTCTGCGGAAATCTTGGCCCAGATACAAACTGTCATCGTGGTGTCTTGCAGGGCGAGGCATGGTCAGTATCCTTCAGGAAGAGTAGGGAAGCCATCGCCGGCACCATGAGGAAATTACAAATTCCTGGCCTAACTACTACTCGGAAGGTAATGGCAAACCACCCAGTTTAACCCTTGCTCATGGAGCTTCTTCGGTGGCACCGACGCTTTGTGAAGAGTATGGTACATCAGAGACAGAGACAGAGACACATTGCCAAAGAGACATTGCCAAATGTGGATTGTCTATATTTGATGGTTTTTCAAGTTTACCGAATGTCTGCACTGGCATTTGTAAAATCAACAAACAAACAAAAAAACGAGTGTGTAGGTGTGGCGAAGCTGCGTGGAAGCTCCCTGATTGCATTCTTTGTTTCCTCATTTGGATTGCTGAACTTTGGGGAAATCCCCTGATGGCCTACGTGATCAATCATGACCTTGTCCAAATTTTGAGAGGCAGGCAAGTTCTTGTAACGTCATACTTATTTAAAGGTACTTGCAGAGGGCATCACTGCCAATGCTAAATTTTTCTCAACCCTCATTGTTAGCCCGTGCTCTCAAAGCGATAAGCGGTATTAAGCGACCGGTCGCGTATGTGTGTGTCTGCATTTTGTTGTTCCCTTGTCTCTGGAACCGCTTGGCCGATTGACATGAATTTTTCACCATATGTGACTATTCGTGCAGAATGTTTTCATGATTATTATGACATCATAGGCCACGTGGTCTGGTAGCCATGTTGGAAAAAAGGAGACGCGTTGGACCTCTGTATCTCCGAAACCGCTCCATGGAAAAAACTGAAACTTGGCACGTAGCAAGTACTCATGGGGACTGACTTAAAAAAAAAAAATGTCATAGGTGCCTTTGTTATGATGTCATAATTGCATACGTAGAACGCTACATCCGATAAGTATGAAAATTTTTGAGGGTCATCTCGTCTGATAAATTGGTCAACAGAAACAAGCTTGTGACGTCATCAGTCACATGGTCCGGCAGCCATACACACACATACATGCATACATATATATATATTTTTTAACTTTCAAAAATCTTCTCTGAAACGGATTAACAGATCGAGGAGAAACTTCACAGGCGTGACCGCCTATCCATGAGGAACAAAAAGTTCCCCACCTATGTCGTGGCCACACGTCGGTCACATGGTTGGGCAGCCATGTTGGATTTACCCTAAAACTTTTTTAAAAATCTTCTCCAGAATGACTGGACAGATAGAGGGGATACTTCACACATGTTCCCCAAGCCTTGGGAATACCAGGGTGTTCATGAATAATTGGTGTAAGCTTGGTGTGGCTTCGTGGTTCGGGTGGCGGCTTGGGATCCTCGGGTCCTGAGTTCAAGCCCCGTTAGCCACTGAATTAATACACCAGGGGGTTGACTCAGCCTGTTCATCCTTCCAAGGTCAGCAAAATGAGTAGCGTGTGTACTGGTAGAAGGGCACCGTATCAGCAACACAGTCACACCTCCAATAAACTATAGCTATCCCGGCAGCTTCACTGCCATACACAAGAAGAAGAAGAAGAAAATGAATAATTGTTAAGTCACATGGTTTGGCAGCCATGTTGGATTGAGGGAAATATAAATTATTTTAATTCTCCCTTGAACCGCTGCATCAATCAACATGAAATTAAAAAAAAAAAACTATGATCTAGTAGTGATGGGGAATATGTTTTAAATTTCAACCTGATCGGACGCATCGTCTGGCAGTCAGAATTATTTAATATTTATAATCTGGGTTATTTTCTCTTTTTTTTTGTTGTTTTTTGGCGAGTAAGGTTCACTTGGCTGTCTGGATGTGTTTGAGGGTACATGAGTAGCAGTTGAAACCCAAATCCTATCCAGGTTCCTCCTGATGACTTGATCTTTGCTTTTTTGCTTGTTCAGGTTTCTTCTGATGACTCCAACGCAGGACCTATTTTAGTTGGTTTTCCATTTAATTTGAATTTGAATTACAAACTTGCTGCCAGAAGAGTTTGCTCGCACCCATTCACTCTCAAGACTGTGCGGGGTCATTATTCTGTGAATACCGTCTAGTTTGAGATGTTTTGTTCGTGCTTTATCAGCTCGACTCATGAACCACATGGTTATTAAAATTGCTTATGAACGGTGCTCAATGATTGATTGATTGATACTTGCTCTATTGAAATGATGAGTGAGCGTCTCTCTGAAAGAACGGAACTTCTCTTGATACACGAGAGGATTTGCGTGTTCCTTCAGTTCATTCATTCATTCATTCATGTGTAGCATGTGGCTGGTTTGCATTATTCCTGGGAGTGTAGCTGTGCTGCTGATGCAGTGCCCTCTTTTGGTTAGAGCAGATATTTGGGCCATTGGACGGACAGATACAGGGTGCTGCAGATAACTCTCCTTCTCTTCACGAAGGACACCGTTGGATGAACCAGTGCTGGTTGACTGGTCCTCTCGCCTAACACCCTTCCAATGGACTGTGCACTTACTGATGAATCAATCGCCCTGGAGGCGAAACAAAAGGGTGACAGTTCATAGCTAGGTCGACATTCAAACTTGGGCCTGAAAGTTTGAAGGCAGGTGCCCATGTACCTCTCAGGCCGAAGCCATCCTGCCGACTCACTCTGCTGTTACCAGCCACAGAACCGCTGCGTCAGCATCACTCACCATATCCTGATGGAGAAAAGATATTGCACATTTATTTCTTTAAATATAACCTTGACTAGGAAGTGTGCAAGCCATCGTTCCAAGGCTTTCATTAACCAGGGATGAGAGATTTTATGGACCCGGATGCTGTAAAATTGAAATTGAGCTAAATGTGACCGGCTCTTTTCCGAATGATGCTGTGAGATCTTTAACACCAAGAGCGCAGGCCAACTGGCTTAACATTTCTTCCAAAGTGTGTGGTGTTCTTTGTCACCATGCACTGCCCGGAAGGTACCACACTCGCTCGCAGTTTGAATCGATGTTATGGCGGATCAAGCTCATGGGGTCTCTCGTTCCATTCTCGGTGATGACAAGTTTTAATTTATGCTGTATCAGCAAACAGGTGTCTGTATTGCTTTTCCTGTCTCACTTCCTCTTGCTTAAACTCCCTATGCTGCTGCTGTTTCTAATTCCACAAAGGACGTTATTGTGACCATCGAGTGCAATGGAATTTCTAGATAATGGAGGGAGTATCATGTATGTTGTATGTTTGTTTCATCAACTCCTCCGACAGGATTTCACCAAGGAAGCTGAAACGTTCAAGGATTCCCTAGGACAACCCGGAAAGGTGTTTCCTGAAGTTCCGTTTGATTCCATTAAGTTTTTAAGAAAATTTTTTTTTGCCCATTTTGGCATTTTCTTCCTTTGGGGGGTTGGGGTTTGGCGTGAGGGTGAAATTGGAATCATCGAAGCTCTATAACCGTGATGTACTACATACGCACATAAGTCGTACGCATGTTTTTGCTTCATGCTCATAACTCGGGTTGTTTATATTTTCGGGAGCGATCAAGACCGTTCTGTTGCCTACACACCATCCAAATAAAGGGACGTGTTGGAACAAGATGCCCCTTCGGGCAGGCTTTCTGCTATGGTATTAATCGTTATGAATATGATAACATTACCCCACCCACGACCCTCCCACTGGCCTCTCTGGCATACCAGAGTAGCACCCAATATGCTCGCCCATTTAAAACGCACACCCCTCCAATTATTCATTCTTAAGACTTCGTCAGCCCGGTACCTCTTGAGGTCATTTCTGAAGCACTGCCTTCATCAGAGACTCCTGCAAAACATGAGCTGGTTATTAAACGACTTCCACAAACCTGATCTGCTTGGATGGCACGTGAAGTGGGACGTGATGGAGCAATGAATCTGGCTTTGTCTCAGACCAAGTCATGTGTTGCGGTTACCGGTTTGATAGGCTCGACCAGAAAGGCTGCAATCACAGGCCACAAGAATGACTGTAGGGTGGGGACCACAGCCCTGACTCTAAACAGTATTCGTATTGTTTTTTTTTTGTTTTGTTTTTTCCAGGAAGTACATTTGGTCTGGGTGGGAGGGCGATTGAGCTGCATTGTCTGATTGCACAAGGCCATCACATTCTTCCCAGCAGATGACAAGAGAGCTTCTTTCATTTTTAATTGTTCTTTTTTTCTCTTCTAATTTGAACCCACATGAAATTCCTGGAATTTTTTAATTTTTTTTGCATGGTATTGTGATTGCCCTCAGGGTGAATTCTCAGATTTATACATTCTCTATTCTTTTGTTGAACGTGCCAAACATTTTTAATTTGAAATACCACATATAATGTCAGTGATGGCTTTTCAGGGTATTGAACGTGGATACAGAGGGGGGATGGGAAGGGGGGGGGGTATGTGCGCCTCTTTTCCTGCTGGAGCATCTTGTTCCACCTTGTAACAAGCAGACATGCGGAGAATAGATACCCTGTGTGGCTCTAGATTTTTGAGAAGGAAAACTGGAACAAAATAATGGTTGTATTCATGGGATTAAACAACAAAGACAAATGTGTCCAAGAGCCGCGTCCTAAAGGCAATAACACCAACAACAACTTCCTATTTCGTCACGTGCCTTGATGGAGCCAATAGCGAGACCCGTCATGGAGGCTCCTGTTCATGACGAGAAAATCGTGTATTTACGAAATTACAACACATTACTAGAATAATCTTTAAATAGTAACGTGAACTTTTCGAAACTTTAAGCAAATGTCCGAATATATTTAAAAGTTCATGATAGACGCTCTCAAAAGGAACCGTTTATGTGAGGATGTGTACAGGTGTTTAGTATTTAAGGAGTTCCGGATCCTGTATATAAAAGAGCCGAGTCCTAAAGTTTTGTCTTCACCAGAAGAAGAAAACAAACAACAACAACAAGAAGAAGAAAGAAACGCCAGCTCTCTTAGAGCCAGCGTTCGCTACGCGAGACGCGGCTAAAATTGTGATCATGTGAAGAGTTGTGCAGCAAGGTGACGCTCTACCTTGGTAGACTCTGTGCCGTTTTCAGAATATAATTTTCAGTTGGTCCATTTAATTTTTTTTTATATATATATATATATACTGTGTAAAATCGAGTCTCAGAATCATGAGGTGACAGACGGTGGAAGGCAACACACAGGAGAGAGTTGGGCGGTGGGAAAACGGTGGACGCAACAAGATGATGAATGAAAAAATGAGAGGATAAGGGAGGAAAAGTAATGACCTGTGAATGAGAATGGAAAAGGTCTTGGTAGGTCTAAAAAAAATGACCTCCTGAGGCTTTGGGAGAAGGTGAGATTGAACAGTCTGAGATTGGAGGGTCCACAGGTGTGAGAAGAGGAACATGGAGGTGAGCAGTGGCCTGGATTTGGGAGTTTCACAATGAAAAGTTCCAGGAAGAGGGTGTGTTACCTGAAGGAACGGGGAGGGACAGAGAGATGAAATAGCTGAGGGAGCAAGACCTCAAAATGGAGTTCTGACATTATTTGCTCATCTTTTTTCTTTCTGGATGAAAAAGGAGGTCGATCTATGGATGAAATCAATAGGAGGGCTATCGAGGCACGCTAACGCCGCCGTGGGAATCAAGGAGACGTTGACGTTTGGACATTAACCCATCATCGGAGCAAAAGAGAGAAGGGGATAGGGCGAGGGTATCCTTTTCTCTTTTTTTTTTTTTCTCTGACATAGGGTGAACGCTCAACGTCAGTCTTGCTTCCCACGGCAGTTAGCATACCTCGATCGCTCCCTGTTGATTTCATCCATTATTTTCCCATGATCCTGATTTATTGATGAGTGCCAGTTACTTGAATTCCTTCTCTTGCCTTCACACCCACCCAATCGCCAACGAAAGTTTCTTGTTTGTTGCTTGCTGTTTCTTGAGATGGAGGGGGGCGGGGGATTTTTGAAATGGCAAACGTGCACGCACTTGTTATACAAAGCCAAGTTGTATTTCTGGAATAATAGGAGAAACTCGGGTGGAGCTACAAAGGAAAAGTGCAAAGGTTTCCCTTTTTCTGCCACACCTAACCATCTGGTTGCCTTGCACTGGACATCGGTCTGTTACAGTCAAAACACTATCCAGTCATTTCTTCCAGTTACAATGATTGCAAAGTAATCCTGAATTAATGGAATTTTTTTTTTTTTAATTTTCAAAAAAAATGAAAACGAGAAGCTGATCATACTCTAGGTCCCCTGCCTTTTGGGTGATTGTCTCACCCACACACAGTCTGTTTTCCAAGAAACAAGGGAAGAAGGGATGTCTTGCACACGCCAAATTACCGAGAAGGTTGCCACAGCAACATAATTCAAGGAATTACAGCCATGATCAAATCGGGTTGAGATAATGTCATGAGGAATATACCCTGTGTAATATGAAAGCTAAATCTTGAACAGTTTTTGAAATATGGCATACACAAGCCAAGTTCTGACATTATTTGCTCAGATTTGCTTGTTGTGGTTGCTATGGCAACATAATTCAGCCAATCACCGCCGTGATCTAACCATTTTGAGATGATGTCATGAGGAATAGATATCTGCAATATGAAAGCTGAATATTTAACAGTTTTTGAAATATAGCGTACACAAAAGTACACGGACAGATGGTCGGTCGGAGAGAGCTCATTTGAATGTCCCCCGTCTCCGACCTTGTCGAAGGGGCGGAGGGCAAAATTTAATGGAATAATGTTTAAAAAAAAAAAAAAGGAAAAGTTTTCTTATGGCTTTCTGTATTTAAAATGCCACTGTTTTTGTGATAACGCAAGACTTCTTTGGTCAAGTCTAACAGCTTGTGGCCTGACTGTGTTTCTTCACTGTCTCTGCCGCACCAAGTGTTTTCGAGTTGACGGATTTTGATTTCCTTCTGTTTTCACATTCGATGAACTATTGGAACATTCACTAGCTTCCAATGAGGAAAATGGTACACTCACATGATTAAGTAAACAGGATATATTGTTCATAGAAGCTACACACATATATGCTGAACTATCATCTGTTTCTGCCACGCTGTGCTGCTCTGTCTTCCTCTAATTGCACTTGCATGTCACCCAAGCTACATTTCTACAAAAGTCATCCGATCGAAATGAAAGTATTCAACCAAACCGTGTCCAGGATAACTTTGACCACAACGATTGACATCGAGCAGAAATCTCAGGTCACGATGCATATCGTCGGTGTAACACACTACCACGTGCGCTCCTCTGTTCGAGAATATTCTGACCACACGTTTGAGAAACCCAATAACCTCTTCCTGAAAATGATTTCAGAGCAATCCTTTATCTCTTTTTCTTTCCTGTTGTTATTCCCACTGTCTGAGAACAGCACATTGTCCTGTCGGTTGATTCTTCACTGCAATTGAATTGTAAACCCTGAATTTGTTTGTTCTTTTTTCTGTTTATTTCCACCCTTGAATCGATCAATCGATCAACAAACAAAACACAAGAAACATACAATTTATTATGACAACAGTTGGAGGACCCTGAATACTAGCAGAGCTCAGGTCCCTAAATAGAGGGGGAGCACTCGTAGAGTGCAAAACCTCCGCCGCCAATACTGCTGGGTCACTTAAGTGAACCTGATATCCTATTCATTGTAGGTCAAAACGGATCACTCTACTGAACCACGATTGAATAAACTAAACTAGATCGACGCGCATGTAGAAATGCCAAAAAAAAAATCGAAATTTTTTGGAAAAAAAAGGTGCAAAATTTCTTTTTTTTTTCTCTAACAAATTTTTTTGGGGTTGGAAATCACTTAAAACATGTAGAAATGCAAAAAAAAAAATTCTAATATTTTTCAAATAAAATCGAAATATTTTTGAAAAAAAAGTTGCAAAATTTCCTGTTTTTTTTTTTCTCTAGCAAATTTATTTACTTTTGGTTGTAAATCACTTAAAACATGTAGAAATGCAAAAACAAAAATTCAAATATTTTTTCAAAATGGCCGCCATAGCGGCCATATTGGACTTTGGACCAAGTCCAAAATCTAATGGCATGATCCTTGGACCATACCTAATCCCCCACCAAGTTTCGTCGAAATCCGTCCAGGAGTTTTTCCGTAATACTGTTCACAAACAAACAAACAAACAAGACGGGTGAAAACAGTAACCTCCGTCCACTCTCGATGGCGGAGGTTAAAATGGATTTTGATTACAAAATATATATTGTTGTGGGGCCGGGTATCGGTGGCGAGCATGACCGCTAGAGGGAGCAGATAGAGTCGGCTCCACCGAACACACTGGAATTTAGGTCGTGACCCTCTGGTAAGTCCGAAAGGCACGGGCCCCTTGCAGGACCATGAATCGCCAATAATTCGACCGCGTGGGGTAGGGTTAATTGCCAAACTTCAATATACCTAAGTACCCACGTGGCAAAGCTACGGGGAATTCACACCTCGACGGGCTCGAGCGGGACGAGCCGTTACCGTGCTCGAACCGTGTGTAACCCAGCGGATGGTTACCGAGGCCTGTCGGTCCAAATGAACAATTACGGCAACAACGGCCTTCCTAATCCCCAACGCACCGTGGCAAACCAATGGCAGAAATGACAAAGAACGAGCTGGTACATTCAACAAGAGGGGAATTTATTTACAATAATCGGGGGGCGAGGGAGCACATAAGGGCAGAGTTATCCGAATAAAGAAGGGTAGCAAATGTACAAGCAATTCCTTAAACAATTCTACTTAGAAGCAGGGCCCAAGGACATACACATGCACACACAAATACCCAGAAAGAGATGGACCTCGAGGTCTTTATTGCCCCTTCAGCTCGGGAGGGAAGACGAGCTGAGGGAAGAGAATGTGCTGGCTACCTGGCCGCGTTCGCGCGGCTGGACAACCGCACCTTCCCGGCACCAGTCGCCAAAGAACGGACCAGGGCAGCCGAACCCAGAGGAGGCGGAGACAGGTGATCTCCCGTGATGAGATGGTCGACCGCTTGTTGTAATGCGCCAGACAGAGGATGCCTCGGATGCGTGGGATGCAGTCAGCCGCAGACCCAGATAGAAGCGCGCTCGACGAAGACGAGACGCAATCTTCAATGAATTTCCATCGTTTTTCGGGGCGGGTCCGCTCCCCCGTCGCCTGCTCCCATTGGGTGGACGGCGTGTCGCGGCCCGCCTTCTTGAGAAGGACCGCCCCGGCTTTGGTCGCCGTCGCCCATTGGGCGGAAAATGACGCATACCCTTATTTGGCGCACAGCCAGAACGAAGTGCTCCGTGCCCATATTTGGGCCAAGCCAGAGCGACCGCTTCGTGACCATATTTGGTGTGAAATCCACACCGCCTGGGGCATGGAATTCCACCCACGCACACATGCGGCGAGCCGCGCGAAGAGCGCGGACAATGCCACGAGCAGAGGGTTGTTGTTGGGGTAAAAATCTTATCTATAAAATAACTTCGTAGCGGCACGGTACACTTAATTACCCACTAAACAAGGGACGGGGCCCTAACTAGAAACACTCACTTACCGTTATAACTGTTCTTTAAGGACCTGAATGTTGAGTGCTCATGGCTGCCAGATTCGTAACAATATTAAGAGACAGAAATAATGACATATTGTGAAATAAGATACCTATGTCGAGAATAAGGTGTACAAATAGAAGCTAAAACACAACGGAATGCACAGGGAAGATGGGAGTGTAGTCGGAGGAATCTGCTGGTACACAATGCTTCTGCATTGGCATCGCAACATCAATTATTACCTTCGCCACCGAAGGTGGACGGACGTTGTTTTCACGCGTCTCTCTGTTACTTGGCAGAAAAAAATTTTCACCAAGTATGTTGGTCTGTAAAATTTGTCACACGATTTTTGGCCACAGTTTTCAAGCAATCGTTCTGAATTTTTTTTTTGTATACAAGTGACCGGCGAAGGACAGCAACGCATAATTTTGGTGAAGATCCAAATCCGGATCTGGATCTGAGAATTCTTCAAGTCATTCTTCACCATTGAGAGATGGGGCCAAAAACGGTATATTATAACACAATAGCTCAAAAGGCTATGGATGGATTCCGCAGAAACTTGGTGGACATGTTCGACGTGTGACAAGGACAAATTTATTTAATTTTGCTGAAGATTCGAATCCCGATCCGGATACAATAATTTTTCAAGCAATTCTTCACCATTGAGAGTTGGGACAAAAACTATGTATAGCATGATATCTCAAAAAGTTGTGGACGAGTTATGACAAAACTAGGTGGACAGATCCGACCTCTCAGTGAGATACAAAATGTAAACTGTTCAGCCTGGCGGAGGTATGGGCTCTACTGAGTGCCGTTCAGTTTCGCCAAGTGTCACTCCATGAATTTTTTTTTTCATCTGTTTGTTTGTTGTTTGTCTGTGAGCAGGATATATTAAAAAGTTGTGGATGGATTTGGATGAAATTTGGTGGACAGGTTGGTTCTGTGTTATGTTATGGGGATGTTTTATCATCAGCAGGGACTATGGCACTTGTCAGGATAGAAGGGAAAATTGATGGAGCAAAATACAGAAAAATCCTCGAGGAAAACTTGCTGCCCTCTGCAATAAAGCTGAAATTGGGACGGAAGTTCACCTTTCAGCATGACAATGACCCGAAGCACACAGCCAAAGCTACACTGGAGTGGCTAAGGAACAAAAAGATAAATGTCCTTGAGTGGCACAGCTCGAGCCTCGATCTCAATCCAATCGAAAATCTGTTGCACGACTTAAAGATTGCTGTCCATCAACACTTCCCACGCAATTTGACTGAGCTTGAACAGTTTTGTACAGAGAAATGGGCAAATATTTTTGCGGGGCCGGGCGTCAGCTGCGAGCACGACCGCTAGATGGAGCTGCAGAGTCGGCTCGACCGATTGCCCGGAATTCAGATCGTATCTTTTCGGAAAACTCCGGAAAAGTACGGGTCCCTTATTGGACCGAAGTTCGCCAAGAGACAGACCACGTGGGGTAGGGTCGATTGCCAATTTCAATTTACCATAAATAACTACGGTGGTCCAAACTACGGGAAATTCACCCTCGACGATGCTCGTACGGAACGAACCGCTTAGCGTACTCGTTCCGTGTGTGATCCGAGCGGTTTGATCGCCGAGATCCGTCGCGTCCCAAATAATCCTATTACAACGGCAACGGCCTGGCTAATTTTCCAAACACTCAGCACCGAAGCAATAAAGGAATAGACACGAACGAAGCTGAAACATTTCACAATGGGAGTTTATTAACGATGGGGGATGAGGTGAGCACATAGGGCAGAGTTAAACCGAATATTAATAAATGGAGGTATGCAAGGTATGTACAACAGAGCACTTATACAGTTCACTACTTAAACAGACGGCCACGGACACACACACGCACACAAAAGAATTGGACCGAAGTGGTCTTTATTCGGACCTCCAGCCCGGAGACAGTCAGGCTGAAGACCAGGGTCTGTATTGGACTGTCCACTTCGTGTGGTCTTCGAGCTGACTCGGTCCGGCGCCGCGGAGGCGAGCCGAATCCAGGCACCGGCGAGCAACCCTTGCGGTTCTTGCGGGGGATGGTGTCTCTCAAGCGCTCGATCGTGCGGCAGAGGAGGAGGAAGAAGATGACGATGACGACCAAGAACAGACCAGACAGACCGACTAGACCGCCTGTCCCGTTTATTTCTACTCTCCCCCCGTCGGGGCGGGGGGTACGCGTCTCACCCCTCCGCGCTCCTCATTCGCCGGGGAACTCCGTTGTTTCTCCATCATTGGTCGGGGGGCGTGTCGAGCGCCTTGATTCCCCGACCCGTCCCCGATCTGCCGAGGATTCGCGAGAGAGACG
>CM068960.1:122768712-122785208 GCA_035128595.1 Eptatretus atami | reverse complement strand
ACTAGGGTCGGGACCCTAACTGGCAACATGTACTTACCGATATAACTGATCTTATAGGACCTGTATGTTGTGTGCTCATGGCTTCCAGATTCGCAACAATATTTCCCAATCAAGGTGTGCAAAGTTGATAGAGACCTGTCCCAACAGACTCACAGCTGTAATTGCTGTCAAAGGTGCTTCCACCAAGTATTAACTTAGGTGGGTGAACGCTTATCCAACCAAGATATTCTAGTTTTGTATTTTTAATGAATTTTCTGAACTTTGTACAATTTGTTTTTCACTTGGAAGTTGTGAGTGACGATGTGTAAATATAGGTGGGAAATGTCTGATTTAATGTAATTTAATTCCAGGCTATAAGACAACAAAAGGTTAAAATTTTGAAAGGGGATGTAGACTTCCTTTCAGGCACTGTGTATATATACATATATTTTATCAGAGTAAAGGCAAAACTAAAAAGAGGAGCAAACATGAGTGTAAGTATGAGCCCACACATACCATTACTACTATCATGGAGATCCATTGCAGTTATTCAGACAGTTACAAAATGTACTTTTGGAAAGAGGTAACGGGGAATGCATGAACCAACTTGTTATTCCGAGGACTAAGCTGCTGGACTTTCATTTATAGCATGCAGTTGAGTTGGTGAGGAGTGATTAAACATTCCATTTGTTTGTAGATGTGGTGTACCTTCTTTGTTTGTTTATTTATTTATTTAATTAATTAATTAAGACGCGTGATCAAAAGTACAACGGGGGACTCAAATGAAGTTTGAGAAATTTTTTTATTGAAATAATAATTTTGTTAAAATCAATTGAGGATAAATAGCTTCTCCCATCTATGGAACCACCTCCCAGAAGCTGTTCTGTCTCGCTCTCCCCACCAGGGCTTCCAGCAGGCAATGCGCCACCATCTCGTGTCATCACCCATCCTGACCCATCATCTTTATTGCCCACTTTAATTTTACTTGCTCGTTTCAGCGTTTCCTCCCTCCCTTTTTTCCTGTTCGTCCATTCCTTTGATGTTTTTGTTCCACCGTTCTGTGCGTTCCGTCCGTTGTACCTGGCCACCGACGCCAGCATCCATGAAGACGAGTTTACCATTTTAATGAGAATTTACCGCAGGGATTTTATCAAAATTCCTCCCAAAGAATATTCATCTTGATGAAGGTGTAGTGTGTATACGGGTCAACTTGATTATGATAAAGTCGATACAAGTCTGTTTTATTGGAATGTAAGAATGTGTTTGATGTGTTTTGAAGCCAGTAGGTGAACCAGACAACCTTGCACGAGAAATGTCAAAGCCTGCACTTTAATTGCATGTTCATTATATAGTTAGTACAAGTTTTTCAAGATTTTTGAAATTGGGCCCAAGGTGCACCGGGCCATGGCTGTCGTGGTAAGTGAACTGTGGCTCTGATACTGAAAAGGAGAGAAATGATGTACCGCGGGATCCTCGAGCAATCCACCTTGTAAAAGCACGTCGTTCAAAACGACCACTCCGGAAGAAATGAAAGTTGCGGTCATCCATAAAAATGGTCTACGTTGTCAGACGTGTCACCCTGTCTGGCGAGCAGACGAAGGCGGTGGGACACCACATCTAAGAGGATGGATGTCTCGTTTATCGTGCTCCCCTGAAAGAGGGTGACACCCATTGTGCTGGAACGTGCGGGACATCTTTGATGGGTTTTATCCCGGTTGTGTTTGCAAAGTGAGGCATCGTAGTCCTGAGTTTGAATCTCATTGTGACAGCACATAACTTGAGCTGAGGACATCAATAGTTCAATTCAAATGGTTCATTGTCTCCTCGAGAGGGAGATCTTGCATTCCTGCTTGATCCGGCTGAAACGTGATTTCAGTAACGCATTGTGTGGTCGACTTTTGATTTCCTCTGAGCGGATGTTTTTTTCCTCCCCTCTACAAGATGAAAGATGAACTCTAATCCAGAGATCATCAAGCCGATGTTTATTATTTCATCATCGAACTTCTCATGACCACCAGATATACAAGTCCATGTTTTTTTTGTTTTTTTTCGACATCATCATAGGATTGAGGATAATTGTCCCCTCCTCTCCCTCTTCTCTCTCTCTCTCTCTCTCTCTCTCTCTCTCTCTTCCCTTCCTTCCCTTCTCTCCCTCCTCTCTCCCTTCTTCCTTCTCCCTCTCTCTCCTCTCTCCTCTCCTCCCTCTCTCCCCTTCTCTCGCTTCTCTTCCCTCTCTCTTCCCTCTCTTCCCCTCTCTCCCCTTCTCTCGCCTCTCTCCTCCTCTTCCCTCTCTTCCCCCTCTCTTCTCTCTCTTCCTCTCTCTTCCCTCTTCTCCCCTCTCTTCCCCTCTCTCTTCCCCTCTCTCTCCCCTCTCTCTCCCTCTCTACTTCCCTCTCTCTCTTCCCTCTCTCTCTTCCCTCTCTCTCTCCTCTCTCTTCCCTTCTCTTCCCTCTCTTCTCTCTCTCTCTCTCTTCTCCCTCTCTCCTTCTCCCCTCTCTCTTCCTCTCTCTCTTCCTCTCTCTCTCTCTCTTCCTCTCTCTCCTCTCTCTCTCCCTTCTCTTTCCTCTCTTTCCTCTTCTCTCCTCCCTCCTCTCTCTCTCTTCTCTCTCCTCTTCTTCCCTCTCTCTCTTCTCTCCCTCTCTCTTCTCTCTCTCTCTCTCCTCTCTCTTCCCCCTCTCTCTCTTCTCTCTCTTCTCCTCTCTCTCTCCTTTCTCTCTCTTTCTCCTCTCTCTCTCTCTTCTCTCCTTCTCTCTCTCCCTCTCTCTCTTCCTCCTCTCTCTTCTCCTCTCTCTTCTCTCTCTCTCTTCTCTCCCTCTCTCTCTTCTCTCCTCTCTTCTTCTCCCTCTCTCTTCTCTCCTCTCTCTTCTCTCTCTCTCTCTCTCTCTCTCTCTCTCTCTCTCCTCTTCTCTCTCTCTCTCTCTTCTCTCTCTTCTGTCTCCAGTCCTTCTCAGCAGATTCAGATGCCAAGTAATCCCTTATGGTTAAACTTCCAAAATCCAGGCTCGCTGCTCACCTCAACTCCTTGTTTCCACACTCTCCATCTATGGAACCACCTTCCGCAAGCAGTTATTCTGCACTCTTCCTCCAGAGCTTCAAGCAGGCAGTGCACTGTCTCCTGTCACCTTCCCACCCCCCATCTTGACCCTTTTGTATTTATTTCCCCATTAACCTTCAACACCCAACCATTTATTGCTAGTTTCAGGATTTCCTCACCTCTCTTTTCTTATTTCCTATTCTTTTAATCCTTCCTTGTTGAACCAATTGTTATATCCAGTACGCGTGCGTCCAGTTCAACTTTGCTCTTCCATGAGGAGAGAAGAAAGGGAGAAGGAGAAGGAGAAGAGGCTTACAGGTATAACTGTAGCATTTTGTCATCAGAATAGCTCAGTTGGTAGTATGCTCGCCATTTAGCTGTCCATTCTGGCTTGGATTGCTGACGGGATCAAACGTAACCATAAACTGCTGTCCTGGTGCAGTTCCAGCAGGGAAACGCTGCATTTCGGAGCTTGTCTGTCTTTTTGTGTCCAGGACGTAAAGCTGGCTGTCCTGTCTGCATTTAAAGTTGTTGACATTAAAGATGCCATGTTATGTCTGTAAAGAGTAGGCCATCGTGTGCTTGGTCCCTTCCTCAAATGCCATACATTTGGTAATGTTAAAGCGATGTTGACGTTAAGTGAGTTCAAGTTAATGATAAGATCAGGGTTGAAAAGACGAGGAAACTATGTAAAGTAATTTGCATTTGGATAAACCACAGGTGTGATTGGCCAAATGGCTTCCTCCTGTCAAGTCTACATTTTCTTGTAAATGACGAACATCACATGACTTTGTTTCTCATGGTGGTTAACTTGTTTTCCTTTTTTTTAAAGCCCCCTTTTGGATAATCCATTGTTGCCTTCTCTGCGTTTAAGAATGATATTCCTTGTGATCATGTGTGAGACTGACACCACCTCCTTGTGGAAAACAAATAAACGAACAAACAAGTGGTGTGAACGGTTTTTTAAAAAATGTGATTGGTTCTCAGAAGTGAGAATAACAGCTTCGTGTCTGAAGTTCAACTCTTCTCCCCTCCCTGTATTTCAACAAGTAATAACATTAAAAAAAAGTTTCAAAAAGTTTTCAAAAGTTAAAAAAAGAAGAAAAAAGTATTTCCACCTGAAACCCATCACAGTGGTATTTAGAAAAAATCCCAGAGACTAAACAAATCACTAATTATAATAATAATAATCTATCTATAATTCCAGCAATCTCTGTGTGTGTGTGTGTCTGTCTGTTTGTCTGTCTGTCTGTCTGCGACCGCCGGTCCGATATCATTGAAACTTGCCAGGAATATTGCCGGGACCCCGATGTGCCTTTTCGAGGTTTGATATCGATCGGACAAGCAGTCCCAAGTTACGGCCATTTATCTGTCGACCAATGACAAGACACGGTGCTATGACGTCACAAATGACGTCACAATTAATGTTTATTTATTTATTCTTTTTTTTTTTTGCACGATCGACGGTCCGATCTGATTGAAACTTGCCAGGAATATTGCGGGGCCCCGCGATGTGCTTTTCAAGTTTGATATTAATCGGACGAGCGGTTCCCAAGTTACGGCCATTTATCTGTCGACCAATGACAGGACACGGTGCTATGACGTCACGAATGACATCACAATTGATGTTTATTTTATTTATTTGTTTATTTTTTATTATTTCTTTGCACGATTGAAACTTGCCAGGAATATTGCTGGGGACCCGCGGATGTGCCTTTTCGAGGTTTGAGAGAGAGAGAGATAGAGAGGCTGCACATACTGGCACTCACCTACGGGCACGCCCCTACGGGCCCGTACTAGTAATATAAATGAGAATAATATTTATTTGTATGCAGCCTGTGGCTGCTTGGCTGCATCATTATTCTGGGGACGCAACTGTGCCGCTGATGCAGTGCCCCAGTTACCATTAAGCTGGTACTCATTTTGCCGACCTCAGAAGGATGAGACGCTGAGTCAACCCACCTGGTGTTAATTCAACGGTGAACAGAGGCATGAACTCAACATCCAAGGATTTTAAGCCATCCACCTTAACCGTTAAGCCAACACCATGGTATGGTATGGTGTGGTATCCTTACAAGGAACTTCGACGCAGGAGGATGCCATTAGTCCCATCTAAGCCTGCGCTATTATTACCAACCTATGGTTGTTTGTCCGTGCTCTATCCCTTTTTAAATGCCGAGCATCAAGCAAGGGAGCAGCACGGACCATGTTAAAAGTCTTTGTCATGACTCGGCCGGGGTTCAAACTACTGACCCCCAAGACTCAGAGCGGACGCGATAACCACCGAGGCTGGTAAGGTTCACCATGAGTCCTTGGCTTTCTCCATCTCCAACTTGTTTTTTTTTTTCAAAATTATAATTAAAAGTAACTCTTTCCTCTTACAATCCTGTTCTTCATCCATTGTAATACTTAAAAAAAAAAAAATTTAATCAGAGCTTTATCAGCTGCACAAAAATGGAGTAAACTTTGCTTCCACCACATGTAGTCGAGCAGGAAAAGTTAGGTTTTCCCCCCACATTGAAATTGGGGGGTTTCCGTGGGTGAATGAGGGTACTGTGATTGAAAACTGTTTTCTGTTGCCTTGGAAACCGGAGACAGTACGGATGGTTTATGCAGTCGAGCAGTGTTGGCTTCGGGTCGCTTGGAATTACAAATATTTATTTATTTTTTATTCCCTTCGGGGAGGCTGAGCAGTTGATGAAGGGCAGTGAGCGGGAGGATGGTAGAACATCAAGCCCAGCAGTCTCATCTGCAATGTGAAATTTTGTTGTACTTTTTCATGATGTTGCTCCCATCTGAGTGCCTCGTGATGGTGTTATCCCCATGGTTCAAATCCGACATGCTGCGTTGACATGTCAACTTCTTCTTCTCAGATGCAGTGCCTCCTTTCGAGGGTAGGGCTTGAATTGCCAGAAATTTGGTCCAAGTACAAGCGATAACTCGCCTAACGTCAACCAGCAGATGGGATTCTTGGCATAACGTCCATCCGAGTGATGGCACACTTCGTGATGCGACGCCCCGCCTGCGAAGCACCAATCCAACAGTTTACAAGTTGGTTGGGAATCGAACCCAGGATAGACAGCTACACCTTTGCACCATCTTGCCAGAATGCACACTTTTGCTTGCGATTATCAAGGTCCTCCTCAATCGAGGGTGAAAGGGTTAACGATAAAGGATATCGCAAGGTGATTACAGATGAAGGGTGCGGTGTGATGTCAGATATTTTATAAGTCTTGTTCCATTCACCAATGGTTGGTGTGGGTTTGGTTCCAGTGGCTGTTCGTTCTTGCCAAACAGCACCTGGCAAGCACAATGAGTGTGCGAAATAACACTCGGCATTAGATGAGCGAGGACGTCACCCTGGTGTTGCCTGGAAGAAGCTGGTGTTGACTAATTTAGGATTTTTAATTTTATTTAACTTTGCATCCACATTTCACTCGACTGGATTACATGTTGCGTGATGTAATAGGGAGTGTATAGTGAATTGGTTTGCAGTTAAGGATTACTGTGTTGGATAGCCTTCAACTAAGGTTACTGAAGGAGAGAGAGAGAGACAGACAGACAGACAGACATACATTATGAGACACATTATTGGTACATTGAGAGCAGATATATTTAATAGGTCGATTAGGAGAGGTACCGGGAGAGTGCAAGTGTAGTTCCAGCAACCTGTTTGCTCTGAGAAAGACATCTCCCAAGAGCTAACAACCAACAACCCTTAGGGAGGGTTATTCAAGCTAGCATACTAAAGCTTCAGTCTTGGATATGTTGTCTCTTTTGATTAAAGATAAAAATGAAAACATTGTTACGAATCTAAACACATGATGTACATTAGCCCCAAAAGCCCCCAAAATTCATGGTCACAAAAAGCCATGAAAAGCTTGTCAAAACAACACTCATGTGTGGAACTTGGCCCTAGGGCCAACATTCCTGGCCCCTACAATATAAACTTGCTGTTTCTCTATGGAGAAATGCCTTTTCGTATGAAGAGGGGAGAAGGGTGGGGAACCCTTTGTAATAATGCTAAGGACAGGAACTTCAGGCCAAAGTCCAACATACAGTCACACAAAACGTATCAAACCAGAAAGCATCTCAAAATGTAAAGCCTGACCGCGTCCGCTTTGTCCTCTAACTAAACTTGAAAACAACAGCTAACTAGAACGGTACTCGGTAGAGAGCATACCTTTGCCAGGCTGAACAACAGTTCACGTTTTTGGATCTCACTGATAGGCCGGATCTGGATCCGGACCTTAACCAAAGTGTAATTGGCTTGTTCTTCTCACCTACCCAACCGGTCCACCAAGTTTCGTCCGAATCCGTCCATTACTTTTTGAGATATCCTGCTCACAGACAGTCAGAAAAAAACGGGTGAAAACATAACCTTCGCCTACCTTCAGTGACGTAGGTAATAATAATAAAAAAAAATGTTAAATTTATTAATTAATGTTCTCCATATTCTCATAATATAGGTTTGTTGAAAATCTGATGACAAAAGTCAAATCGATACGTGCTGTATAATAAGTGTGCGTGCGTGTGTGCGTGTGTGTCCTCCATAACTCCCAAACTATAAAACTTAGCAGCCTGAAACTTTGCATACATACTACGAAAACTCCAAGGAAGTGCAAGAGTGAAAATTGGGTGTTTGGATTCATGAAAACACCTCTTTTGAAGATGATTAACATACCTTCATGAAAGACATATCCTTGGTCAGCCCAACTTCACCTTGCAGGGGTCTTAGCCACCATTTTGATTCGGCCTACTCAAAAAGCCTTGCCTTGGAACCACGATATATTCTCACGGACTAATTAAAGTGTGGTGGGGTGGGTGGGAGGAGGGAGGGGGAAGGATAAGGGGTGGGTAGGTGGGTGGGAGGGTGCTTTGTCTGGTTTCACAGAGATAACACATACAAATTACACTTTCTTATCTCATGACCGTCAACGATACCGCCCCTCACGGCATACACCACAACAGGACAACTTCACTTTAACAGGTCCTGGTTACAGAAAATGCTCCAACCTACACAAACGTACGGACCGCACAAACCCAACACGCTGCCTTATTCATAATTGAATGGTAATCTTCAGTAAGTCAAGGTTGTCTCCGAGAGAATTGCCATGTCACCATTTTGATTGTCAGTAAAAACCCAGCTGGCTCATTAACGACCATCGAGGTGGAATCAAGTATACATACATGTGATGCAAGTCCATTCATTTGGGTTTGACTCTCGTTCTAGGAGGTCGTTTTGAATGACTGATGGGTACTACCTATGTTTCTCCTGTACGTTCCACTTGAATTAATAAAATGCTTAAAAATATTTGTGTTGACCTATTTCTTTTTCTCCTCTGAGCACCACGATCCCGGGATCCCTTGTTGAAATCTCATATACTGTGTTGATTTGTCTCGTCTCCGAATGCCACTGTCGTTGATGTAAAAGTTGAATCATGTCCTTGCGCTGCATCTGATGTACGCACAAGCTTCTCCATGAGCCTTCGATCACTGTAATCAAAGTTTTTTTTGGTTTTTTTTCCATTTGTCTCCCGCAGTTCTGCTTCTTGAGAAGATATCAAAGGATGACATTACGAATAAGACTTTGAAGATCACAGACTTTGGCCTTGCTCGGGAATGGCACAAGACGACAAAAATGAGCGCAGCGGGGACATATGCTTGGATGGCTCCGGAGGTCATCAAAACGTCGACCTTTTCCAAAGGCAGTGATGTGTGGAGGTGAGATGGGGCAGCACATCGAGAAATAACTTCCTCAACACGGGTTTGAGTTTACCACAATTGTCATGTTTTTGATGGCTTGTGTTGTTGTTTTTAGGAGGTGTGTTGTGGTGTGAGGGCTTGCAGGACGGCCTAGGCCTCGGCCAAGGGGTACACATGCTTGCCTCGAAGCCGTCTGGCCTGGGTTTGAATCTCGGCCCAGCTATAAACTGTCATCCTGGTGTCTCACATGCAGGGTGATTCATCAATGTGTGTGCCATCAAAACTGGGTGCCCTGTCTGCCGACATTAGTTGGTGCACTTTTAAAGATCACACGGTGTCCTTCGCGAAGGCCAAAGAGTCGGCGAGCTATCGCCGGCACACTGGCCAAATTCCAAATTCCTGCCTTAACTACTGCTGTGAAGGCAATGGCGAGCCACCCAGCATAACCTTTGCCATGAAACTGCTTCGGCAGTCCCAACACTGCAACAGGTTATGGTACATCAGAGAGATTGTGGTGTGAGTATGACCATATAATAGCTTCATAAGTTTATAATTTGGTTTTGGCAGACTGGTACGTTGGACAATTGGATAATGGGGTAAAGAGTAAGCTTTCCAAATTTGCAGATGACACAAAACTTGGAGGTAAGGTGGAGAGCATAGAGGGTGGTGATCAGACGCAGGAAAGTATTGATACTTGCATAGATTGGGCAAAAGACTGGCAGATGTAATTTAACCTGAGCAAGTGTAACGTGTTGGAGATGGGAAAGAACAATGAAAATAGAGATTGCAGGATGTAAGGGGTAATTTTGGAGCCTGTCACACAGGAGAAGGATCTGGCGGTGGTAATGGATATGGGAGGTGAGCAGGCAGCACAGTGCCAGGTAGCTAGAGGTAGAGCAAAGTGGGTTTTAGGTTGTATTCGGAGGGGGGTCATTTATAAATCAAAGGAGGTGGTGTTAACATTGTACAGGAATTTTGTGAGGGCCACATCTAGAATATTGTGTGCAGTTTTGGTCATCACAACTCAGGAAGGACATCGATGCCATAGACAAGGTTCAGCGCAGGGCTACGAGATTGATTCCGGGCTTGGCTAGACTCAGCGATGAGGAGTGTTTGAAGGATGACAGGGCTTTATACACTAGAAAGGAGGTGGTTACGAGGAGATATGATAGAGATGTTTAAGATAATGAAAGGTATTGATAAAATAAGTGCAGATGAATTATTCAACAGGGTAGACAGTGATAGGACCAGGGACCATAGCCTGAGAGTAAAGAGCAGAGTTAAGACGGTAGCAAGGAAGGGGACTTTTACTCAGACAGTAGTTAATGCATGGAATGGTCTCCCTGGAAAGGTCGTGGCAGCAGAAAAAAATAGATAAGTTTAAATGAGAATTAGATAGGTACCTGGAAGTTATGGAGATAGAGGGGTATGGGATGTTGATAAGACTTTAAGGTAGTTTGAGCATTGATGGGTGATTGTGCACGTAGTGCTGTTGGTGGGGTCTTGTCAAGGGGGTTGTGTGGTTGATGTTGTGTGTTTTTTTAACCAAGTCCATGCCCCCTCCCCTGAGGGAAGAAAGGGGGGGGGGGACTTAAAAAACCCCCAAAACAAACAAACCAAAATTTTTATTTCATTTATTAAAGACATTTCTTTTGCATTTTCTTCCTTGGATCTTGTGTAGATGGGTTGGTGTGGTGCTCGCGCAGGCACGATGGGCTGAATGGCCTCCACCTGCGTTGGATTTCCTTGTTATTCCTCGTTATCCTTGTCACGTTACCATCACTAGTTGCATGTACAAAATGGTGCAATCTGTGCCCTCCCCGTCCCGTATTTCCCTTTACATTCCCTTGGTGTTCACTCCCCTTCCTCCACCGACTTATCCTTCCATTCCCTTACTCCTCCCCCCCAACCCCACAATCTCAATAATCTGAATATCGTAAAATGGGGAGCCACTATCTGCCATGACCTTTCCTGGGAAAGCCACATTTCAAACCTCGCCTCCAAAGCCAGTCGCCGACTGGGAATCCTCCGTCGTGCAAGGTCCTTCCTCGGCCCACCTGAGCTCCTGACCACTTGCAAAGCTTTTGTCCGCAGCCTGATGGAGTACTGCTCTCCCCTCTGGGCTGGTGCTCCTAATATGCTGCTGCATCAGAGGACTTTTTAATTTCCAAAGATGAAAGAAAGGTGGATGCTCATACATGACCAAGCAAGCTGTTTGTTTTAGTGATGGAGCTGACTTCAGCAAAGGGAATATATACAAATGGACAGATGATGATGTAAGAGGTAAACGAGTGGTGGATTTTATTTGGGTGCTGAGGGCTGGCGACAGATAGGAGTTGAAGAATGTGAGGCATTGTAAAAATAATAAAAAAATAAAAATAAATTCCACAAAGGATCCAAAGTAGAAGAAAAGGATATGGAAGGCTTTGTCTGGCAAGCTACCGGTATCAGCTCACGTCTCGAGTCCAAGTCCCTAAAATATTTGATGATAAGCCTTGTAGAGGTAATGATTGGAAATGGATGCCCACTTATTGCACATCTCCGTTTATCTCCCACCTGGCTAATTTAATTGACTAGTGTCTCTTATTGGATTTTGCATTTCTCAACTAAAAAAATGCAAATTTTATTAAATTCTCGGAAGCAAGCACATTGCCAAGAGTGCAGTAATCAACCCAACGTTCATTCCTCGATTCAGACATTGTTGGTTCGACAGGATGTTGCAGAGGCAGTGCACTTACCTTTGACCTGTCTCGTCTGGGTCTGATTCACGACCCGACGATAAACTGTCGGATTGGTCCTTCGCAGGCAGGGCGTTGCATCACTAAGTACGCCGTTCGGACGGACGTTATTAGCCATGTTAAGCTTGGTGTCTTATCTGCCAGTATTAGTTTGGTGGCCGTTAAAGATCTCGTGTTGCCTTTCGTGAAGAATAAGCAAGTTATTGCCAGCACCCTGAACAATATACAAACTGTTGCTGAAATTACCTCCAGCGAATAGAAGGACAACCTGTCCAGGATTGTAACCCTCGCCAAAGAAACTGCTTCGGCAGAACTGGTACTCAGTGGAGAGAATGGTGCACAAGACTAAGGAAAGACGTGTATTGCATTGTCTGCTGAGATCATCATTTCTATAACAATGAATTCTCACTGTTTCTGGTCGTCTGTTCTTTGCTGGCATTCAATCATGGAAAGCTTATGGTTGTTGTGAGATTGTTAATTTTGATTTTTGGACAGGAAAGCTCATCCTTCCAAATTCTCACCCTTATTGCTGGCAGTTATGGAGTGTTGGTGTGGGAGTTGCTGACGGGAGAGGTACCCTACCGTGGAATCGATGGACTGGCTGTAGCGTACGGTGTCGCTGTGAACAAGCTCACTCTTCCCATCCCAACCACCTGCCCCAAGCCCTTCACTATGCTCATGACTGGTCAGCATTTTAAATATATTTGAAAATACTTTACTTTTGATTTGATGCCATTCAGGGATATCAACTGAAACCACCAGCATTCTTTCCTTCCCTTTTTTTTGTCCCATACTTGTGGAATTCCCTCCACTCTACCTTGTATTCACTTGTGGTAAACCACCTGACAACTTTGGGCTTGGCCACACCAACCAATTTCCTTCAACGTGACGCAGCCGGACAGTCTTGTCATAGAAAATTGGTTGGTGTGGATTTCCAGTCATGTAAGTTGCATGCCTTTGGGCTCTGTCAGATGATAAATCTTACTGGTTGGTAGTTGCTATTCATCTGTCAATGTGGATGTCCTTACGACATGACCGGACGAATGTGCCGCGGCTGAGCCAATCAGAGCAAGCAAGTCTGCCTCGTGCTTTCTTCCCGAACCAAAATGGAGAACTGGACTGAAGAACGTGAGGACGAGCTAATTCAGCCATGGAAGTAAAAGAAACCTGCTTTGTACGATATCACTCCAAAGGCTCTTATAATCATATATCTATGAATAAGGCTCGAAGTGAAAACTATGGTATGTCTTGTGCCATCAATTCCTGATATTATATATGTATATATATATATTATATTGTTGCGGTTCTGCAAAACCGCATGCCTCAAAGGCAATGACACACAACATACAGTGATGCTGAAATTATCTCATTATTCGTGCAGTCAGACCTTCCCCTCATGTCTAATGGGTTAACGGGACAAAGTGCGTTGCATGGGTCTTACAGCTCAGTCTAATTATATCGCTATCTTCCATTCAATCCTGATTTTCATTCCAACCCTTTCCTTTTATCCATGATACAAATCTAAGCAGGCACCGCACCCAGGCAGCCACCCTATGAGAGACTCTCCACCAACACTGAACAGGACGCGCATGGTGCGTCCTTTCATTCGAATCTGCGCGCAGATTTGCAACGGCGCATCACCTTGCTCCACCTTCGCTCACCAGAAGCTCACCACCTCGACCAACAACATCTCCCGCACACAAGAAAAATCACCCCACACCTCCACGCACTCCCGCATCGATGCAAGTTACCACCAAACGAGCGTGCTGCGCGGCCCACGCCACTCGGACCGCGTGGAGTGGGGACGAGCCAAGCATGTTAACAGCACCAACCGCAGCTCGCTGGGGGTGCCCCAAACGGGCATGCGGGACCGACACGACCCTCGTCCAGTCGCCAGAACACGGCCCGGGAGATTGGTGCAGGGCTCCGGGCCGTGTCACGCCGGATGTGCGAATGAGGCCGCTTCCGCCCCAGGAGCCTGGCAGGGCGGGGCTGGCATCCAATGGAAGGGCACGATTCGGATGACGGTGCGTCGCTTCGGGTCGTCGCCCCACCCTTCGCCCGGGGCTTATAAAAGGCGGATCGCGAAGCCGTCCACCCTCTCTCCTCCCTCTCCCCTGCCTTCCTCGCTTTGTCTCTGCCTGTTTGCCACGCCCACTTCTCCGCCTCTCTGCTCCGCCCTCTTTTCACTGCACCTCGTTGTCTCCCTGTCACTGCATCTGCACTCGGGTTGGTATGCGACAGACGTTCTTCCGGACTAGTGCGGGGCACACATTTCCACGAAACACGGCAAAGTGATCAAACAGGAGATAACACGCCGACTCTTAAGGTGGGATCACTCAAGCGGAGCGTCCCCAAAGCGTACTGGGTTTGCGCGGTCGGCCGACCGCGCGGAATTGAGAGGCCATTAGTTCTCATCTGCTCTCCTTCCTTCTGGCTAACTATCTTCATCGGGCGTGTGTGTGTGTGGTGTGGTGTGTGTGTGGTGTGTGTGTGTGTGTGTGTGTGTGTGTGTGTGTGGTGTGGTGTGTGTATATGTCGTGATGGCACCTGTCTTGCTAAGTTAAGATGTAGAAGATATAATGGGATAATCTGCTCTGTGTCTGCTTTTGTAATTGCTTGCTTTTTGTTGGCACCTCACAATTCCTTGCTGTCCTGCTGTACATAATAAATAAACCCATTCACTGTGCAACATACCTTTCCTCGCTAATTGTAAATAAATGCTTTGTAGAGAAATGTTCCAGCTCGTTGTCCTTCATTGTCCAGCATGGTCCGTATCCGAGCCTAGCTGGGACGTTATCCCCAACGATCTGTTTCCTAGCGACGGGTGGTATTTTTTTTCCTGATGAAGCCGGCGAAACGTTGCCGGAGACCGGATCTGTTCTCGCTTTTTTACTCAAATTAGTGGAATAGATCTAGTTTTTTACTTTTGGTTGGAAGTGCGCCACCTTCTTTAAAAATGTGTTTATGTGACACACACACACACACACACCACACACCAACACACACACCACACACACACACACAACACACATATTGTTGCGGGCCAGGGGTTGGGTGAGAAGACCACCAGGGGGAGAGCATCTCGGGTTCCCACCAGACTCCGTGAATTGCAGGCCATCGTATACGGATAATTCCGTGACGCGGCGGGTCGCTAACCGACCGTGAATGCCAATAACTCAACCACGTGACTTAGGGTCCTCCATCTAGTTAATCCGGTTATCTAAAAATAACAAAGTGATCTAATTACTGGGTGTACGCTTTCCGAACATCCTTGGTACGCTTTCCGAACCGGATCACTTTACCAGATCAGATGCAGTCGAGCGACACTGACAAGGATGTATCTGCGAAAAGGAACGTATCGTTGGGAATAAAGCCCCGTCCTGGCTAGGTTAGGATACGAACCATGCTGGATCAATGAAAGAAAAGACAAAAACGAGCTGGGAACATTTCTACAAAGGGATTTATTAACAGGCAGGTGAGGAAAGGTTTGTGGCACAGTGAATATAGCTTTTATTGTTGTCTGTAAGCAGGAACAGGAAGAAATGTGAAAGGTGCGGCAATAATACAAGCAACTTACAAAAGCAGACACAGAGCAGAGTTATCCCGATATAATTCTTCCACAATCTTAACTTAAGCGAGGACAGGCGCCATGACACACACACACACACACACACACACACACACACACACACACACACACACACACACACACATCCCGATGAAGAGGCATTGACGAAGAGAAAAAGGAGGAGAGGAGATGAGGCTAACGGTCTCAATACCTTGCACGATTGCCCGACTGTACCACCAATACGTTTTAGGGGGGATGCTCCGCTGGGCGATACCTCCCTGACAGCTGGCACATGTTCTCCCGCTTCGTGGCACTTCGTGCAGCTGGCGTCTGTCCAGAGAATGAGATGCGACCGTCAGGCGTGAAGGGAGGGACTTGGGTGGAGCCAGCAGCGAGTGGGTGGAGAAAGGCGGAGTCCGAAGCAAGTGGGCGGAGGGGCAGACAGGATCAGGTGGGTGGGTGGAGTCAGCGACGAGGCGTTGAAGAAAGGGCGGAATCAGCAAGCCAGTGGGTGGAGAAGGCGGAGTCAGCAAGCAGGTCAGTGAAGAAGGGCTGGTGGAGAAGGCGAGTTGGAGATCCAGCGCGTGAGAGAGAGAGACGGACGGACAGCTTCGCGATCCGCCTTTTATAAACCCCGCGGTGCAGGGTGGGGGCGCCACCCGAAGCGGTGTCGTCGCCTAAATCAGGTGCTCTGATTGGCCCCGGCCACAGTGCGGTCCGGCTGTGATGGCTGGAAGCGGCTCCACTCCACTTCCGGCAAGATGGTTCCAGGCTTTGGAATCATCTCGCACCGAACCCCGTGATATGAATCGCCTTGCACCGAACCCCGTGATATGAATCGCCTTGCACCGAACGCAAAAAAAACCAGAACGCCGCCGTGATTGATGAAATTCAATCCTTGCATTCTGACCGTGATAGTGGAGATCTCCTCATGATTCTAGTAAAGGAGAATTGAGAAAATTAGTTTGGAATATCTGCGGATCCGGAACGCCCGTGATATGAATCGCTTGCACCGAACCCCGTGATATGAATGCCGCCTTTGCACTGTGATCGACCTGCGAAACCCCAGTGATATGGATCGCCTTGCACGAACCCCGTGATATGGAATCGCCTTGCAAAGCAACCAATATGCAGCCGCACCCCCGTGATATGAATCTTGCACTGACGCGAACCCGTGAATATGATCGCCTTGACACCGAACCCGTGATATGAATCCCTTGCACCGAACCCCGTGTATGAATCGCCTTGCACCGAACCCCGTGATATGAATCGCCTTGCACCGAACCCGTGATATGAATCGCTTGCACCAAACCCCTGTGATAATGAATCGCCTTGCACAAACCCCGTGATATGAATCGCCTTGCAACAGACCGAACCCGTGATATGAATCGCTTTGCACCGAACCCCGATGATATGAATCGCCTTGCACCGAACCCATGATATGAATCGCCTTGCACCGAACCGAACC
>CM068960.1:122758307-122768687 GCA_035128595.1 Eptatretus atami | reverse complement strand
CTTCACCTACCCAACCGGTCCACCAAGTTTCGTCCGAATCCGTCCATTACTTTTTGAGATATCCTGCTCACAGACAGTCAGAAAAAAACGGGTGAAAACATAACCTTCGCTACCTTTCAGTGACGTAGGTAATAATAATAAAAAAAATGTTAAATTTATTAATTAATGTTCTCCATATTCTCATAATATAGGTTTGTTGAATCTTGATGACAAAAGTCAAATCGATACGTGCTGTATAATAAGTGTGCGTGCGTGTGTGCGTGTGTGTCCTCCATAACTCCCAACTATAAAACTTTAGCAGCCTGAAACTTTGCATACATACTACGAAAACTCCAAGGAAGTGCAAGAGTGAAATTGGGTGTTTGGATTCATGAAAAACCTCTTTGAAGATGATTAACATACCTTCATGAAAGACATATCCTTGGTCAGCCCAACTTCACCTTGCAGGGGTCTTAGCCACCATTTTGATTCGGCCTACTCAAAAAGCCTTGCCTTGGAACCACGATATATTCTCACGGACTAATTAAAGTGTGGTGGGGTGGGTGGAGGGGGAGGGGGAAGGATAAGGGGTGGGTAGGTGGGTGGGAGGGTGCTTTGTCTGGTTTCACAGAGATAACACATACAAATTACACTTTCTTATCTCATGACCGTCAACGATACCGCCCCTCACGGCATACACCACAACAGGACAACTTAACTTTAACAGGTCTGGTTACAGAAAATGCTCCAACCTACACAAACGTACGGACCGCACAACCAACACGCTGCCTTATTCATAATTGAATGGTAATCTTCAGTAAGTCAAGGTTGTCTCCGAGAGAATTGCCATGTCACATTTTGATTGTCAGTAAAAACCCAGCTGGCTCATTAACGACCATCGAGTGGAATCAAGTATACATACATGTGATGCAAGTCCATTCATTTGGGTTTGACCTCTCGTTCTATAGAGGTCGTTTTGAATGACTGATGGGTACATACCTATGTTTCTCCTGTACGTTCACTTGAATTAATAAAATGCTTAAAAATATTTGTGTTGACCTATTTCTTTTTCTCCTCTGAGCACCACGATCCCGGATCCCTTGTTGAAATCTCATATACTGTGTTGATTTGTCTCGTCTCCGAATGCCACTGTCGTTGATGTAAAAGTTGAATCATGTCCTTGCGCTGCATCTGATGTACGCACAAGCTTCTCCATGAGCCTTCGATCACTGTAATCAAAGTTTTTTTTGGTTTTTTTTCCATTTGTCTCCCGCAGTTCTGCTTCTTGAGAAGATATTCAAAGGATGACATTACGAATAAGACTTTGAAGATCACAGACTTTGGCCTTGCTCGGGAATGGCACAAGACGACCAAAATGAGCGCAGGGGGACATATGCTGGATGGCTCCGGAGGTCATCAAAACGTCGACCTTTTCCAAAGGCAGTGATGTGTGGAGGTGAGTGGGGCAGCACATCGAGAAATAACTTCCTCCACACGGGTTTGAGTTTACCACAATTGTCATGTTTTTGATGGCTTGTGTTGTTGTTTTTAGGAGGTGTGTTTGTGGTGTGAGGGCTTGCAGGACGGCCTAGGCCTCGGCCAGGGGTACCAATGCTTGCCTCGAAGCCGTCTGGCCTGGGTTTGAATCTCGGCCCAGCTATAAACTGTCATCCTGGTGTCTCACATGCAGGGTGATTCATCAATGTGTGTGCCATCAAAACTGGGTGCCCTGTCTGCCGACAATTAGTTGGTGCACTTTTAAAGATCACACGGTGTCCTTCGCGAAGGCCAAAGAGTCGGCGAGCTATCGCCGGCACACTGGCCAAATTCCAAATTCCTGCCTTAACTACTGCTGTGAAGGCAATGGCGAGCCACCCAGCATAACCTTTGCCATGAAACTGCTTCGCAGTCCCAACACTGCAACAGGTTATGGTACATCAAGAGATTGTGGTGTGAGTATGACCATATAATAGCTTCATAAGTTTATAATTTGGTTTTGGCAGACTGGTACGTTGGACAATTGGATAATGGGGTAAAGAGTAAGCTTTCCAAATTTGCAGATGACACAAAACTTGGAGGTAAGGTGGAGAGCATAGAGGGTGGTGATCAGACGCAGGAAAGTATTGATATTTGCATAGATTGGGCAAAAGACTGGCAGATGTAATTTAACCTGAGCAAGTGTAACGTGTTGGAGATGGGAAAGAACAATGAAAATAGAGATTGCGATGGTAAGGGGTAATTTTTGGAGCGTGTCACACAGGAGAAGGATCTGGCGGTGGTAATGGATATGGGAGGTGAGCAGGCAGCACAGTGCCAGGTAGCTAGAGGTAGAGGCAAATGGGTTTTAGGTTGTATTCGGAGGGGGGTCATTTATAAATCAAAGGAGGTGGTGTTAACATTGTACAGGAATTTTGTGAGGGCCACATCTAGAATATTGTGTGCAGTTTTGGTCATCACAACTCAGGAGGACATCGATGCCATAGACAAGGTCAGCGCAGGGCTACGAGATTGATTCCGGGCTTGGCTAGACTCAGCGATGAGGAGTGTTTGAAGGGACAGGGTTTATACACTAGAAAGGAGGTGGTTACGAGGAGATATGATAGAGATGTTTAAGATAATGAAAGGTATTGATAAAATAAGTGCAGATGAATTATTCACAGGGTAGACAGTGATAGGACCAGGGACCATAGCCTGAGAGTAAAGAAGCAGAGTTAAGACGGTAGCAAGGAAGGGACTTTTACTCAGACAGTAGTTAATGCATGGAATGGTCTCCCTGGAAAGGTCGTGGCAGCAGAAAAAAATAGATAAGTTTAAATGAGAATTAGATAGGTACCTGGAAGTTATGGAGATAGGGGGTATGGGGATGTTTGATAAGACTTTAAGGTAGTTTGAGGCATTGATGGGTGATTGTGCACGTAGTGCTGTTGGTGGGGGTCTTGTCAAGGGGGTTGTGTGGTTGATGTTTGTGTGTTTTTTTAACCAAGTCCATGCCCCCTCCCCTGAGGGAGGAAAAGGGGGGGGGGGACTTAAAAACCCCAAAACAACAAACCAAAATTTTATTTCATTATTAAAGACATTTCTTTTGCATTTTCTTCCTTGGATCTTGTGTAGATGGGTTGGTGTGGTGCTCGCGCAGGCACGATGGGCTGAATGGCCTCCACCTGCGTTGGATTTCCTTGTTATTCCTCGTTATCCTTGTCACGTTACCATCACTAGTTGCGTGTACAAAATGGTGCAATCTGTGCCCTCCCCGTCCCGTATTTCCCTTTACATTCCCTTGGTGTTCACTCCCCTTCCTCCACCGACTTATCCTTCATCCCTTACTCCTCCCCCCCAACCCCACAATCTCAATAATCTGAATATCGTAAAATGGGGAGCCACTATCTGCCATGACCTTTCCTGGGAAAGCCACATTCAAACCTCGCCTCCAAAGCCAGTCGCCGACTGGGAATCCTCCGTCGTGCAAGGTCCTTCCTCGGCCCACCTGAGCTCCTGACCACTTGCAAAGCTTTTGTCCGCAGCCTGATGGAGTACTGCTCTCCCCTCTGGGCTGGTGCTCCTATATGCTGCTGCATCAGAGGACTTTTAATTTCCAAAGATGAAAGAAAGGTGGATGCTCATACATGACCAAGCAAGCTGTTTGTTTTAGTGATGGAGCTGACTTCAGCAAAGGGAATATATACAAATGGACAGATGATGATGTAGAGAGGTAAACGAGTGGTGGATTTTATTTGGGTGCTGAGGGCTGGCGACAGATAGGAGTTGAAGAATGTGAGGCATTGTAAAAATAATAAAAAATAAAAATAAATTCCACAAAGGATCCAAAGTAGAAGAAAAGGATATGGAAGGCTTTGTCTGGCAAGCTACCGGTATCAGCTCACGTCTCGAGTCCAAGTCCCTAAAATATTTGATGATAAGCCTTGTAGAGGTAATGATTGGAAATGGATGCCCACTTATTGCACATCTCCGTTTATCTCCCACCTGGCTAATTTAATTGACTAGTGTCTCTTATTGGATTTTGCATTTCTCAACTAAAAAAATGCAAATTTTATTAAATTCTCGGAAGCAAGCACATTGCCAAGAGTGCAGTAATCAACCCAACGTCATCCTCGATTCAGACATTGTTGGTTCGACAGGATGTTGCAGAGGCAGTGCACTTACCTTTGACCTGTCTCGTCTGGGTCTGATTCACGACCCGACGATAAACTGTCGGATTGGTCCTTCGCAGGCAGGGCGTTGCATCACTAATACGCCGTTCGGACGGACGTTATTAGCCATGTTAAGCTTGGTGTCTTATCTGCCAGTATTAGTTTGGTGGCCGTTAAAGATCTCGTGTTCCTTTCGTGAGAATAAGCAATGTTATGCCAGCACCCTGAACAATATACAAACTTGTGCTGAAATTACCTCCAGCGAATAGAAGGACAACCTGTCAGGATTGTAACCCTCGCCAAAGAAACTGCTTCGGCAGAACTGGTACTCAGTGGAGAGATGGTGCACAGCACTAAGGAAAGACGTGTATTGCATTGTCTGCTGAGATCATCATTTCTATAACAATGAATTCTCACTGTTTCTGGTCGTCTGTTCTTTGCTGGCATTCAATCATGGAAAGCTTATGGTTGTTGTGAGATTGTTAATTTTGATTTTTGGACGGAAAGCTCATCCTTTCCAAATTTCCCCTTATTGCTGGCAGTTATGGAGTGTGGTGTGGGAGTTGCTGACGGGAGAGGTACCCTACCGTGGAATCGATGGACTGGCTGTAGCGTACGGTGTCGCTGTGAACAAGCTCACTCTTCCCATCCCAACCACCTGCCCCAGCCCTTCACTATGCTCATGACTGGTCGCATTTTATATATTTTGAAAATACTTTACTTTTTATTTGATGCCATTCAGGGATATCAACTGAAACCACCAGCATTTTTCCTTCCTTTTTTTTGTCCCATACTTGTGGAATTCCCTCCACTCTACCTTGTATTCACTTGTGGTAAACCACTGACAACTTTGGGCTTGGCCACACCAACCAATTTCCTTCAACGTGACGCAGCCGGACAGTATTGTCATAGAAAATTGGTTGGTGTGGATTTCCAGTCATGTAAGTTGCATGCCTTTGGGCTCTGTCAGATGATAAATCTTACTGGTTGGTAGTTGCTATTCATCTGTCAATGTGGATGTCCTTACGACATGACCGGACGAATGTGCGCGGCTGAGCCAATCAGAGCAAGCATAGTCTGCCTCGTGCTTTCTTCCCGAACCAAAATGGAGAACTGGACTGAAGAACGTGGGCGAGCTAATTCAGCCATGGAAGTAAAAAGAACCTGCTTTGTACGATATCACTCCAAAGGCTCTTATATCATATATCTATGAATAAGGCTCGAAGTGAAAACTATGGTATGTCTTGTGCCATCAATTCCTGATATTATATATGTATATATATATATTATATTGTTGCGGTTCTGCAAAACCCATGCCTCAAAGGCAATGACACACAACATACAGTGATGCTGAAATTATCTCATTATTCGTGCAGTCAGACCTTCCCCTCATGTCTAATGGGTTAACGGGACAAAGTGCGTTTGCATGGGTCTTACAGCCAGTCTAATTATATGCTATCTTCCATTCAATCCTGATTTTCATTCCAACCCTTTCCTTTTATCCATGATACAAATCTAAGCGAGCACCGCACCCAGGCAGCCACCTATGAGAGACTCTCCACCAACACTGAACAGGACGCGCATGGTGCGTCCTTTCATTCGAATCTGCGCGCAGATTTGCAACGCGCATCACTTGCTCCACCTTCGCTCACCAGAAGCTCACCACCTCGACCAACAACATCTCCCGCACACAAAGAAAAATCACCCCACACTCCACGCACTCCCGCATCGATGCAAGTTACCACCAAACGAGCGTGCTGCGCGGCCCACGCCACTCGGACCGCGTGGAGTGGGACGAGCCAAGCATGTTAACAGCACAACCGCAGCTCGCTGGGGTGCCCCAAACGGGCATGCGGACCGACACGACCCTCGTCCAGTCGCCAGAACACGGCCCGGGAGATTGGTGCAGGGCTCCGGGCCGTGTCACGCCGGATGTGCGAATGAGGCCGCTTTCCGCCCAGGAGCCTGGCAGGGCGGGGCTGGCATCCAATGGAAGGGCACGATTCGGATGACGTGTGCGTCGCTTCGGGTCGTCGCCCCACCCTTCGCCCGGGGCTTATAAAAGGCGGATCGCGAAGCCGTCCACCCTCTCTCCTCCTCTCCCTGCCTTCCTCGCTTTGTCTCTGCCTGTTTGCCACGCCCATCTTCTCCGCCTCTCTGCTCCGCCCTCTTTTCACTGCACCTCGTTGTCTCCCTGTCACTGCATCTGCACTCGGGTTGGTATGCGACAGACGTTCTTCCGGACTAGTGCGGGGCACACATTTCACGAAACACGGCAAAGTGATCAAACAGGAGATAACACGCCGACTCTTAAGTGGGATCACTCAAGCGGAGCGTCCCCAAAGCGTACTGGGTTTGCGCGGTCGGCCGACCGCGCCAGGAATTGAGAGGCCATTAGTTCTCATCTGCTCTCCTTCCTTCTGGCTAACTAATCTTCATCGGGCGTGGTGTGTGTGGTGGTGTGTGTGTGTGTGTGTGTGTGTGTGTGTGTGTGTTGTGTGTGGTGTGTTTGTGTGTATATTGTACGTGATGGCACCTGTCTTAGCCTAAGTTAAGATCGAGAAGATATAATGGGATAAGTCTGCTCTGTGTCTGCTTTTTGTAAATTGCTCTTCTTTTGTTGCACCTCACAAATTCCTTGCTGTCCCTGCTGTACATAATAATAAACCCCTTCACTGTGCAACATACCTTTCCTCGCTAATTGTAAATAAATGCTTTGTAGAGAAATGTTCCCAGCTCGTTGTCCTTCATTGTCCAGCATGGTCCGTATCCGAGCCTAGCTGGGACGTTATCCCCCAACGATCTGTTTCCTAGCGACGGGTGGTATTTTTTTTCCTGATGAAGCCGGCGAACGTTGCCGGAGACCGGATCTGTTCTCGCTTTTTTACTCAAATTAGTGAATAGATCTAGTTTTTTACTTTTGGTTGGAGAGTGCCGCACCTTCTTTAAAAATGTGTTTTATGTGCAACAACACACACACACACCACACACACACAACACACACACACACACACACACACACACACACATATTGTTGCGGGCCAGGGGTTGGGTGAGAAGACCACCAGGGGGGAGAGCTATCTCGGGTTCCCACCAGACTCCGTGAATTGCAGCCATCGTATACGGATAATTCCGTGACGCGGCGGGTCGCTAACCGACCGTGAATGCCAATAACTCACCACGTGACTTAGGGTCCTCCTCTAGTTAATCCGGTTATCAAAAATAACAAAGTGATCTAATTACTGGGTGTACGCTTTCCACTCCTGGTACGCTTGTCCGAACCGGATCACTTTACCAGATCAGATGCAGTCGAGCGACACTGACAAGGATGTACCCGGAAAAGGAACGTATCGTTGGGAATAAAGCCCGCTGGCTAGGTTAGGATACGACCATGCTGGATCAATGAAGAAAAGACAAAAACGAGCTGGAACATTTCTACAAGGGATTTATTAACAGGCAGGGAGGAAAGGTTTGTGGCACAGTGAATATAGCTTTATTGTTGTCTGTAAGCAGGAACAGGAAGAAATGTGAAGGTGCGCAATAATACAAGCAACTTACAAAAGCAGACACAGAGCAGAGTTATCCGATATAATTCTTCCAATCTTAACTTAAGCGAGGACAGGCCATGCACACACACACACACACACACACACACAACACACACACACACACACACACACACACACATCCCGATGAAGAGGCATGAGTAAGAGAAAAAGGAGAGAGGAGATGAGGCTAACGTCTCAATACCTTGCACGATTGCCGCACTGTACCACCAATACGTTTTAGGGGGATGCTCCGCTGGGCGATACCTCCCTGACAGCTGGCCAGTTCTCCGCTTCGTGGCACTTCGTGCAGCTGCGTCTGTCCAGAGAATGAGAGCGACCGTCAGGCGTGAAGGGAGGGACTTGGGTGGAGCCAGCAGCGAGTGGGTGGAGAAAGGCGGAGTCCGAAGCAAGTGGGCGGAGGGGCAGACAGGATCAGGTGGGTGGGTGGAGTCAGCGACGAGGCGTGAAGAAGGGCGGAATCAGCAAGGCGAGTGGGTGGAGAAGGCGGAGTCAGCAGCAGGGTCGTGAAGAAGGCTGGTGGAGAAGGCGAGTTGGAGATCCAGCGCGTGAGAGGAGAGAGACGGACAGCTTCGCGATCCGCCTTTTATAAACCCGCGGTGCAGGGTGGGGGGCGCACCCGAAGCGGTGTCGTCGCCTAAATCGGTGCTCTTATTGGCCCGGCCACATGCGGCCGGCTGTGATGGCGGAAGCGGCTCCACTCCACTTCCGGCAAGATGGTTCCAAGGCTTGGAATATCTCGACCGAACCCCGTGATATGAATCGCCTTGCACCGAACCGTGATATGAATCGCCTTGCACCGAACCCGTGATATGAATTCCCTTGCACCGAACCCGTAATGAATCTCCTGCACGAACTCCGTGATATGAATCGCCTTGCACCGAACCCGTGATATGAATCGCCTTGCACGAACCCCATGTATTACCTTGCACGAACCCCGTGATATGAATGCCTTGCACCGACGAAATGCCTGACCGAATCCCGTGATATGAATCGCCTTGCACCGAACCCCGTGATATGAATCTCCTTGCACCGAACCCCGTGATATGAATCGCCTTGCACGAACCCTGATATGATCGCCTTGCACCGAACCCTGATATGAATCGCCTTGCACCAAACCCCGTGATATGAATCGCCTTGCAACAAACCCCGTGATATGAATCGCCTTGCACCGAACCCCATGATATGAATCGCCTTGCACCGAACCCCGTGATATGAATCGCCTTGCACCGAACCCATACTATGGATCGCCTTGCACCGAACCCCGTGATATGAATCGCCTTGCACGACCCCATGATATGAATCGCCTTGCACCGAACCCCTGATATAATCGCCTTGCCACCGACCCCATGATATGAATCGCCTTGCACCGAAACCCACTGATAGGATCGCCTTGCACCGAACCCCGTGATATGAATCGCTTGACCGAACCCATGATCATGGATCGCCTTGCACCCGAAACCCCGTGATATGAATCGCCTTGCACCGAACCCGTGATATAAATCGCCTTGCACCGAACCCCGTGATATGAATCGCCTGCACCCGAACCCATGATATGAATCGCCTGCACCGAACCCCGTGATTGAATCGCCTTGCCGCGACCCATGATTATGGATCGCCTTGCACCGAACCCCTGATATGAATGCCTTGCACCGAACCCCATGTATAAATCGCTTGCACCGAACCCCGTGATGAATCTCCTTGCACCGACCCCGTGATATGAATCGCCTTGCACCGAACTCCATGATATGATCGCCTTGCACCGAACCCCGTTGATATGAATCGCCTTGCCACGAACCCCCGTGATATGAATCGCCTTGCAACCGAACTCCTGATATGAATCGCCTTGCACCGAACCCCGTGATATGAATCGCCTTGCCACCAAACCCATGATATGAATCGCCTTGCACCAAACCCCGTGATATTGAATCGCCTTGCAACAAACCCCGTGATATGAATCGCCTTGCACCGAACCCCATGATATGAATCGCCTTGCACCGAACCCGTGATATAATCGCCTTGCACCGAACCCCACGATATGATTCGCCCTCTGCACCGAACCCCGTGATATGATCGCCTTGCACCGAACCCACATGATATGAATCGCCTTGCACCCGACCCCGTGATATGAATCGCCGTTGCACCGAACCCGTGATATGAATCGCCTTGCACGAACCCCGGTACTTGATGCCTTGCACCGAACCCGTGATATGAATCCCTTGCACCGAACCCCGTGATATAATCGCCTTGCACCGAACCCCATGATATGAATCGCCTTGCACCGAACCCGTGATAGAATCTCCTTGCACGGAAACCCCGTTGATTGAATCGTCCCTTGCACCGAAACTCCATGATATCGAATCGCCTTGCCACCGAACCCCGTGATATGAATCGCCTTGCACCGAACCCGATTGCATAATGAAGTCGCCTGCACCGAACTCCATGATATGAATCGCCTTGCCCACGAACTCCATGCTATGAATCGCCTTGCACCGAACTCCATGATATGAATCGCCTTGCACCGAACCCCGTGATATGAATCGCCTGCACCGAACTCCATGATATGAATCGCCTTGCACCGAACCCTGTGCCGTGCCCCGGCGACCCGCGGTTGGAGCTGATCAATGTGCCTGCTCCGTGGTGCGCCACACGGCCCGAGCGATCCGGCCGCACAGCATGCCTCTGCC
>CM068960.1:122739198-122749261 GCA_035128595.1 Eptatretus atami | reverse complement strand
CCACCTGAAAAGGAAGAACCCTATTGATTTTGGGCGTGGCCGGATCCAAGATGGCCGACTGGGGTGGTCATCTTGAAAAAAATATTTTTTTGTAATAAATGGAAAACCGCTTATCTGATTTCAATTATTTTTGGTTACTACGTTCCTCACCCCTGGGGAACTTTTTCGAGATGATGACCAAATGGTGTCTTGTTTCCAATTCACCTCCCTCATTATCTGGAATATGTATGACCTTTTTCATTCAATGGCGGGGGATTCCCCATCTCTGATGGTATATTTATTTTTTTACTCCTGGCATTGGGTGTCAGCTTTTCTCTGCACTTTGCCCATTTCCAATGTTACACAAGATGTTTTCAGTGAAATTCTGCACATGCATCTGATATTTTTTACAGTGAGTTTGGAAGTTGGACATCATCACTATTCTTTCCTTCTTCGGAAGGATGTAAAAATAGATTTTGAATATTGTTCAAAATTGTTTTTGTATCTTTTAACCAATGACAAACAATTTGTGTCACTTTGCCTTGCAGGGTGCGTTTATCCCCACACTTTTCGGTGGGCGGTGGGGGAGGGATATTGTAATTGGGTCTGTCTGTCCATCACGTTATCTCCCAAACGGTTGTGCAGAAATTCACCAAACTTGGGAGTTGCAGTGTCATTCAAAACTATTTACCTCCCCTCCAAAGTTTTCACATTTTTATGCCACCTGAGTTTATTTCATAATGCTTTCAAATCAAACTTGATATGTAGTCTTCACAAAGTACTCCAAAAGTGATTGTGAAAGCTAAAAATGTTTGAAAGGTTCCCAAGTAAGTGTAATGGGTTGCACCTGTATGTAATCAGTGGTTTAACTTCACAATGAAGCTCCTCCACTTATCTAAGGAGTTTTTGAGGTGCAACTCACTTGGTCAACCAACAAGGCAAACATGAAGACCAAGGAGCAAGTGGTAGAGAAGTACCGTTCAGGAGAGTGTTATAAGAAGATTTCAAAGTCACTCATTATCTATTTGAGTACGGTGAAATCCATCATTAGGAAGAGGAAGACGTATCATACCACCGAGACTCTACCCAGATCAGGTCGACCATCCAAACTCATCAGCCGGGCAAGCAGGAAACTGGTTTGGGATGTCACTGTAAATCCAACAATGACTTTGACAGATCTCTCAGGCTCTTTGTCCGAGATGGGGGTCGGTGTTTATAAATTAACAATATCCCGCTCCCTTCGCAAAGCTGGCCTCGAACAACAGGTGGCAAAAAGAAGCCATTACTGAAAAAAACTACTAAAAGCTCATATGGAGTTTGCGATAAAGCATCGTAATGATACTGCAGTGTTGTTGAGAAAAGTTTTGTCGTCAGACGGGACAAAAATTGAACTTTGTGGTCTAAATTCAAAGCATGACATCTGGTGCAAACTGAACACTGCGTCACCCAGCCAATACCATCAATACTGTCAAGCATGATGGTGGCAGCATCATGTTATGGGGCTGCTTTTCATCAGCAAGGACTGGCGAGCTTGTCAGGAAAGAAGGGACAATGGACGGTGCAAAGTACAGGAGAATCCTTGATGAAAACCTGTTTGAGTCAGCCATGAATCTGAAACTGGGTAGGAGATTCACATTTGGGTCAGACAACGATCCAAAGCACAAAGATAAAGCCACACTGGAGTGGCTGAATATGAAGTAAATAAATGTTCTTGAGTGGCCCAGTCAAAGTCCTCCCTTGAATTCAATTGAACATGTATGGCGAGACTTCAAGATTGAAGTCCATCGACGATCTCCATCAAAGTTGGCAGAACTCGAGCAATTTTCACGTGAAGAATGGGCAAAGGTGACACCATCTCTCAGTGCAAAGCTGGTAGAGACCTGCCCAAAAAGACTCATCACAGTCATTGCTGTAAAAGGTTCTTACACCAAGTACTGACCGAAGGGGGCTGAATACTTTAACAACCAGTGAATTTTGATTTGTACATGTTTTTTTTACAGGTATTCCTGACGTGTAACCTCCTTCAACTAAAACAGTGTTTCGTTTGATCTCTTTAGTTGTGAATAAATAAGTTCATTTGGAAAAATTGTTTCTACATAATTCGAAATTCATGTAATTGTGGCATTATTGGTAGGGGGTGAATACTTTTGCAGGCCACTGTATGACCACCACATGGCAAGAAGGTTCAAGGGCAGTATCACTTTGGCTCTGCCCCCTGGGGTGGGGTCCCCCACCAAGGTCAAATACCAAAAAATGCAATTATGGGTTAAAAACATTTTTCATGAAACTTTGTATCTGGAGGGGAGTACGGGTGGAGAGCAGAAGAGGTTGGGTCTTTAAATCTTTATATCCCAGATGTGATTTGGGTGGGATTGTCAATGCACAAGCTAGAAAAAGAGACCTTGAGTGCCACTGTCTGAAAACAAAACTTGTGGGCACGAGCTATGACTTGCAGGAACAAGCTGCTTAACTTATAACCCACTGCTCTCAAGTACAAAACAGAAAGACAATAGCAAAGTATATTGGTCAGTTGCGTAATGCTTACTGATTACATGTGTTCAGAGGCTGTCTTTATATTACATACGCTAATTGATGCAATCCATCTCTCCCCTCCCCCCTTTTCCCAAAACCTCTTTGTCAACCACTCTTGACTATCTCCTTCCCGCTCTGTCAGTGAAATCTTCATTTTCACTCTTTTCTATTACGAGTACACCCTCCTCTTTTCGGGCATGTTATTATCCTCTCTGGGGTACATAGACTACAGGAGATCTATGTTTTGGTCTGTTCGGCTGTGGGGTACACTATGAGCATATGCCTCAAGAACATTGGGTTTCCTCCCTTTCAGATTCCTGGTGTTGGCTTAATGGTTCGGGTGGCAGGCTTGGGATCCTTAGGTCCTGAGTTCAAATCCTGCTTTGTCGTTGAATTAATAGCAGGTGGGGTTGACTCGGCCTGTCATCCTTCCGAGGTCGGCAAAATGAGTTCCAGCATGCTGGTATCCTGTGTCGGAGTGGTGACCCGTCCAGGATTGTGCTCAATAGCCCAGGAGACTGCGTTGGCAGCACCAACACTTGTGCAGAGTATGATCCCAATGGAATGGAATGGAATGTTAAACGGCAGTAACTACTGTTTAAAAAGGTAATCACACGTGTTTATGGTTTATACACTGATGAGCCAAAACATTATGACCACTGACAGGTGAAGTGAATAACATTGATTATCTTGTTACAATGGCACCTGTCAAGGGGTGGGTTATATGAGGCAGCAAGTGAACAGTCAGTTCTTGAAGTTGATGTGTTGGATGCAGGAGAAATGAGCAGGAGTAAAGACCTGAGCGACTTTGACAAGGGCCCAATTGTTATGGCCAGACGACTGGGTCAGAGCATCCCTGAAATGGCAAGGCTTGTGGGGTGCTCCCGGTCAGCAGTGGTGAGTACCTACCGACAGTGGTCCGAGGAGGGATAAACCACAAAGCAGCGACAGGGTGTTGGGCGCCCAAGGCTCATCGATGTGCGAGGGCAACGAAGGCTATCCCGTCTGGTCCGAACCGACAGAAGGTCTACTGTGGCACAAGTCACAGAAAATTTTAATGGTGGTCACGGGAGGAATGTGTCACAATCCACAGTGCATCGCACTCTGATGCGTATGGGGCTGCGTCGCTGCAGACCGGTCAGAGTGCCCATGATGACCCTTGCCCACCATTGAAAGCGCCTACAATGGGCACGCGAGCGTCAGAACTGGACCTTGGAGCAGTGGAAGAAGGTCGCCTGGTCCGATGAGTCCCGGTTTCTTTTAGATCACGTGGATGGCCGTGTACGTGTGCGCCGTTTACCTGGGGAAGTGATGGCACCAGGATGCACTGTGCGAAGATGACAAGCCGGTGGAGGGAGTGTGATGTGGGGTGGGCAATGAGGGCAATGTTCAAGTGGGAAATGTTCTGCTGGGAAACCCTGGGTTCGGCCATTCATGTGGACGTCAATTTGACACGTGTCACCTACCTAAACATCGTTGCAGACCAGGTACACCCCTTCATGGCAATGGTATTCCCTGATGGCAGTGGCCTCTTTCAGCAGGAAAATGCACCCTGCCACACCGCACTCATTGTTCGGGAATGGTTTGAGGAACATGATGAAGTGTTCACGATGTTGCACTGGCTTCCAAATTCTCCAGATCTCAATCCGATTGAGCATCTGTGGGATGTGCTGGACCGACAAGTCCGATCTACGGCGGCTCCACCTCGCAACTTGCAGGACTTTAAGGATCTACTGCTAATGTTTTGTTGCCAGATACCACAGGACACTTCAGGGGTCTTGTAGAGTCCATGCCTCGGCGGGTTCAGCACTGTTTTGGTGGCACACGGAGGACCAACAGTATATTTGTCAGGTGGTCATAATGTTTTGGCTCATCGGTGTAAATTATTTTTTTTCCTTCCGGTAGGGGCGCCCCACGACACGCCACGGGTGTGTTCCATTACCAATCAACTTGTCGAGTGCTCGCCAAATGCCTTAAGCACTCCAACAAAATGGGTGATAATGAACGGCTGGCTTGGCAAGTGATAGCGAGCTGATTGGTAATGGAACACACCCCACGATAAGCTATTTATACACGTTAACATGGTGATTGTCCAAGGAGGAAAAAACCCCTTGGGGGGTGGGGAGGGGGGAATGAAGTCGTGACAACCTCCATTGTGTGAGTGTTGTTACTCCTGTTTTGTTTGTTTGAGATTGGATAAGTAACGACCGAATGTATCATGGTCAGACATGCAGACAGACAGACAGACAGACAGACAGACATCAAATTGCGTATTGTAGTATGATTACGTTTTCCTCATTTTGAATTCTTATCAATTTTGTTTGTGGACTCGTGACACTGTGACCTTTGGTTCAAATCCCATACCCAGTATCATTGTACATTATCTTATAAACTCATCAAATCCATATTTTCTCAAGTCCTTAAATTCCTTCATACTTCCATGAGCCTTCTTAACCACAGTACCAATCCAAATTTCCAATTTTTCCCACCATCCCTTTCTGAAATTGACTACTAAACTCCAAGTTGCCGATTCTTGGAGCTTGAGGAAGTGAAGTGACCTTGTCCTATATTCATATGCCGCACGTGCTATCGACAATTGATTAATGACTTTGTCCCTGAAATTGCAGACTGTTGGAAGCCTGACCCCCACACGCGGCCGCCGTTTGCCACCATCTTGGAAGAACTTGAGAAATTGCAGATTTCGGGAACATTCCACATTCCTCAGGAATCTTTCCAGTCGATGCAAGATGACTGGAAAGTGGAGATTGCGCAGATGTTCGACGAGCTACGTCTCAAGGAGAAGGTACGTGTGATAGTCTTCCTTTCATCCTAGTCCCATTTCCACAAAATCTTTTTTTTGGAAGAATTTATTTTTTAAACAGTGACTTGATGCGAGACATTCTTGAATTGCACTCTTTCAGAAAATTAATGGTGTAAATTAACTTCCTTTCTAAATCAGATCATGAACCATGCTCCGGACTGATCACCGGTGCTGCCAAAGCAGTTTTTTTATGGCGAGGGTTTACAATACTGGACGGGTCGCCACTCGACACAGGAAGTCGGGACAGGAAATTTTAGTTTGTTCAGGGTGTTCACTTAATAGATTAATGGATGGCTCGCTTACTTAACGTCAGCCAAGGGACAGCACACACATTGATGAATCACCCTGCCTGCGAAACACCTGTATGCCAGTTTATAGCTGGGTCGGGCTTCAAACGCAGGCTTGACAGGTTAGAGGCGAGTGCGCCGCAACCGCTCCGGCATCCTGCAAGCCTGCTCTCTTCAGGTGAAAGGCAATTTTTTTTTTTTTTCTTATTTTTAAAATCTTTGTGGCTCCATATTCCATGTGCAAAATAATAAAAAGGTTTTACACCTCGTCCACATTTTTGCTCACGATGTGCCCCTTGCATCAGATCCCATTCCCCTCTCTCTCCCATTCTTCCTTCTATCTCCTCCAACCTTTTCCTTTCTTCCTCCTCCTCCTACACTCCTCTACTGCTCTTTATCTCCACAATCGTCCTCGTTTTCTATTTTTTCGGAGTTTTTATTTAATTTCAATTCATATCTCTCTCTCTCTCTCTCATCTCTCTCTCTCTCATCTCATCTCCTTCATCTCCACAGGGGAATCTCTCTCTCCTACTCTCTTAGAAAAATGAGCCTCCCCCACCTTCCTCCATTTCTGTGCTAGAATACTGCCCGTGATGGTAATTCGCCCTCTGCTGGCGACTTCATGATATAATAATTCAAACTAGCCGATACACCGACAACAAAAATCGGTTAGTTCGAGTTTAAAATCATTTTAAATGCTCTGATTTTGACGTTCCCTGAACTGGTTTGAAAACAACTTATTTAACCATTGACTATACTGATGTCTGCACTGAACTGTCTCCGTTAGTGTTTACTCAACAAGCTTGACCCAACTTGATTTGATCCGCAGTTAAAAACGGTTTCAATAAACCAATTTAGTGTGTTTGTACGTAACCTGATTTTTTTTTTTTTTTTAAACCAGATATTGAGCACACGTGCGTGAGGTTTGTTTTCTGAGCTCTCAATACGCTTTTCCTTTTGTGTACTGTGCACCCAGATATTTCCGAGCTCACGGGTTACCTGTAGGTATGGAAATGTCAGTAAGGGTCAAAATCATTCTTATTGTTAGTAAGGGCCTGTCAAAGTTGTTGTCCCGGATTCTGTGGAATCTCCCGTGACGAGGCTGAAGCACAAGGTCTGTTGCTCTCGCATCGCAGGCGGGTCGGTGATCTCTCTGTTTTCTACCTTCTATTCTCCAACATTGCTCCCTCTCAGTTGTCCGACCCTCTCCATCTACTCCAGGATGGACGTGCACTTCCAGCAACCCGCTCCTGGTTACACTTCCAAAATCCAGACTGACTGCACACTTCCATTCTTCTTTTCCTCGCTTCTCACATCTATGGAGCCGCCTTCCAGAGGCTGTTCTGTCTCTCTTCCCTCCAGCACTTCCAGCAAACAGTGCACCGCCATGTTGTGTCATCCCCAATTCTGACCCATGATCTTTCAGTGTTTCCTCTCCTCCTCCCTCTCCTCTTATCCTGTTTTTTTTTAATTTCCTCGATGTTTGTCCCACTGTCAGATCCACCTTGCTCTTCGACGATCTTCACTCCTGTAAAGAAAAAGAAAATGTTTTCCATCACGTCATGTTGGGTCGCCGAAATAGGTGACCCTTATTGTCAGTAATTCTGTCTGTTTGTTTGGATGTTTGTTTTGGATGTTTGTTCGTTTGTCATCAGCATAATTGGTAGTAAACATGGGCGGCTTTTGACCAAACTCGGGTGGTAGGTACATCTTATGACCTAGTGCTTTGGAAATTGTGATGGTGCTAGGGACGCTTTGGTTCCCCAGCAACAACCGAAAAACCTTCAAAATCAGTACTGTTCACGCGAAATCAATTCCGAAAGCCATTATCCCACGTAGGGTTATGAAATTTGGCACGAATGATCTACAGGTGATGCTCTATCAAATATATTCGGTTTTTGTGATATATAGAATACTTTACCCGCAGCGCCCCCAACAATTAGCGTATGCGCGAAAATTGGCGAAAACGAAGGCCCCCTAGCGACCAGGTGATGCATCTACGAATAAACTTTGCAGGTTCATGGTACTCAATGAGTACTACAACTTTGCCTCAGGACATATTGACCGATTTCGCTTGGGTCAGGGGTCAAAGGTCAATTAGTGCAAAAATCGATAATATGCGAGAGCTGGAGGTGCCTTCGCGCCAAATGCTACTCCTCCTAGGGTTATGGTCGGATGGTCATGAAAATTCACACTAATCGTCTGGAATACATTGTGCACAAACGAGCTAGCCGGATTTTCGATTTAGATCTTTGTTCACCCACAGCACCCCTCGAACTTTGGATTTCCGATTTCAAACTGCATTTTCGGTACTTTTCATTCAAATGGATACCGAGTAGTTATCAGTAGATGGAACTGGATGAGATTTGATACGCATAATCTTAAGGTGATTCCCTATCCGCTATATGACATCCATTTTGCTCTATATCTTATAGTTTCCATGCTCGGCGATCCATCGCCGGCCTGCGCTTGTCTACTCTCTTTTTCACTCATATTGAGTTTGTTACAATACATTTGTATTTGTGAATATCCAACAGTACTGTGTGACCTCTCAAGTTGCAACATGAACAAGGTTAGATCCAACAATGCATTGAAACTGCGCATTTTACCATCGCCCAGTTTATCCTGATGAAAATCCTTAAACCGGTACTATATGTAATTCCCCAAACGTAAATGCATGAACTGAAGCAAAGCTGGTTTCTCCTCATGGAAACAGTTTGTAGGTGGGAGAGAAGTCACGATTATTTTATAATTATATTTTATTTCACTACCCTTATTACGTGGCACAATCTGAAATACAGCATCTCGCACGATCCTCCTGAACTCGTGGACTTCCTTCGACTTACGGACATTGAAACTTTTACAGTCTTGACCAACTCCATCACGAAGTGTCCACTGTTTTCTGTCTGACTGTTACAGCCAATCTCGTGCCAGCAGATCCCGACTCCATAACAGCAGTTTGGGAACCACAAAGGCGGCCTTTCAATCCCATTTATAAAAAATAATAATGGGTACTATACCACCTTCTCAGGTGCTCAGGTGTTCTCAACGCCGCGTCGTGTATGCTAATACGTCACACTAATCAGTCCCACAAAAACTTTCTCAGTTATTTAAGAAGGGGTGAAAAGCGCAATGTGGACTTCCAGGTAATAACGAGCTACATGATGTGTGCAGGGAGACGTTTTCTGAGGGATTCTGGTTTGTGTGTGTGGTGTAGGAACTGCGTTCACGTGAGGAGGAACTCATGCACGCATCACTGGTACAGAAACTGCAGGAGAAGGTTTTGCATCAGCGAGAGCAGGAGCTCACCGAGCGTGAAAATGATGTCTTTGAGCGGGAACTCAACGTCCTGATTGTTCAGATGAACAAGGAGAAGCCCCGTGTGCCGAAACGGAAAGTTAAGTACATTCTACCACGTCGGAAGGTCGGCAAGGACGGGCACAACATCAGCATGCCATCGGGTGAGCACCGCTGGTTGAACAGCTCGATCCTTTGTGGGAATTGGGTTTGAGTTTGTTTCTCACGTCTCCTGCTAATCTTCAAAGGTCATCCATACATGTTAGACATGTCGTCGTCCCCGATTTAATTGATACCTCCTCTGTTTCAGGCTTCCAGCACAAGATTACTGTCCAGGTTACTCCGAGCCCAAACCACCACTTGAGTCCTCCAGAGAGTCCAGGCCTAGTGCCTCGACTCCGTGCCATCCAGTGTGAGTACCAATAACTTTTATTTCAATTTCATAATTGCGACATACTCCAAAATGCTTTTAATGAACATTCTTCACCACAGCTTTATTATCATCAATCAGTAGTACATCCTCCACCAGCTTGGATCTTCCCAACTTGTTCTATTGTCGATTTGGCAGACACACGAGACTGCTCCAGTGAGCATCTTGCAGGAAAATAATTAAGTAATCACTTGTGCATGCCCGTTATGTAATGTACAGTTAAAAAGGTAAATCACACAATAGTCTTGGTAAATGAATGGAGATGTTTTGGGAACTGGTTATTGCATCAACTTTGGTTCGATTTGGACTCCCCTCACTCCCCCCCCCTCCACCCTCCCACATAAATATCAAATGGCACCCCTGGCTTTCAGGATGTGCAAGCGTGACATACTACTCTGACATCACCCCAAATTTAGTGCTGTCAAAATGGCCTAGAGGTACGCACATTCGCCTCTAAGCTGTCTATCCTGGGTTTGAATCCTGACCCAGCTATAAACTGTCATCCCGGGGTTTCACAGGCAGGGTGATTCATCAACGTGGGTGCCGTCGCTCGGATGGACGATAAACGGGCGTCTAGTCTGCCGGCATTAGTTGGTGGACGTTAGAGATCCAATGGTGTCCTTCACAAAGAGTAGGCGAGCTATCGCCGTCATCCTGAGCAAATTGCATATTCCTGCTCTAGCCTACAGAGGGAGCACTGCACCAGCGCCACAGCCG
>CM068960.1:122692018-122729307 GCA_035128595.1 Eptatretus atami | reverse complement strand
AGGTATAGATCTGGGGAAGGATATAAAACAATTCCTCGAGTGTTTAAGGTTCCCATGAGCACAGTGATCTCCATCATTAGGAAAAGGAAAGACTATGGAACTCCCAGACTCTTCCCAGAGCTGGCCATCCGACCAAGCTGAGCGACCGGGCAAGAAGGACCTTGGTCAGGGGTACCGAACATTAATATCAGTCATGAGTAGTTATAATGAGCTTTATATATTACTTGCGGTGTGCTTACACATTGTGTAAGCACATGAACCATGTTGCCCCATTGTCTCGGTCACTCACCTGCATTGATTTTTCATTTATTTATTTTCATCTTTTATTTTCCTTTATTTAATTTTCATTTATGGATGTTGTCCGGCAATTCTGTGATTGTTTTTTTTTTCCGGCATACTGGCTTTGATGTCCATTGACATGCAAAATTTCAGCTTTCTACGCACACTGAAGGTACCGATCTTCAATATCAGTCAGTCAGTTGTTAGAGCTGTCGTGTCCACGCCGGTTAAGACCGACCTGGATATATAGCCGAACGGTTTCCCCCCCCCCTGGAGGCGAACATGTGATCCTTGGAGATTATGGAGCATGCGTGGGACGTGGGCGGCAATCACGTACCAGACGTGTTCACGAGGACGGAGGACGAGGGCTTATACTCGAACCGACAACGAATAGACAGACACAAGCAATCTTTAATAAATAGGGGCTTAATGGACGTAAATCAGGTATTCATAAGAGGAATAAATCAAAGGGTGAGGTAATGAAACGTGAGGTAATTTACAGCCTAAAGTCGAGGCACCTCTACACACAGTCACAAAAACGGGTCCAGAAGTGATCTTTTAGAGCTTGATGATCGAACGGCTGGAAGCCGGCAAAATAGCGCCAAGCTGTTCTCTGGGCGGGAAACATACAGCAAGGGAAACAAACCAACAACATAGTTCATATGCTTACACAAACATGGTTCATATGCTTACACAAACATACGGGAGGCGATTCGGTGCAAGGCAATTCATATCATGGGGTTCGGAGCGAGACGATTCTGCAGGTTGGAACCATCTTGCCGGAAGTGGAGTAGAGCTGCTTCCGGCCATCACGGCCGGGCCGCACAGTGGCCGGGGCCCAACTAGAACACCAGATTCGGGTGACACACGCTTCAGTTCTTCGCCCCCGCCATGTGCACACACGGGGTTCATAAAAGGATGGGTCGCAGAGCCGATGGTGTGTTCTTTCCTGCCGTCGGTCTTCGCCGCGTTGTTCTGCCGCTGTCTCCTGCTCGGCTTCCTGCTCACCGCTCCTGTCTGCTCGCGTCCTCGGCCTGGGATTGACAACCTACCCATTCGCCTGCTGGCTCCGCCCTTCTTTACCAATTCGCCTGCTGACTCTGCCTTCTTCACCACCTCGTCTCCTCTCCACCCACTCGCTGTTGACTCCACCTCTCTCCACCCACTGGCTTTTGACTCCGCTTTCTCCACCCACTCGCTGCTGGTTCCACCAAGTCCATCCCTTCACGCCGACGGTCACGTCTTATTCTCTGGACCGACGCCAGCTGCACGAAGTGCCACGAAACAAGACGACGCGCCAGCTGTCAGGGAGGTATCGCCCAGCGGAGTATCCCCCAAAACGCACTGGTGCGTGGTGGGGCAATCGTGCAAGGTATTGAAAGACCGTTTGCCACAATCTCTCTCCTTTTTTGCTTCATTAACTCCTCTCATCGGTGTGGTGTGTGTGGGTGTGTTGTGGTGTGTGTGTGTGTGGTGTGTTGTTGGTGTGTGTGTGTGTGTGTGTGGTATGGTCGCTCTCCTCGCTTAAGTTAAGATTGTAGAATAATTATATCGGGATAACCTGCTCTGTGTCTCCTTTTGAAAGTTGCTTGTATTATTGCCGCACCTCTCACATTTCTTGATCTCTGCTTACACACCACAATAAAAGCTATATTCAATGTGGCACATACCTTCTCTCTAGCCCTGTTAATAAATCCTTTGTAGAAATGTTCCAGCTTGTTTTTGTCTTTTCTTTAATTGATCCAGCATGGTTCGTATCCTCGCCCGCCGGAACTTTATTCCCAACGATCTGTTCCTTTTAGCTGGTACGTCCTTGGCAGTGCTGCGCTCGGCTGCATCTAATTCGGTAAAGTGATCTGGTTCGGACAAGGCATACCGAGGGCGTGTCCCCGGTAATTAGGTCAGTGATTAATTAGGTAACCCAATTAACCCATAGACGGAGGACCTCGGTCACGTGGTTGAGTTATTGGCGTTCAGGTTTCAGTTAGCGACCCACCGTGTCAGGGAATTATCATGTGTGACAGCCTGCTATTCCAGGGAGTCTGGTGGGAACCCGAGATAGCTTCCCTCCCTGGTGGTTTTCTCACCGACCCACCACCAAATATGTATGTGCGTGTATATATATATTATATAATATATATATATATATATATATATATGTATAGATATTAGATATTGTATAAATGTATGTATTTATGTATATATATTGTTGCTGCCGGCCGTGTCGGTGTGCGCAAACCGACCGCTCTGAACGGAGCCGCAAGTCGGATCGGCCCGACCGATCGCCAGGAATTAGATCGCCGCCCGGATAACTCGGAGCGACGGGTCCTTGTACAGACCGAAAAACGCCATGGGAGATAGGTGTGGTAGGGTCGATTGCCAATCTTCAATGTACCTAAATACCACGTGATCCAACACCGGGGGTATTCCACTCCGACAGATCTCGTACGGAACAAACCGCCGAGGCGAGCTTGTCCGTGCGCGATTCACGAGCGGCTTAATCGCCGAGACGTCGGTCACAAAGTCCCCCTATACTGAGGCAAACCAACGGCTTTCCTACTCCCACACACGAATGTTCAGTCAATGAGGGAATGGCAGAAGAGAGCAGGTTTTACATTCACACAAGGACATTTATTATAATGAAACACGTATGCAATTAACAAGCAACAAAAGAACTACAACCCGTCTATAAGCAATTATTAATGTACAGTCACTTACACAGTTTTACTTACGGGACTCGGCGCACAACAAACATTCATTCGAAAGAAAAGCAGGAAAAAGACCCCATCAAAGGCAATGGGGTCAGACCTGGCCACTTTGGGTCTTTATGGCGGGGACTTGGCAGAGCCGAACGAGTCCCACGAGGCCGGGATTGTCAGTTACAGCACCTCGTGGTGTCTGGCTTGGGCGACCCACGATGCTCCTTCCCACAGCAGCTAGCGTAGCCGCGGTCGAGCTCGAGCCTTCCGTGTGGCAGGCGAGCTCTCTCCGGCTTCTCCACACGAACGCGCTTGGGCGACCCGCGATGCTCCTTCCCACGGCAGCTAGCGTAGCCGCGTTCGAGCTCGAGCCTTCCTGTGGCAGGCGAGCTCTCTCCGGCTCTCTCCACACGAACGCGCTTGGGCGACCGCGATGCCCTCCACGACAGTAGCGCTAGCCGCGGTCGAGCTCGAGCTTCTGTGGGAGGCGAGCTCTCTCCACGACGAACGGCGGCGTTGTTTTGGCGCGACACAGCAGGCAAGGCCTGCGCTCCAGCTCGCGTCTCCTTCTCGACGCCCGGACTTCCACGCAGCTCCTTGGCTTCTGGGTTCCCGATCCCGACTCCCAACTGCCGAAGCAAAAAGCTTACTCCTCCAGGGACTCAGCAACAACGAATCTGCCACGGGACTCCCACGAGCTCTTTGGGGATTCTTTCTCACGGGATTTCCGACACTCTTCACCAACTCTTTTTGGATTCCTCTGAACAAAGAAAAAGATGTCTCTTTATCCTTTGCACCCTCCCCCGCACCCCGGCGTGACTCATGCCCTCTGATCCACCCCCCCCCCCCCCCGCTCAACCACACGGGTGGGAGGGAGTGTGACTACTCACACCGCAGGATTCTTCTTCCTCTTCGCAGAAGAGGGGGAGGGACGTCTCCATTGTTATTTTCCCTAACATTAAATCGATCCGCAGCGCATCTAATCGATTTCAAAACATTTAAACAATGGAGGTGAGCTATCTGGGAACATGCACTTAACGACATAGCTGATAAGGGAACCTGTATGTTGTGTGCAGATTGAATTCCAAATGTCGTAACAATTACATATATATATATAATATAATATATTTTATATGATAGATTAGCTATTAAATGTATGTATTTATGTGATATATATAATACTATATCAAATTCTCATATAAGTATACTATATATATTATAATAATTATATATATATTTAAATTAATATTATTAAATATAGTATATAATACTTTCTCATGGTCCACGGTCTTCCTCAATCCCCAAATCGTGAATGTCAAGTTGGCAGGAAACCACTCAGACACTTGCATAATGAAAGACTCCACATCTCTCATCTCCTACTGCAGGATATTACAAGCTGATATTTGTTGTGGTCTTACAGGTTCTTCATCTTGTACTGTTGTTCAGAGATTATTTTTTTGTATACCTTGTCGAGCTCGTATGAAGCTAAACACAACGCACAACAAGGGGGCAGGAGAAAGAGGGGGCAGGGAGAGGGAAGGCAAAACGGGGGAACAGAGACATTCGGAGATCTGTGGAAGGGAGAGGGATGGGGCTGGGAACACGGGGTTACAAGATGGACACCACAGGGACTTTCAGGAAGGGAGGAGGGAATTTGAAGGAGGTGGGGTGGGGATTAACGGGTAGAAAAGATCGTGGTTTTGGATGGGGAAGACAGAGGTGATGGTGAACGGCTGTTGTGAAGACCTGGAGGGAGAATGGGATTGAAGAGAGAGTGGGAGTTTATTCCAAAGGTGGGAACAAAGAGGAATGAAAGAGAGAAGGTGAGCAGTGATTCGTGATTTTGGTAGTTTTACCAGAATGGAGTTGCTGCGGACCTTGTAGCGCCCTGCGGAAATATGGGGGGGGGGGACATATCGAGACAGAGCGGGGGGGGGGGGGAGACAATCGAAAACGGAAAGACCACCGACCTCTGTGGTGAGAGAGTGAAGGCCGAAACTCAGCCTCATCGCGGGAGATACCAATGATCCTAAATGCCTTAGTTTCCACAGCGTGAAGCGAGAAAGGTAAGAGGCAGAGGAATCAGCCCAGAGAGGAGAGCAGTACTCCATCAGGCTGTGGACGAAAGCTTTGTATGTGGTAGGAGCTCAGGTGGGCCGAGGAAGGACTTTGCACGACGGAGGATCCAGTCGGTGACTGGCTTTGGAGGCAGCTTGGAAATGTGGCTTTCCCAGGAAAGATCATGGCAGAATCGGAGACCCAGAAGCTTGAATGAAAGGACTTCTTCCAGAGGATTGTTGAGAAAGTAGATGTGTGGGGGTTGGGGTTGTTTTTATTAATAGTAGCTTATGACATGTTGCTATACATACTGGGTTTATTTATTTATTCTTTGCGACATTCCTTTCTCATGAATGTTTTGGCCTTTGAGCTGATCAATCAACATTTTAATAACAATTACCGGTATAATTATTTTTGGTTCTTGTTCAGACCACAATTCCAGCTGCTCAATGACTTCTTAAATTTATTGTTGCAGACACTCCAGCAACAGTGCCCTATTCAACTGTGGCATTGTCCTTGCATCAGTTGGCCTCGGGGCTGACATCCGACAAGCCAGACATTTTGAAGAGCTACATGGGCAGCCCTGGACTCCAAATGTAAACGAGCAGCAGAGGGGCCTGTTCGAACAGGTTTCTGGAATTAATCACAACATCAGACCCTTTTCCCACTGGCGCAGGTCCCCGAGACAAGGCCTCAAAGAGGCAAACGGCAGGAAATGCAGAGATGCATCGCCACGTTCTGCTATGCTATCTTCCATTAGCAACTCTTTACGGTCACTGCTACGCCTCGACACCGAAGACGTCCCACCATCAACTTTGCAACCAGCAATGGTCATGGTCGAGCAAAACTCATCAATCTCTCCCACATTGACGGTAGAAAATATTTCCTTTTCTGTTGAAGTACAACAGGAAACTCAGTTGGACAGAGGGGTTGAGGAGAATGTTTGCAACAGCCCAATAACTGTTCAAGCAGAGGAAGAACAATCGATGAATTCACCAGGTCTGTGCCTATGCACGCTTACAAGGCAGTTATTCTCACACATTTTAACTCATTACACATGATTACATGCTTTGTTCTGTGGTGCTGATGTTACAGGAAGAAAGCATAAAATGTGATGTATAGCTCTGCACCCCTGTAAAAAGCCACTCATGTACCAGACAACAACAGCTCTTCCCTGGTCTGGCAGGATAGCTTAGAGGTACGCACACTCGCCTCTGAGCGCTCTAGTCTGGATTTGAATCCCAACCCAGCTCTAAACTGTCATCCTGGTGTTTCGCACGAATGGCGAAGAATTCATGTCTGTGCCGTCCCTCGGTGGGGACGTTAAGCTGGAGGATCCATCTGCCCTCATTAGATGGTGGATGTTAAATATCCCCCGGTGTCCTTCCCGAAGAGTAGGCGAGCTGTGGCCAGCACCCTTAACAAATTCCAAATTCCTGCTCTCGTCTACAGGGGGGGGGCACTGCATCAGCGGCACTGCAGCACCCCTATTAGAACTGATGCTAACCCATGGCAGTGTGCTGAATTCGAACGATGGTGACGATAGCTCTTTCACGAACTCTCGTTTTTTTTTCTTTTTTTTTCTAGGTTTGATGGTCGTTTCAAGCGGCAGCCATGTTCACAAGGCGAGCAGCATCCCCTGGGTTTTGGATCCCTCGCCAGTGACACTCCCACATGAAAGCAGACGAAATTCCAGGTCTGAAGATCGCACTGGTATCACCTTTCCCAGCAGGACAAGTCAAAAAGATTGCCAAACAAATGACACCGTGGTGAGTGAATCGCAGCATTCTCTACTTGCGGAAACCAACAGGCCTCAACAGATTGTGCCGGACACAATCGGCGTGTCGTGGCTCACGACGGAGGACGACGCCGAGCTTCCTGTGACTTTACTCGATGCGGATGTGGACGGTCAGAGCAGAGATGGGACAGTTCCTCTGCAAGTGCACATTGCTTTGTCTCAGGCACTTTCTAGGTACACAGTCGTGCCAGGACTACAGCAGTAGCAATGGCAATGCGTCGTAACTTTGTGTCCAATTGCAAAATAACATGACGAGGTTCAGTGATAAATGCCATATCTGAACTCTCCTCTTTTCCTCGTCTTTGTTCCAACCTAACACGTCCGGTTTGTAAATCTCGAGGAAGCTTTTGTCTTGCCTTCAAATCTAATTTCCAATCCAACACTAGGTACCAATGTCGTATATGCAACATCGATTGGAATGATTCTAAAGGGCTAATTGGATTGATTGTACATGTGCTTCTGCCAAGTTTCTTGTTTTTTATTATAATTTTTTGTTAACTTGACAAAACCAGAGACTCTTATCATTCCACAAGGTTCGTTGCATGAAAAGGTTTCATTGATGAGGGTATCACTTTTCTCAAGGATCAGGTAGAAATTGCGCTTCATAATAAATAAGCTATCACATTGTCATTTGAAAACTATGTTCACCAATTTGGGGTTTATAAGTTGGTCATGGAATTAAATAACCCAAAATTGCCCTCTGAAAGACATCATTGCCTCCACCACCGAAGGTGGACGGAGGTTATGTTTTCACCCCTGTCTGACTGTTTGTCTTTGAGCAGGATATCTCAAAATGGTATGGACGGATTCGGATAAAACCTGGTGGACAGATTGGGTGATTGACTTGACTTGGACTAATTGATTTGATTTTGGTGAAGATCTGGATTCGGATTCGAGAATTTATAGAATTCGTAAGTGATTCTTCACCATTGAGAGAGGGGCCAAAAACAATATGTAGCACGAGATTTCAATAGGTTCGGACGGACAGATTCGGACGAAACTTGGTGGATGAGTTGGGTAGGTGACAAGAACAAGCCGATTCGATTCTGGTTCAGGTTCGGACGCTGATCCCGCCTATCAGTGGGATACAAAACACAAACTGTTCAGCCTTGCGGAGGTATGCGCTCTTCCGAGTGCCGTTCCAATTTTCACTGTGATGTCATACCGTGTGGAATTTTGAATCGGCTGCAATTAGAAAGCGCTCCAGGAAAATCCCAAACAGATGTTTTCGACACACCTGCACGCCGTACTGTTCCGAACGCAGGAGAATATAATATCTACTGTCGAAATGCTCTTCTTCGAAATCGATTTCGGGAGTTTCTGAATTTTGAAGAATGTATCAATTTTTTATAAAAATGGAATGTATTTCATTGAAACCAGGAACAGATTTTCAGTTTAATAAAACAGTTGCTGAAAAAGGAGCTCAAAATATTGTTACGCTGGGAAAATTGCATTATTTGATGAGACGATTAAGCACGACATGATTAGCTGGACTGGGTTTTGCGTGCGGTGGAATAATTAGCGGAATTGGCCCGATGTAATTTTTTTGTTTTTTTTTTCATTCCCCAAGGAGATTCACTGTGGAACTATCATTTTGAAAAAGTGTTTTTTTGACACCAGACATGCTCAGTATTTCTTTTCGTTTTTTTTCGAACAAGAAAAGGAATCTTTTTGAATGAAAAATATAACCAGTCTTTACATAACCTTTATGAGTGGGTGAAAGTAGCTGCTGGTGTAATTATTCTCCTTAACATGATGGTATAACATCTGATTTTAAAAACAGAAGTTCAGCGAATGTAGGCAAAATAATCTGTATTCCGTAATCACTAAACTACTGCATATGGGATGCAAAAACTGGCTGTGTTTTAGGAAGATGGATATGCAAAAATTAAGGAACCAGCAACTACCATATCAGCCACATCTGACAGGTTGCAGGTGCGAAGGTAGCACACTTACCTATGAGGTGTCGAACCTAGGTTCGATGTCTAACCTGACTATAAACAGTCGGATTGGTGCCTCAATAAGTATGAGGATGTTGCGTTAACAAATGTGCCCTCCCTCGGATGGACATTAAGCCGGTTGTCTTGTTCATTAGCATTGACTGCTGGATGTAATATATCCCACAGCGTCTTTTGTGTGAGGGGTAGGCAAGTTATCGTCGGCACCCTGAACAAATTAATAATTTCTGCCCTGATTTCTACTGGGAAGGAAAATGCAAACCACCCAGTGTAATCCTTACCATGGGCCTGCATTTAGGCAGAGCACCCCAGGGTGAGACCACTTCTGAGAAGGCAAGACTCAAGTCTTGCTCGGTGTTAGAATCATACGACCCAAGCCCTCACCTTAAGGGCAGCAATATTAATCAGTAATTCCTTCATTTTGGACAATCCATCATTAAATATTCAGAAACCCATCGTGAATTGACTTGAGAGTCGTGTCGGCCATTTCTGTAAACGTGGTGGAAGGCTTTTGCTTGCTAATGATGCATTGGGTCTTCTTTTACCAAAGGCCTAACACTCCTTCCGAAGCACTCCTAATCTTTTAGAGCTGGAAAATGTTTTATTGGCAAATTTTTCGGGGGAGGGGGCAGAGGAAAGGGGTGGGGTAATTGTCACAAGTTTCTGGGAAGATTGTCTCGTCACCTTGGCTCTGTCCCCGTTGAAGACCTTCGCCATTTCGTTCAACTGAAATCCTCGTTTCCTTCCTTCGTTCATTCAAGAGACTTCTGTTCCCCCTCAGCACCAGCAGCCCGACATCTCTACGATATTGACTTGATCTGTGAGGTTCGATAAATAACTTTACAGCAGTCATTCACTGTGAATTGTTTTTCTACTTATTGTTACCAGGAGTGAACTGGATCCTAAAGTAGCATTTGATTAAAAATAAAAAAAGTTATTACTTTGTTTGAAAATTGCACCTTGGTTGGAAAAATAGTAAAGGGTAAGCTACTCACAGGTATAGCACATTGAAAATGTTGACTACTGATCTATATAACCACTCGGCTACTAATGATATTGTTTTGGTTGTTATTGTAACTCTATAACTTGTATTTGTATTGCTTTGCAAAGAAATTATCAGGGGGAAACCATGACCTATTTTGTTTGCATTTCCTGGAATTTTCCTTCCTTCATCCATTCAAGATTTTGGTTCAGTCGACTATCTATGAGAAAGCTTGCAAGCTGAAACTGCTGCGTTCCTTTCCAGCTTTTCCCCACTCAAAAGGTGAACTTCAAAGACTTGTAAATGGTCACCTGCATAACAATGTATTACGAAAAGGAGGAAGCGTCCATCCGTCATTCTAAAGGGTTCCTGCTGTCGTAGAACAGTAAAAATGGTTCCGTTAGAAAGCTAATAGTCAATTGACTTGGTTCGGAAAGCTAATGATACATTTACTTGCAACATTTCACAGCATTGTCTGTTTAATCTTGCAGATGCCCGTTTTGAAAGACCATCTTTCCGGGATTGAAGAAGAACAAGCAGGACCTTGAGCTTTGATGTAACGGTTCCTGCTGTCGCCGACTAATAAAAAATGGTCCTGCTGGAAATCAATTTATTTGGAACAAAAATTTGTCCATTTCATCATGAAGACACCTGTGTTAAAAAGCCCTCTTTCCATAAATGAAGAAGAAGCGGGAATGGGAGCTTAACTCGTCAGTGGTAACATTTATTATTCTATGACAGCAGGAACCCTTTATAAGGGCAGGGAAGGAGCACACAAAATTATATATAGTAATATTTCTCGAATCAATAGAAAAAGATATATAAAAGTACACGGAAGTAGCACGCAAACAACAACCACAACCACAGCCACGACCACAGTAGCATCAGCAGCAGCAACAACAATAACTGTGTGTCAAAGATCCATCCATTTTTCACTTCTTCCACTTCATTTTGCATCCTTCTTTTAACTCACGGACAGACATGCAATATGTTTAAAGTACAACATGCTGTCTTTTGATCCAACCCGTCAGTGAAGCGATGCGTCGGCATGGCTCGTTTTATAATATTGATACACATGCAGTAACAATGGAATTTTGATGACTCCCCCTCTCCCCTTTGTCTCCCACCATTGTACTCACCTACTTCTTCCTCCGACTATCCCCTTCTATCCTTCCCTTCATTCTCCTCATTTCCTTCTTATTAATTTACCCCACCCCCATTGCCCTTTTGTGGTACATAAGGTAATGCTCTCCAATGTTTCATTATTTTCTTCATTGTTGTTTTTTTTTTTTGAAACAATTTCAGGAATTTCCATTTTATCAAACTTTAAAATACCTGTTATCCTCGAGACTTGTGATAACGCTTTGTTTCATCACAGCATTGTCCACAATTAGTCTTGCGCTGTTTATGATAAGCTGTAAAATTAAAGTAGACACAAAGAGGGGAAAAAAATTATAATACTGTAGTTGTTTTTTTGTATGATTCAATTTGCTTACAAAACAACAATTCCTATTACGTTCTTAAAACTACACACATCATCTTTATTGTACACCTCGAGTGATTTATAAATTGAAAATGTGAATTTTTTTTTGTGAAATATGTTAATTATTTGTTTATTGATTGTTAATTGTTTGTTTGTCCTTGTTCTAGTTATCTCGTAGGTTGAAGTTTGTTGGTGCTTTTTGGCTTGCCGCAACAGCTTTCGCTAATTTCACGTTTATGACACCGATACCCTACCTTGCCACCCATCTGATACGTCGCACGCACTTTCTTTCCCTATCCTGTTATTTCTATCTCGCCACAACCTTCTCTTCCCCCAGCCCCTTTCGCTCTCTCCTATGCTACACCTATTTCCTTTCTTTTCTCAATTTGTAACAACCACCCCCGCTCCCCCTCCACCCTCCCTCCCTCCCTTCCTCCCTACCTCCCACATGACTCCCTTGTGTATGCTATCTGGACATGGCTTCTGGTATGTCATTGTCGACTTGTGTTCTCAAACACTTCACAAACAATGCTTGTGCACTTGGAGCAATGAGTGCACAGATAAAGCCTGCTTGATGAACATGATTTGTGATTTTGAGTGTCGTTAGAAATTGCAGCCAATACTTGTACCTCGGGTACATTAAGGTTGAATGTATTGCGATGGTGATCAATCGCTGGGTGAAATACTCATGCCTTTGGTATTGGTTACTCTCCGTATATGTAAATAACTCAAAAAACAAAACTTCTGAAGACCAAAGGTTTGCCTTTTAAGATTACTACTGTGTTGTCATACCTGTTCGAATAAAGTATCTTATGTCTGATTGGTTCAATTAAAATCTGATTTTGTTTTCCTGTGATATTGTCTTGTCTCTTTGCAGAATAAATGTTTATCGCCAACTTCATTTTAAAGATTTTCAAAGCTAAAAGTAGTTTCTGTTGCTGAGAAGTATGATATTGATATGTATATGTGTATGTGTTGTTAAATATAATATATAATATTTAAGTATATATATAAATATATATATATATCTTTCTTCTTCTTTCTTTCGGCTGCTCCGTTAGGGGTCGCCACAGCGGATCATCCGTCTCCATTTCGCTCTATCCTCCACATCTTCCATTGACACTCCAACCACCCGCATATCCGCCCTCACCGCATCCATGAACCTCTTCTTTTGCCTTCCTCTTCTCCTCCTACCTGGCGGCTCCATCCTCGGCATCCTTCTCCCGAATACTCCGCTTCCCTCCTGTGCACATGTCCAAACCATCTCAATCTCGCCTCTCACTTTGTCTCCAAACCGTCCTACCTGCGCTGTCCCTCTAATATACTCATTCCTTTATCCTATCCATCCTCGTCACTCCCAACGAGAATCGCAGCATCTTTAACTCTGCACCTCCAGCTCCGCTTCCTGTCTTTTTGTTAGCGCCACCGCCTCCAAACCATACAACATAGCTGGTCTCACTACCGTCTTATATACTTTCCCCTTAACTCTTGCAGCTACCCTTCTGTCACAAATCACTCCTGCAACTCTTCTCCACCCACTCCATCCTGCCTGCACTCTCTTTTTCACTTCTCTCCCACACTCTCGTTACTCTGGACAGTTGATCCCAAGTATTTAAACCCATCCACCTTCCCCACCTCAACTCCTTGCAACCGCACCATACACCACCCTCCCTCTCATTTACGCCAATGTACTCCGTCTTACTCCTACTGACTATCATTCCCTTCTCTCCAGTGCGTACCTCCACCTCTCAAGGCTCGCCTCAGCCTGCTCCCTACTCTCCTACAGATCATGATGCATCGCGAACATCATAGTCCATGGAGACTCCAGTCTGATCTCGTCCGTCAACCTGTCCATCACCATTGCAAACAGGAAAGGGCTCAGAGTCGATCCTTGGTGCAATCCCACTTTTACCTTAAACCGGTCCGTCATTCCTACCGCACACCTCACCGCTGTCACACTGTCCTCATACATATCCTGCACGATCCTCACATACTTCTCCACCACTCCGACTTCCTCATACAATGCCACAACTCCTCTCTTGCACCTATCATAAGCTTTCTCTAAATCCACAACACACAATGTAATCCTCTCTGGCCTTCCTATACTTCTCCATCAACATTCAAAGCAAACATCGCATCAGTGTGCTCTTTCCTGGCATAAACCCATATTGCTGCTCACAGATCGTCACCTCTCTTCTCAACCAGCTTCCACTACTCTTTCCACAACTTCATGGTGTGGCTTAACAACTTTATCCCTCTGTAATTATCACAGCTCTGCACATCACCCTTGTTCTTTAAAATCGGAACCAGTACACTTAATCTCCACTCCTCCGGCATCCTCTCACTTTCCAAGATTTTATTAAACAATCTGGTTAACAACCCACTGCCATCTCTCCTAACACTTCCATCCTCCACTGGTATACCATCTGGGCCAACCGCCTTTCCACTTTTCATCCTCTTCATAGCAGTCCTCACTTCATCCTTACTGATCCACCCCACTTCCTGATTCACCATCTCCACCTCTTCCAACCTTCTCTCTCTCTCATTTTCTTCATTCATCAGCTCCTCAAAGTACTCTCCACCATTCTCAACACACTCTCCTCGCTTGTCAGCACATTCCCATTTGCGTCCTTTATCACCCTGACCTGCAGCTGTAGGTCAGTAATTCCCTGACCAGATCTCAGCCAATGGTATTGTGTGTAAATATATATATATTATATATATATGTGTGTGTAAATATATATATATATATATAATATTATATATATATGTGTGTGTAAATAATATATTATATATACATATATATGGTGTGTGTAAATATATATATATAATACAATATATGTGTGTGTGTAAATATATATAGTATACCATGGTCTCGTCGGCCAATCGGCCCAGATGCGCCGAGCTGGATTGAGGGCCTTTGTACCTTTACCGAGCTCAATTTGGTTAGTGTGAGGTCGATCGAGTGACATGCCAGGTTCCTCCTCCTCACTTCAAAATAGCGACGAGAGCAGTTTGTCGCGCTTGTGGGTTGGGATTTAAACTCGGACGTGGAACATCCTGCCAAATATGTCCTTTGTAGGTGTTGATTAATCGTGTTGACTCGAATAACTCAACGGAGACCCAGTTCAATCACGTGTGTATTTAATAAACGGGGAAGAGAGAATAGGGAACACGAGAATATTTTAAATACTGTATTTACAATGGTGACATACGCCCCCCGGGGTGAGCCCTGGTAAGTTTCCTGGTCCAAATCCTGACAAACCACCATTAAAGTGGTTCATGTCGGTCCACCGGTTTTACGCTACAAGCTGGGTCGCGGGCCTATGTGCCACGCTACCATACTTTAGTGGAATGTCTGAGCCGGTTAAGCGACGTGCTGGTACTTCCCTCATGCATGGCACCGAATTGGTGGCACGAGCGGTTTTGCCGGATGTGGGGTGTGTTTCGTATGAGGTGCTCATCACCCCCGAACCTAGTCTATCCTTTAATGGATGATGAATAGCCAATGCGGCTCTTGATCAGGACAACTCGAATCACTCAGACAGACCAGGTTGATTTGTAAAGTGTATTGGACCAACAACAACAGCAGGAGGGATAACACAAGAGGCAATACTACACAATTATTACATGACTTCTACACATCCCGGGTTTTTCATACACATGGAAGGTCATATCCATACTATAAAAGGAGCTGTGCGTGTGTAGCCCCAACTATCATAGGCAGAGATCAGAACAACGAAATAGGCAAACAAAAGAGACAACAATGAGTACACAATAAAAATAGCAATCAATGCAAAAGTTCACAATGGACAACGGCAGAGAAAACGTGGAACGGTTCACTTCACTTCGGAGTTCGGAAGCAGGCCACTCAGAGGAAAAGGAAAGCTGCCACCATAGAAAACAGAAAATCAAGTTTCCGTTTATTTTGTTAATTTTGCACAACAAAGGAGATTGTGTGTTTGTGTGTGTGTGTGTGTGTGTTTCGAAAAAGGGACTTCTCCAACCTGAGCGTCAGCATTGATCTCCACTGTGACCCCACTGGGTACATGAAGCGTTTTTTTAAGTGTCCTCATGGTGTGTTCATTTTGCAACAGACAGCGGAAGGAGCACAGCTGTGAACATGTTTCACCCTCATTGAAGATCATCAGCACAACGTAGTGTCCTCCACCGTCTGGCAAGGCATGAATGTTCGTTTGGAGCAGAAGATAGCTCAATCTCTCGCTGTGGATAATAATACCACACATTCACTCCTGTCCTAACCCTAGGCCCGAGAATTACCGCATATTCTATCAACAAGCAAACACTTCATTCCATGACAGTACAACGATGCATAAAGTACTGTAAGCATTTTGATTAGTTCGATGGGGGCCATCTTGGATTCACGGCATGGCTTCTCTTCAAATTCAAAGCCCCTCGGTCCATCGATGACTGATGTAAATTTTCAGATCCATCTGTTATGGAGAAGATCTTCAAATTCCATTTTGTGAAGATAATCGTTAATTCAAAATGTCTGCCATGCCTTAAACCAATCATCTTCGTTGGAGGATACACACAGACATTGGTGGAGAGGAAATGTGTCACAAACGATGGAATCCTGACAATAATTCCTGGACCGGTGTGTGCGTTTGGCCCAGAACTGTACAAAGCGTGTAGCATGTCTGGATGTAATTGTTTTTGTCATGCTGGAGGATCAGTATGACCCCAATTAATGTTTAGGGGTGTTTTTATATTTGCTGGTGGTCTTGGGGGGGAAGATGGAGGGGATGCAAATTCTCGATGTAAATGTGTATCGTGTAGCGCCGCCTTCAGGTGGTGGAGGGTATTACAAGTCTCCACCATTTACAGCGCAGTCCCCCTGTCCCCATGTTTTCCAGTGCAGGGGCCAGGGAGGTGTTTTGCATTCCGTGGCGAGGTTTTCAATTAAATTATCCACTGTGACCCCACTGGGCACATGAACCATGTTATCGTCCGCACTAAGTCTGGTGGTGAAAAGTTATTGGTGGCATTGGCAGTGAACAAGATGAGGTAATTCATCTATATTCTTTATTTGCTTTTATTATTTCTGTTGTAAGTCGCTCATTAGTATCGGTGATGAACAAGAGGAGGTAAAAATTTGTTTTGCCGACACAGAGCTGTCAGTTGCCGACACACCGCCCAAATAAAGGTGTGCATTGGAAGAACGTGTTGCGTGCCCGGAACATGATCACCCGTAGAGCGGGTACTCTGCTGGTAATAATAATAACCCCAGGAAGAACAACTGGCTTTCCAAGCCATACTAGTGTGGAAGCCGAAATATGAGATCATTCTCATAAAAGGCAAAATCGGGTAGTTGAAAGGAATGCCTCAAGAATTGCCATCATGCAATTTACTTCAATTGCCATCTTGCCAGTTGGCTGGGTGCGGGTACCTCTCTCACCTGCCATGGCACTTCAGCAAAGGATTTCTGTGACTCGTTGGGACTGAATCGATTAACATCCTGACCCAGATCTCAGCCAACGGTACTCCATCTCTTCTGGATTTGATTTTGACCAATTTCCCAGAAAATTTCTTCTTCTTCTGTTCCAATCAGTTAATCTCACCGCATGCTTCTTAAAGCGGACATCTCTCTGGCTGTTATTAGAGAACCACCTCAGCGCCGACGAGTCTGGCATTTCACTCAGGCCGACTGGCAGGGACTTCAAGCAGCCATCAAACTTCTGGACTGGTCTCCCATTTCTACATCCTCCGACATCAACTCGTCCTGGGAATTCTTTCAAAGAAACTTGCTCTCTCTCATGCACAGATTTATCCCCTCTCGTCCTCAGTTGTCCTACCCTTCCTGCCGCCCAAGGTACACTGAAGCTTGTGGCGAGGCAGTTGTCTTGAAACAACTTGCCTTCACCTCATGGAAAGCAAACCCAACTGAGGGTAATCTCAGTTCCTTCCACAAAGCTCGGAACAAGTGCTGTGTCTACCCTGAGGACCCAGTAAACAACATTCTATTCTCAAGTCTGAACTCTCAAACCTCTCTCCCTCCTCCAAATCCTGGTAGCATCTAGTTAAGTCTGTTTGTGGTGTATGTTCCACCTCCATCACCCCCTTACCTCAAATGGCTGCACAGCTGACACTGCACATGAAAAGGCTGAATGCCTAAACTCGGTGTTTGCTTCTAAATCTTGTTCTGAAACCCATCGCTTTCTGTACCACACCTTACCCAGTCGCACCCAACTGTCCCTGGACTCTTGTGTCCTTTTCTCCTGACAAGGTCGAGAGCTTGCTGTCAAATCGACTCAGATTCTGCAACCGTCCAGACGGCATCAGCCCACGTGTCCTAAAAACCTGCTCCTGCTCTTGCTCCCCCCTCTCTCTGTTCTATTCACACTCTCATGGCAAACATTACTGCCCTGCACAAAGAAGGTGCAAAAATGGATCCCTGCAACTGCAGACCAATCAGCTTTCTCCCAATCATCAGCAAGGTTATGGAATCCATCATCGCTTCAGACATGAAATCCTTCCTCTTCTCCAATGGCTTGATTTCTGATCATCAATTTGGATTCAGAGCAGGTCACTCTACCCTGGACTTGCTGCTTCTGCTTTCTCAACAATGGATGGAGGTCCTCAATGCCAGACATGAAATCAGAGCCATCTCCCTCGACATATCGGCATGCTTTCAATACGGTCTGGCACCCTGCCTGCTCACCAAACTCTCTTCTATGGTATCCAAGGCCATTTCCACTCATGGCTCGCAGGCTTCCCTCCTGTCGCAACAACATGTGGCCCTTTATGGAGTTCTCTCATCCCCTCTTCCTGTCCAGGCTGGAGTTCCTCAAGGCAGCGTCTGGACCCTGTTCTTTTCTGATTTTCATCAATGATCTCTCCGACTCTCTGGAAAATCCTCTTTATCTCTTTGCTGATGACTCCACCTCTGCCGTACCATCGGTCATCCCTAAGATCGGCAAGCAACACCATCTTCATTCTCTGCAGCTGGATAAAATCACAAACTGTCCAACACGTGGAACATGTCTTTCAATCCTGACAAATCTCGAACTCTCACTCTGTCTCTCCGAAAGAAATTCCTGGAAGCCCCCCCCCTCCCCTCCCCATCTACTTTCTCATCGAAAAAGGAGAGGAGATGAGGCAAACGGTCTTTCAATACCTTGCACGATTACCCGATCGCGCCATCAGTACGTTTTTGGGGATGCTCCGCTGGGCGATACCTCCCTGAGAGCTGGTTGCCATCTCTTGCTTCGTGCAGCTGGCGTTGGTCCAGAGAATGAGATGCCACCGTTGGACGTGAAGGGAGGGACTTGGGTGGAGAAGGCGGAGTCGGGAACCGAATGGGTGGAGAAGTGGAGGCGGAGTCGCAGTGAGAACGGGGGGGGGGGGTGAAGAAGGTGGAAGCAAGTGGGTGAAGACGGGCGGGTGAAGAAGCGGAGTTAGCAGATGGGGGAGAGATCGATCCCAGGCCGGGCAGAGAACGGGACGAGCGCGCAACAGCGATGGGCAAGACACCAAGACCGGAACTGGAACTCTAACTCTGGACGGCCTCACGCCACGTCCTTTATAGACCCAGTGGTGTGGGGTGGGGGGGCACCCCGAAGCGATGTGTCATCGGCTGCTCTGATTGGACCCGGACCACTGCGTGGCCGAGCCGTGTTGGCTGGAAGTGGCTCCACTCCACTTCTGGCAAGATAACTCCAAGCTGCGGAATCGTCTCGCTCCGAGCCCACACAACGTGAATCGCCCCGCACTGAACTCCACGACATGAACTGCCCTGCACCGATCCCTCCGGACCGTGCCCAGCGACTGGACGAGGGTCGCGTCGGCCCGCATGCCCGCCCGGGCACCCCCGACCAGTGCTGATAAACGCTGACCCCGCGATGCGCCACACGGCCCGAGCGATCCAAACCGCACAGCACGCCTCCGCCCGATCGTGGCCTCGCCGGGCGAGAGACGTCCACCGTGAACAACCCGTGGCCGCCAGCGAGGCCGACGGTGGGTGTTGGGTACCCCATGCACAGATGGTGAGATGTTAGGATAAACCCATGCACAGACCAGAACAAGATGTGTGCCATCCGTGCCCTGGTCTGTGCGATAATAAGGTATCACGAGCTAAGCACGGGTCCGCCAGCCATCGAGCATGTTTCATACAGTTCGTGTGGATCCGCCATGGCCCATGTGGTCATCGCCCGCGTTCGCCCAATTCTGCTATCGTGTGCGGGGGGCCAACCCCGATCTGTGTCAGGAATTGAGGGGAACGATCGGATATAATAATTAGATGGAGGTTTGGAATGAAAAAGAACATAGGTATAAGTATCTAATGGAGAAATGGAGGGAAGAGAGGATGCTGATATAATTAAATCCAGAAATGGGTTGAAAAGAACGCTCCGCCTCTATCTTGTACACTTGTGTCCTGTACAACGTGGTGTGGTTGTTGTTTTTCTATTATCAGCCTCTGACGATGTAATTATTGACACCAACCTGCCAGCCACGCTCTCGTGGTGTTGTCACAGCTCTCCTATCCCCCTCCCCCAGCCGCGGCCCGTGTTGGCCTCTGCGAGGATGCATACGTTGAGGGTGTGACCAGTTTTTACAGGCGGCTGTCTGAGTGCTGTGTCTGCTTTGATTTATTTCAGGAAGAAGAGGAAAAGGGTAGGAATGAAGTTCGAGTGGTGTAACCAGACGTAGCTATGAGATCCACACAACGCACTGTCCCGTTGTCCCGCTTGGCTCGACAAAAGGGGACTATCTGAATGTATATTAATGGAATAACTGTCTCGGGATCGCTGTATGATGGTTGCTATTGCTTTGGAGTGATGCGGTTCCTAGAACCGCGACAATACGATGAATGAGCAGGACGGTCGAACTCGCAGCCACAACAGAGCGAAGGCATGCTCCGAGATGCAGCGCCCCCTTCCATCACATTCTCACAACTGAATTCTGAATTTCTGTTTCTCGTGACCGAACCCAGGTGAGTGATAAACTCCACTCTTCCAACCGAGCTGAAGTAACTGCAGCAATTATTCGGATTTTTTAAATGAAATGATCGCCGCGTGAAGATTTTGAAAGCGTTCGTGGAAAGTGGGGTGTGAGTTTGTTGGTCTTTCAAGTGCACCACCATGCAGGTGAAGGTATGTGTGCGGAATTTCTCCCGATTCCGATTCCTGAATTTGTGAAAGTAAACGCACGATGGCAGCACAATCCCGAGAACTGCACAGAAATCGAACCCTCCGAACGGTCTGGATCAGTCAGCATCGGATCTTTCACAGCGAAGCTAGCTCGAAATGATGATGATGATGATGAGGATGATGATGATGATCATCATCATCATCCCTGGCCAGTTCTGCTCGATTTCCCCAGAGCAACCCAGAGACTCCTGTTGCCTTCATGGAGCCAGGACGGAGCCGTGTTCCGCAATGTGTTTTGTTAAATCCACACTTTATCTCGCCATGCTGTTCAATTTGTCCCAAAATGGTCTTCATCAGTCCAGACTTGGGCAGAAAATTATTTCTGATATGAAACCTCGACATGATCGTTGTTGGCGAGCTTGCCCTATAACGTCGATCAGAAGATGACGACGACAGAGCGCACATCACCAACATCCATCACAGTATGAGAAACAAAGATTTGTTACAGGTTATTTATTTATTTATTAAATATCGGGGTCCACCAAATGATTATTTTTCCTTTCAATCTCAATTACAAATGTGTTGTCATTTCATGGGCCGCCCTGTATGTTGAGTAACCTCACCTCCTCATCCTTTACACCCCATCGAGGCATTCTCCTTCCCTCCTCTTGTATTCATATCCTTTCCAAGCATGACGCATTGTCCTTTTTCTTCCCCTTCTCCTCCAACCACCAGACTCGGTGGTCCACTACAAGTCTGGGAGGTCGGCGGTTCAAACTGCGGCCTAGTCACACCAAAGACTTTTTCTCAATGGTAAGTGCTGCTTCCTTGCTTCACGTTCAGCAGTTAAATGGAGAGAGCAGGCATGATCTCCGTAGGTTTGCATCCATGTGGAGGAGGAAATTCCTCGTTAGGAAATACCCCGCTGAGTGCGGTGAGAAAGGGGACGCCATTGTGGCCTCGCTGGTACCCAGAGTGCCCCCAAGAAGTGATGGCACTCTCCCCAAGCTCAGTACCTAACTCAAAAAACAAAACTCTCCGAAGGTTCCATTTTTCTTCCTTCTCTCGATAACTATTGTGGCAGGATGGCCTAGACCCTCATCAATGTGTGCGCCGGCCCCTCCGATGGACACGAAACCGGATGTCCCGTCGACGACATTAGTTGGTGGACGTTAAAGATCCCTCGGTGTCCTTCACAAAGGGTGGTTGTGTCATCACCGGTACCCTGAATAAGTTACAAATTTCTGCTCTAACTACTGCTGGGAGAAGGATGGCAAACCACCCATCTTGACCCTTGCCAAGAAACTGCTTCGGCAGAACCAATGCTCTATAACGGAGTATGGTACATCGGATCGGATCGTAACAACTCCCCTCCCATCCAACTCTGATGCGAACAACTCAGTTTCAATGCAAGGTCATGTTGGGGAAACACCAACAGGGGAGTAGAAGTGAGAGATAATGGGGGCAAGGGGGAGAAGGACACATGGGGGTAAACAAGCTGCACACAAGAAGTGGAAGTGGAAAGCAGGGATGAAACAGAAGAGGAACAAACCAACCAACAACTAGCAAACTAAAAGAGGTGAGGGAGAGAGGGATAGGGGTGGGAATCCAAATAAACTGGAAAAAGGGAGTGCTTGGGTAGAAGTGCTTGGGTCATTTTGGGTAGAAGAGATCTTCAGTATGGATGGGGGTCGTGGTGAACAGCTGGCTGTCTTGAAGCTCTGGAGGGAAGAATGGGACTGAACAGACTGGGGAAGTTGGTTCCCCAAGCGAGAGGAAAGAAGTACAAACTAGAAGGGCACTCGGTAGAGCGCGTACCTCCGCCACGTGATGCCTGATCCATGAGAACATATCGGGCCCAATACATTTTTGAAATTTCATGCTGTTCAGTACTATATCGTTTTTGGTCACAATCTCTCGATGGTGAAGAATCACTTTAAAAATTAAATAAATCTCATATCCAGATCCGGATTCGGATCTTCCCCAAAATCGAATCAATTCGTCCTTGCCACACACCCAACCTGTCCACCAAGTTTCAACCGAATCCGTCGTCCACAACCTTTTGAGATATCCTGCACACAAACGGACAAACAAACAAACAGACAGACAGAAAGGGGGGTGAAAACATGACCTCCTTCCACCTTCAGTAGTGGAGGTAACGAGTGGAGGTGGGAGCAAGTGAGCCTGGATTTTTGGACTTTAACAAGAAGAGGGTTCCTGGCAGACCAATATGCACCCTGCAGAAACTTGGGATGAGCAGAGGGTGCAAGACCCAAAAGGAGGTGGTGGAATACAGAGGCCACCGACCTGTGTACGATGCAAAAGTAACGGGTCTCTACACTCATCTTCGTCGCGGGAGATCCCAATGATTTTGATGACCTTTCTTACCATATTCATAAAAAATTATACTTTCTTGTGTTGGCAAACAGCAGGGAGAACTAAAAGTGTCATATTTCCCGTATTCCATCAAATGAAGACGAAAACGTGCGCAGCTTCTCCAATTGAGACGTACAGCTCAACTTGATGCAGAGTCGCGTGCTGATGAACAAATGGGTTACGCGGCAGTCAGATCGCTGGATTAGGGTCACTCATTACGTGTTGAAATTCCTGGTGGTGAGAAGCCAGTCATATTTTCCATCAACACTGAAATCATTCACCAAGAATAAATGAATACACATCACGGTTTCTTGATAATTTCTGCTCCGAGCGAGGTGGCAATAACGGTCGCTCAATTTGGGGACAATACGATTGATCGCAGAGCACATGATGAGAAAAGACAGCAGTTTGATGCATTTTCATGACTTTCTGCCTTCAGGTGATGATGAAAGTTTTGTGCAACTCCAACATGTAATTTTTTTTTTTCTCATCTTGCCAAGTTCAGCAATAACTGGTCTAGGACCCACTGAATTATGCAAATGTAAGATTTCCTACATTACGGTGTTGATTAATAAGAGGTCCATGCTCTCTACAGGAGGAGTATCACGACTTGTTGAGAAAGGTTTCTCGGCTCGAAGCAATCATTGATGGACCCAAAAGTGCAGGAATCCACCCACCTTGTCTTCACGAAATACAGCGTCGGATCTTTCAACATTCACCAACAACGAATGCCGATAGACTGGTCCTCCAGGTTAACGTCCTTCCAATGGATGGCTCCCACATTGATGCATCTCCTTGCATGCGAAACACCAGGGTGACAGTTTATAGCTGGGTTAAGATTCGAACCAAGGCTTGACAGCTCATCGGTGAGTGTGGATGCCTCTGAAGTCCTGGCCATAGGTTCCTCAACTGTTTTTTTTTTGTCCATGACCCAAAATTTGAAAGCACATTCGCCCCACAACCCAAATGGTATTGGTACTGACTTGGTCCCGGCACCTACCATGAAAATTGTCGGAGAAAACGCTTTTGACGTGAAACCCCCCCTCGTGAAACCTCGATTTTGGTGAGGATCCGAATTCGGATCTGGATACGAGAATGATATAATTTTTGAAGTGATTCTTCACCATTGAGAGATAGGGGCCAAAAACGATATAGGATTGTATAGCATGTAATGTATTGGTTCCCGATATGTTCTCGTGGATCAGGCATTACGTGGCAGAGGTATACGCTCTACCGAGTGCCCTTCTAGTTGTAATTGGGTCTGTCTGTCCATCATGCTGTCTCCTCCTAAACAGTTGTGCAGAAATTCACCAAACCTGGTAGTTATGATCACCACATTGCACGAAAGTGCAAGAGCAGTGTCAATTTTTGCCTCCCGACCAAGTGTGGGGTCAAAACGGCAAATAACACAAAAAAATGCAATTATGGGCACATTTTAAAACATGTTTTCATGAAACTTTGTGCAGTATGGTATACATAATCAACATTGGAGGGGGTCTTATTAGATATGTGACGATTTTTTGGGATTGACCCCAGGTTCATGCCATAGGGGATGGGTACTGGGGGTCACAGCGGTCAAAACAGGGGAAAAAAATTCAACTGAAAATTTGATATTGAGTCATTCCTGGTGGAACCTTTTGCCATTGTCAACAATGTCACTGAATCAAAACTTTCTTCTTTGTTCACAAAACAAATTTGACTGAATTTTTCCCAACTGTCCTTGAACAACAATGGTAACCTCAGTCTTGTAATCGTTAAAGTATCTGCTCTAAGTCTGGTTCGAACTCTGGCTGAGACGTACCAAAGACTTTAAAAATTCCTTACTTCCTTACTTGACGTTCAGCATTTGGAAGTGATAGGGCATGGACAAACATCCATTGCAGAGGCTTGATGGGCCGAATGGCCTCCTCCTTCATTGAAGTTCCTTGGAAGGGAACTCGGATGATTTACACTGTTAACCTTTTAACCTTTTAGCATAATTACCCTTATTTTATTTCCCCACATGTTGCATTATGTTAAGGATAGTTGGCATGCCTGGTGTTGGCTTAATGATTGGGGTGGTGGGCTTAGGATCTTAGGACCCTGAGTTCAAATCTCCCTTAACTGTTGAATTAATACCAGGTGGAGTTGACTCTACTTGTCATCCTTCCGAGGTCGGCAAAATGAGTGCCAGTATGCTGGTATCCTGTGTCGGAGTGGCGACCCGTCCAGGATTGTGCCCAATAGCCAAGGAGACTGCTTCGGCAGCACCAATGCTCTGCACAGAGTATGGTCCCGATGGATGGATGGACAGTTAACGAGCAGGTAACACGTTTTCCTTGAATGATTGATTAGTTCAGGTTTATGTACCCTGGGTTGTGTTTGCATATTATTGTGCTTTATCAGAGTTGTGATCAGTTACAGCAATATCATCGGGACTATCAAAACCAGCGGGCACCCCTGCCCTCCAGGTGGGAGTACCCTTTTCGGCCCACCTCAGGTGGGCAATGTGCTGTCGCACAGTGATAGAAATGCACTTTATAATTTTTGTCATTTTTGAACGAAATTTTATTGACCACAACATATCATTACTCCCTGTAATAATTTTGAGAAGGTTCCGTAATATTATGAATAAGATGATTTGTAATATTGGCTTCCACCAAAGGTGGCGATATTTCCGCCACCTGTCAATTTTGGAGTTTCGGTGACATCTATTGTAATAGATCTACTCCATATTATAATAAGATTTGCTCCATATTATAATAAGATTTGTAGTTTTTAGATCCTCGTGGAGGATCTCTAAGTCTTACTTACGTTGTTGTTGTTCTTCATCTTCTTCTTGTGGACTTTTTTTGTTTCACAGCCTACAGTTTTCATCGAAACTTCCTGAAACTTGGCGTATATATGTAAAATTCCCTGCGCAGACAGTAACCATCTCCGATTTTAAAAATCCTCCTAGAAAAAAGTATATGACGTCAATAATATCTCCGATTCTAATGGAAATCGCCCAAAAAATTATCTCCGAAACTAGGCAAGACTTTTTGAAATTCTCTTTGCGGGATCGAAAGGCATTAGCAGAGATGAATTACCGCACATATGATACATCACTATGACGTCATATCAATTTTTATGACGTCATTCCTATTTTTTGACATTTTTTTGTTCACAACCCAGAGTTTTCATCGATCTTTCGTGAAACTTGCCATGTATATGCAGAAAGCCCACGCGCAGGCAGTAACCATCTCTGATTTTGGAAATTCTTCCTAGAAAAAAAAGTTGACGTCATAATATCGCCGCTAATGGAAATCGCCTATACCATTATCTCCGAAACTAGGCAAGCTGTTTGAATTTTGTTTGCGGGAATCAAGCCGGGCATATAGCCCACAGATAATTATTTATCGCAAACCTGATACATCACAATGACGTCATATTCGTTTTTATGACGTCATCATTTCGAGGACGAGGATCTTAGCTCATTTGAGCTTGTTTGTACTTGCAGGTATAATCAAATGAAATGTAAGTTTTCCAATGACACCAAAATATATTTTCAACACGTGGACATTTGCCAAGGATATGCACAAATGAAGCCGCTTGAAACTTGTCAACTTGTTTTGAGTTCATTGCATTGTCGTGATGTTTTCGAGTTCTTGGAGACAATAGATGATGTCACAATATTTGTTGTTCCTTTTCAGCATCAACTAGTCAACGAAGTACCGTGAATAAGAGTAACGTCGAAAACTGAATGATTACAAATGTCATCGCGGAACACTTTTAGTCGTCATGTCGCTCAAATGCATATTCAAGGAAGGGGAGTTGACTAATCGGTGCAAACATCATTTATTTAAAGAGTTGATGATATGTTATTATACTTTATATATATTAAATATAGATAAATACAGTTCCATATCGTTGCTCAAGACGACCCTTCAGTCTCGAGAACATGCTCAAACTGAAGCAGGCCACTAGAAATGACAATACCAAATGGCAATCAGGGTCTTAGGAGCATTGGTGGCATTCTGCTCATTATATCAGGTGTGCAGGGTCCTCAGATTTTTTCTAATACAGGTGTAATGCGGGCCGGGGGGTGGGGGGCGCATGGTCTTAACAAAATTAATCACAAACAGCTTGATCAACACGTCGTCGTTGTTAAAGGAGTGCACATTTCCCCCCCTTTGTTGATTCAATCTAAACTCTGGGTTCATAGGGTAGCTTCAATGTAGCATACTCCTTTGAGCAGTTTCATTTGGGGTATATTCCCTTACCCAACTATAAACTCTCAATTTATTGCCTTGGTGGCAAGGAAGCGCATCAATGAGTACGCCGTCATTTGGAGTATACGTTAAGCTGGCTGTCCCACAGTGTCTCTTGGAAATGGGTAGGCCTAATGTGCTGCTCTAATACCATTCCTTTCGCGCCGTAAAGGCACGTAGGGCTACCAAGGTAGTTTCGTGGGGAAGGAGTACAGTCTTGGACGGGTCGCCATTCCGACGCAGGTTACCCCGAATGGTTATTACCCCCAGTGCACTGGTACACCTCGGAATGATGACAGGCTAAGTCAACCCCACCTGTTGCTAATTCAATGGTCGGCGGGCTTGCATTCAGCACTCTAAGCTCTTATGCCTGGTACTGGCTTAATGGTTCGGGTGGCGGGCTTTGGATCCGAGGGTCCTGAGTTCAAATCCTGCTCAGCTGTTGAATTAATACCAGGTGGGGTTGACTCTGCCTGTCATCCTTCCGAGGTCGGCAAAATGAGTGCCAGCTTGCTGGTATACTGTGTCGGAGTGGTGACCCATCCAGGATTGTACCCAATAGCCAAGGAGACTGCTTAAGCAGCAGCAACGCTCTACACAGAGTGTGGGCCCAATCTCCTCTCCTCCTATCCTGCCCTTAAATTTAAGTATTAAAGGGATGTTGCTGTTCAGTTAGATTAAGTTATTGGAATTATTTGGTTAGTGCATAGAATATTATGAATAATTATATAACTTAAGTTGATGGGATATGGCACAGGCATGATGTGCCAAATAGCAACTTTCTATGTCGAGGTTTCCTTGCATATACTTCAAGTCCTAATACTGTAGATGGGAAGATCTATTCATGAAGACAATTTACAATATTTTAACAGCTCATTCCATTGCACTTAGCCAATGCACACCAGCATACCTCTTCATGAATCACAATGGTGTTGAAATTATAAAACTATACCTAATCGATAGCTCTGCTCCAATAGATGCACAATCAGAATGTTTAAGCATTAATATCAAATTTTGAGTTAATCCCCCCCCCCCCCCATTTAAGGTTCGACCCCTGTGATCCCAAGTCCCCGCCGCCTGGGGCATGAACCCGAGGTCAAACCCCCAAGCATCTTTACATATTTCATGCATCTCCCAATGTTGATTACATATACAAAGTTTCATTGAGAAAGTTACCCTGGTTCATGCCCCAGTGGGTGGGGACTTAGGGTGACAGGGGTCAAAATGGGGGGGAAAAAAACCCATTTTTCAACTCAAAGTTTGATGTTGGGTAATTCATAGTGGAACCCTTTGCCATCTTTCAACTTTGCTTTCGGTGGGAAGCGTGGGGTATTGGCGCTGGCGTGCCATAGACTTCGCTCTGGTTTATTTGTATTACTCGAATAAAATCCTTGTAGCTGGTGGCCTGCTTGTTTTTGGCGTTTGGAATGTTTTTCCTCCATCCTCGTCATTTCAGAAATGGTTTTGAGAAAATCTCAGCCCATTCCCAAAGGTTGTGCCCGAACCTGTCAACAAATGCATTGGGTCTGTGTATGATTCTCCCAAGAGGACTTGTTGGACTCACGTGCGATGATGATAGAGCTGCAGGCCGAGCACGGTTGCACCCAATTATACCTTACACGTTGCTGTTGTTTAGCAGATAATATACACACACATCATCGCTGTTCATTTATCACGGCTGGTTTTTTTAAAAAATGGAAGAGCAGTTTCCTGGCGGAGCGTCGGTCCTCACGGTGGCTTTGCCGATTACATACATCGGCAGGAGAATTCCTTGTGTGAAAATGAGTTTCTCTGCCTGAATCATTCACAGCCACATGGGGAATTGAAAGTGGGGGTGGCTAAGCCCACCTCCCTACCCCATGCCTAAAAAGGGCTCCAGAAATTGGTTGCTTATGTGTTGGTTCAGAAGACTTGTAGGTGTTTAATCTGTGAAGACGCATTGTTTCAAATGTGGGAACCAAAAGGTTATTTTTGGGTGTTTTTTTTTTAACTCTTTGAACCCTAGCGACCGTTTTACCAGCCGCTATTCTAACCTCCACATACCTGAGCATCCGGTATACCGGCCACGATTCAAACCTCCACATACCCGAGTGTCCGGTATACCGGCCGCTATTCAAACCTCCACATACCCGAGCATCCAGTATACTGGCAGCGATTCAAACCTCCACATACCTGAGCATCCAGTATACTGGCAGCGATTCAAACCTCCACATACCCGAGGATCCAGTATCCTGGCAGCGATTCAAACCTCCACATACCTGAGCATCCAGTATACTGGCCGCGATTCAAACCTCCACATACCTGAGCATCCGGTTTACCAGCCACGATTCAAACCTCCACATACTCGAGCATCCGGTTTACCAGCCACGATTCAAACCTCCACATACTCGAGCATCCGGTTTACCGGCCGCTATTCTAACCTCCACATACTCGAGCATCCGGTTTACCGGCCACGATTCAAACCTCCACATACCCGAACATCCGGTATACCGACCGCTATTCAAAACCGTCACATACCCGAGCATCCGGTTTACGCGGCCGCTTTTCAAACCTCCACATACCCGAGCATCCGGTTTACCGGCCGCTATTTCAACCTCCACATACCGAGCATCCGTTTACTGGCCGCTATTCAACCTCCACATACCCGAGCATCCGGTTTACCGGCCGCTATTCAAACCTCCACATACCGAGCATCCGGTTTACAGCCACGATTCAAACCTCCACATACTCGAGCATCCGTTTACCGGCCGCTATTCAACCTCCACATACCTGAGCATCCGGTTTACCGCCACGATTTCAAACTCCACATACCGAACATCCGGTATACCGACCGCTATTCAAACCTCCACATACTCGAGCATCCGGTTTACCGGCCGCTCTTCAAACCTCCACATACCGAGCATCCGGTTTTCCGGCGCTATTCTAACCTCCACATACCCGAGCATCCGGTTTACGGCCGCTATTCAAACCTCCACATACCCGAGCATCCGGTTACCGGCCGCTATTCAAACCTCCACATACCGGCATCCGGTTTACCGGCCGCTATTCAAACCTCCACATACCCGAGCATCCGGTATACTGGCCGCTATTCTAACCTCCACATACTCGAGCATCCGGTTTACCGGCGACGATTCAAACCTCCACATACCCGAGCATCCAGTATACCGGCCGCTATTCAAACCTCCACATACCCGAGCATCCGGTTTACCGGCCGCTATTCTAAGCTCCACATACTCGAGCATCCAGTATACCGGCCGCTATTCAAACCTCCACATACCCGAGCATCCGGTTTACGGCCGCTATTCAAACCTCCACATACCCGAGCATCCGGTTTACGCCGCTATCAACCTCCACATACCCGAGCATCCGTTTACGCCGCTATTCAAACCTCCACATACCCGAGCATCCGGTTTACCGGCCGCTATTCTAACCTCCACATACCCGAGCATTCCAGTATACCGGCCGCTATTCAAACTCCACATACCCGAGCATCCGTTACTGGCCGCTATTCTAACCTCCACATACCGAGCATCCGGTTTACGGCCGCTATTCAAACCTCCCACATACCCGAGCGGTCAGATTTTTCTCCTGGGAGCTCAGGGTGGGAGAGCCGAAAATCCAAGGAGCTCAGGGTTCAATGGGTGAAACAAAAAAAGTTTCCATGGCTCAATTATTCAAATCTTTTTTGGAACAAGTAGTTTCTATTGGTTTTCAGAGGGAAATTGTTTTCCTGAAGTGCAAATCGTAGGAACGAAGTTTATTCCACTACTCCTACGACTACTTCTTCTACTACTACTACTACTACTACTACTACTACTACTACTACTACTACTACTTTAAAGACCGTAAATTATTCCCACCATCTTATGAAAGTTTGAGTCTTTCCCGAAGAAAATGGGGCCCCTGGACCTGTTTCAGCCAATACATGAGGGTAAAATCTTACATGGCAAGTGACCCGTATTTTGCGGGTTTGACCCGTTTTCTTTCTTTAAACCCGCAGACCCGTTTTAGTGTCGTTAAAACCCATATTGGATGGAAAGTAGGAACAATTTCAAAAACGCAACGTTTAGCTTCCATTCCGCTGGCATGGATTCACACACAGTGACAGATCTGTCGTGACCTTTATCCGATATGCAAGGTACTGGCTGCTCTAGTCTGACTCTATTGACTGGGTGATGTCATGAGCTTTACCCAACCAACAATTCCTTCAATCCTCATCTTCATCGTCACTTCCTCTCGTCTACCATTTGTCGTCACCCCGAATCAATGGGTCGGCCTATTCGCTCTCAAATTCACTCCTAGACCTCTCACTGTGATATTTATCGGTTCTTTCAAGTATTTTGAATTGTAGGATTCAATTCGGATTGTTTTCATTCGTATACAGGGTGTCCACAAATTACCGTTCCGAATTCAAACCGTAATAAACAAATGAATGGAATGGGATACCATGATGCGGTTTGATGCTTGTGAATGAACGAACATTTCTCAAAGTATTAGTGTCAAGATTTGTCAAGATCATGGAATAGTGTTCATCACCCTTTATCATCACTTGGTCTCCATCAACCAGGCAACACAGCTCTTTATGATGGTGACGCTATTTGCAGTAAATGTGACGTCACACGTTATATGATGATCCCCAGGCAGTTATTTCATTCATGTTCGTGCAGTTAGACCTTCCCCTCATGCCCAGTGGGTTAACGGGACAAAGTACATTGCGTGGGTTTTCTAGTTAGGTCTATTAACTATCTCTGTCTCCTATTCTGATTTCTAATCCAACCCTTTCCTTTTAACCATGGAACAAATCAAACAAGCAAGCACACAGCCATGCAAAATGCGATGAGTAATGAGCACACTACGATTCCTCTCGTGGCTTGGAACCAACGAAGCGCACCACAGACTATACCGCACGCGCATCGCGCGCCATTATTTCATTCAAACCTGTGTGCCAATTTCCAATCGCATCTCACTTGCTTCATCCCTCGCTCACCAAAACTCACCACTTCCACCACAAGTGCCTCTCGCATATGGGAAAAATATTCCCGCACCTCCTCGTACCTCTGCATCGCTACAACTTGCCACTATACAGAGGAGTGCTGCACAACTCAGACTGCTCTCAGACTGCGCGACGCGGGGCCTGCAACGGACATTAATAACTCAACGATATCTCGCCAGGGATGTCCTGGGTGAGCACGCGGGATAGATACGACCCTTGTCCAGTCGCCAGAACACGGCAAGACATGGGCGGCGAGGAGGGGTAGCGGAAGGACGATCCGGGAGTTTGGAACGGGGCCCGGGTGTGCATTTTGGCTCGTGAGAGGGGGACCGTGTGTGGCGGTTGTGCATTGCTATTCGGCATTCAGACTGCACTCGGAGCACGATCAGGGCCAGGGTGCTGGCTCATACCCTATTTTGAGTCAGGAGCTCCGGGCTGTTTCAAGTCGGATGGGTGAATGAGACCGTTTCCGCCCCGGGAGCCTGCAGGGTTGGCGACGGCCGCTGTGGCCCAATAGAGAAGCAGGCTTCGGGTCACAGTGCGTTGCTTTCGGTTCGTCACCCCATCCTTCGCCCGCAGCTTATAAAAGGCGGAGCGCAGAGCCGTTCGCTCTGCTCTTCTTCGCCCTCTTCTTCTCTGTTACTCTTGCTCTTCGTTAGCTGCCTTCATTGTTTCTTGCCCTTCGTTGTCTCTGCCCTTTGCTGGCTTTTCACTTGCTGTTGGTGCGCGATTGCGGGGACATGCTCCTTCTTGAGACCCGTGCGGAACGCACGTTTCAACGAGCCCCTGCAAATGACTAAGCCAGAGATAACACACCACATCTTGAGGTGGGAATGCTCAGGTGGAGCGTCCTACGAAGGTGCACGCTACACTAATAGACCTTTACACAAATAGGTTAAGGATCTTTCGCCTCACGCATCTTCTCTCCTCTCTCTCCTTTCACCCCTCTATCCCATCTCCTTTGGACGCACAAAAGAGCATCATTACTGACTCGCAATCCCATTTTTCTCTTGCACGACACCGCACCCCCATATTACACCACACCACACCTCTCACTCCCACACCTTAGACACCAGTATTTCTCCCTCCTAACTCCCCTAAGTGTACTGGGTTGCGTTGGTCTGCCGACCGTGCCAGGTATTGTGAGGCCATTTATCCTCATCTTCTCTTTTTCTCTCTGGGCTATATCTAATCTTCCTCGGGTGTGTGTGTGTGTGTGTGTGTGTGTGTGTGTGTGTGGTGTGTGTGTGTGTGTGTAATGGCGCCTGTCCTAGTTGAAGTTAAGTATGTAGAAGTTCTAACGAGATAAGTCTGCTCTGTCTCCTTTTGTAAGATTGCTTGCCTTTTGTTGCATCCACAAATTCCTTGGTATCCCTTGCTGTACATACCAAAACCCAATTCACTGTGCCACATACCTTTCCTCGCCATTGTAAATAAATGCTTGTGTAGAAATGTTCCCAGCTCGTTTTCATCTTTTCCTTCATTGGTCCAGCATGGTTCGTACTCTTGTCTAGCCGGGGCGTTATCCCCAACAATCTGTTTTCTAGCCGTACGTTCTTGGCAGTTACGCTCAGCTGCATCTGACCTGGTAAGGTGATCCGGTTTGAGCAGGCGTACCGAGGGCATGTCCCCCGATAATTAAACCATGTGACCTTTAGGTAAACGTATCAGACAGAGGACCTTAAGTCACGTGTGTCGAGTTATTGGCATTCACGGTCGATTAGAGATCCGTCGCGTCACAAAGTTATTCGTGTGCAATGGCCTGCAATTCTGGAGAGTCTGGTGGAACCCAACGTAGCTCACCCTTTCGTGGTCTTTTCTCGCCCACGACTCCAACAGTATGTATGTATGTATGTATGTATGTGCCTTACTTGAAACGTTCTTATCATTACTGATTAATCAACCTCTCGTATATCATTTTTACCACGTTTGGTTAACCCTTTGCGTGCTACATTTTTTTACGGCCGCACGGTTCCATGTTGTTTAATTTTTTTTTATGGGACTGTGAATTTCAAGTGGTATTTGCAAAAAAAACACAACTTGGGTGTCAAGTTGGATGGATAACCAAAATTCAAACAAAAAAATTGCTTTAATTCTTTTTATCTCATAGCAAATCTGCTACTGCAGCACACCAAAGGGTTAAAAATAAAAAACCCGCTTTCGATTCATACCAAACCGTTTTTGTTGCCTTCAACTTGCCATGAATGGTAAAATGGGCCCTGTGGGCCTGTTTCAGCCAATGGGCTCCCTTGGCTTGTTTCAGCTAATGCTTAGGGGTAAAATGGAGCCCCCTTGGCATGTTTCAGCCATTACATAGGGATACAATGGGACTTGATGTGTTTGTGTTAAAGGTCCCTATCAGCCCATCCCCCGCCAGCCGGCGGAAACGGGTGCGTGCGCGCGTGTGTCCGGCCTGTAACTTTTGTTTTTTACCATTTGATCTTTGCCATCAAATTTTCAACAAAGCTTTATTATGAGAATAGGGAGAAGACAAATTAAGAATTTGTTCAAAAGGTCAAAGGTCCCGTTTAGCATACGGAGGGAGAAGAAGACCACTCCAATTCAATACCCTCTCCGAATCCTTCAGCGAGGGTAACTAGAAGGACACCCGGTACAGTGCAAACCTCCGCGTTTTGTATCCCACTGATAGGTTGGATTTAAATCCGGATCTTAACCAAAATCGAATCAGCTTATTCTTGTCGCCTAACCAACTCATCCACCAAGTTTTGTCCTCACACGTCCACAACTTTTTGAGACATCATGATATATGTCGGTTTTAGCCCTCTCTCTCAATCGTGAAGAATCACTTTAAAATTCTCATATCCGGATCCAGATCTTCACCAAAATCTAATTATTTCATCCTTGTCACGCACCCAACCTGTCCACCAAGTTTCGGCCAAATCCGTCTGTAACGTTTTGAGATTAGCCTGCTCACCAACAAACAAACAGACAGACAGCGGTGAAAACATAACCAAACAAATGGACCCAAATGCAATACCATAATCCTCTGGCAAGGGTAATAAAACACAAAAGATAGTCACTTCTCTCCGAAGTCTTGAAGGGCAGTTTCTTGTCTGTTCTGTACTTCTTCACTCTTTCCCTCCGAGCCCACTTATCCATTTCCATTTTCATTACCACTGCCTCCTTCCTTCCCCCACCCCATTCCCACTTCCTTCTTCCCACCTGCACGTCCCTCCGCACCACACTCCACCACATATGACGCACTCATGTGAAAGTGCGCTTGGTACAGTTGAGGTGGAACGAATGGCCTTCTCCTGTATAATTTTAGTTAATTGTGAGAATGTGTAACTGTGTGTAACCTCATCCTGATTTCCCACTCTTGCTTGCACACCTTTCGGAATGCCAAGGTTTCCTTCCAGTAATGAGCTGTGGCCTCCTTTCCTTTGCAAATTCTCTTGTGCACATTATTATGACTCATTGCAAAATTGTTAACTCACCGCCGACAAGCATTTAAAACTGGTTCATGCCCCCCTTGCTCCATTAAGAAGTGAATCACTGGTTTAATTGGTGGTGTACAAGGGGGTTTTCAGACAAAAACAAAATAAGAGTAAGGAAAACTTCAGGTGAACCTTGTGATGTCATGTGCAGCTAATAAGCTTGGACTATTATTGTTCGGGTAACTGCATCCATGATTGAACTGTGAATTTGTTTTGCCGGTCGTGACAATATCTCCTGAGATGTATGGCAGATAGTTGGGGCAAGGGAAACTGCTGATGAAGTCGAACAGGTAGGCAGCCATAAACATGTAGGGAATTTAGAACGTGAGCAAACTACTGATCTAGGGACATACTGTTTTATTAACTTAGCATGGGATGTTAAACATGCACAAGCAAGTGTCAGCAGTTCAGTTGTTACAGCAAGTTTAATGTCTCTGGTGGAGAATAGCATGCTCTGCAATGCAGTGCCTCCTGTAGGAACTGCACTCGACCTTTTTCTCTCCAGAGTAATCAAGGCTTCTTCATCAGTGATCTCTCTAGCTGTCTGAAAAAAATCCCCTTTATCTATTTACTGATGAGTCCACCCTTTGCCGTGACATCCCTCATCCTTCAGACAGGCAGGCTGCAGCCTCTTCGCTCTCTTCGGATCTTGAAAAAAAAATCACAAGATGGTCAATCACTTGGAATATGTCTTTCAATCCTGACAAATCTCACACTCTCACCCTCTCTCTCCGAAAGGAACATCTAGCAACCCCCCCCCCCCCCCCCAGACCCCCTCCCCCATCTACTTTCTTAACAGTCCTCTTGAGGAAGTTCAATCATTCAAACTCTTGGGTCTCACTATCAGCCATGATCATGCTCGGCAAACCACATTTCAATGTTAGCCTCCAAAGCCAGCCACTGACTGGGCATCTTCCATCATATGAAGTCCTTCCTTGGCACACCTGAACTCCTATCCACCGACAAGGCCTTCATCTGCAGCATAATGGAGTACTGCTCTCCCATCTGAGCTGGCTCCCGTGCCTCACATCTTTCTCAGCATTATGCCATGGAAACCAAGACCTTCAAGATTATTGGAATCTCCTACGATGAACGTGAGTCTATGAGCCTATCACTTCGCCATCGCAGATATGTCAGTGGTCTGTCTTCTACTGCCTCCTTTCTGGTCTTGCACCCTTTGCTCTTTCCATGCTTTGTCCACCCCCCCCAGGTTTCTTCAGGGCATACATGGTCCACCATCAAACCCCTTCTTGTGAAACGACCCAAATCCAGGATTACTGCTCACCTCCACTGATTTGTTCCTCTTTTTTGCCACCGGTGGAACCAACTTCCACATTCTCTTCAATCTCATTCCTTCCTCCAGGTCTTCAAGATCGCTGTTCACCACCATCTCAGATAGTCCCCAATCCAAAACCATGATATTTTCTACCCTCGTTAACCCCACCCAAATCCCTTCCCCTTCCATATTTCCAGTTTTCCCTCCTTGGAGTTTCCCTCTGCATCCATTATCTCCACCCATGCATCCTCTGCTGCCCCCCATTTCTCCCCACCCATTGTTTGTCCAAGTCTCCCTCCAGCTTGATCTTCAACTCTGTTGTTGGTGAGACTTTTCTTTTTGCGTCCTGTTCTGTCCTGATCCGTTCAGTATACTAGCTCTTCCATGAGCCTCGACTACATTATTTTAAAAAGCTTTATGGAAGAGCTCGACAACATAAGCTAATGCACAAATGGCAGAGCAGAGAGGACTTAAAGGACAAAGATACTGTAGGTTACCAAGAGCTGATGACATCAATGAAAGGACTTGTATAGTCCTGGAAAATAGCTTGGAGATGATGTGGTTAGCCCTTGAAAAGTTATGGCGGGTTG
>CM068960.1:122679231-122692008 GCA_035128595.1 Eptatretus atami | reverse complement strand
GTACCCACACTCAAGGTTGACCACAGAGTAGAATTGAAGGGTGAGCCTTAAAATCTTTAATTGTTACCTCTGCCACCGAAGGTGAAGGAGGTTATGGTCACGTATCTTGCGTATGTTTGCCTGTGTGCATGATATCTCAAAAAGTCGTAAACGGATTCGGATGAAACTTGGTAGACAGGTTGGATGTGTGGCAAGGACGAACTGATTCGATTTTGGTGAAGATCCGAATCCGGATCTGGATATGAGAATTATTTAATTTTTATAGTGATTCTTCACCATTGAGAGATGGGGCTCAAAAACGATGTAGTCGTTTTGCATGACATTTCAAAAATGTGTTGGGCCACATATTTTCTCCTGGATCAGGCATTACAGGGTGGAGGTATGTTCTCTACCTAGTGACCTTCTAGTTTAGATATAAAATTAGAACGTGAGACTTTCCAACATATAAAGAGTCATCGTATTTCGGTTTTACACTGATTCGATCCTGCTGAGTGCTGAATATAACAGACAGCTGAAAGAAAAACACAAGCAACTCATAGTTGCATGGACCTTGTGAAGATTGGCCTCAGGAATCGAGACAGCAGCTTGTTAACTTATGCAGTTTGACAGCAGCAGTTTGACAGAGGGGGGTAGGGGAGAGTTCAGGACTTGAAGCCACATTTTACATTGTGTAGATGTTCCTTGGGTCTCTGCTAGTTGATTTGATTGTTAGCGCAAGACTAATTTTTTGTTGCAATACATTTTGCACTTGATCGTGCTACTAATTGGTAAGGAAATGTGTGCAGAGATAGGTATTGTATGCGGTGGAAATCAATGTTTATTCGGAGCTAAATGTTCTTTCTCGGTGAAATCCATCAATAATAATTCAAGATGGGCCGTTTGAGGTCCTCATTCGTAAATGGCTGCTGGTTCAGAATAGTCAATAGCACAATGATGTGGAGATTGAATTGTCCAAATCGATATTCATGAGGTTCCAATTTACTTTGTCAAAATTGTTAAGATACAGCAAATGGTACAATCCTGCTGCCTCATTCAATTAAACCGTTAAAACACAGCCATTGTGTACATTGCACAGGGATGTAAAAAAATCAATTGTCCTTTTTTTTCATCCTTGTGCTTTTTGCCTCTGCTACACAGACCCCGAGTGCGCTTCAGATCAAGTTGAGCCTTCTGATGCTGGAGATATCTGATAACGTGACGCTCGACTGTAAGTTTCACAATTGATCTCATGTGCTGGAAGGATGGCCTTGAGGTATGCACACTCACCTTCGAGTCCATCTCGCTAGGGTTTGACTCTCGTCCCAGCTATAGACTGTCATCCTGGTGTTTCACAGACACAGACAGGGAGAGACATCAACATATGTGCTGTGCTTCAGATGGACATTTAACTGGGTGTCCTGTCTTGCTAGCATTAGTTGGTGGATGTTAAATATCATAGCGTGTCCTCTGTGAAGAGTCAGCAAGCTATCTCTGACACCCTGGCCAAATTCCTACTCTAAACCAATACAGGGGGCACTGCATCAGTGGCAGAGCCGCACTCCCAGCAATGATGCATCATTTTGTGACTGCATACGAAGTGATGACAAATTTATCTCATTTAAGGAATGTTCTTGGAATTTAGTAATGATTCTCATGGCCGACCCAGGGGGTCACAGTCCTGCGTTTGGATTTCTCGCCATAATTGTCATGCCGATTAATCGCGGAGCCTTCGTATTTATGACTCGCAAATACCACCCGTCGTTTCGCTGATGGGAATATCTAGAGGGGTGGGAGGGAGAGGGAGAGGGGGAAGGAGACAGACAGACAGACAGACATATGGATGGATGGATGGGAGAGAGAGAAAATAAGACCAAAGTTGACCGAGCCATGATATTTAACCCCCTGGGTTAGTGGGGCAGATAACAGCAATTTTTGAGAGGAATCGTGCAAATGATGATACGAGCATCAATTTGGCACATTTGTTCTCCAGGGGATTCTAATCAAATCTGCCCTGATTGGCCATTTGAAAATCCAAGATGGCGGCCATTTTTCAAGATGGCCGCCAAGTTAGCTTCCCGAAGTTGACTTTTTTGCTTGGAAGTATTTGTAGTTGTCCGATTTGCATGATCTAAGTGTGGATTCCTATGTTTTCAAGCCTGCTGGAGTGGATTTCCTGTTTTTAAAGCCTCCTGACACACACTTTTTCTGATTTTGCACCACTTTAATGATTGTCATATGAAGCTAAGGCCTTTCTGCAACCGGGCCCTGGCTAGTAAATGTTCAAAGATATGCATGCCATGCGAATGTTCCTCCAGCTGCTACTGTCCATATGCAGCTGCAGAGTGCTGTGCAGGGGAGCCCTGACTGAAAGCACTTGCATCTCCGGTTGCAACATTCCTGACAGCTGGCTGCAATAGGGGGTAGTAGTGTCCAACATATCTGCCACGTCTCTCCTTTCTGTGTACATCCCCATTCAGCGGGACTGCTCGTGTCTGGACCCGTTTTATGTCGTTAAAAGCCCGATATTGGGATGGAAAGTAGGAACAATTTCAATAAAACGCAAACGTTTAGCTTACCATTCCGCTGGCATGGATTCACACACAGTGACAAGATCTGTCGTGACCTTTATCCGAATATGCAAGGTACTGGCTGCTCTAGTCTGACTTCTTATTGAACTGGTATGTCTGAGCTTTACCCAACCAACAAATTCCTTCAATCCTCATCTTCATCGTCACTTCCTCTCGTCTACCATTCTGTCGTCACCCCGAATCAATGGTGTCCGGCCTATTCCTTCTCAAATTCACTCCTAGGACCTCTCACTGTGATTATTTATCGGTTCTTTCAAGTATTTTGAATTGTAGGATTCAATCGGGATTGTTTTCATTCGTATACAGGGTGTCCACAAAATTACCGTTTCCGAATTCAAACCGTAATAAACAATGAAATGGAATGGTACCATGATTGCCGGTTGATGCTTGTGAATGAACGAAACATTTCTCAAAAGTATTAGTGTCAGATTTGTTCAAGTATCATGGAATAGTGTTCATCACCCTGTTATTCATCACTTGGTTCCTTCATCAACAGCAACACAGCTCCTTTATGATGTGACGCTATTTGCAGTAAATTGTGACGTCACACGTTATATGATTTTGATCCCCAGGCATTATTTCATCATGTTCGTGCAGTTAACCTTTCCCCTCATGGCCCAGTGGGTTAACGCGGACAAATACATTGCGTGGGTTTCTAGTTAGTCTGATTTAACTTATCTCTTGTCTCCTATTCTGATTTCTTAATCCAACCCTTTCCTTTTGTGAAAACCATGGAACAAATCAAACAAGCAAGCACACAGCCATGCAAAAGCGATGAGTAATGAAGCACAGCTACGATTCCTCTCGTGGCTTGGAACCAACGAAGCGCACCACAGGACGATATACCGCACGCGCATCGCGCGCCATTATTTCATTCAAAACCTGTTGTGCCAATTTCCAATCTGCATCTCACTTGCTTCTCCCTACGCTCACCAAAACTCACCCTTCCACCACAAGTGCCTCTCGCAATGGAAAAAATATTCCCCGCACCTACTCTACCTCTGCAGTCGCTACAAACTTAGGCCACTATTACAGAGGAGTGCTGCACAACTCAGACTGCTCTCAGACTGCGGCGACGCGGGGCCTGCAACGGACATTAATAAACTCAACGATATCTCCCAGGAGTCCTGGGTGAGCACGCGGGATAGATACTGACCCTTGTCCAGTCGCCAGAACACGGCAGACATGGGGCGGCGAGGAGGGGTAGCGGCAAGGACATCCGGTGAGTTTGGAACGGGGCGACCGGGTGTGCATTTTGGCTCGTGAGAGGGGACCGGTTGGCGGTTGTGCATGCTTATTCGGCATTCAGACTGCACTCGGAGCACGATCAGGGCCCAGGGATAGGCTGGCTATTACCCTATTTTGAGTATCAGGAGCTCCGCGGCTGTTTCAAGATCGGATGGTGAATTGAGACCGTTTCCGCCCCGGAGCCTTGCAGCGGTTGCGACTGGCCGCTGTGAGTCCCAAATAAGAAGCAGCCTTCGGGTCACAGTGCCGTTGGCTTTCGGTCGTCACCCCAATCCTTCGCCCGCAGCTTATAAAAAGGCGGAGCGCAGAGCCGTCGCTCTGCTCTTCTTCGCCGCGTGCTCTCTCTGTTACTTTGCTCTTCGTTAAGCTGCCTCCTCATTGTTCTTCGCCCTTCGTTGTCTCTGCCCTTTGCTGGCTTTTCACTTGCTTGTTGGGTGCGAACGATTGCCGGGGACATGCTCCTTTCTTGCAGGACCCGTGCGGAACGCACGTTTCAACGAGCCCCTTGCAATGACTAAGCCAGAGATAACACAACCACATCTTGAGGTGGGAATGCTCAGGTGCGAGCGTCCTACGAAGGTGCACGCTTTACACTAATAGACCTTTACACAAATAGGTTAAGATCTTTCGCCTCACGCATCTTCTCTCCTCTCTCTCCTTTCACCCCTCTATCCCATCTCCTTGGACGCACAAAAAGCATCATTTACTGATCGCAATCCCATTTTTCTCTTGCACGACACCGCCACCCCCATTATTTACCATCCACACCACACCTCTCACTCCCACACCTTAGACACCAGTATTTTCTCCCTCCTAACTCCCCAAGTGTACTGGGTTGCGATTGGTCTGCCGACCGTGCCAAGGTAATTGTGAGGCCCCATTATCCTTCATCTTCTCTTTTTCTCTCTGGGCTATATCTAAATCTTTCCTCGGGTGTGTGTGTGTGTGTGTGCTGTGTGGGTGTGTGTGGTGTGTGTGTGTGTGTGTAATGGCGCGCTGTTCCTGAGGTTGAAGTTAAGTATGTAAGAAGTTCTAACGAGAAAGTCTGCTTCTGTCTCCTTTTTTAAAGATTGCTTGCCTTTTGTGCATCCCACAAATTCCTTGGTTATCCCTTGCATTACATACAAAACCCAATTCACTGTGCCACATACCTTTCCTCGCCATTGTAAAATAAATGCTTGTGTTAGAAATGTTCCCAGCTCGTTTTCATCTTTTCCTTCCATGGTCCCAGCACTGGTTCGTACTCTTGTCTAGCCGGCGGCCGTTAATCCCCCAACAATCTGTTTTCTAGCCGTACGTTTCTTGGCAGTTACGCTCAGCTGCATCTGACCTTGGTAAGGTGTATCCGGGTTTTGAGCAGCACGAGGGCCATGTCCCCCGATAATTAAACATGTGACCTTTAGGTAAACCGTATCAGACAGAGGGACCCTTAAGTCACGTGTGATCGAGTTATTGGCATTCACGGTCGATTAAGAATCCGTCGCCGTCACAAAGTTTATTCGTGTGCAATGGCTGCAATTCATTGGAGAGTCTGTGGAACCCAACGGTAGCCACCCTTTCGTGTGTCTTTTCCGCCCACGACTCCAAACAGTATGTATGTATGTATGATGTATGTGCCTTACTTGAAAACGTCTTATCAAATTTACTGATAATTCAACTCTCGTATAATCATTTTTACCACGTTTGCGTTAAACCCTTTGCGTGCTACCATTTTTTTACGGCCGCACGGTTCCATGTTGTTTAATTTTTTTTTATGGGATCGTTGAACAAGTGTATATTGCAAAAAAAACCAACTTGTGTCAAAGTTGGATGGATCAACCAAAATTCAAACAAAAAATTGCTTTATTTTTTTATCCTAGCAAATCTGCTACTGCCAAGCACACCAACGGCTAAAAATAAAAAACCCCTTCTCGATTCATTTACCCAAAGAGCCGTTTTGTTCTTCAACTTGGCCATGAATGTAAATGGGCCCTTGCGGCTGTTTTCAGCAAATGGGCTCCCTTGCTTGTTTCAGCTAATTGCTTAGGGTAAAATGGAGCCCCCTTGGCATGTTTTCATCCATTACATAGGGATACAATGGACTGATTGTTTGTGTAAAGAGTCCCTATCAGCCCATCCCCCGCAGCCGCGGAAAGGGTGATGCGGCCGCGTGTTGTCCGCCTGTAACTTTTTTTTTTACCATTATCTTTCCATCAAATTTTCACAAAGCTTTATTATGAAATAGGGAGGATAAGACAAATTAAGAATTTGTCAAAAGTGTCAAAGCGTCCCCGTTTAGCATACGGAGGGAAGGAAGACCACTCCAATCAATACCCTCTCCGAATCTTCAGCGAGGGTAACTTAGAAGGACACCCGGTACAGTGCAAAACTCCGCGTTTTGTATCCCACTGATAGGTGGATTAAATCCGGATCTTAACCAATCATCAGCTTATTCTTGCGCCTAACCAACTCATCCACAAGTTTTGTCCTCACACGTCCACAACTTTTGAGACATCATGATAGATGTCGTTTTAGCCCTCTCTCTCATCTGAGATCACTTTAAAATTTCATATCGGATCAGATCTTCACCAAATCTAATTATTCATCCTTGTCACGCACCCACCTGTCCACCAAGTTTCGGCCAAATCCGTCTGTAACGTTTTGAGATTAGCCTGCTCACAACAAACAAACAGACAGACAGCGGTGAAAACATAACCAAACAATGGACCCAAATGCATACCATAATCCTCTGGCAAGTAATAAAACACAAATAAGAAGTCACTTCTCTCCGAAGTCTTGAAGGGCAGTTTTGTCTGTTCGTTACTTCTTCACTCTTTCCCTCCGAGCCACTTATCATTCCATTTCATACCACTGCCTCCTCCTTCCCCCACCCATTCCCACTTCCTTCTTCCCACCTGCACGTCCTCCGCACCACACTCCACCACATAACGCACTCATGTGAAAGTCGCTTGGTACTGCAGGTGGAACGAATGCCTTCTCCTGTATAATTTTTAGTTATTGTGAGAATGTGTAACTGTGTGTAACCTCATCCTATTCCACTCTTGCTTGCACACCTTTCGGAATGCCAAGTTTCCTTCAGTAATGAGTTGTGCCTCCTTCTTTGCAATTCCTTGGCACATATATGAGCTCATTGCAAATTGTTAACTCACCGCGACAGCATTTAAACTGGTTCATGCCCCCTTGCTCCATTAAGAAGTGAATCACTGGTTTAATTGGGTGTACAAGGGGGTTTCAGACAAAAAACAAAAATAAGAGTAAGGAAACTTCAGGTGACCTTGTGATGTCATGTGCAGCTAATAAGCTTGGACTATTATTGTTCGGGTAACTGCATCCATGATTGAACTGTGAATTTGTTTGGGCGTCGTGACAATATCTCCTGAGATGTAGCAGATAGTTGGGGGCAAGGGAAACTGCTGATGAAGTCGAACAGGTAGCAGCCATAAACATGTAGGGATTTAGAACGTGAGCAAACTACTGATCTAGGGACATACTGTTTATTAACTTAGCATGGGATGTAAACATGCACAAGCAAGTGTCAGCAGTTCAGTGTTACAGCAAGTTAATGTCTCTGGTGGGAATACATGCTCTGCAATGCAGTGCTCCTGTAGGAACTGCACTCGACCTTTTTCTCTCCAGAGTAATCAAGGCTTCTTCATCATGATCTCTCTAGCTGTCTGAAAAAAATCCCCTTTATCTATTACTGATGAGTCCACCCTTTGCCGTGACATCCCTATCCTTCAGACAGGCAGGCTGCAGCCTCTTCGCTCTCTTCGGATCTTGAAAAAAAATCACAGATGTCAATCACTTGGAATATGTCTTTCAATCCTGACAAATCTCACACTCTCACCCTCTCTCTCCGAAAGGAAATCTAGCAACCCCCCCCCCCCCCCAGACCCCCTCCCCCATCTACTTTCTTAACAGTCCTCTTGAGGAAGTTCAATCATTCAAACTCTTGGGTCTCACTATCAGCCATTGATCGCTCGGCAAACCACTATCAATGTTAGCCTCCAAAGCCAGCCACTGACTGGGCATCTTCCATCATATGAAGTCCTTCCTGGCACACCTGAACTCCTATCCACCGACAAGGCTTCATCTGCAGCATAATGGAGTACTGCTCTCCCATCTGAGCGGCTCCCGTGCCTCACATCTTTCTCACATTATGCATGGAACCAAGACCTTCAAGATATTGGAATCTCCTACGATGAACGTGATCTATGAGCCTATCACTTCGCCATCGCAGATATGTCAGTGGTCTGTCTTCTACTGCCTCCTTTCTGGTCTTGCACCCTTGCTCTTTCCATGCTTTGTCCACCCCCCCCCAGGTTTCTTCAGGCATACATGGTCCACCATCAAACCCTTCTTGTGAAACGACCCAAATCCAGGATTACTGCTCACCTCCACTGATTTGTCCTCTTTTTTGCCCACCGTGGAACCAACTTCCACATTCTCTTCAATCTCCATTCCTTCCTCCAGGTCTTCAAGATCGCTGTTCACACCATCTCAGATAGTCCCCAATCCAAAACCATGATTATTTTCTACCCTCGTTAACCCCACCCAAATCCCTCCCTTCCATATTTCCAGTTTCCTCCTTGGATTTCCCTCTGCATCCATTATCTCCACCATGCATCCTCTGCGCCCCCCATTTCTCCCACCCATTGTTTGCCAAGTCTCCCTCCAGCTTGATCTTCAACTCTGTTGTTGGTGAGACTTTTCTTTTGCGTCTGTTCTGTCCTGATCCGTTCAGTATACTAGCTCTTCCATGAGCCTCGACTACATTATTTTAAAAGCTTATGAAGAGCTCGACAACATAAGCTAATGCACAAATGGCAGAGCAGAGAGGACTTAAAGGACAAAGATACTGTATAGTTACCAAGAGCTGATGACATCAATGAAAGGACTTTGTATAGTCTGGAAATAGCTTGGAGATGATGTGGTTAAGCCCTGAAAAGTTATGGCGGGTTGTAAGCCGGGGGGGGGGGATCTGTGTACCCACACTCAAGGTTGACCCACAAGTAGAATTGAAGGGTGAGCCTTAAAATCTTTAATTGTTACCCTCTGCCACCGAGGTGAAGGAGGTATGGTCACGTTCTGCGTATGTTTGCCTGTGTGCATGATATCTCAAAAAAGTCGTAAACGGATTCGGATGAACTTGGTAGACAGTTGTGATGTGTGGCAAGACGAACTGATTCGATTTTGGTGAAGATCCGAATCCGGATCTGGATATGAGAATTATTTAATTTTTATAGTGATTCTTCACCATGAGAGATGGGGCTCAAAAACGATGTAGTCGTTTTGCATGACATTTCAAAAAATGTGTTGCGGCCACATATTTTCTCCTGGATCAGGCATTACAGGGTGGAGTATGTTCTCTACCTAGTGACCTTCTAGTTTAGATATAAATTAGAACGTGAGACTTTCAACATATAAAGAGTCATCGTATTTCGGTTTACACTGATTCGATCCTGCTGAGTGCTGAATATAACAGACAGCTGAAGAAAACACAAGAACTCATAGTGCATGGACCTTGTGAAGATTGCCTCAGGAATCGAGACAGCAGCTTGTTAACTTATGCAGTTGACAGCAGCAGTTTGACAGAGGGGTAGGGGAGAGTTCAGACTTTGAAGCCACATTTTACATGTTGTAGATGTTCCTTGGGTCTCTGCTAGTGATTTGATTGAGCGCAAGACTAATTTTGTTGCAATACATTTTGCACTTGATCGTGCTACTAATTGGTAAGGAAATGTGTGCAGAGATAGTATTGTATGCGGTGGAAATCAATGTTTATTCGGACTAAATGTTCTTTCTCGGTGAAATCATCAATAATAATTCAAGATGGGCCGTTGAGGTCCTCATTCGTAAATGGCTGCTGGTCAGAATAGTCAATAGCACAATGAGTGGAGATTGAATTGTCCAAATCGATATTCATTGAGTTCCAATTTTACTTTGTCAAATTGTTAAGATACAGCAAATGGTACAATCCTGCTGCCTCATTCAATTAAACGTTAAAACCACACCATTGTGTACATTGCACAGATGTAAAAAAATCAATTCGCTTTTTTTCATCCTTGTGCTTTTTGCCTCTGCTACACAGACCCGAGTGCGCTTCAGATCAAGTTGAGCCTTCTGATGCTGGAGATATCTGATAACGTGACGCTCGACTGTAAGTTTCACAATTGATCTCATGTGCTGGGAAGGATGGCCTTGAGGTATGCACACTCACCTTCGAGTCCATCTCGCTAGGGTTTGACTCTCGTCCCAGCTATAGACTGTCATCCTGGTGTTTCACAGACACAGACAGGGAGAGACATCAACATATGTTGCTGTGCTTCAGATGACATTTAACTGGGTTCCTGTCTTGCTAGCATTAGTTGGTGGATGTTAAATATCATAGCGTGTCCTCTGTGAAGAGTCAGCAAGCTATCTCTGACACCCTGGCCAAATTCCTACTCTAACCAATACAGGGGGCACTGCATCAGTGGAAGCCGCACTCCCAGCAATGATGCATCATTTTGTGACTGCATACGAAGTGATGACAAATTTATCTCATTTAAGGAATGTTCTTGGAATTAGTAATGATTCTCATGGCCGACCCAGGGGTCACAGTCCTGCGTTTGGATTTTCTCGCCATAATTGTCATGCCGATTAATCGCGAGCCTCGTATTTATGACTCGCAAATACCACCCGTCGTTTCGCTGATGGGAATATCTAGAGGGGTGGGAGGAGAGAGGAGAGGGGAAGAGACAGACAGACAGACAGACATATGGATGGATGGATGGAGGAGAGAAAATAAGACCAAGTGACCGCAGCATGATATTTAACCCCTGGGTTAGTGGGCAGATAACAGCAATTTTTTGAAGAGAATCGTGCAAATGAGGTACGAGCATCAAATTTGGCACATTTGTTCTCCAGGGATTCTAATCAAATTCTGCCCGATTGGCCATTGAAAATCCAAGATGGCGGCCATTTTCAAGGATGGCCGCCAAGTTAGCTTCCCGAAGTTGACTTTTTGCTTGGAGTATTGTAGTTGTCCGATGTGCATGATCTAGGTGTGGATCCTATGTTTTCAAGCCTGCTGGAGTGGATTTCCTGTTTTTAAAGCCTCCTGACACACACTTTTTCTGATTTTGCACCACTTTAATGATTGTCATATGAAGCTAAGGCCTTTCTGCAACCGGGCCCTGGCTAGTAAATGTTCAAAGATATGCATGCCATGCGAATGTTCCTCCAGCTGCTACTGTCCAATAGCAGCTGCAGAGTGCTGTGCAGGGAGCCCTGACTGAAGCACTTGCATCTCCGGTTCAACATTCCTGACAGCTGGCTGCAATGAGGGGGTAGTAGTGTCCACATATCTGCCACGTCTCTCCTTTCTGTGTACATCCCCATTCCAGCGGACTGCTCGTGTCTGGACTGTGATGTCGTAGTCTGGCCCCAGTGATCCCAGCTGATAGGCCGCACGCTTTGCATGTTCTCTGAGGGCTGTCTGTGTTGGTGGATTTAGTTGTACGGCCTCTGCTTGTGGCAAAGAGATCCAGTCTTGCTCCGTCCACACCAGTGCTGCACTTGATCTGTTCATACATGAGGACAACGAATCTCTCCAGCCTCTGCAGGTCAATATTCACGAATCAATGTTGGATGCTGGCTGAGATTGTGAATGTTTCAGAAACATCATCAAAGACGTTCCAGTCTGCCATGCAGTTTCTTCCCTTTACCGCGGAAGGCAAGACACGACGTCACATCCAGTGCAACGCATGGAAGTATTGTCCCTCTAGCTTTCTTCAGGCCCTATTGCAGAAAAACTACCTCATGGACTGGAATCCATCGTTCCTTGCTCCTTGGCCAAAGGCACATCCACATGTTCTCAAGACCTAGTTCCTGTAAGGATGGCAGTACAGTATATGCTATGACTAGTATGTCCGTGTCATTAGCCTTAATGATAATGGACTGCTACCATCCGTCGTTGCATCCCTGGCGTGTACAAATTTCGAGTGTCAGCTTCTTCATGACAACATGGAGACACAGCATCCAGTGACTTCCTTGTGTTGCTAATGGCATCTTCTCCTTTTGTGACAATGACTGTGCTTGTCATCTGCTGCTTCACACATCTTTTCCGCAAGGAAGTGAAACAGCTCAGTCTTGTTGCTGTCATCTCGAAGAAAGCTTCTCCAGTTACTTGGGGTCTTACTGGTTCCTGTCACTCTTCTTCTGATTCCTTGCCCCTTTTCGACCTTGCCTCGGACTTCAGACTTGACTTCTTGTACACATCAAACACTACTTCCACCCTCTCGTACCTGGCACCATAGGATTCCACCTCTTGGGATGATGTCTTCTATAGCATATCATCAAATATCTTTGAAGTGCGGTGGAGGTAGGGCATTGATAAGTGTTGAGCATCAATGATGACTGCATACAATTCCTACTTAGCTGCACTGAACCCCATGCTGAGTTTCACAGCAGTGATGTCACCCAATGTGCCTTGGTGTGCCCGACAACACTCCTTCAAGAAATTCTTACTTGCGATGAACTGAAATGTTGATTAAAGGACTGGTAAGGCCTGGATTCAATCAGCACATCTGTTTCATCAACTTCGTGGCACTTCAGAAATTTGGAGCTAGATTACTCCATCACACGCAGAGACCTTCTGTGTTGCTACTCCTCATCTCGTTAGACCCCGAGCCAAGCCGGTCTTTACACAGCGTGTGGCTGCCAATGCCGCTTCACTAGCGCAAACTTCTGTGGAAACATAGAATGAGATGTGTGCCACGTGCATGGACCAGTCCAGATCATCCAAGGACATGAAGGGGGAGGGTGGTATTAGAGTGGTGGGCCCAGTGAAGAGTGGGGGGGGCAGTATATGATGTGGAAGCTATTTCAAAGAGCTGTTGAACTGGGACGGAACAACGGACGAGCTAGAGCTCCTTGTATATGTAGAGGAAAAGTTAGTTGTTGAGATCACAGAGGAGGA
>CM068960.1:122661004-122677360 GCA_035128595.1 Eptatretus atami | reverse complement strand
GCTTAACTGTCCTCCTGAACAGACTTACAGCACTGACTGAGGAAACAATACTGGAAGATCGCAGGTACGGAGAGCAGATGCAGTCTGTGTTGTGTTGCTTCTGATCTTCTTGCTTCTGGCGTTGAGGTTCAGTTGACTCTGGATTTTTGTACTCTTTGGTTTTTGCTTTTTTTTCCTTATTTTCAACTTTACTTCTATCTTCTGCCTCTCCTCTCTTCTTCCCTCTCTCTCTCTCTCTTCTTCTCTCTCTCTCTCTCTCTCTGCTTCAGGATAGACAATGTTGCACGTTTTTCCAAGTGGTGCCAAGACTCCCTCTCAACCACAATTCTGTCCTCCCCTTCCCCCCTCCCTTGTTCCTGCTCATAAAAGTGAAAGGGCATTCTTACATGGATCATTACATATTTAATATCGGGTCACCGCAATAATCGAGTTTGCTGTTGTATTGTTACGAATCTGGAAGCCATGAGCACTCAACATACAGGTCCTATAGAACAGTTATATCGGTAAGTACGTTGTTTTATTTAGGGTCCCGTCCCTGTTTAATGGGTAATTAAATGTTCATGCGCTGCGGAGTTATTTTGATAGTAAGGGTTTTCTTTATTTTTACACCACAACATCAACTACAACACCAGCATCACCCTCACCTTCACCTCGCTCTGACCGACGCCATTGCCTACGTGCGTGTCGGCACGTACGTGGCGGAGTCCAATGTGCCAGGCGGGTTCTTTGGGCATTGGCATCTGATTTTGCTCCAATACGGGCATGGCGCCCTCTCTTAGCCAATCGGAGGGTGCGAGCGAGATTGCCGTCGGCAGCCAATGAGAGAAGGCCACGCCTGAAACGAAAGGCGCTGGAGAGAAAGAAAGGAAAAGAGAGCCGAGGATAAGTGGCGGATCTGCTGGAAAAAGAGAGATGTTTTGGTGTCGGACGAGCGCTGAAGAGGAGAGTTTGGTTGTCGGGACGAGTGCTGAGCGGAGCTCTGGACTTTGATCGCTCTCGCTGGCGCCTGTTCTTCAGGCCGTTTTCTCGAGCGCGTGTTCTGGCTCTGCTCGTCTCGTTTAAGCACTTATCTCATAATGACTGGATCTCAGGTTCAAATCCCACCCAATATACTGTGATTTTATTCAATTTTCTTGACATCCGATAATCGATGACTACTAATTATGTCCCACATGTGAGGTGTTCATGCTCTTCCAGGAGCTAGATAAATCTTCTGAGAGAATAAATCATGAGCCTGAGAACGGTTTATGAAGTATCTCATGGTTGCCATGGCAACATAATTCAGCCAATCACAGCCGTGATCTATCAGGTTGAGACAATGTCATTAGGAATATATATTTGTCTGCAATATGAAAGCTAATGTTCCACGGCTTTTGAAATATCGCGTACACAAAAGTACATGGACAGATGATTGGTTGGTTGGTCAGTGGTCGGAGTTCATTTTAATGTTCCTTGTCTCCGACCTTGTCGGAGGTGGGTGTTAATAAAGTTATGAAATTAACATTACCAGTACATCGTACGTGCGTGCCTACGTGCGTGGCCGTACGTGCAAAAAAAACAAAAAAAAAATAAAAAAAACTGTCAAACCGTGCCAGAACAACAACCACACAGGCCGTTCCTTCGCTCTCGCGTAGCCGTAGTGCAAAAAAAAAACTTTCAAACAACCACACAGGCCGTTCCTTCGCTCTCGTAAACGACGACTGGATTGGGGCATTGTGTAAATATCTATAAATGCGCATAAGAAATCGAGAAATTATTAGAATACACAAGAGTCATCACTATCCGGAAGTGGTGCGTGCCCGTACGGAATGTTCACATGCATTCCACAATTATCGCTTGCTTGAAGTAACAACTGCTGTGATACTTACACCACAGAGTTAATTAAAATCCAAATTAAAATCAAGTTTACCTCCCTGTCTTTGCTGCCATGACATTCGCTGCCATTGACCATTGCCACTCCTAGCCACGGTAACTAAGGCGCCCTTTCCCATCGGCACGCCTATGCAGCAAGTGTCTTGTTATTGTTGGTTAATGGCAGCAACGTGTCTTGTCATTGTTGGTAATAAATGGCCATAACTTGGGAAGCACTATCCGATTAATATCGGATAAGTTTGAGATTCCTGTACACAGACAGACAAGCCGGTAGGCAGTGATGGGTCGCCGAGCATGGAAACTATAAGATATAGAGCAAAATGGATGTCATATAGCGGATGGAATCACCTTAAGATTATGCATATATCTCATCCAGTTCCATTACTGATAACTACTCGTATCCATTTGAATGAAAAGTACCGAAAATGCGGTTTGAAATCGGAAATCCCCAAAGTTTGAGGGGGTGCTGTGGGTGAACAAAGATCTAAATCGAAAATCCGGCTCGATCGTTTGTGCAACATGTATTCCAGCGATTAGTGTGAATTTTCATGACATCCGACCATAACCCTAGGAGGAGTAGCATTTGGCGCAAGGCACCTCCAGCTCTCGCATATTATCGATTTTTGCACTAATTGACCTTTGACCCCTGACCTAAGGAAATCGGTCAATATGTCCTGAGGCAAAGTTGTAGTACTCATTGAGTACCATTAACCTGCAAAGTTTCATTCGTATCGATGCACTCACCTGGTCGCGAGGGGCCTTCAATTTTCGCAAATTTTCGCGCATACCCTAATTGTAGGGGCGCTGTGGGTAAAGTATTCCATAATCACAAAACGGAATATATTTGATAGGCATCACCTGTAGATCATTCGTGCCAAATTTCATAACCCTACGTGGGATAATGGCTTTCGGAATTGATTTCGCTGAACGGTACCGATTTTGAAGGGTTTTCGGTTGTTGCTAGGGAACCAAAGCGTCCCTAGCAACCATCACAATTTCCAAAGCACTAGGTATAAGATGTATCTAACCCCGAGTTTGGTCAAAATCCCCCACGTTTACTACCAATTATGTGATGACAAATTAACAAACATCAACAAACATCAAACAAACAGACAGAATTACTGACAATAAGGGTCACCTATTTTGGCGACCCAACAGAAAGGGGTGAACACATAACCTCCTTCACCTTCAGTGCGGAGGCTAACGAGGATTAAAGCTACTTTGTAAAGGCTCATGAATGTACTCGATAGTATTCTTTTTAAAGTATAATTTGCACACATTTACCTTAGAAGTGGAGATTAATATCAAATTTGCCGCCAGAAGAGTTGGCTCGCACCAAGTCCTTCTCAAGACTGCGTAAAAGTATTCTATGAATACCATCTAGTTTTAAAGCGATTATAAAGTCATAAATTTAACCTCTTGTGTCCGGTTTGATTGCAAAAAATACAATCTCCCCTCAGACCCCCGGCTGGTTGGTAGGTCGGTTGGTACTACAATCTCCTTTTGTGGATTTCAGAAGGTGGAACAGTCCTCCCAGGTGGACGTCACAATGTCCATCGGATCTCTGCCTCTGATTTTATATCTTTGGGAAACCAATTAATTCATAAACAATGCTGAAAGTAGCATCCAAATGAGTATATTGATTCTTATTCTTCTTGTGTCTGGTCAGTACGGGGTGTGCTGAAGTTTAATGTCCGGGTCCTGCAGCCATGTGGCTGCCTCAGGGGTGAGTCGGTGGAGGGCTAAAAGTCCTCCCGATAGCTGCCGCAAGGAACAGTGCGATGTGATGTGCTCCATCGTCTCAACTCCTCCACAGTCACAGAGCGCATCTGCCCTCACCCTCCATTGGTGGAGGGTGCTCCTGCAACGGCCCTGTCTAGTGCGGAGCCTACTGAGGGCTGTCCATTGCCTACGTGGGAGTGTGAACCCAGGCGGAGCAATGGTTGGATCATGTACACTATGTTTATTGGGAGCTGTGGCAGCCTCCCAGCTAGCCCTCCACAAGTCGACTTCACTTTGATGGGCTCCTGTGAGGAGCTCAGCATGGTTCCATAGTGCTTTTCGGGACTTTAGGCGACACTGTGGATGTTCAATCAGAAGATGCTGGGCTGGAATTTTGGGAGCCAAAATGCGGCTGAAGTATCGGGATGACAACACATCCCTTCAGATGTCTGACGGAGCAGTGTTGCAGAGGATAGGAAGCTACTCAGTCTTTGTTGGCTTGAGGGTTCCAGACACTGTTCTCATCGCGGTGTTTAACTGAACATCGATGGCGTTCGTATGGGCACTCACCGACCAGACTGGTGTGCAATACTCTGCTGTCGAGTATACGAGGGCGAGAGTTGCCGTGCGTAAGGTGTTAGCGCCGCCTCCCCCCGATGTTCCGGACAGCTTCCGGATGAGGTTTACCTGTGCCCTGACCTTATCCTTGCATCTTTGCAGGTGTTCTTTCTAGGGCAGGGTCCGGTCAAATGTGACCCCGAGGTATTTGGGATAACGGATATTATCAACTTTCATACCGCAGAATGTCACATCGAACTCTGCATTTGCTGTGTGATTATCAAGATGGTGGGTGCAGATGTCTGTTTTGTTGGGGTTTGGGCAGAGCTTCCATTTGTGTAAGTACTCCTCCAGAATGCCCAGATCTTGAGTGAGTTGGTTCCTGACAGATTTTCGGTTGGGGCCCTGCGCCACAAGTACGATGTCATCAGCATAGGTGAGTTTGAAGGAGGTCGTCACGAACATAGAGGTTAAAGAGGGTGAGGGCTAGAACAAATTGTTGAGGGAGGCCATCGTTTAGTGTTAAAACATGGCTGGTTTTGCCATTGAGGTGAACGTGGATCTTTCGGACCCCAAGGAATACTGACAGTAGTCTGATTGTCTTCTGACAACGGAAGACTTTCGAGACTTTGAGAAGGATAGGCCGACAATAGGTACCAAGGCAGTTGCCATCTTTTGTTTTATCTGGAAGCCCGCCTCTGATGGTGGAGACGGCAAGAACCTCATCACAAGTACTATTGCCAGGCCTAAAGTCCCCCTGCAGGAAGGCCTCCAGAGTGGGGGTTAAATGGGATAGTAGGGCCCTCTCCATCAGCTTTCCCACCTCTGATAACAGGGCAAGTGTGATGGCTTTCCAGATTTTGGGATGGCAATAACATTTGCCTTCTTCCAGGCTGCAGGAATTTGCCCTGTTTCATGGATGGCAGTGAAAAGGGCCACCAACAGATATGACCCTTTTCTCCAAGATTTTACAGAAATTAGGAGAAAATTCCGTCGGTCCCTTTGCCATCTTTGGTTGCTGACGGTGCAATGTCAATGTCTTTCGTTGTATATGGGGCCGACAGGTGGCTGCTCGGTGAGCTTTGTTGGAAATTTCGGATATAATCCCTTTTTAACTCCCGCCTTCGTGATTTGGAGGTCGGTGCCTTTGAGGTCTGGATGAGGTTAGATGCGATGGAATCAGGGGAAACTCTTGGGATAGCAGCAGTAGTATTTTCTGCGGCACCCAGTTTCCTCGGCAATGCCCATACCTTGCGACTTCTGTTGACTCCACCAACTCCTTCCAGCACTTCATACATTTAGTTTTGAGAGCCTCAATTCATGCCTGCGTGACGTCTGGGTTCCCAGTTTTGTTGTGCTCCTTTAAGAGCCTTTGTCTCCGCTGTCCAGCAAGGTGTGTAGGTCTTGCAGAAGCCGTGTGGTATGGTATCGGTGGCAGCAGAGAGAAGGAGGTGCACAAATTCTGCATATTTAGCTGGGACAGGTGGTATATCCTCGATCTTGAATTCAGCTGCTTTGGTGAAAGTGGTCCAATCCCCTTTCTGGAAGTTCCAGCGTGGTTTTGGATTAGAATGCACCTGTGAGATAGCGATAGGAATGTGGACGACGGTGGGGCGATGTTGACTTTTTGGGAAGGAAGAGAGAACTTTTCTCGATGCCATCATTGATAGCTCTCTCTCTCATCCTTTATCAGGAATCAGAGGTCGGGATTTGTTCTGGTCTGCTACCGTCCGGAGTGTCGGGTCTTCGGCTGCGTTGGGGCAAACAGCAAGTTGAGATTGGCTGTCGACACCCAGTCGGTTATCTGTTCTCTGGGTGCATCATTTTCCCTGTATCCCCATTCAGTGTGAAGCCGATTAAAATCCCCGATGTAAACCATGTTGTAGTTGTATCGGGTTAGGGCAGGTGGTGGCCATGTTTGTGTGGGCGGCTTGTTCACTTTTGCAACAGCGACACCACTTACCTTTGTTGTCGCATACAGCGAATTTTTGTCTCCGGTTTTGATGTTTCGAAGACCATGTCTGATGTAGGTGGCGAGGCCATATTTTGCTGCATAAATGGAGGCCATGAGGTTGAAGCCTGCGATATTTTTCTTTGCAGCCTTTTTTTCATCCTCGCCATTAGTTTCCTGGAGTATGGCTACGTCGATGTTGTAGTCCTTCAGGATCTTGGCGAGGATCTCACATTTAGTAAATGTCAGCCCCTCAACATTGAGTTGGAGGATGTGGAAGGCGGGATCCACTGGTGTTGCTGTGGTCCACGACTTTTGGCCCTGAAAAGGGGCTTCTTTTTTTTTAGCACTACACAACCTCGGGCCCCGTTGCTGGGGTTTGTCCCGAGTGCGTCAGTGGTATTGGCCAGATGATGATATCAGTCCTGATTTCAAGAGTATAACACTGTCAAATATCATGTAACAGGAGCACCGCGTGTGGGCTGTCATATCACTCCCAGTATATTGAATAAAGACCTTTCTTTCCAGCACATAGACCTTTAAAAATCGGATTATATAAAGATGATCTTTCGTTTTGATGAACATCTTTCGTTTTGATGAATATCTTTCATTTTGATGTGTTAATAGATCTTTAGTTTTGATTAACAAACAGTGTTGAGTGGACAATGCCTGGTGTTGGCTCAACGGTTAAGGTGGCTGGCTTAAGATCTGACGGTCTTGAGTTTTGAGCCCCTGTCGTGCCTTTGAAATAACACCAGGTGGGTTGGTTGATGCAGCATGTCATCCTTCCGAGGTCGGAAAAACGAGCACCAGCTCACCGGGGCAATAAGCCATTCGAGTATCCTGCGTCGGAGTGGTGACCCGTCCTCCAGGATTGTGCTCTTTAACCAATAAAACTTCCTCGGTAACTCCTATGTGCCTCACGACATGAAAGCAATGGTTATTGGTTTTATTGTGTGGTCATCGGGAAACAAACTCCAAAGCGCATAGAGAATTGGAAATAAATCTGTCAGTGGGGCAGTTTGGGATCCGCGCATTAAAACACATCCATTAACGAATTGCTGACAAAGCTCCGCTCGGCTATTCCTGTCGGTAAATTTGCCACAGTTGTGTGTTTGAGACACCGATTCACGTCAAATTTACCCGGGCAGCCGTGGAGACCTCTCTTCCCTCAACCTCTGTCGGTTATGTCAGGAATTTAGAATTTGGCCAGCGTGCCGGTGATAGCTCACTTACTCTTTGCGAAGAAAACCGTTGGATCTTTAACGTCCACCGACTCAAGCCGGCAGACTGGACGCCCTTTTTAACGTCCATCTGAGGAACTGCACATGCATTGATGAATAACCCTGCCTATGAAACGCCGGGATGACGGTTTATAGCTGGGACGAGATTCGAACCCAGGCTAGACAGCTTAGAGATGAGTGTGTGTACCCAGGGGCATCGAGAGCCAGCAACCTCAGGGCCTTCACCCTCACCCTTTCTCTCTTGCATTTGTATTAAAATTTACAGTTCCAGGAGAAACTCAGACCCCAAGGCAGTGAGCCCCCTTGACCCTCTCATGATGCCCCTGGGTGTACCTCTAGACTCTAGAGTCTAGGCCAACCTGCCAGCCTCATACTTAGCATGACTCGATCAGATATGACACAGTCGTTGTTCGAACCACCGGCCTCTCATACCCGAAGCAGATACTCTAACCATTGCACTACTGAGTCTGGTTAAACATGAGAAGCTTCATTCAGTGCTACTGTTACATTCGTTTTGATGTGATGAGGACACGTGCGTATATTTAGTTTTGGCCCTGCCTGAGTGTTGAAGCTTCTCTCAGGCTAATCGATGGACCATGGAAAATGTGGGGCAGGATGTGATGCCTCACTGAAAAGAAAGCACCACTGGCTGTGACCTCACAAAGCACCCTATTCCTCCCCTTGTCACAAACTAGCCGCTCCAGGATACACGTCATGGTGCAGGCCATCGATTCATCAAAATCGAGGGTGGCCTCAGATTGCTCAGCCGGAAGCATGCTCTAGCCTCGTAGCCGTGTGGATTTATTTATCTTTGGATGACTATCGGACTAAAATTGTCGCTCCGGTGCGGTTCCGATGAGGAGCCTTGCAATACCGTGCGTCGGATGGGGATGGCAAACCGGCTATCTCACTTCGATTTAGGATTGTGGACGTCAAGCATCCCACGGGCGTTTCTCGAAGGCAATCGGCCATTTTTGTTCTTGAAGATTATAAAGTTTTGTTTTTGCTCCATGCGACGCTGCACTCGAGAAGGTTCATTGAATCATAATAATCATTGGCAACCATGAACCCAAAGCAGTAAATGTAAATACCTTCTGAAATGTTTCTTTGCTAATACTGAGTTCATGAAATGGTCATACCTGGAGGCTGCAGTGTGGAGCAATTTACAACGACAATCCCCCTTGAGTGTCCTGAGAGTCGAAGTTTTCCAAAAGAGTATCTCCGGCAGCTATTCTACTTTTGAAACCCACGATTATGAAAGAGCTTATTGACGAGTCTCAAAGTGCCAGCTGGGATGATCCTGCGTTGCGACATCACCAAACATCCCTCTTGTTGTTCAGCACCTGCAGCCACCCAGGTAAGCCAGCCCACGGAATGGTATCGCACAATGAGAGGCAATTCGAGAACAATTCACAATGAGAGGCAAAAACTAGATTGCATGATATCTGAAAAAGTTGTGGATGGATTCGGATCTTCTTCTTCTTGCATATGGCAGCTTGGTTGTTGGGGAGCTATCATTTTGTTTAGGCACGACTGTGCCACTGATGCTGTGTCCCGATACCAGTACACTGGTATTCATTTCACTGACCTCGGAAGGATGACAGGTGGAGGCAACACCACCTGGTGTTAATTCAACAGCGAGTGGGATTTGAACTCAGGATCCTCCAATCTCAAGCCCACCACCCTAACCATTAAGCCAACATCAGACATAGGATGCTATGGATCTATATAAAAATTACTATGCTGTCTGTCCCTTTGTCTGTCATGTTTCTTGTCTCCTCCTATGGATCTATATAAATATTACTAGCTGTCTGTCCCTTTGTCTGTCATGTTTCTTGTCCTCCTATGGATTTATATAATATTACTATGCTGTCTGTCCCTGTCTGTCATGTTTCTTGTCTCCTCCTATGGATCTATATAAATATTACTATGCTGTCTGTCCCTTTGTCCATCATGTTTCCTATCTCCTCCTATGGATCTATATAAATATTACTATGCTGTCTGTCCCTTTGTCTGTCATGTTTCCTATCTCCTCTCTCTCACATACTACTTCACGTATCGTCACCAAACCTCATTGATATCATTAACAATGTCTCATAATTCTGCTTGTCACAGCATCCAAATTTACTTTTACTTAGCCTGTCCACCCACACACTGGGAGACAGGGTTTCACAATTGCTTCTGTGTCTGTGTGTCTGTCTTGGCTGTAACTTTTTTTACAATTTGAGCTTTTGTCATCAAATTTTCACAAACCTTCATTATGAGAATTTAGAGAAGACTAATTAATAATTGGGTCAAAATGTCAAAGGACAGAGTTTTAAGAAGTACAAACAGGCCTCATTAGCCCGTCCGCCACTGCGCAGCACGAGACGGCCGGGTTTTGTAATCGCTTATGTGTCTCTTAATTTTTTTCCGTTTGCATTTTGAGATGCTTTCTCGTTGAACATTTGAGCTTTTGTTATTAAATTTTCAAGAAATCTTTATTATAAGAATATAGAGAACATTGATTAATAAATTTTACCTTTTTTATTTTATATTTTGCTGTTTTTTTGTTTTTTCGTCAAATTTAGTTTGAGTACAAAGCGGACGGGCTTTGCATTTTGAGATACTTTCTCTTTTCTCCATGTATTCCATTTTGTCCATTCAAAAGTAGGCCGAGCTCAAAGTGATGAATTAGCATGAATGACCTCCATAAAGCACGTACAATTAGAATCAGAGCACATCTATTAAATATGTACTATTACAATGCAAGCACGTCTATAAATTACGTACTATTACAAAGTAAATTTGTCCACACTGTGAAGGACTACAATTAGAACATGTGTACATCTATAAAGTACGTACTTTTGGAACGTGGATTATACAATAAGACGAAAGGGTCTGTTTGCCTGCTAATGTGAACATATCGTGTCGGGCCATATGTATCAAATTAGGTCCGAGTATTTTTTTTTTGCGTGTGAATTGTTGGCACAATGTATATTATAATTGGTTATGATGTTCTGAAACAGAAAAACTTTGCTAAGTTTTTTTTAACACGTTAAATGTTATGTTGATCTTAATATTGGAATGACATGAAATGGCAAAAGGAAAATAATCCGAAATGCCATGTATCAGTATTTATTTTATTTTCCTTTCCAATGTCAACAGACTCCTCAATCCATGCATCCATTGGGACCATCCTCTGTGCAGAGCGTCGGTGCTGCTGAAGCAGTCTCCTGGGCTATTGGGCACAATCCTGGACGGGTCACCACTCCGGCACAGGATACTCGAATGGCTCAATCATCCCAGCAAGCTGGTACTCATTTTGCCAAATTTGGAAGGATGACAGGCTGAATCAACCCCACCTGATATTCAATGGCTGAGCAGGATTAGAACTCAGGACTCTCACATCCCAAGCCCACTACCCTAACCATTAAGCCAACACCAGGCATAGACTCCTGAATGATGGCCAAAAATATAAAGCAAGGGATTACAACCGATGTTTGAAATGTCAAACAGATGGAGATTGAGTCGAGAATCTGGAGGTGGCTTGATATAAGCAGTTTTCGAGTCTGTCCCCATTCGAGCAGAATACAGAGATGAACAAACAGAATTGTCTTGAACATACAAGGGCATACGAGCTAGTGCAATGCAGAGTTTCTTGGCACATGCACTGACTATCAAGATACAGTTAATTCTGAAAAAATTCAAAGAGTGAAGAAGAGGTATGAGAAAAGTGTCGCCCTGGCAGATGTAACTGTGTTATCGAAGCGAGGTAAAGGTGGGCGCCCAATGTGCCGAAGCCAGGAGCTCTAATCCCGAACCATCAACTTCTGCCTACTTTACCAGGTAGGTCATCGAAGAAACAGTACATCGATACTAGGGACAGGAACCTTCGCTTCTCGTATGATGAAAGATGAGATGGTTGGAAAACTGCATGAGGTCTGCTCATTTGATGTTGGGCAGTGGATAAATGTGGTGCAGAACAGCAATAACGATCATCGGAAGGTGAAGTTCCAGCCCATTTCTCCAGATGACGCAAGAGCTAATATATACATATATATATATATATATATACAATCAAATATCGTCACCGTTACACCACATGTTATTCGAGCAAAAGGTTGTGTCCAACAACAAGAAGAATTGCCAGCAGCAGATACAGTTAAGAACGAGAGGGTTATCGCTGCAGACTGTGAATGCTGAGCTACTGGCTCCGGCACGTGGGCGCTCACTTTTGCCTCACTTGGTTAACGCAGTAACATCTGCCAGGGTGATGCTTTTCTCATTCCTTATCTTCACTCTTTCAATTTTTCCCGAATGAACTGTATCTTGATAGCCAGTGCCTGTGCCACGAAACTCTGCACTCGTATGTTCAATACGACTCTGTTTGTTCATCTTTGTATTCTGCTCGCTTTCTGAAAAGTGTCCTTTCTGAGGGCACCATGAAATCGATGGATGCATTATGTCAAGCCTATCATTGTCTTTTGAAATTATATGGAGTTACAGATTTGAAGTTGACTGCACGTTGTTTGAAGAGTAAAATCAAACAAAGCGTGCCCGACATTGAATTCAGTCGACCATCTCGAAGACGATCCGTTTGGAGCTATGCTCAAAATGTGCAAAAGACACACAGCTGTGAAAACATGATACATACAGAGACATGCAAAAACTGCTTGGGAGGAGATCCTAGAGGTCCAGGAACATTCCACACCGTTCGATGGATCCCTTCAGAAGGAAATTGTATCTGACCTTCTGTACAATTCAGTGAGGTCCGTACTGGGACGGTCTCAAGTGGAAATATTGGACGACTTTTGGAAGTTAGATGCGATGCCATACATAGGATGACTCAATGTTACCCAAACCATGATGTATGAAATGAAGTCATCGTGACAGATAACTTGGGTCAAAACTAAGATCCAGGCTCTCATTGACATCGTAGATGCTGCTATCTCGTATGTACATGTTTGTGGTGAGGATGTTGAAGTCACGGAGAGATTCACTTCCCTTGGCAGTGATATTCATGTCTACTCGCATGGTTGTGAGCCAGAATTCAATAGACGTCTGGGTTGGGCGCCTGGGTGTCATGGATTCACTGGATCATGGGTGTGGTGCTATTGTTGTGGGGCCGGGTCTCTGGTGGCGAGCACGACCGCTAGATGGAGCAGTAGAGTCGGCTCCACCGAACGCCGGAATTTGGGTCGTACCTTTCAGATAAATCCGAAAGGTCACGGGTCCTTTATCGACCGAAGATCGCCAATAGGTCGACCACTGTGGATAGGGTCAATTGCCAATTTTAATATACCTAAATACCCACGTCGTCCAAACTACCGGGAAATTCACCCTCGGCAGGATCTGCGCGATCCGGGCCGTTACCGAGCCGGATCGAGTTGTACCCCGAGCGGAGAGTACCAGAATCCTGCGCGGCCAATTGCACGATTACGGCAACAATGAGGCCTCCTAATTCCCGTCCGCAGCGCGGCAAAACCAATGACAGAAAGGACAAGGACGAGCTGGGACATTCAATAAGAGGGATTTATTTACAATGGGGGAAGGGAACACAAAAAGAGCAGAGTTATCCGAATAAGAAATGTAAATAATGTACAACAAGAAGCACTTAACAATTCTACTTGACAAGACAGGCCCGCACACAGACACACACACACCCAAACAAAGAAATGGACCCCGCCGGGTCTTTATTCGGCTCTCCAGCCGAGGAGGATAGTTCGGCTGGAGTCAGAACGGTACCTGGCCGCGAGCGCGCGGCTCGACGTCCACACCTTCCCGGAGCTCCAGTCACCAAAAGCATGTACCAGGGTAGCCGAACCCAGAGGAGGCGAGACGAGGTCGTCTCCCTTGATGAGATGGTCGACCGCTCGCTGTAATGCGCCAGACGAGACACCTCCGAAGCGCAGGATGCAGTCCGCCGCAGACCCAGACAGAAGTGCTCTTGTCGACAACCAACTCACTGGACTTTGGAATGCCAGGGTTGAAATGTCTGAATTGAGATGTCCCTTCCCACAAGAATGCTCTCACACACGATGACCGGCTCCTTGACAAACGCCACGATCTCTCGAACTGCCGTCTCTCCTGAATGCTGGTCCAGACAACCACACTCTTCCTCTTTAGAGAGAGGGGCTTCTTCTCCTGGCCACTCGCCTCCTGATTGGTCGATCCATCGCGCGATTCCCTGGCCGTCTCTCATTGGACAGGGCCACGGTAGGCGGGCAACTCCCACCCTTCTGGGTGGGTCCCGATCGGAGCGTTTGTAGCTCTGCCTACCTCCTCACCTCAGACCACATGCGTAATGGCAATGGTTTGATAGGGAGTGGGCGGGTGAGACGCCCGCTCCTTGCCGATTGGCCAAAGAGGGATGCCATGCCCATGTTAAACTCCGCCCACGCACAGCGCTCGCTCACCGCGAGCGTGGACCAATGCCCGAAAGCAGAGCGTAACTAGCTTAATTAGTGCGGTGGTGCCCCCAACCTATCACCTATGCTTGTCCTTATCCATACCCACCCCCATTAGCTTGCAACAACAACAAAAAAAACAACAAAATTTAGACTTTTTTTAATTTTAATTTTTATAATTACGGGTGTCCCTAACCCCCTTATCGTCTTTCCCATACATCCTTCTGTATGGACGTTGGTTGTTGGGGTCGTTGGTTGGGACGTAAAATCCTAACTATAAAATAACTCTGCAACGCACGTACAATTAATTACCCATTAAACCAAGGGACGGGACCCTGACTAGAAACACATACTTACCGATATAACTGATCCATAAGGACTCTGGCTGTTGTGTGCTCATGGTTTCCAGATTCGCAACACTATCAGTACCTGTACAGGGGACAAAAGTCTGAGTCTTCAAGTCCTTTGTGCTTCCAGTCTTGCTCTATGGATGTGAGACTTAGACTCTGACCAGGGATCTGAGAAGGAGACTTAATTCCTTTGGTACCAGGTCTCTTGGAAGAATCCTTGGCTGTCGCTGTTCAGACTTTGTGTCCAACGAGCAGTTTCTGAGAGAGACTTCAATGAGATTTGTTACCTGTACGGACATGTGGCTCGTTTTCCTGACGCTGATCCTGCTCACCAGATTATTTCAGTGAGGGAGCCTCGTGAGTAGAGGAGGCCAATGGACTGACCATGCTCCTCATGGTTGTAGCAGGTTGATCAGCACCTCAAGGAGATGGGGATGGGCCAGGCATTCAATTGACGAAATTTGAACAGAATTTGAATATTGGGTCATTGAATTGGTTAACCAATAAAAAGCTAGAAACCTATTGTTCTTGAGGTCCAATGGTCAAGGTCACAGCGAGTGATTTCACAAGTACTGGTCTACGATGTTTGTTTCTTTGTCCAGGCCATAACCTTCTTACATAGCCTGGTGTTGGCTTCGTGGTTAGGGTGGTGGCTTGGGATCCTAGGGTCCTGAGTTCGATCCCTGTTGGACATTAAATATACACCAGGGGGTAGACTCAGCCTTTCATCCTTCTGAGGTCGGTGAAATGAGCACCAGTATACTGGTAATCAGGGCACTGCATCAGCGGGATAGCCGCTAACCAATGATGCAACCAGCAGACAAAACAAGCTCAAATGAGCTAAGATCCTCGTCCTCTTAATGATGAACAGACTCACTTGGAGAACTTAACTACATTGCCGGCGCTAAACAAACAACAGGTAGGTTAAAATTATGTACAGTCCTAATATTTACACTACCCATGGCTCAGGACCTGTGATTTGAGGAGAGAAAACACAGCAAAGTTAACATTTGTGGGTGAGTGCGCAGACGGTATCGATGGTCAGACGTCTTTAGGGCCTTCAAAGGTCCCTTGATTGTCGTTGAATTCTTCTCTTTTTATTTTTTATTTCAGCTGCTGGAGGCAACTCACCGTCTCACAGGCCATTTGAACTGGCCTTTATGCAAAAAGATCTCCGGGCTGCTCAGTGCAGTCCACGGTCCATTTGAACTGACCTTCATGCAACAACAAGGAGATATCCGGGCTGCCTCAATGCAGTCCCTGGTAACACGGCTGCCTGCAGGGCAGTCCTTGCAAAACATTTCATAGAGGGTCCTGGAGCACATGGTGAGAGTGAATGACAATGCAAACAAAGGCATGGGCAGGTATGGAGGCAAGGCAAAGGACGGCAAAGCATGGCAAACGCAGACCAGGCAAGACTGCAGTTACAAGAGGAGGTCGGCACACGAAGTGGCCGGGCCTCGTCTTGTCTCGTGAGGTTGTGCGAGGGAGTGGGGTGGGCGCCGGCGCGTTCTGAAACGGGCTCGACCAACCCTATCCGTCTCCCCCCAACCTATCGCCTGTGCCTGTCCTTGTCCATACCCACCCCCATTAGCTTGCACAAAAAAAACAACGAAAATTTAACTTTTTTTATAATTACGGTGTCCCTAACCCTTTATCGTCTTTGTTCGGCGAACTGTCCTGACCGGTCTTCCCAATCCCTAAGATCCTTTTTGAGAGGGATTGAGGAAGAGACCAGTGATCTATCTCGAGGCCGCAATGCCAGCCCAGAATAACTCCTCAGATTTCAGCAATTTCCCAAGGTGAGTCCACGGCCACGAACAGTGAAGGGATGGATGGTGCGAAGGGGTCCACGCTTTCCTATCTATCCTGGCATTTATTAACGTTAATCTATCCCCGGGGCTTTTCAACACGCCTGTCTCTTTAAACTATCGGTTCTAGAAACCATGATTCCCGTCGCCTGTGTTTGGTGTTCGTTATTAATTTTGGGCCTGGCCCGCAAATTTTCACTCGTGCTCTTCCACATTTTCGTGGCTGGGCAGCGTGGCTCCATTGGCAGGGATACCCATCTTTCGAACTCGAACTTCGGCACCCCCGGGTCGCTGAGGCTGTCTCCGAGCCTACCTACGACCTATGAACGTGGGGGATGCCCTTCTTGGCATCTTCCCCGTCGATGCCCACGTGGCATTTTGGTGCTCTGGGTCCCGTTTCCGTGAGCTGCCCGTGCCCATTACACTAACTCGGTCCCTTGGACCCATGGCCTACTCTGG
>CM068960.1:122636351-122647556 GCA_035128595.1 Eptatretus atami | reverse complement strand
TGACAAAATACACATTTTGATTTGACAAACATTGTACTGCTCAAACGAGTCTGCTTTATAGATTCTGAAGTACTAGGTTGTCCTCTTTGTCAGTAAAGTTGTGTCTTATGAAGCAACAGCAAGTTTGCTCCTTCTTCTTTCATCTGGTTAGGAGAGGTTGCAGAGAGAGATAAGGTGTCGGATCATCAAGGCATTCGCGAGAGCGAATTTCTCATGCATCTGCGCACCTTGGCCTGGTGGCTATCACTGACAGAGAATTTCTTGACTCCGGGGCAGAGGGGACACTCTTTCCTGTGCTGATATTGATTGTGTAGCGGCTCGGTTCGATGGCGAATGATCTTACCGAGAGACAATGCTTGAGGCTGATTCGCTTGAGATCCTCGTTTTGTCGCGTGATTCTCGATGGATGAGTTCATTTGGTGTGCTATGATGTAAGTCCGGCCATAGCAAGGCCTCACTTGCAATGCTGCGCGACTGCCCTTCGTGCACTGGCCAACGAACGTGGCGCATGTAGTTGTTTGTGCGATGTGAAATCCGTCATCTGCGATGGTGCATCTGCATTGACTGTCTGTCTAATGTGAGGTAACTGGAAGGCGTGCAACTGTTATTAGGTCTTCTAAGAGAACTCTCCCAGCATTCAGTATGTTGGTCAATCTGGGATGCGTAATTTTTAATATTCATGGATCAAACGTATTTTTTTGGCCATCATCTCCGCGTAGTTTGCCGGTTCGCTTGGCGAAAAACAATTTCAGTCAGCTCAGTGAGTGCCATGGTGAATTGCGTTCATACGTTCATTTTTTCACGGCATGCACGGTCAACGATACGGAGAACGTGACAAGCTTCACATCATCTCCAGAACTGAGGTGTTGGTCTGAAAGTGCCATCAAGAGTTTTGTTTCGTATATTCATCATATGCTTATAGACACCACGAAACGCTATCGCTCTGCAACTGGTGTCGTCTCCATTGGCGGTGGTGAATTTGAGAACCTTTAGCTTCATCAAGCATTGATCTTTTCGGGTATTCAGAAAGAAACTGACGAAATGCGGATTCTCCATGGGAGGGTGAACATTTGGTGGAGCCATTTGCACCGTTGAAGTTGTAGCATTCGATAAGTCCTTGATCTTCGTTTGCAGCCAGAAAGGCCTTGAGGTGGGGCGCGAGCGGTTTCACTTTGACTCGCGTCTTGTTGCTAGAAGCATCCTACTATGTATACATGGCTAGCACAGCTGTTGGCTGCTGGTCATATCGGAGACTGTCCGAAAGACCAAGTGGAGATTATCTGGTCTTTACAATTTGTTTATTTGGTACGGTGGATACACGCGAAGTTTCATATAAACTTTAAGCATATACCGATGAGTAGAGGATTGTCAGTTTGCGACATCCATGCTCAATTGTCAGGTCGGCCGGAAAATGCTCTGTACTGGCTAGAGTGGATCTGAAAAGTGAATTTTTAACCCCCTGTCCAAATTTATATTTTCTCCATCTATTACCTAATTTATATCTACACTCGCGGAGCCGTATTCTAGTTCATTAAACGGTTTGTCGAGGAAGACAACGCAATGGAACCAGGCATTCAGAATGTGGTTGTAATTTGTTTCCAGATGCTATGTGAAGACCTTGGCCATTTAGACCTCTTATCCGTAAACCCAGACCAAAAATCGTTCTTAGTGATGAATTTCGTTACGTGGGTGGGGTAAAAGCAATTTATATGAAGATGGACGATGTTGGGCGCAATTTGAGATTGAACTCTTAAATGAACCTTAATTAGCCTTTCCTATTCATCTAACGCCAGGCACTATGGTTTCTTTAATGGTTTTGTAATTTGTGTTTTTGTATCTTCAGACCTCCGTCATGTAAATGAATGGGGTCCAGCTCAATCAAAAATTATTTTTCCAAGGTATGTGAAGACCCTTGCACCCTTAAGACCGTTTTGATCAGTAAACGCCGCAACAAAAATCGTTCTTCAAGTGATGAATTTAGTTGGTGGATGGGTAAACAATCTGTATGGAGATTCAAACGAGTGTTGGCGCCAATTTGAGATTGAACTTTATGAACCCTTAATTTAGCCTTTCTATTCCATTAACCCCAGGGATTAAAACTCTTAACCAAATGTAATTAACACACATCTCACAATGATGTGTCCAAATACTGAAGGCAAGTTTAGGCGCGATGTTTAGATTGGAGAGGGCTGGAAGGGTCCTACTTGAAGGATCAAATAATCCTAAACCCCACGAAAGCCGAAACTTAAGAATCAACTTTTTATAAATCGGATGGTTTCAACTGGTCAATGAAGATCAACAACCTTTTGGGTTGGCAAATTTGAGAATGAAGCTCAGCCAGAATCTTCTAAACGAAATGTTACAGCGGCTCATAACTAGCGATCAATCGTTTCCTTCTTCAACCAACCGCTGGAGAGAATAATCACCACACACGTGTTAATGAACCCCATGGTGGTTTTAAACGGGATAATTTTGTGGCTCATGTTGGACGAGGCCGGCATCTTTCCCGTGCTGTCTCCACATGGAGCTAGATCACTCCTCCTACTGAACTACATGATACTTATTTAGCTAATGGTTTCGATTACACAGATAAGCAACATGGGGGGAAACGACACATTCGTCCACCTTGGGCGTGTGTGTTGAGAGAACGAGGTGGTTGGGTGTGATCTAATAATGGAATAGGCAAAGCCGAGAAGGCGAACGTTGAATTCTTCTTACTTCGGCTTGTGACTTTACTATTACCATCAACATTACCTTCAAACGACAACTACACGCCTAGAACAGGATCTCATCTGAAAAAAAAAATTCCTCAAAATTACGCTCACAAACGACAATACACCGCCTAGAACAGGAAATGTCATTAACAATTAATACAAGAAGCGAACGTAGAATGCTCTACATTCGCTTCTGACTTTACCTATAACTTGTTCACAACTGTAATACGCAATTTCAGGTTACTTCGGCTGATTCGGGATCAGCGATCAAATAGTGTAAAGCCACGAAATAAAAATTATTTTTTGATGATGCGGGAGATATTTTATTAAAATCAGTGGAGAAATATACACCATGTCTGATATTGGGTCTTTCATGTCTCCGACGATGGGCTTTATCTCCCGGCATGCATATTCCATGACAAAACATTAAGACAAAAAAAGAACCTAAGCAAAAAAGAACAGAAGCAAAAGGGTCATAGCCACGACACGGATTCAAATTGCCAGGGTATTGTGTTGTAGTTGTTGTTGTTTTCTATTCTCTCATGTGCAATGCGGTAGTAATATTCACAGATAGAATAAAACCATCGTGTTTTAACCGGCACAGCTTTAAAACGAACCGGAAGCAAAAGGGTCAATTTCCAACGACAACAGAATTTCAATTGCCAGGGTATTGTGTTGTTGTTTGTTGTTGTTTCTATTCTCTCATGTGCACGCGTAATAGTAATATTCACAGGATAGAATTAAAAACCAGCATAGTGTTTATACACAGCACAGCGTTTAAAAACAACGGAAGCAAAAGGGTCATTTCCAACGACACGGATTTCAATTGCCAGGGTATTGTGTTGGTTGGTTTCCTATTCTCTCATGTGCACGCGTTAAGTATGAAGTCACTGTGTTCGCTATAAAAAGGGTTGTTAATTTAATTACGTACGCACGTAAACACACATGAATGTCTCATTCCACAACTACCGAAGGATATAAACTAATAACCGAGGTGAGCATTACTCGGTGTGTAAAACTCTTTATAACAAGGTTTATCATAAATAACATAATTAAATAAACAGCACGTGTGTCAATGTTTGTAATTCAGAATCCGCAATGATCACAATTGAACGTTTTTAAATCCTGGTTCTCATTGGTGGAAAAGATTTAAGATAGGATTCGTGTTTGTTCATCAACCTTGGGTCACGTGGTTTTCAACGTAAGAGATTAATCAGAAAAAAATAATATAAATTATTATTCGGGTTGATAATCGATGTGACGAGGGAAAGGGGCGTGGCCACAGTCCATTGTGACGTCACATGAGATTCCAACAATAGGGAATCTGAAGCAGTAGCGGTATCGTTTAAATGCTTCAGTTCGTGGATAGCCGTGCACCAGCCATGTTGTTTTGCCATCGCGCTGTTCGTGTTCACGTCACTCGAAAGTGGGAGCGTCCCGTCCATCAGAGCAGGTAAGGGGGGTTTGTGAGAAATAACACATGTACAGTATTGTACTCGGGAAGGTTACACAACACATGGGATTACTTTCTTTGTAGTTTGGTAAAAACAGGTCTTATGGGGGGTTGGTGGTGAGTGAGGGGTTTGGCTCCTTTAACAAGTTGGACCATTCCGAGGCACTGAGAGTAGAGGGTATTCCGGGGGCCCGTGGGACAGTACCTGTTGCAACCCCTGTATGGGATAGATGGTCGGTGCCCTCCCCCCGTGCGCGACAAGATTGTACTTCACTGGATGTAGCAACAGTTGTTCATGATAATATCCCAAGTATCGAAAAAGAATGTTCCGAGAAAAAATACTCATTTGCCCTATGCTTTATTAAGCGTGTTCATTTTACATGTAATTTAACATTATTCAACCATTATTCTACTATCTCTGACAAAAAGGAAACATGTTACTTTACCTCTGATTCATCCCTCCAAACATATGTGTATTGATTTTCTCGTTTGACAAATTTCCATGGACCAGAAGATTGAGCAATATTTACGAAGAATGAGGAATTTCATTAAATGGGGATCTGAATTGCATATCAAAGTTGCTTTACAATTATTTCTACACTTTTACTTACACAGAAAATAGTTGTTTCCTTAACACCAACAGAACACATTATGCACAGTTATGTATTATACATGCAGGCCAAGGTAGATTAATTCTATGATCAATCTGATTTCGCATGAATTTTCGAACGTTCATTGTGCTTTGTATTTATGCTAATTAGCCCACTTTAAAAAAGTCAAAAAATTTTAATATATTTTTTTGGCAACCTGGCTTGTATCTGGAAACACTTAAAGCTTATTTTTTGTTGACAAAAACTGACGTGTGTATTACAGAAAAAAAATGGAAATTCTTGTCATTGTTTGTGGGAATGTATTGGTCTTTAGGTCAAATTTATTATATAACATGAGCTAGAATTAGCATAAACAAAATAATATTTTTAATACGTAATGTATAATAAGCTTTAAATTTGCAAACCGAATTTTGTGATTTTATGTTTATATTTTGACAGAGATATTGAACGTTTTTGGGCCGATTTGTGAGATTCGTGCTATTTTTTGAATTGGTTGCCTGGAAACAGCGTTAGATAAAGCAGAGTGAGAATGAGTTATTTTTCATGGGGAACGATCTTTTTTTGATACTTGGGATATATATGAGAAGCACTGTGGTATCTAGTGGAAAGAATTGTCGCGGGGGGGGGGGGGGGGTGTGCAAGGTGGTCACTGGCCCTCGGAACCTATCATAAGTTGTACGCGTCGAACGCCGCGATCGAGATTCGGTTTAAGTTAAATATCACAAGTTGATGTGGTGGACAGGAAACACACGTGACAGAAAAGGGAACATAATGTGAACACAGATTTACATCATGTACAACTTTAACTTTTTTATACATCACAAGTAAATTCGGTCATCTTGAAACATGATAAATGTAAATTGTTTATATATTGTATTTATTTAAATTCCCAAACAAGGCTGAAAACTCCTCCAGGTGTTTGGGTTGTTCGGATGAAATCCAAGGATGTGATGAGGACAAGAGAGTTTATCTTTGTTGGAAACTTGATTCAAATGGTGGTTTACAGAGAACAGTGTATTTTCGACTCTCTGATTCCGATACTAGATTCCACATTCATCAGCAACCTCTGAAGGTTCTGGTGTGTTGAAGCTGGATCAGTGGATTTTGTGGAATAAAATATTGAAGATAAATTAGTGATGGATAACGATTTGGGGGGAATTGTGGAGCAGAATCGTTTCGATCCTGTTTGTTGAGTGAATGAGACGAAAGATGGAGACGATGAGGTGTTGGTGAGGATGGGAAACAAGCCGGCCGTAGAGTGTTCACTCGACAATTGATGGTTTTGTTGTTTTGCAGTTGAGGGGTTTAGAAGGGATTTTGTATTCATTGTTAATAAGTTAATGTGTTTACTTACATGCAGGAAGCGCAGTGGACAACGGCACCTAGGACAGCGGCACGGATACTGCATAGGCACGGACAATGCATCAGGCTAGGACACAGCGACTGGGACGTCACGTTGGACAAAATGGTGATCGACTGCTTTGGTCCACGCACATATTGTTATAGGCTGCAAGGTGTCCTGTACCGTCACAGGATATCCCGTTTTAAACTTTCTTGGGTACAACATTTGTGTCTGAGGTTCGTGCAGAGTCTATGTCTACTGTCGTAGAGGTGATCGTGCTGATGTCCGATGTCCGCGACCCATGTGAGGGGGGAGCGTGGTGCTCGGGAGATGTGGGGAGTGTGGTGGGTATTTGGGGGTGATAGTTTGTGGGGGATTGTAGGGGGATTGGTGGAGAGAAGGGGGGTGTTTGGTGTCGGTAGCGTAGAGTGTGGGCGATGGTTGAGTGGAGGATTGTGGGGAGGTTGTCCGGTGGAGTGGTCATCCTGTGTACCATGTGCTGGTAGCCTGGGTAGAGATGGTGTTCGGGTTTCAGCGACGGGCGTTTCTTCCGCCTAATCTGAGGAGTTTGGGCTTCCTCTATCATTTGTGGTGGAATAACCACAACGTCTCGGCAATCTCTGTTGATTCAAACAGTTCTCTTTAACCATTTTCTGAGAAACAAACGTGACATTTTTAGGCGCCGTCCACACTTGATTTTCGGACAAATCGGTCCAATTTCTGGCAACTTTGGGTGTTTCACCATTGGTGGGAGCAGAACTATCTTGGTTTGTATTACGTAATTGTACAAGCACAAGGACGTCATGCGATCTCGGAATTTTTGTGAAAATATAAATTATTCAGCGCTTTGGAGTGAAAATCGACACGATGTACCGTATTAATGTGACTAACGGATCTCTGCGGTGTACTTCCGGGTGTGACGTACGGCTAAGTTTGAAAAGATGGAGAAATTTCGACTTTTATTGCAAAGTATCTTCTTTAATAAATCAAAATCGGAAAAAGACAACATCATATCTATTTTGTGGATTAATCAAGGATAGATTATAGCGTCGAGGTGTTCTGAGCGTTGAAAAGCAATGTGAAAGGGGCGTGGCTACAGTCATTGTGACGTCAATGAGAAATTCCAAAACAGGAATCGTTTAAGATCAGAGGGTGTCGTTAAATCTTCAGTTCGTTGGATAGCCGTGCAGCAGCATGTTTTTCCCTCGGCGGTTGTGCTCACCGTCCTCGGAGTAGAACGTCCGTCCACACAGAGGTAAGGGGGGATTGTGGAGAATAACAAGGATTGTATCGGGGAAGGTACACAACACCATAGGAGTTACTTTCTTTGCTAGGTTGGTAAATGAGGTCGCACGAGGATTATAAAAATGGGGGGTTGGTGTGTGTGTGAGGGGGATGTGTGAGTGGGGGTGGGTTCTTTAACATCAGGTTTGGACCGCGTTCCGAACATATGGTTGTCGTTGAACACCGGATCGAAGTTCGGTTTAAGTTCAATTCACCAGTGATTGGTGACGGAAACACCAAGTGACAAGAAAAGGGAACATAATGTGAATATACAGATTTACATCCATGTACACTTTACTTTTTATAATATCACAATTTTTTATCATTTGAACGCTCGATAATGTAATTTGTTTTAATAGTATTGTTGTTATTCTGTACATATCTCCAGAGATACCAAAACAGGGTGAGATACCTCGATAATTATATTGGGGTTGTATGTACGTACTGAGTCCTGTAAATCCACTGTGAGCTCAGCATTCAGCTGATTACAGTAAGAGAATTTGGCGATAATAAACGGGAGTGTGTGTGGTGTGTAGTGTGTGTGTGTGTGTGCGTGGTGTGTCCGCGTGTAGTGGTGTACGCTAGTGTGTGGTGTGGGGTGTTTGACGGTGGTGTGTGTGATGTGTACGGTGTCGTGTGGTGTCGTCAGTGATGTGTGTGTGATCCGTGGTGCATGATTGTGTGGTTAGCTCGTGGTGTGATGGTGGTGGTGTGTAGGGATGGTAAGGTGATGGGTTCTGTGTGTGTGTGTTGTGTAGATGACGCATTGTGTCATGTCAATGTGTGTGATGTGATGTTGTCTGTTGCGAAAGTCGCTACGACGCGTCGTGGTATTTTGCAGCGATAAAGCAAAACATATTCGTCGCTCGCTGCTGACTCTTCGAACTCTGCACTACCCGTCCCCATCTCTCGCCGGTGGTTGTGTTCTTCGCCAGATGGTGTCTGGAACAGGAAGAGTGGTTGTATAGGTATCGTGCGTGAATTTTATGCTCCACAGCACGTGTGCTTTCCCTTCTCATCTCTCACCCTGCTTCCCTTCTCTGCACCCTCTCTCGCTATCTCCTTGCTCCGTCTCCACCACTCTCCCGCTATTTTTGGTCGCTCATTGTATTCCATAGTCGAAGGGACAGGTGGTATTTTCGCATCTAAAGTACATCGTGCTGGTTAGTGGAATATTAATGTGGTCCCAGAATGATTTCCTCTCGTGCTTTGGATCTCCTGTCTCATCATCACCAGTTTCAACAGTTTCTTAAACATTGACCTATATTCAGAGGGCAGGTTATATTCCCTGCATCACTGAGGTCCACTATTTTATGCATTTTTTAAATTCTCTTAAGTCGGAGCTTGCTTACCTAACGGTGACTAAAAAAAAGAAATGCAAAAAAGATTCAGAGGGAGCTTAAAGGAGTCAGCCATTGAGTGTTGGTAGACAGTTGAGAATCCGTTATATTAATCTTCCTTGGATGTGGCCATTGTAAATGTCCGTTGCGTACTGCCTCTTCACCGTGATGGATGTGTTGAGAACAAGAGGAGTTATATCTCTGGGTTTGACGAACTGGAATTTTTGTCCCTTCAGCAGGCAAGTGTTTTTCTTCCTGGCCGTGTCGATGGAGGATTTCACGGAAAAAAGGAATATTAGGTCTTGAAATTCCCAAATTAACTTACCAAATCCTCGGTGCAAACTGCACTCGGCAGTGTTGTACAAGGATGATGGACTCCTCGAAGACATTCTATGAGCCATTGTGTTCTGTATTCTAGAAAAATTCAACATCATGGTTGCTGGGTTTGTCATGAACTTTTTGGGTTTGTAATAGGATTGTAAAAACATTGGTGTAGTTTTAATTTTGAAATGGAAAATAACATTGCCTCATACTATAGGCCTCGTGGGCCTGTTAAGTTCCATCAGGGTGTATGCCAGAGATGATCTGTTGAGGATGGAGGGATGTCTGTGGTTCGGGACGTCGCGTTTATTCCGAATAATCCTTCCTTGTGTTTTAATGTTTTAATCACAGATTTGATTCGTCAGCGTTTGGTTCACAAGAAGGGGAGCCCCCAAAGAAAGCTCTGCATTCACTGGTAACAGAAAACAAGTGACTAATTCTCAATTATTATCAAGTCTTATCACAAGGGAACAGATCACTCAGATATTTAGCGAGTTTTATTGTGTAGATTGTTTCATGTTGGATTATTACGACTTCAATTTTTTTTGCTAATATGGAATATGTTGTTTAATTGCTGGCAATAGATGGGCAAGGTGTCCAAAGCCATTGTACAATGTTTTTTTATCGCAATGTTTTGGGCATCCTGGATTTCAAAATAGGCCCGCATGTTCCACAAAATTTCTCCTCATAATTCGGGCTGTGAATCGTCAATGAAGTCTGTTTTGGTGCAATACTCCCATTTATCATGCAAGAGTTTTTAAAAAACACACAATTTTAAATTTTTCGAAGTATGGATGGTCGACCATTCTGGATATTCAAAATGGCTTAGAGATAGAACCACTTTTGCTGTATTAATGCAAAGTGTAAATTTGGTGTAAATAGCCTAGCTCTGCGTCATTAGTCATTTATAGGTCGAGTATGAACTTCGTAAGCTTCACTTGGTAAATTGTTTGTATTACGTTGTGTATTCAGTACCTGTGTGTAAGAAACTGGAAGTTTCAGCGAAAGTCTGTCTTGGAATCTCATGGAAAATTGCACTTCTGGCAGTTCAGCAAGTGTGATTTGATCGCGTGCCCTAGTCTACGTATGGTCTTGAAGAACATCATGGACGAACCTCGGTCTGTGCAATGATGCAACACTGCGCACTGGAGGAGGGATGTATTTGGTTCCCTGTTTTCAAGTTGATTTGCTTTAGAGTGGCAGCGCTGATATACTTTTCTCCAGTTTTTGATGAAGCGGGACGTGATGATGAGTACAGGAAATTACGAGACTGTAAATCTCCAGAAGACAGTAGACCGGCAAGACCTAACTTTCGCAGGCATCGATATCTACTGCTGTTTTATAATTCTTGGATTTTTGTTTTCTTCATGTTGTACAGGATTGGCCTTCTTGGGAGTTTTTCATGTCTCTTTTGTTGAGTTTCTCCTCACTGTGGTTGTTGGACAAATACACATTTTTATTTGAAAACATTGTACTGCTTGCAACGAGTCTGCTTAATAGATTCTGAAAGTCCTGGTTGTCTCTTTGTCAGTGAAGTTGTGTCTTGATGAAGCAACAAAGCAAGTTTGCTCTCTTCTTTACATCATCTATCCGGTGTCGGTTTTTTATTCAATTCTCGCTGTGTCCAGGTAGCTTGGTCTTGAGTTCGGAAAAGCTTCGTTTCTGTATGATTCAAGCTAGCCTTTGTAGTCCAGTCACACAAAGTTGGATTGTAGATAATCCGTGGCCGGTGTATTCGTGGACATCGACTTAGGGAAGTGTTCCAAATGTGATTCTTGAGGTTCTGTATTGGAGTATGGAACAAGCTTTTCAACCAGTAACAGATGTGTGGAAATATCAAGGCAGAAGTTTTTTAAAATCTGTTGTTGTTTTGGTGAACGAGGAGCTCTTGTGGGAGGATTGCAATGCTTCTGTTTGGGAGGTGCCGAATCATCGTCGAATGAAACATGAGAGGTGTTGATGGATATTCAAGTGAAGAGAACAATGAAGATTTTGTTTTTGTAATAACAATCTGGCCTGATCAGAAGGATGACCAGACATGGATGGAGAACTTCCACATGATGATTCCTTTCATTAGATTGAATTTATGTAGTTGAAAGATGGTGGTGTTACATGTAATTGTTCCATTCACACAAATGGT
>CM068960.1:122559459-122572145 GCA_035128595.1 Eptatretus atami | reverse complement strand
GAAGGAAGGCCAATGGGCCACCACGTGCCTCGTGGTTGCAGCAGGCTGATCAACACTCTCAAGGTGATGGGGATGGGCCAGAACTCTGCCTGGGGATGGACTGACGGAGGCCCCTGTAGTGCCGGGGAAAGTGGACGCAGGAAACAGGCTTTCCGGCGCATGCTCCCATACCTGACCTGGGTGATGAGATTGTGGTCGAAGTTTATGTGTGTAGTTTTGGAGAAGTTCCCAGTTTGTTTACTAATATCCTGATTAACGGACCACACAATGATTATACCCCACCTGGACAATTTTTGTTCCAGGTGACATAAAATGGCTGGTAATCTCCACCAATATTACAAACAGGCTGGAGTACCTCGGGTTAGGTGACGAAAACACCCCCCCCCCATTCCGATGAAGGTGGGGAGCCGAAACGAACCTTCAAGGTAAACATAGTCACTTACAACCTTGCCCAGATTCTAACGTGAGAGAACACCAAAATTTGGTGCACTGACGAGGCTCGTTCGCTGAGAGAATCTGGTGAGCAGGATCAGTGTCAAGAAAACGAGACATGTCCATACAGCCGCAGCTGACGCTCACGGACTATGCAGGTAACAAATCTCATTTGAATCTCTGTCATCAACCGCTCGTTGGATACAAAGTCCCACCAGCGATAGCCAAGGATTTGCCGAAGAGACCTGGTACCAAAGGAATTAAGTTTCTGTCTCAGATTGCCTGGTCAGAGTCCACTCTCCCATCTGTGGAGCAAGACTGGAAGCACCAAGGATCTGAAGACCTGGACTTTCATTCTCCCACACATGTATTGGCATTGCCACACGCCATGATCGAGTGAATCCATGACTCCCCAGGCCCAACCCAGACATCTATTGACCTCTGGATCGCAGCCAGCAGAGACCTGACTATCACTGCCGAGGTAAGTGAATCTCTCCTTGACCTCAACATCCTCGCACACAAACAAGTACAGACAAGTGAGCAGCATCCAAGATGACATGAAAGCCGGATCTTTGTTTTGACCCAGGAGACCCATAATCCCAGGGCTCTGACTCCTCATTCAGCACCTCGAGGGCCCCCTCAAGGATATCCAGTCTCCGCAAAGATGACTGCATCATCTGCAAATCAAGGTCAGAGATCTTGACATTCCCAAACGATGCACCGCAGCTTGATCTCTCCGACATCCTCCCCAGAATCCAGTCCAGCAAGGCTGAAAAGTGGGGGCAGGCACACCCCTGCAAACTCCAGTAACAACTGGAAATAAGTCAGAGATGTAAACCACATCTCACAGCACTTTTAGTCCCAGAGTATAGTTCAGACATCAGATAGTGTTTGAGCTGTATCCAGCTTGTTACCTCCACCACTGAATGGGATGGAGGTTATGTTTGCACTCTGTCCATTTGTCTGTCTGTCTGTGGGCAGGATATTCAAAAGATTTGGAATGGATTCGGTGGACAGGATGGGTATGTGACAAAGAAGAATTGATTTGATTTTGGTGAAATCTGGATCCGGATCTGGATACAGAAATTTTAAAAGTGATTCTTCACCATTGACAGAGACAGGGCCAAAAACGATATATTGTTGCGGATTTGGAAACTAATCGCACTCAAACTCTAGGTTCCTACAGCTCAGTTATATCGGTAAGTATGTGTTTTATAGATAGCTCCCTTTCCCTTGTCGAATGGGTAATTAAAAGTTCATGCGCTGTGATTTATTTTTATAGTTAGGATTTTTATTGTAAAACAAATCAGCAACGATAACAGAAACGACCGTTACAACAGTTCTGAGAGAACAAGGACAACCCTCTGCTCCGGGATTCTCCGTGGGCCGAGTGGGGGAGGGGTCGAGCCGGCGGGGCACATAAAGGGGAGGCAGAAGCTGTCGAGAGGAGGAGCATCTCCCGACCTGGACATCTCATCTTGCTGAGCGTTCATCTTGCTGAGCATTCGTCTTGCGGAGCGCTCATCTGCTGGAGCGTTCGTCTTGCTGGAGCGTCACTGCTGGATATTCGTCTTGCTGAGCACTCATCTTGCTGGAGCGCTAGTCTCAGGGAGCCTGTCTGTCGGTCTTGGTCGACGTCGTCCTTGTCCTCCTCACCACGACCGAGAGCTTGAGCGACGCCATTCCCCGCAGGAACCGCAAGGGTCGCCCGCCGGTGTCCGGGTTCGGCTCGCCTCTCGCCGGACTGACCAGTTTGAAGACCGCACCGAGGTGGACAGGTCCGAGATAGGCCTCAAATAAGACCATTTGGTCCGGTCATCTTGGGTGTGCGTGTGCGTGTGTGTCCGTGCCCGTCTGCCAAGTAGTAAATCGTATAAGTGCTTTTGCTGTATAATACCTTGCATACGTGCTTATTAATATTCGATTTAGTTCTGCTTCTTGCGTGCTTCTTGCGTGCTTTCTCCTAGTTTCCCCCCCATTATTGTATAAATAAATCCCATTTGTTCAATGTTTCGGCTCGTTCGTGTCCATTCCTTCATTGGCTGAGCGTGCTGCGTGTTGGAGAAATAGTAAAAGCGGTTACGGCTTCAAAGCGACATTTGGACCGACGGATCTCGGCGATTAAACCGCTCTGATCGACACACGGTCGAGCGCGCTAGGCGACTCATTCCGTACGGGAGCCGTCGAGGGTGAAGCTCGGTAGATCGCCGATGATGCCTCTAGGTATTTTGAAGATTTGGCAAATAACCCTGTACCACGTGGCCGAAATATTGAGCTTCACGGTCCGAAAGGACCCATACTTCGGACTTTTTCCGAAGAAATACGATCTGAATTCCGGGCGATCGGTCGAGCACTCTGCAGTTCCATCTAGCGGTCGTGCTCGCGGCCGACGCCCGCCGCAACAATATAACATGATATCTGGAAAATTTTGGACACATTCGACGAAACCTCGGGACAGATTTGCGGAATGACAAGGACGAATTGGTTAGATTTTGGTGAAGATTCAGTTCCAATTCTGGAATTTTAAAGTGATTCTTCACCATTGAGTGATAGACCTAAAGCCATGTTTTGCATGATATATCAAAAAGTTGTGGACCCATTCGAATAAAACTTGGTGGTTGAGTGGGTAGGTGAGGAGAACACCTGGTATCTGTTTGTGTTTGACTCCTTTGGCTTCCTCCACCAAATTGTTGAAAACTGGAGGTTGCACCCAGGGGTGCACAGGAGGGTTTTTGTGGTTTTCGGACATAAAAAATCCATGGGTGAGGGAGGGGGTAATCCGTCTGTAATTCTGGGGATTTTTCACCATTGAGAATTTTGGTTGAGGCCTGATGCAGATCCGGTCGATCGATGGGGTACAAAACATAAACTGTTCAGCTTCGTTTCAAGCGAATTCGATGTAACTTTACCACACACCCTTCACTGTGAATGTATTGTTACGGCTGTGGAAATTCGCAGAAACCATAAAGTTCCTTAGTTCAGTTAGATCGATAGTCTGTGTTCAGTTAGATTTCCCCACCGTTGTTTAATGGGAATTATTCGTGTTCACTGGGCTGCGACCCTTTGAGATCGTGTTTTTCTTTCTCTATCGTTATTTTGGACCGACAGAGCACGCTACCACCCCTTCCGCGTCGAAAACCGTCCGAGAAACGTCAACAAAGGCGCCAAGGAAAGAACTGCGATGACGTGTGGGTTTTACCGCCTTTTTTTCTCTGAGCGGTGTGACGAGAAGGGCGAGGCGGCTCGCTCGCGATTGGTGGATATGAGGAGTGAGGCGCTCAGAGTTGAGAAACGCCCCTTTTCGAGAAGCTTCTCGAAGGAAGGTGGAGCCGAGAACGGGGCGGAGCCCTGCGCTATAAAGGGCAGACCGCACGCGAGCGGCTCAGGCCCTCTTCTTGGTTCATGCTCGCCCCTGTCTCACTGTGGTCCAGTTCTTATTTCTTCCTCGCTTGGTTCCTGCGCTCGTGGTCCTGTGAGCGGCCTGTTGGTGGGAGACGCGAGGGAAGGCGCAGCAGTGCCGGCTGTGTGGTGGACCTGCGCGTCCGGACGAGGAGCGCCGGAGAGAGCTTGCCGCCACGTGGGAGGCCCGGAACCAGGCGTGACCACGCTGACGGTCGTGGGAGCGGACGTCGCGAGTCGCCGACCACCGGGGGAGCAGGTAACCTGCCACGGTCTCCGGGACCCGTTCGGTCCTCCAGGTCCGCGTTATAAAGGTCCACGGACCCTGTCTGCCACCCTCGTCTTTGGGGGTGGCCATTTCTTGCTTTTCAACGAATGTTGGTGGGCGCCGTGTCCTGTGAAGTAGACCTGCATAAGTGACTGTGCATGTACATTATTGCTCGTAGTCGGTGGTATTGCTTTTGTTTCTTGCTTGTACATTGCATGACTGCCTTTGCTTGTGATGTGTGTGTAAATAATAAATGTCCTTGCTTGTGAATGTATCCCGTTTGTTGGTCCTCTATTCCCCATTGAAAACGCCATCTTGCATCGTGGAATGATTAGTGGGTTTTGAACACCGGGTAAGGAGAATCGGATCCGTCGCGGTCGGCGATAATACCCGCTCGGTTATCGCTGTAGAACGGAACGGACCGCTTAAGCGGTTCGTGTCCCAAGCCGACCTGCGGCGAGGTACGGCCCTCGGTAGGTTACCCGCGCGAGTACTTAGTATTTCGATATTCGGCGAGTGACCCTATTTCGCGCGGGTAGAATGGCGGACTGGGCTGTGGTGAGGTTAAACCCCACCCGTGACTGGTTTCTGGCGATAGTTCCAGGAGGGTCACGACTGAATTGTCTGTCCGGTGGGCGACGCGGCTGCTATTAGTGGAAAGGCGGCCGATCGCACGCCGGCGGGCGCGAATTCGTAACGGTATCAAAGTTCAGGCATTAATAAAAAATCGGGCCTCAGGGGTGTACAGGGGTTGTCCTCCAAAATAGGTATTGCTTTCTTATCTGAAACTACACACACAATTCTGATGAAACTTGACCACAACCTCATCACCCCGTGACGTACCAGTTTGTTCGCGGCATAAAAAACAATCCACAGGTATTTACTTTATTTTCGTTTCATGTTTTGGTGGTCATCCACGCCGACCAGTAGTTCCCTGGTTATCTTATCCAGGTGATACCAGTGATTGCCCAGGGTATTGCCCTGATGTTTTTCATAGGGCTGTGAATTTCAAGCGGTATTTGTAAATAAAACACAACTTGGGTCTCAAGTTCGACGAATAACAAAAGTTAAAACAAAAAACATTTGTTTCAAATTTTTTATCTCGTCACAAATCTACGACCAGAGAACACAAGGGTTAAAAACAAAAACCCGCTTTCGATTCCTACCAACCCGTTTTTTGTCACCTTCAACTTGCCATGTATGGATTTGTTTAAACTCACAATGTCATTATTATTCTGTTTGTATGAACAAGTGTTTGTTTTGGAAAACTTTATTTCGCACAAAGTGTCATTAAATTTGATCTCGGTGGGAGGAGGGGGGCATAGACCCCTTTTTCCCGAGGACCCACAACACCATCAGTCTACCTCTGGTTGGAAGCCACCTGGAGCTCGATGACGATCCTCAACAGAATCCTCAGACAAAACTTTGAAACCAACAAAACTTCACACCTTGGTCCATGACTCGTGACCGTCCGGACAGAAAGGGAGGAGAGGACTCCGAGACCTGGGAGGACTCTGTCTACTTTATGGAACTCACATATGGAGAGAAAAACCAACAACCAAACACACACACCACACCACCACACACATCACACGACACACACACACATGACACATACACACACAACACATACACGCACACACACATACACACGCATACGCACGGACACACACACACCATGGACACATACACACACACATACACGCCACACACAACGCACGGCACACCACACACACATGGACACATACACACACCACATACACGCACACACGCACAAACACCACACGCATACACACGGACACACACATGGACACATACACACACACATACACACGGACACACACGCACAAACACACACACACGGACACACACACACACACACACACACATGGACACATAACACACATACACACGCACACACACGCACACACACATCACACGGACACACACACACATGACATACACACACAGCCATACGCACGGACACACACACACACATGGACACATACACATACACACATACACCACACACATAGACGCACAACACACACACACACACACACACAAACACACACACATAGACACACACACATACACACACACACACACATAGACACACAAACCACACAACACACACAGAAACACACATACACACAACACACACACCACACATCAAGTCCACAAAAACGAACAACACAAAGATTTACCTTCAAACAAGATTCTTTAAAAGGGATTCAAGTGGGAAATTATCAAAATTCAATTCAAAAACATCAAACCACAGAACACAAAATGTCCGTCTGTGTCTTTCTCAGCGAGAACAAACATGGCGAACACAAGGTCGATGGAACTTATTTTTACCTTCGCTGAAGGAAGAGGACATTGTGTCTGTGTCTGTTTGTCTGTGTGTTTATTAATTGCTGGAATCCTTGGATTTCGACAATTATGTTGGTCGGTTGTGTGTGTCATTCTGTGCGTCTGTCTGTCTGTCTGTTTGTTTGTGTGTTTGTTTAACCCTGTAGCAGCCACACCGTTTCAGCGATCATGACCAAACTGGTACAGACGTCGGCCATGGTCCAACTTAGACACTTGTCGTTTTTGGTGAATCTAGGTCAAAGGTCAAGGTCAAGGTCACCGAAAACCGAAATTCTTATTTCGCAATAACTTCCGCTAAAATGGTGTGTCGACTTCAAACCAAATCCAAAATGTGCATCTTCCAATTCTGCATCCAACCATTTGTCTACTTGGGTGTCACACCAACACCCTTCTTAGTGGTCGGGGGTCGAATGTCAGGGGGGTCGGGTCAAAACTTTCAAATTGCGATAAAAAACGCCGTTTCAAGTCCGATTGACTTCCAAGTTATGATCATGACCAAACTAAGTGCTATAACTCATTAAACAGTAGCACTATCGACTTATAAGAACCAAATTGATTTCCAGGTTTTTGTTTTTTCAGAGATCATGGAGATATGACAAAGTTTTCTGGCAATTCTTGCTCAACAAGCATCATTTGTCTGTTTGTTTGTTTGTTTGTTTGTTTGTTTGTGTTTGTTTGTTTGTGTATGCCAGGATATCTCAAAAAGTTGTGGACGGATCCGGACGAAACTTGGTGTGCAGGTTGCGTGTGCGGCAATGAAGAAATGATTCGATTTTGCTGAAGATCCGAATCCGGATCTCGATATGAGAATTATTTAATTTTTTAAGTGATTCTTCACCATCGAGAGATTGGAACCAAAAACGACAGAGCACTGAACAGCATGAAATTTCAAAAATGTGTTGGGTCCGATATGTTCTCGTGGATCAGGCATTACGTGGCGGAGGTATGCGCTCTACCGAGTTCCCTTGTAGTTTTATATTAAAATCACCATTTTAAGTACTCAAATTAAATGATTATTTATTCTGGCCCGACACATGAGCCATGCACTAATTATTAATCAAGTATAATTCTCGGATATTCAGAGCAAAGTCATCTTCTCATTCATATATCGTCTCTCACCCCTATCTGCAATATTTTCTACCCCCATTAACCCCTCTAACCCGAGCCGCTCATTTGCACATGACTGTGTTTCCTCCCCTCATCTTTTCCTGTTTGTTCATTCAACCATTCCCTGGTTTCCAAGCAACCAACGACGCAGGACCGACTCGAGCTTGATGGACAACTTGCGAGCTGCACCTACAATGAGCACGATTCACGATCTGGCATGATATGATCCTTGGCTGTCTGAGCTGTGTTCAGCTGTGACTCGATGTGTTGTCTTTATACCCTCCGTCACCTCGCTCTTCCATGAGCCTCGATCTTGTACTGTATTTAAAATATTGTACAATTTTAATTTGCCACGATGTGATTCCAAACATAAAACTTACCATGAAACAAACAACACGAGGTGGGGAAGTGGTCAACAAATAATAATAATAAATAAACAAATATTCAAAAAGGGGAAATGCCAATCATCAAGGACCAGTGATGGGATGAAATGGCATTTAATAGGGCCAGACGAGGACAATTATAACTAGAAGGAAACTCCGTAGAGCACATACAGTACCTCCGCCACGCAATGCCTGATCCACGAGAACATATTTGGCCCCAGACATTTTTGAAATATCATGTTGTACAGAACTCTGTCGTTTTTGGTCCGATCTCTCAATGGTGAAGAATCACTTAAAAAATTAAATAATTCTTGTATCGAGATCCGGATTTACATCTTCACCAAAATTGAATAAATTCGTCCTTGTCACACACACAAAACCTGTCCACCAAGTTTCGTCCGGATCCGTCCACAACTTTTTGAGATATCCTGCACACAATCAAACAAACAAATGAAATTGCTCGTTGAGCAAGGAATTGCCGGAATAACTTTGTCATATCTCCATGATCTCTGAAAAAACAAAAACCTGGGGTTTGATCTTTCAAGGTCACCAGATTTGCCTTAAACCGGCGACCTCGGGTTTGACCTTACAAGGTCACGCAAAGTCAACAAATTTGGTGTCAAATAAAAGGTCATATGCAAGTTCCTATATGTTGATAATGATAATGCAGTCGCTATCTGTCACTGTTTTTTGAGTTATGGCCGTTTTAAAGTGGAAATCAACTTTTACGTGACCCCCCTCAACTTCGACCTGGGGCGAACTGCTAAACTTTTTATTTTTTTAGCATGCAAATGTGTAAAATCATAATTAGAGATATGAATTGTGAACATTTTAAGCCTAATTTGAAGTCGATACGACCAGTTTTGAGTACGTTATGACAAAAAAGTTTCACGGTATAATGTCGACCTTGACATTGACCTTGATTGAAGTCAACCAAACTTAACACATCAGTAGCCAGTGCCTTGCCTACGTGGGTGCAAATTTGGTGAACAAATCTGCACAATTGTGGAAACCGTCAAACTTTTTCAAAATCTGAAAATTTGCATTTGTTATATCATTAGGGAACTTTGTTGCCATGGTAACCGGAAGTGCTGAACCAAATTTCATCGTTTTTGGCACATAATAGGACGCTCATACCAAGATACTGCGTGCCAAATTGGAAGTCAATCGGGATCAAATGGCGTTTTTATCGATTTGAAATTTTTGACCCGACCCCCCTGACATTCGACCCGACGCTAAAAGAGTGTGGTGTGACACCCCAATTTGACATATGGTTGGATGCAGAATTGGAAGATGCACATTTTGGATTTGGTTTGAAGTCGATTCGACCATTTTAGCAGGACGTTATGCGAAAATAAGAATTTCGGTTTTATCCGCGACCTTGACCTTTGACCTTTGACCTAGATCACCAAAAACGACGTGTCGAAATTCACCAAAAAACGACAATTAAACCAGGGTGGGTTTTACAGAGCTGTCATCCTTCTGAGGTTGGCAAGATGAGTACCGCTTACAAATGGTAAGGGGGGGGGGGGGACTGCATCAGTGGCACAGCTGCACTTCCCAAAAAATATTGGGTTTATTTCTTATTCACAATTTGGTGTATTATTTCTTTTATCGACCGGTTAAAAAAACAAAAAAAACACAGAGATAAAAGTCTTCGTGACCCACATTTGATTTCAGTGATTAAAGTTTACCTTCTGATGGAAGATGATAAATCAGCAGGTAAACTTTGTTAGTTTGTACCAGTGGGTTTGCATGAGAAAAACAAGGACAACTGTGTCAAGAGCAGCGTCCTAAGGTTTTGTCGGCTAAAAAAATAAAAAAAAAAAAAAAAAATAATAAAAAAAAAACAACAAACAACTTCCGATTATTTCGTTCACGTGCCTTGATTAAGCCAATAGCGAAACCCTCATAATGTATTTACGTATTACGATATATCGTGTATTTACAAAATAATAATGTATTTACGAATAAATAACGATAAATGGATAATCTTTAAATATGACGTGAACTTTTCGAAAACTTTAAAGCAAATGTCCGAATATATTTAACCTAACGGCTCTCAAAAGGCACCGTCTATGTGAGGATGTGTACAGTGCTCAGTATTAAGAGATCGGATCTTGTATCATACAAGAGCCGAGTCCTAAGATTAAGGTTTTTATCACATGAAGAAGAAGAAAGAAGAAGAAGTAGAAGAAAACTCTCTATGAGCAGCGTTCGCCACGCGAGCCGCTGCTAAAAACAACTTTAACATAATGATGACTTCGCCGTTTAGTGTTATTAACGAGCCACGTACGTCGTTTTATACGATAAATGTTGAAAAAGTTATTCATTCCTTAATGCAGCTGCTGACGTAGTAAATACGAATAACCAAATCTCGCGAGAACAAGCGCGAGCAGGCGTGCTTGCGGGAATTCTCGCGATACTTTCTCTATTTTCGGAAGAGCAGCGCGAACGTTTGTACCTCAGCGCAATCGAGTCGCCCGTCCTTGTCGGTAAGAAACTGCGGCTGTGTTTATGTCGCTTCAGTGTTGTTGCTTTCTCCTTTGTTATAAACGAAGTGCGGCGTGCACAGCCTCGTCGAGGAAAACTTGGGCGGTGTGTGGTTACTCAGAACCAAGGTTCGTGGTTCGTGGTGATTCTTCACAGGTGTTGGAATTATTGTCTTTTAAACTTTTCAATCACGAATCTTGACTTCAAATTCATTATCTTGTATTTTAACGTCCAAACAAAAGTGTCTTGAAGATATTTATTTATTTATTAATGTATAATTTTGTATGTATATATATATATCATTGTGAGGGCACGCGCTGTTGTAAGGGGAGGCGGGCACCATTTGATCCGCTGTGATCTCGCACCAGAGCCTCAGGTTGTCCCGTGTGTCCCGAATCGCGGATCAAGTTGCTTTGCTATTTATAGTGTGGACACCTCGTGTGGCCTGCGGTTTGCAAGGCGTTGAATTTTTTCCTCTTTTGATCCGTGTCATGTATGTGGTGCCGTGAGACCACGAGGCTTTATCCATGGTCTTGTCGTGTTGAGTTAATTTTGAAGTTGTTGGGATGTTTGGAATAAACTCCCTCGGTCGATTCAATCCCATTCTTCCCTCCAGGCCTTCAAAACAGCTGTTCACCATCACCTCTTATCATCCCCCATCCAATTCCTCGATCTTTTCTACCCCCCTTAATCCACCCCAAACCCACCTCCTTCAAATCCCCTGCTTTCCTTCCTGAAAGTCCCTCTAATGTCCATCTTGTATTCCCCATGTTCCCCACCCCATCCCTCTCCCTTCCACAGATCTCCTCGTCTCTCTGTTCCCCACTGTTTTGTCCCTCCCTCTCCCGCCCCTCTTGTCTCATGCTCCCCTTTATGTGCATTGTGTGTTAGCTCTCATACGAGCCTCGACAAGGTGTACAAAACAAACAAAAAAAAGTGATGTGTTGTGATGTGGAGAGGGGCTGGGTGGTTGCTGGAAGTGTGATTAATATCCATGGCTGCCAGATTGTACAGGGAATAATAATTAAATAAAAAACATTATAACTATAAGGGTACTCGGTAGAGCGCATACCTCCACCACGCAATGCCTGATCCACGAGAACATATCGAGCCCAATACATTTTTGAAATTTCATGCTGTACGGGTACTCTGTCGTTATTTTGGTCCCAATCTCTCGATGGTGAAGAATCACTTTTTAAAAATTACACAATTCCCACATCCGGATCCGGATTTAGATTCAGATCTTCACAAAAATTGAATCAATTCTTCCTTGCCACGCACCCGACGTGTCCACCAAGTTTCGTCCGAATCTGTCCACAACTTGTTGAGATATCGTGCTATGTATCGTTTTTGGCCCGATCTCTCAATGGTGAAGAATCACTTACAAAATTCTAGTCGTCGGATCCGGTTCTGGATGTTCACCAAAATCTAATCGGTTCGTTCTTGTCACACGCCGAACCTGTCCACGAAATTTCATCCGGGGCCGTCCGCAACTTTTTGAGATATCCTGTACACAAACAAACAGAAAGGGGTGAAAACATAACCACCTCCACCTTCGGTGGCGTAGGTGATAATGTAAAAGTATGTCAGGATGCTATATAAATTAGGTAGGGAGGGTAACAAGAAATTATCAAGTGAAACCATCCCTTCGTCTGTCTGTGGTTGTTCCCTGTCGCCGCCGACGTCTGTCTACGGTTGTTCCTTGTCGGTTCCCTGACAAAGTGATTAAGCAGGAGATAACGCGCCGACTCTTAAGGTGGGATCGCTCAACCGGAGTGTCCCCCAAGGCATACTGGGCTGCGCCGCGCCAGGTATTGCGAGGCTGTTAGTCCTCATCTGCTCTCCTTCCTTCTGGCTATGTAATCTTCATTGTGTGTGTGTGTGTGTGTGTGTGTATTAGCGCCTTTTAGCATAAGTTATGATTGTCGAATTCTAACGGGAAAGTCTCTCTGTCTTGCTTTTGTAAATTCCTTGCCTTTTGTGGGACCTCTCAAATTCCTTGCTGTCCTTCTGTACGTGAGAATAAACCCATTCACTGGCGCCACATACCTTTCCTCGCTTGACTGTAAATAAATGCTTTGTATAGAAATGTTCCCAGCTCGTTTTCGTCTTTTCCTTCATCGGTCCAGCATGGTCCGTATCCAAGCTTAGCCGGGACGTTATCCTTCCAACGATCTTTTTCCTAGCCGGTATGTCCTTGCAGTTACGCTCGCTGCATCTGTCCGTAAGGT
>CM068960.1:122496978-122517468 GCA_035128595.1 Eptatretus atami | reverse complement strand
TCGTGGCATTGTTCAATAATGGCCGCCAACCATCGTCGCCTCCCGGCTTGTAATTTTCTTATTTGAAAAAACGAAAGAAGAAGAACTCGATAATAAAGCAGATTTTAAATTGACTTCTGAGCTGTCGTGTGCAGTCGCGCCGGTAATGTTGATTAACTCTGCCAAAGGAATATGTCGGTGTCATAACAATAATCATCACACAACAATTAAGAAACTTAAGCTAATTAGTTATGGCTTGTTAGCAGTTTATCAGAAGTGGTTTCTGAGTTAATACACCGCTTCTCATTGTGTCATGAATAATACACCGCCGTAAAGCCAAGCGCGAGACATCACGGTCCCAGATGCAACGCTGTTTTACAACACCGCCATCACGCTGAAATACGCAACTTGGTGTCTGTCTGTCTGACTGTTTTTTTGACCGCGATGCATTCGGTCGTTACTTATTCAATCTCAACCACACTTGACAGGAGAATTAAAGGTCCCACGATGGAGGGTGTAGCGACTTCATGTACCCCACCCCACAAGGGGGTTTTCCACCTTGGGTGAAATCCGTGTTGAGGTGTATATCTGTGTAAAGACAGCTGATCGTGGTGTTTTACCAAGTCCGCTTCTAATAATAAAAGTAATAACACCAATGATAATAGCATTGTATTAATGTTATTACAAAACACTTAATACTAATATCCCCTCTCCCCAAGGGGTTATTCCTCCTTTAACAAACACCGTGTTAACTGTATAAATAACTTATCTTGCCTTTATTTTTTTTTTGGAGGGGGGGGGGGAGCACCCTTATATACCACTAACACGTATGATTACATTTTTTAACAGCTAATACTGCTGTTTAACACTAAACTGAAAGAAATTTGGAGGAATGCTGACATCCTTGAGTTATTCTATTTTTATTGCATCCACCACAGACAAACAGACCCGAGCCTAGATCTACTGTAATCTATATACTCCAGAGAGGATAATAACATGACCCTTCCTGCCGCTGTTATAGGGAGTGGGTGCACTAGTCTTACTAAATCCGTCATCCTGATTCCGAGTGTTTGGCATTCAGCCCTAAGCCGGCAGACGCCAGATAGTTAGCGAAGCGACAGGATTGGTTGAGTGCTGGACATCGACTGGGATGACGTGCACGTCCACGGAGGCCGAGCCTAGTGGGAGACTTAACGCTGTAATGACGTCCCAACGAAAAGACTATGACAGACAATTGGTCAGATCAGGTCAGGTATGGGAGCATGCACCAGGGCAGCGCGTCGCTGCGTCCACTTTCTGCCGGTATTCCAGGGACCTCCGTCTGGCCATCCCCCAGGCAGATGCTTGGTCCATCCCCATCTCCTTGAGGGTGGATGGCCCATCCCCATCTCCAGACAAATGGATGGACTGAGAAATCCGGCTACTTTAATATTGTTACCGGCATGCTGGCTCGGTCACGAGTGGTGCCTCTCGGACCCGCTTGCCAACCTTTGACCCTGAAGCCGACGAGCTACAGATAACTCTGCGGCATGACGAGTTGCCAAGCAACCATAGGTACCGTCTGAAATTTCTAATTCTGGTAGGGTCCTCACGTCCAAATCCTGCATTACCTCCCCGGTGAATTAGTTACCCCAGATAAGGCCTGTGCACTCAGCGTTTCTACTATTGTTTAGGATGGGCGAGTGATTTACCGTCAGCGGAAACGTTGGCTGCTGTCTACCTTAGCGAACTGGTGAAGTGAAAATCCCGTCTACTAATTACATTCCACGTCTAACCATTGGAGAGAAAGATACACGAGCAGGTGGGGAATAACGGGTCTTGTTGAAATGAACACGTATTTATAAGGATGCAGTGTCATACAAGAGAAGATCTTAACCCTTAGCACTCAAAGCCCCTCAGACATTTGATCTTAACACACACCAAACACGGACACAGGTGCTTCAAAGATTCCGGGAAATTGGACAAGCAAGGTTGACAGATGGAGGGAAGAGAAGTCTGTGGAGTATGTGTAAACCCCAGCCTCACCCTTAAATGTGAGTCACATGGCTCACGGTGCAGGCGAGTGGGAGGTGTTGTGTTGTGGTGGCGTGTCGTGTGAGCTCTGAAAAGAACTGTTGTCGACTCAGGTTGATGCTCCACAACAGTGTGAGTCTGAGGTGTATGTGCTGGAAGATGAGGGTATACGGTGCAGGTGTAAAGATGTGTAAGAGAGAAGTCTGTTTGGAGGAGTTCTTGGTCAGCGCTCGTTTCGCTTGGTGCTTTTGGGAACTCGGTCAATCCGGCCAGGTCTCTCTCCCCAGGACTCGGGATGTGAACTCTGAATTCAGGCTCTTTCAAAACTCGGCACATGAACAACTCCAGAACTCTGCTCTCAGCATGCCACAAACTGCTGTGACAGGCTTTTATTGCCCTTATTCCTGGGTTTGAATCCTGGCTCAAATAATTATTGATATGGTTTGCCACCATCTGCTTGAGCACCAGCGCCCAGAGCAGTCGGGTCTTACACCAAAAAGGTCAATTATTGACCGTATCCTTGCTCTTCGGGTCCTCACTGAATGCAGATGAGAGTTTAAGCAGGGGCTGCTTGCAGCCTATGTTGATCTCTGCAAAGCGTTTGATTCAGTGAATCGGGTTGCCCTCTGGAGGATTCTTGCTCTTCGTGGGATGCCACCAAAACTGATCAATCTGGTTTCTGAACTATACTCTTGAACTGAGAGTGCTGTGAGTTGTGGTGGTTCCATCCCTGACTTATTTCCAGTTGTTACTGGATTTCGGCAGGGGTGTGTTCTGACCCTCACACTTTTCAGCACTTGTATGGTCTGGATTCTGGGGAGGATGTCGGAGAGATCAAGCTGCGGTGCATCGTTTGGGAATGTCAAGATCTCTGACCTTGATTTCGCAGATGATTCAGACATCTTTGCAGAGATGCTGGATTTCCTTATGGGGGTCCTCGAGGTGCTGAATGAGGAGTCTGAGCAGCTGGGATTACCGGTTTCTTATGTCAAAACTAAGATCCAGGCATTCAATGATATATTGGATGCTGCTATCTTGTCTGTACCTGTTTGTGGTAGGAATGTTGAGGTCACAGAGAAATTCACTTTCCATGGCAGTGATATTCATGTCTCCACATGTTGTGAGCCAGAGGTCAATAGAAGTCTGGGGAGTCATGGACTCACTGGATCATGGGGTGTGGCACTGTTGGTACCAATGCAGGTGGATGAAAGTATGAGTCTTTAAGTCCTTGGTGTTTCCAGTCTTGCTCTACGAATGTGAGACTTGGACTCTGACCAAGGATCTGCGATGGAGACTTAAACTCTTTCGGTACCAGGTCTCTTCGGAGAATCCTTGGCTATCCCTGGTCAGACTTTGCGTCCAACGAGCGATTGCTGAGAGAGATTCAGATGAGATTTGTTACCTGTATAGTCCGTGAGCGTCAGCTGTGGCTGTATGGACATGTGGCTCGTTTTCCTGACGCTGATCCTGCTCAACAGATTCTCTCAGCGAGGGAGCCTCATGAGTGGAGGAATCAAATGGGCCAACCACGTGCCTCGTGGTTGCAGGTTGATCGGCATCTCGAGGAGATGGGGATGGGCCAGTCATCTGCCTGGGGGATGGGCCAGTCATCTGCCTGGGGGATGGGCCAGTCATCTGCCTGGGGGATGGCCAGACAAAGGCCCTTGGAGTATTGGCAAAAAATGGAAACGGTGATGCGCTGCTCCGTCGCATGCTCCCATATCTGACCTGTCCTGACCAGCTATAAAGTGTCATCCTGGTGTTTCACAGATTGGGTGAATTAATCAATGTGTGTGTCATCCCTCTGATGGACGTTAAACTGGGCGTCCTGTCTCATGACATTATTTGATGGGCCTTAAAGATCCACACGGTGTCCTTCATGAAGAGTTGGCGATCTCTCGCTGGCATGGTGGCCAAATTACAAATTACTGGCCCAACTACTGCTGGGAAGGTAATGGCAAACCACCCAGTATCACCCTTGCTCAGGAAGCTGCTTCGGCGGCCCAGACGCCAGTAACGAGTATGGGACATCAAATCTAATAAAGAGGAAAGTTTGTGTGTTCATTTATGTATTCAGACCCTGCAGGTACCAGTGCAACCAAATTTTGCATGGTCTCATCTTTCATCCAGAGGAAGGACAAGGACTATGCTTGGATTAAAATTTAAAATAACAATTTTTTTTCAGATAATTGACCTTCAGGCCTCGATCGGATCCTGTGCTAATTAATGCACTGCCTTGTTTTTATTCCTGGGAGTGATCGAGTAATATGTTACATCAAGATTGTATGTTGAGCTTGTTTATCGTGATTTGTTGTCAGCAACACAAATTTAATTATTATAGTGTCTGCACGTGCACCTGTTGTTTTAGGTATTGCTCCGGAGAAGGTGTTTACTCGTGCACCTGTTATTAAAAAGATTGCTTTACACAGGTTTATTATAACACCTCCGACCTCCGTGTTTCAGGCCTTGAGTGAGTGTTACTTACACTGCCTGCAATTTTTTTTTTCTGGGAGTGATCAAGGTAATGTGTTTTTTGAATTTTCGTATGTTGAGGTTGTATTGATTTGTTATATTTAAAAGAAATAAAATGAATTAAAAGAAGGGAAAGCGGTCCAAGCACATTTTGCAACGCCCAAGATTGGTAATTCATACAAAACCGTAAGGCCAACATTCCCAAATCTGTCATGCAGGAAATATTTCTCATCATATTTCATGGACTTTCCCCAGGCAACGCCAGGTACTTCAGCCAGTATCAAATATAAGTAACAGCTGGTTAAAAAGGACAAAGCATGGACATCATGAGGGGGAAGGGGGGAGACAGACAGAGACAGAGACAGAGGATTGGGAGGCGGGAGGAAGAAGTTTCCTTTTGTATCCATCCTGTCCATCCGATTCCTCCCGACCCCATTGTTTGTCCAATTCTCCACTGTTCGTGTCCCCCACCCTCTCAACACTGTTCCTTTTGTCCTGTTGCATCTTGATCTGTTCAGTGTTCTGGCCCTTCCACGAGCTTTGACTTGTACACAAAAACAATGTCATAGGTTGGCAACCATTGTACAGGCTTCATGGGCCGAATTGTCTCTTTCTGTGTTGAAGTTCCTCGGAAGGGATGTCATTTCTTCGATATTGTGAATCGTGGGGCCTTTCCGTGCGTTCCTCTGTCTCCTGTTTATGGTGGCCGCTTTTCTCGCTGCTTTTGAAAAGCTCAACATACGCGTTTGAAACAGGCAGGAATAAAGACGATGCCAAGTTTTATTTCGCAACCAGGATATTTTGTCCTTTTTGGCGTTTTTTTTGAGACGACTGTAACCTCCGCTGCCCTATGATGTTGCACCACCGTTTTGATATGGGCAGTATAAGTAGCTCAGAGCTTTGTTTCTGAACGAAACTTTGATTCTGAGTCAAACACAATTATTGAGCTTTTTAAAGTCAGTGAAATATTATTTAAATTGTTAAATTAACTTGAACCTTTCCCATCACTGGGGAGGGACAGTTTTGCGAGCTTTTTCTGTCATTCGGGATGGGTACTCTTCCTACTTCTCATAATAAAGATTTGATGACAAAAGCTCAGATTGTAAATAAAGAAACATGGAAGTGATGACAAAACTTTGCCGTCCTGCGCTGCACAGTGGACGGACTAATATGGCCTATTTCTACTCACATACTTTTCTGGTTCATTATGTACCTTATGCTTTGCAGTAATATTGTGGATAGTGATTCATATTTTCATGTTAAAGAGACTTGTGCTGTGCTTGCTGTGATTCCTGCTGAGATTTATTACTCCAAAGAAGGCTGTCAACACAGCTCAGCCTGACGTTTGCCTCGATCCTTGCTGACTAGCTTATGAATGTCTGCAGCGACGAGTGTTTTTCTGGAGAAGGGGCAGCAATTGTGCATGCTTACCACCTGTTAGCAACACCTCCATTTAAAGCTGGTGAAGTTCCACTTCTGACTGACATTTTTCGAACCACAGCCGTCAGCAGGACGAATCCTCCAGCAACAAGAAGTCTCGCTTTTCCATGCATGGCTGCTTCATCAGGAAATATTTCTTGCATTGATCACGTTTCGAGTAATTGGATTCGGCCTAACTAAGCCGTGCGCAAATGACGTATCATCCATCCACAAAACCTGCCAATATTTTTTTGTTTGTTAGCTCGCCTGTTCTAAGAACAGAGAGCTATAGCTATACCCCCGGCGTGAGCATCAGCGTGAGCGTGAAAATGTTAAGTTTTTGGTGCAAGTTATTTTTTCCTTTCTAATGTTTTTATCTCCCCACTATTTTTTATACGCCCGATATATATAGTCGGGGCGTATTATGTGATCCGGTGCGGCTGTCCGTCTGTCCGTTCTGTCTGTCTGTCTGTCCGTCCGTCCGTTCCTGTCCACACTCTAACTCCCAAAGTTTTCAACTTTCACGTTTCATATTTGGTACATAGGTACAGACTGTGGAGACGGTGTGTCGTGACATACGTTCGTCATCTAAAGTGGTTGCTGTTTTCCATCCGTTCCTGTCCGCACTCTAACTCCCAAAGTTTTCAACTTTCACGTTTCATATTTGGTACATAGGTACAGACTGTGGAGACGGTGTTCGTGACATATGTTCGTCATCTAAAGTTTCCATGGCAACCAGGATGCTGTTTCCGTCCGTTCCTGTCCGCACTCTAACTCCCAAAGTTTTCAACTTTCACGTTTCATATTTGCTACATAGGTACAGACTGTGGAGACGGTGTGTTGTGACATATGTTCGTCATCTAAAGTGGTTGCCATGGCAACCAGGATGCCGTTTTCCATCCGTTCCTGTCCGCACTCTAACTCCCAAAGTTTTCAACTTTCACATTTCATATTTGGTACATAGGTACAGACTGTGGAGACGGTGTGTCGTGACATACGTTCGTCATCTAAAGTGGATGCCGTTTTCCATCCGTTCCTGTCCGCACTCTAACTCCCAAAGTTTTCAACTTTCACGTTTCATATTTGCTACATAGGTACAGACTGTGGAGACGGTGTGTCGTGACATATGTTCGTCATCTAAAGTGGTTGCCATGGCAACCAGGATGCGTTTTCCATCCGTTCCTGTCCGCACTCTAACTCCCAAAGTTTTCAACTTTCACTTTCATATTTGGTACATAAGTACAGACTGTGGAGACGGTGTCGCGACATACGTTCGTCATCTAAAGTGGTTTCCATGGCAACCAGGATGCGTTTTTCCATCCGTTCCTGTCCGCACTCTAACTCCCAAAGTTTTCAACTTTCATGTTTCATATTTGGTACATAGGTACAGACTGTGTAGACGGTGTGTCGTGACATACGTTCGTCATCTAATGTGGTTGCCATGGCAACCCGGATGCTGTTTTCCATGTAGTAGCACAATTCTGTATATACTCTTGTTCGGGCGTATATTGTGCTCACTTGCGCTCTTGTTACTGATTACAATTTACAAATACATATTTGCTTTAAAATTATTCGGATCAGACTTCACTGTAATGCTTTTTAAAAAATATTAATTATTAAACTAGTCTTTTAAAAACGATAAAATGTATAAACAGGCGAGCATTGGGTGGCTTTGACACCAACTCTGGTTTGTTTTGTCCTCGTACAGTAGCGACACGAGTCGAGTAAATATATGCCCACCATTTTCTTTTCCTCTGTTTTAATGAATTCCTGAACTGGAGCTCAAATTTATAACAAAGAAAGATGAACATTTTCAGTAAGTTTATTTCAATCGAAAACCTGCTTGCCTTCAACGTTTGACCCGTCGCACCTTTGAAGCTGAAAGCATTTGCCCGATTTGAGATTCAGCAGGACGCGATGTTTCCATCTCTTTAATTATTTATCAGAAATGGATGTTTTTCTTGTGGGATTGGAGAGGGGAGGCATACTTCATAATCTCCCCCAGCAGAGTATATTTTGTCTTCAATTGACTGTTGGTGTTCGAGTGGACGGAATCTTTAGAAGACGAGAAGCTGACTTTCGTCGGAGCAAGGAGCTGGGTTTTTTTTTTGTTGTTGCCGTTTTGCTTCGATGAGGGGTTAATGCCTGAAACGTCGTCACCTCCTTGCTTTCCCATGGTTAGAATACCCCCCCATGAACGTTCTGTCGATTCCATGCATCATTGTACCTGTCTGCTGACACGAGCCTGCACGACTAAAACCAGCTTACTTTTCCATTCCTCTTTTGGTCTGAGCATGATTTATTGCTTCTCAGATTTATCATGTTGGAAACAAACGTTAGAATAATACCGGTTGCTATCAACAAATGTTGATTATTAATTATTGTCATTCTGTTGAAACTTCGGTACATATTGTGACTATTCCCATAGGATGTAACTAATTGATACCCCCCACCTTAATCCCAGAGCATAACTACGTATGTTCCTTCAACACACAAATACTCTATTCTAGTGGTTCTCCACCTATTTACCATAGTGGGCCACACTTGCACCTCTTGCTGTGTTATGTGGGCCGCACCCACATGACTTGATGCTTTATCTCAAAGTGCTTTTTCACGTTGTACGTTTTTGACACAGTCAGGGCTGTACGACACAATCGGCAAAACTGCTTCCCATCTTTTTCGATGATGGCAAACTTCTCTTTCCAGTCACTTTCTGCCTTCTGCTGTCAAACTGCGATGTTTCCATCCTTCACCTGCCTTTTTACCCTCTTTGCTTTTCGAATCCTTCTTTCTTAAGCCGCACGAGGCTACAGGGGTAGCATCGTTAACATCAGCAGCACAGCTGTGCCCTCAGTCAATGCCCTCTGAACAAATTGCAAATTCCTGCCCTAACTTACAGACTGCTGGCGATAGCTCGCCTAGTCTTTGTAAAGGACACCGTCGGATTTTTTTTTTTTATGTCTACAAGCTAATGCCGGCAGACGGGACGCCCAGTTTAACGTCCATCACGATATACATTTATGAATCACAGGGATTACAGTTTATAGCTGGACCGAGATTCACACTCACGCTAGACAACTTAGAGGCGAGTGTGCGTTCCTCTAGGCCCTCCTGCTAGCCTTCCAAATCCATGAAAGATCGTTTTTTCTCCGCAAACTACAAAGCGATCCATTTATCAATGTCAAACCAAGTTCGCAACTCCACTTGAACAAACTGTGGGTGGCAAGGAGTTTTATTTATTTATTTATTTATTTGTTTATTTTAATTTTTTTCTCCTCTCTGAACCAGAAATCCCATAAATAACCAAATTTCAAGATGCAACATGAAAATTTACAATACATAAGACTTGATTTGTGACGGACTTGTACCCAAGGCACGTGACTTTATGGAGCACACTCATTGGTTACGACAGAGTTCCTGGTTCAGGGAAAAGATAAACTCGGGGCATCTTTACTTTTTTTATATACATTTTAAACAGGATGTCACTTTGGCCGCAGCAGTATGATGATTGGGCTATATGCGGCCCGTGGGCCACGGGTTGAGAACCACTGCCCTTTTTTATTGTGACATACACTTAAAACACTTTGAATTTCGAGTTCAACATCATTGTGTCTGGTCCTGGCAATTGAGATTCAAAATACGTCTGTCGTGGCTCATAATCTCTCCTACGGGCCTGCATGCCATCAATCTTGGTAAAGTGCCTGTGCCTCATTTGCACAGCTGCTGTTTCCAGTAATACCCTCGTGTCTGTATTGCCCCAACCCCCCCTGCTGCTACCTTCCAAACTTGATGATCGGTACACGAGTTGGACTTTTTATCTTCCTCAAGTGGTGGTCCTTTCCTTGGTTACCAAAAGGTGGACCCTCAAACGTGGAAACGATGGTGCAAAACTTTTTTGTTGTTGTTGTGTGTACCTAGAAAATCTTTTCTTCTACAACCATTGAGGTTCATGAAACAGTAGAACGACACAGTACAGTCGATCAACGGACAAAATATGCCAAAATGAAAACAGTGGGACAACAAGAAACTTTTTTTATTCACAGTACATGGAGAAGGATTGTAGAAGAAGGTTGAGTACAGGGTCTTGGCAGATGTAGTGAAGCTCAATAATTTTCTATGGTGAAGCGCGAACATAGAACGGACCAAGATGTAACAGACCAAAACTAACAATAGGAAGAAGAGGGGTCAGGAGGGGGGGGGCACCAAAAGCAGAGAATTGATTGAAAAAAAATAGAGGTAGACTTGGAGGGAGAATGAGAGCAAGGGAGGGGGAGGGCATGGGGTGAAAAAGATGGACATAGCCGCAAACTCTCAATCACAGAAGTGGAAGGACAAACTGGAAACCCGGAAAGAGGTGGGCTTGGAGAGAGTTAATGAGGTTAGCGTTCATGGTTGAGGATGTGGGATGACCTGAGATGGTGGTGAACCGCTATCTTGAAGCCCGGGAGGGAAGAATGAGATTGAAGAAACCGAGGAACGAATGAGCGTAGATGAGCAGTGAGTCTGTATTTTAGGAGTTTCACCAGAAGTGGGTTACTGGCAGACTGTAAACCACCCTGCATAAATCTGGGGGTTTGAGGTTGGGTGGAGAGGGGTAGAGCAAGGAAAGGGCAGAGGGTGAAAGGGGACATCACATAAAGGGAATGACGAGATCATCAGCCATTCCTGATGACTCACGTAGCTTTTTGGGGGGGGGTCTTGGTGGCTTTTAGTTTGACAGTAAATTACAACGTTTCATAACCTAATCACTAGATGTTAATGGTAAATTGCCCTGCAATTTAGATTTTTTTCCCCCCCTCCCGTCGAGCTTCTGTGTTCGCTGTCGCGAGTTCAGTGAAAATTGTGGAGAAATACTGTAATTAGTTCTTTTGATTGGTGTTTCTATGCGTATACTTATGGTTCACAGCTGCGTACTTATCGCCATAAGGGTGAAGCGTAATGATCAAGTCGCATAAACATTTGCTGTTTTTGCCTGGAAGTCGTGAAGCATATCCATCACACATTTTTGTCTGTCCTGTCTTCATTCAAAACGTGTGCCAAATGAAATTCTCGAGTCAACACTTTTGATTGCGTGCCGTTGGCAATGACAAAGCCGTTTTCATGCGCTTTTGAGCAGTCTGGGCAAGCTTTCCGAACAAAAGGAGAACGATCGTCCCCGCTACAGTCATTTGCGTCGGGATGATCCGATTTGAAAATGTCCGCATGTATTACTCTGTCACCGTCCACGGTTGAATGGAAGTGATAATCTCAAGACGGCAGGTAAACGGTATTCCTTTGAAATGCTTACTACCTGAGTTACAAGGTGTGGGGTAATGACATGGAAGGCCAGTGGAGAATCTTGTCATTGTGGGAGTCAACAGTGAGATTTACGGACTAATGAATCCTGTGCCTTTTTATTTTGTTTTGTGTGCAGCAGCCAAGAAAGGACAAGCTGACACCTCATTTCTGCCACAATCGATCAGCGGTCTTGCATCAGTTGCGAGAACTTCTCAAGCAAAATTACCAACACGAAATCGCTCAGTTTGGGAAGGAGAGATTAGCAGCAGCTGCGGGGTAAGTACAGTGATGGGTTTTGAGCCAAATGGATCAACCATGGATCCAAGGCCTTTTCAGCTGTCTTGATGGGGTGGTGGGATTGCCATTGTGGGGTTAATTGACTTGGCATGCACCGTAAAGACGGCGGTTGCAGGAATGTGGGATGCTGCCTGTTCTGTGCCTCAAAGCATCTGTCCTTGGTGAATGCAAATGGGACGTTCAAACCTCAAAGCCTGTGACATTAACTGCTTGTGTGAGAGTGTTTTGTTGCCTTCTGACATGTTCTGCAATATTTCCTGGCAAAACAATGTATGTAAAAATGTAAACGAGTTCCGTTGGTTGTGAGAAATGGGGAAGCGTACACGTGCGTGCACGCGTGTATTGTTTTATTCTATGTTTTTTTTAATGAGAGAAAAAGGTTTACATACCAAATTGAATTCGATTCTATGCAGACCACTATCCCCAATGCCCAGTCTGTTTAGTTGGACATATCATCATGGATGGCATACGCAAGCAACGTCGAGTCGCTAATGTTACATTTCTGTACATTTTAATTTGCTTGTGTCGACAATACCTCGTGATTATTATGGATACATTAGACACGGTGCGACGCAATAAAATGGAAGAAAAGGTATGTTTACCTGCTGGAGACCAGGTCTATGGAATCTGGAGATTGAGATTGAGATCGAGATGTATGCGGAGCAGAGCGATGGATAAACATCTCCACGGGGCACTGGCGAGATTGATGTACGAGAGCACGCCTCTGTCACCTGGGTCAGAAGACACAAAATTTTGAGCACCGTTTCCAAACAGTTTCACCATTTTTTTTTTCGGTGCGGTAATGAGTGTTTTTCTGAAGGTGGCTGCACATGCCGTCTTGTGAGTGCTCGCTTTTGTCAATGGCAAGCCAAACCTGGAGAGGTCACGGTGGGATGACCAAGATGGTGGAAGTAGCCTCTTTGGGACGTATATATAAAGCGAGATAAATTTGGTGGTAAGAATGGGTGTAACATTGAAGATCAACACATGGTCTTGGTGGACCAAACAACCTCTTGCGTCAAGGTTTCCTCGCATATACCTTGAACAGTAAATAGGCACAATAAAAGACCCTCTGACAATGACTGACTTGATATTGCAGAAACAAGATGAAGTTTTCTAACCAACACCAATTTGTGAGAATAGTATATATTTAGACCGCCTTTCACCTTGATGACAGCTTAACATCACCTTGACATGGATGACACAAGATTATGGGTTAATTCACCTGCAATTTCCTCAATCCATACCCGGTGACGAGGTGTGAAACTTAAGTATGGTTTTTGGCATTTTTTTTGTTCAGCCAATTGTCTGCCAACAATGTTCCAGCAGTTCTACGTTGGGTTTAGATCAGGGGCTTTTTCCATGCCGAGACAGGTAGCACATCATCTCTGCTATTACTTTAACATCCCCAATTATTCCCACCTCGTGGGGTCGGCCCAGGGGACGTTTTTGACCCAAGTGTTTTGTGAAATGGCTGGTCCGATGTTTGACTGAAGCTGCGAAGAATTTGGATTTTGGCCAGCGTTCCATCGATAACTCACCTACTCCACACGAAAATCATTGTCGGATCTTCAACGTCCACCAGCCAATGCCAACAGATAGAACACCCATCTTAACATCCATTTGAGGGATGGGGCAATTTGTGATTTATGCACCAATTCAAGTTTTTAGTTGGGCCAACAGTGGAACCCGGGCTAGACAGGTGAAAGGTACAGTAAGTGTGCTACCTGTGCACCATATCCTGATGGACCATGTGCTGGCATTATGCAGGAAGTCTTTCACCTTAATATGGAGCAACATTTAAGTTATAAAGATATGTACTTGTAATAATAAATATTAGTATGCGACTTGAAACCCTTTTTTAAAAAATTTAACATATTGATATTAATTTCATAGCACTCACCAGTTTCACCATGTGTTAGTGGAGCAGAATCTAATTGGATAATGCAATTTTTGGCCTCTGGAGCAATTATCAACATTCGGCTGTAATTGCTATTCCAGAGTTCAGTTGTAATCCTGCGCTTTCACAATGCCAGAAAGTTAAAAGGAGAGGTGAGATCCACACATTGAAATGCATCAACAGTATCTCTTATACTGTACTGTTCATACTTCTGAGGTCGGTGAAATGAGTACCAGTTCCAGTGTGTGTACTGGTAGAGGGGCACTGCATCAGCAACACAGTCTCGCTTCAAGAAATGATAGCTACCCCAGCAGCTAAGCTGCCATACGACCACCATACTGTACTGTCAGGGTGTTATTCTTCTGAGTATCTCAACTGCTTCCTGTCTGAACTTTTTTTTTTGTAAACAAATACAACGTCGAGGCTCGTGGAAGAATGAATCAGAACTTAACGAACAAAAGGACCAGTAGAAAGAAAGAGAGGGGGGGGGCAAGGGGTTGAGAGACAAAAATAGAGGGAGACTTGGATAAATAAGGGATGTGGGGAATTTGAGTGGGTGGAGGACATGGGGTGAACAAGATGGAAAGAGCCAAAAACTCTCAGGAAGGAAAAACTGGAAACCTAGAAAGAGGTGAGCTTGGAGAGGGTTAATGGGAGTTGAAAACCTCATGGTTGTGGATGGGGGATGATCTGAGATGGTGGTGAATTGTTGTCTTCAAGCCCTGGATGTGGAAGGAGGGGACTGAACAGACTGAGGAAGTTGGTTCCATAGGTGGGGAATAAGAGGAATAAATGACAGGAGGTGAGCAGTGATTCTGGATTTTGGGGGTTTCACCGTAAGGGGTTTCTGGAAGACCGCGTGTACCGTGAAGACATCTGGGGGGGAGGGAAGGGAGTACAGTGCACAGAAAGGGCAAAAGGTGCAAGAGTAGAAAGGAGGTGTAAGAAAACAAAGACCATGGCCTGCGTGTGATGTGAGAGGCCCAAGGACTCAGCTTTATTGCAGGAGATTTCAATGATCGTCGAGGCCTTGGTTTCCATGACATTAAACTGAGCAGGGTGTGAGGCATGTGCTCTAGCCCAGAGGAGAGAGAGAGAGAGAGAGAGAGAGATAGAGATAGAGATAGAGATAGAGATAGAGATAGAGATAGAGATAGAGATAGAGATAGAGATAGAGATATGCTTCAAGTTTTGGATGGAGGTTTACAAGTAGTTTGACAAAAGTTCAGGTTTTCCAAGAAAGACTCTTCACGACGGAGAGTCCACTGTCTTTGGAGGCCAACCTAGAAGTATGTTTTACCCAAGAAAGATCATGACCGATGGTGAGGCCCAAAATATTGATTTTCACCCTCTTCATGAGGATTGTTCAGAAGGTACATGGGAGGGTTTTCCAGACAATATTATTTCATACAGACAGACTGAGTGTGTGAGATTTGTCAGGATTGAGACATATTCCAAGTGTTTGATGCGTTTGTAATTTTTGTCAATGTCAGAAGGATGAGGAATGTCACGGCAGAGAATGAAGTCATCAGCAAAGATATCAAGGGGATTTTTTTTTCCAGAGAATCAGAGATCGTTGATGAAGATTAGGAGCATGACTGGGCATAGAACACTGCCTTGGGGCAATCCAGCCTTGACAGGAAGAGGAGAGTAGAGGAGAGGATCCTGTTGAGAGTCAAGTATCTGCGACAAGAGTAGAAGTCAGTAAGCCATATGTGGAGTTAGTGTTGGATGCCATAGGTAGAGAGCTGGAGATGGAGAGTAAGGCAGGATGCCAGACTGTATTGAAAGCACGAGATACGTCTGGAGAGACGGCCCTGATCTCGTGTCAGTATTGAGAGCCGACATGCATTGTTGAGAGAGCAGAAGCTGCATGCCCAAGGTAGCATGACCCGGTCTGAATCCGAATTGATGATCTGAGATCGGGCCATTGGAGAAAAGGAAGGATTTCATATCAACTGCAGTGATGGATTCCATGACCTTGCTGATGATTGGAAGTAAGCTTGTAGGTTTGTAGTTAAGGTGATCTGTTTTTGCACCTTTTCATCTAATGCACTGATATTGGCTGACTTCCATGCAGATGGAAGATGACTGAGGAAAAATAATAGGGTGGAAAGAGCAGAAAGAGGTTGTGCAAGACAGCAGAGCAGATTTTTAGGACACGCAAGCTGATACCATCTGGGTCAGTTGCAGAATCAATCGAGGGGGATTTTTTTTTTTTTGTGTACGCTGTCGAGGCCCATATGAGAACTAACACACAGAATGTACAGCAAGGGTAGCAAGAGAAGAGGGGAGTGGGGGAGGAGGGAAGGATAAAACAGTGTGGAACAGAGACGTAAGGAGATCTGTGGAAGGGAGAGGGATGGGGTGGGATACACAAGGTAAACAAGATGGACATGACAGGAACTTTCAGAAAGGAATGCAGGTAATTTGAAGGAGGTGGGTTTGGGTGGATTAACGGGGGTAGAAAAGATCGTGGTTTTGGATGGGGAAGATAAGAGATGGTGGTGAACAGCTGTTTTGAAGACTTGGAGGAACAGTGGGATTGAAGCGAGTGTGGGAGTTTGATCCAAAGGTGGGAAAAGAGAGGAATGGGATTGAAGAGAGTGTGGGAGTTTATTCCAAAGGCAGGAAAAAAAAAGAGGAATAATATTATATATATACAGTGGGGAGAACAAGTATTTGATACACTGCCGATTTTGCAGGTTTTCCCACTTACAAAGCACATAGAGGTCTGTAGTTTTTATCATAGGTACACTTCAACTGTGAAAGATGGAATCTAAAACAAAATCCTGAAAATCACATTGTATGATTTTAAATAATTAATTTGCATTTTATTGCATGAAATATGTATTTGATACATCAGAAAACAGAACTTAATATTGGTACAGAACCTTTGTTGCAATACAGAGATCAGACATTTCTATAGTTCTTACCAGGTTTGCACAGACTGCAGCAGGGATTTTGGCCCACTCCTCCATACAGATCTTCTCCAGATCCTTCAGGTTTGGGCTGTCGCTGGGCAACACAGACTTTCAGCTCCCTCCAAAGATTTTCTATTGGGTTCAGGTCTGGAGACTGCTAGGCCACTCCAGGACCTTGAGATGCTTCTTACGGAGCCACTCCTTAGTTGCCCTGGCTGTGTGTTTCGGGTCGTTGTCATGCAGGAAGACCCAGCCACGCCCATCTTCAATGCTCTTGTTGAGGGAAGGAGGTTGTTGGCCAAGATCTTGCGATACATGGCCCCATCCATCCTCCCTCAATACGGTGCAGTCGTCCTGTGCCCTTTGCAGAAAAGCATCCCAAAGAATGATGTTTCCACCTCCATGCTTCACAGTTGGGATGTTGTTCTTGGGTGTACTCATCCTTCTTCTTCCTCCAAACACGGCGAGTGGAGTTAACCAAAAAGCTCTATTTTGGTCTCATCAGACCACATGACCTTCTCCCATTCCTCCTCTGGATCATCCAGATGTCATTGGCAAACTTCAGACGGGCCTGGACATGCGCTGGCTTGAGCAGAGGGACCTTGCGTGCGCTGCAGGATTTTAATCCATGACGGCGTAGTGTGTTACTTATGGTTTTCTTTGATACTGTGGTCCCAGCTCTCTTCAGGTCATTGACCAGGTCCTGCGTGTAGTTCTGGGCGGATCCCTCACCTTTCTCATGATCATTGAGGTTCCAAGAGGTGAGATCTTGCATGGAGCCCCAGACCGAGGGAGATTGACTGTTGTCTTGAACTTCTTCCATTTTCTAATAATTGCGCCAACAGTTGTTGCCTTCTCACCAAGCTGCTTGCCTATTGTCCTGAAGCCCATCCCAGCCTTGTGCAAGTCTACAATTTTTTCCTGATGTCTTTAGACAGCTCTCTGGTCTTGCCCATTGTGGAGAGGTTGGAGTCTAATTGATTGAGTGTGGACAGCTGTCTTTTATGCAGATAACGAGTTCAAACAGGTGCAGTTAATACAGGTAATGAGTGGAGAATGGGAGGGCTTCTTAAAGACAAAACTAACAGGTCTGTGAGAGCCGGAATTCTTACTGGTTGGTAGGTGATCAAATACTTATTTCATGCAATAAAATGCAAATTAATTATTTAAAAATCATACAATGTGATTTTCAGGATTTTTGTTTTAGATTCCATCTTTCACAGTTGAAGTGTACTTATGATAAAAATTACAGACCTCTACGTGCTTTGTAAGTGGAAAAACCTGCAAAATCGCGCAGTGTATCAAATACTTGTTCTCCCCACTGTATATACACACACACACAACCGGGCGTAGTGGCGGTGCGCCTGTAATCCGGCTACTCGGAGGCTTGGGTTGGACGATCGCTTGAGGACGGGAGCTCTGCGCTGGCAGCGCTATGAGAGGTGTAGGGCAGCCCGTATCATGGCGAAACCCAATCCATATCCCTGTGTCCTCAGAGGCGACCAGGGTTGCGTCAGGAAGGGCATCCGACGTAAAACCTATGCCAAATCAGTATGCGGATCATAAACGGATGATCCGCTGTGGCGACCCCTAACGGGAGCAGCCGAAAGAAGAACAACTATATATTAATATATATTTATATTATTATTAATATATATTATATATTATATATATATATATATATACACATACATTGGCCTGTCTGTTTGTCTGTCTGTCGTGCTCTAACTTGAGAACGGATTAACGGATTTAAATAAATCCAACTACGCTGGTTTTGGGGAACTCCTGAGAACCTTTGTGATTGGGGGGGGGGGGGGGGTGGGGGCGACGGTTTAAAAAAAAATTGTTTTTAAATGGACACATGTCACAAAAATGCAAACAACAACTTGTGATGCTGGTTCTTCCCGAACTCCCAGGAATCCTTTTTCTTCTTGCCCTATTGATTTGCCATCACAGCAAAGATTGGTATTTCCGTCAGCAAAGCGACGGGTCTTATATTCTAGTATATATTGTTATGGTCACGGGTTTCGGGGACTACTACGAGGGGGTATCCTCGGTTACCCTCAGACTTACCATGCCTGAGGCCGCCGAGCATGAATTAATTTGTGTCGCCGGTGGGTTGCTAGGCAACCCCAAACGCCAATTATTCAACCACGTGGTCCAGTGTTCTCTGTCTAAGTGCCGTTTAACTGGAGGTCACGTGGTCTCCTGATCGGGAACATGCCCTTGGCTATGCGCTAAGCTTATTTTATTGAGATCTTAACTGGGGTGGCCGAGCAACCGCGAGTGTATACTGGACTCGGATGAAAGCCAATTAATTAGGGAATTATAACCTCCCAGACTAACCTCGGTGCAAACAGCGCTGGAGCAATGGGGAAAAGATGAACACCGACAGATCGGAAATGAAGTTCAGCAAAAGAGGATTTGTTATATCCAGAACAATGTAAAATGCTAATTGGGATGAAGAACGAGTCATCATAAATACTCAAGACCAAGGACACTACACTAATGCCTTTAAGAAAATGGCGGGATTGAGCCAATCAGACAAATGCAGGTTTTGTTGGGAAGAAATTGAAAGTACCAGTCACCTCCTTCCGGGACGTAAAAAACTCATGTCGGAACAGCTGTCCACAAAAAGACATGACAGTGTCTGCAGAGTAATCCACTGGCACATCTGTCAACATTTCAACATCCCGGGACCCAGAACAATCATGGAAACGCAAACCAAATCCAATCCTTGAAAATGAACATGTAATGCTCATGTATGACAAGATGATCTCATAAAGTGTGGACATTGCAAATAAAGCATTGTGTACAGCCCTGGTGCTCAAACACAAAAAGAAAAGTCAGCACTGTTGATCGAGGTTTCAGTTCCCAATGACCGGACTAAATGCCACAGAAATCAGGAAAACGACAAAATACCAGGATCTGAAAAATGAGGTCAAGTGGATGTGGAAGTTGAAGAAAGCTGAAATTATACCAGTGATTGTCGGCGCTACAGCAGTAATAAAGAATACCCTTACCGAGTACCGTACTTAAAAATCATTCCGGGGAATATAACTCCAAACGAGCTACAAGTGGAGGCTGTCAGAGGTTCAGTGAGGATGTTGAAAAGAGCCCTTGGAACGAGGATATGAGAACGAAGTTTCACAGTTTGGTTCATGAATCATGATCCTTTTCCAAAAAGGAGATGGAAATTTTGAGTTCTGGGAGAACTTCCTCCCATCTCTTGAAACCCAAATGGAGATGATAACCAATGGGAAATGCAGTTAAAAAAAAAAAAATGTACACAGGGGTAATGGTCGCAAGCAATGAAGAGTGCAAGTGAGTACAGGAAAGAATATGGACAAGAAGCAGAACTTAACTCCATGCCTTATCTTACCGGCGATACACAAGACACGGTTACCCAATCAGACAAACTGCAGGAGAAGATAAGAGAAGAGAAAAGATGAGATTTATCGGCCTCTTTGCTCACCGGGTGGGGCAGTCGTGCCTCTGCAACCCAAACGTTAAAGGGAGGGGGTCAAAAAGAGGACTACTGATGGTGTCGAAAGGTGCTTTATCGTAGAGGTGCAGTGAGTGCTCGTAATGCATGTGGTGCAAGAGGAAACTGTGAAGGTGCATATTGGTGGTGGTGTCCTTAAAAACACAGTTAGTGACAGAAACCAACATGGGTGAGTGGCCGGAATGCACCCCAGGCAAGGGGGTGAATGCTGGTTGCTCGTAATTGCTTGTAGGAGCAAACGGAGCGATATTTAGCAACAGGACGCGAATGGCCAATTAGTACCTGTTCGTCCTGAAGTTTTGGCAAAGTCCGGAGAGTGAAGGCACCTGCCAGTGTGTCCTGCGTTACCTTTCCCGTGCTTCCAAGCTGCGGCGGTGTCTGTGGAGGAAGCGTAGATGAGGTGATGATAATGGAGGAAGATGGGTAGGTAGTTTGTGTGTGGTGGAGGTGATGTGGTTATTGGGTTGAGGTTTTCGGGTCTTGGGGCAATGAATGGCGTGTATAATGTCTTGATGCAACGTAAATAATGTGTGAAATGAAAACTAAGTGTAAATAATAATGTGCACTAATAAATAACAAGGGTTGTGTACTTATTGTGTCGTCTGAAGGAAGATTATGGGGAGGTTGAGTAAGGGGGCAGTTTCGTCTTTGCGTGCAAATCAATTACCCCCTAAGAAATGGGGAGAAAATGGGGGTTGGGGGGG
>CM068960.1:122472205-122491910 GCA_035128595.1 Eptatretus atami | reverse complement strand
CGCCCTCTGAATTGACAGAAACGTGCGGCGGCCGCAGAGTTTCTGCGGTGGCCTCAGGGTGGCCCTACGCCGTTTGGCTATATTTTACAGGCCGTAAGGTCGCCGTGGAATTATAACGCGGAGTTATAACTTTTTCATTTCTACGTTCGCCATAGCAATTCGACAAGCCGAAAAAAAAAACTGGTAAAAAAATAAATATATTAACCCATTCGTTACCGTCCGTCTGGCCCACATTCGCCTTAGGGCTCCTCTGCGGTCGCCTTGCGCGGCACCTTGCGTCTGCCTTGAAATTCTTGGCCGCCGCAGGAACGCCCTAAGGTCACAGTGCGACATCCAATCTCTCCTATTGAAAAAATGGTGGTTAAAAGTGAAATTGTACTCTAACCCGTTATTTGAAGGCTCGTTTCAGTTGTCGTATCGGTTTCTGTTGACTCACAGCTACCTTTGAATTGGTAGCACCATCTTGACATGTTTTCAGGCAATGTGCAAAGCCACGACAGAGGAAGGAATATTGTCATTGGTTTGAAACTTTTCAAGTTAGATTTAAAATGAGATGTTTTAGACGAGTGATTGTCGAGCAGGGCATGACTGACAGCATGATTTAAGCCTTAAATTTTAAGGTTTCTTTTTTTTTTGAGTGGTAACAATTGGGTCGATATGAGGAAACTGGTTGGACAAGGAAGGGGGTAGGGGCTAGTTGAGATGTGTAAGGATGTTCAAGTGGTTGATATGAGGAAACTGTTTTGGTACAAGGAAGGGGGTAGGGGTGTTTTGAAAGAATGTGTAAGTAAGGATCTGTCCTCTTCTGTAATTTGTCTATGTCTCTCTTCTCCTCGCATAGCGCTCTCTCTCCTCTCTCTCTCTCTCTCTCTCTCTCTCTACTCTCCTCTCTGTCTCTATCACCCTCTCCGCATTGTGTTAAACAGAACAACATCACTTGAACACAAGCTAAACATGCCTTTGTAAATGGGATTTCTGTAAAGGATTCCTCCAGACAGGGTTTTCACACAAACCATCGACTTTCAATGTATGTTCAGTTGTCCAATCTTGTTTGGTTTATTGCAGGCAATATTGGTTTCCTTTGTCCAATCAAGACTTTTTGCCCATTAATTGAATTAACGTTCCCGCACATGATGATTCGAAATAAATATTTCAATTAGGACACGGAATAAACTCGTTTATTCTGGAACACACCAGAAGGCAAAACTCTCGCGTATCTTCCTCGGTCTGACAATGTGTTGATATGATGTAAGTGGTGTAATATGGATGATTTACCATGGTTATACCACTATTCCCAACGGTTAATGTTCATTTCTGTCGCATTCTGGTTGCCTTATTTCTCCAATTAGTTGGTTTGTTTTTTTGTATTCGCCCCCTCTGAGTACTTTGCTTATATTATCAGTAACTCCTGCAATCCCAATTTCAAATGCTAAGTATCAGTGACTCATGGTGTCACCATAACTCGGTAGAGAATGACGTCTAAACGATATTTTGGGGCAATATTTAAAACGTTCTGCGAGTTAACAATTTAAGCTTTCTCTTTCGAAAATTCCAAAAGCCATCTATCACTAATAAATAACCAACCTACTACGCAATTATTCTGGTTACTATGGTGAAGCAACTTATGTGCAAGGGGAGATTCTGTTCGACTGTTTGGCCAGAGTTGAAATAAGTCATGTCCGAATGAATCAGAGAGGGGGCTTTTGAAACATACATGAAAGCCAAAAGCATTTCAAGCATATTAAATGCTCAAAATCAAGCAAAATATAAACCATGGTAATTGCTTTATACAAGCAAGACTTAAACAAGCGTAGAACACATGAGCGAACAGTGTCTCAGTGAATTGCCAGCTTCTCTCGACATAGCGACTTGAAGCACTTCATATTGACCAATATACTAAAGAAGAAATATATAATTAATTATTCGATCAGACTTACTGTATGCTTTATTAATTAATTAAAACTAGTCTTTTACCGATAATGTTAACAGGCGAGCCATTGGGTGGCTTTGAGAGTAGTACCCGACGAACTTCTGGCATTTGTCTCATCTACATAGCGTATTTCGCACAATTCCGGGCGTTTGACTGTCATAATCCTGTACGGAAAGTGTTTCGACCAGGTTAATGGTGAGTAAGGCTCATGATCTAATACAGTGGACGTGCTGTTTTAGTGCTTCGAATGAGCACACATCATGAAAGATGCAATAGTACCTATAATTTAAGGCAACTTGAGCAAGATTTAAGAGTGGCGAATTAAAGTTCCGCCTTTTGAACAACGATAGTCAGAGTAGATGTGTTAATGCCCCCGAAATGTGTGACTTGTTATCCTATCTGTTTTTTATGATGATCTCTAGGAACTGGAGCTCATTATAAGACAAGAAGAGAGTGAGACTTATTATAATAGGAGAAATGTTTTATCTTTCATAGAATGAATGCGGATCTCGCTTATGGCGCTTTGAAGACGTCGCTGTGATGCATCCTCGCCCACTCAGCCACTGTCTGGCGGCACTTGAGAATAAGACCATTCGACTCTCAAATGGCTCCGATACTTGTTGAGAGAGAATTCACACTTTGGGAGATGTGGTGGTTTCTAGTCAACCGCTTTTCTATACTATGATATATATACAGAAATGGATGTTTTTTCTTGTGGGATTGGAGAGGGGGAGGCAATACTTTATATAAATCTCCCCCAGGGACGTCAATGTAGTCTGAATGCTCGTCACATTCACTCTCGAGTGTGATTTATTACTGAGCTATGGAGAGCACAGGGTGAGAATCTCTTACGAAGAACGAAGAAGCCTGACGTTGTCGTCGGAGAGAGGCCTCCATATAGGGAGGTAGAGTTTATATTATTGTCTGTTTTGTAAATGTGTCTGCTTGTCTTGTCAGTTCATGTACGAGCTAATTGCAATGACCCAAGACGCATGAGTGTAATGACTCACACGGACGTCGTCACACAGACCAATATCTTCTTTAGGTATATTGTCATTGTTCTGTATCATACGTGCCAAGTGAAAGCTGCAATTGTAATCATAAAGACAATAGAAGAAAGCTGATAATCCAAAACAATGGGAAACGGAAAACCTACTGTAATAAACCATCCGGGGATCTTTGAAAACCTTGTGGTTAAAATGTTTTCAATCACAAAGGCAAACCATGTAATTGGGGCTTTTCTGTAATTTGGGAAAACATTTCCTTACTTTGTATCTCCTCTACTTGCTGCTCTATCCCCAAAAGATGATTGATGATTTGGCTGAAGGATTTGATAGCGGCTAAAATATGCATCATGTCTGATTACGATTGGCCCTATGCTCATATGTAACCGTGTGCTGTCTGAGACGATGTCTCACGCCACGACTACCAGCTTACTTTTCATTCCTCTTTGGGTCTGAGCAATGATTTTAAATTGCCTTCTGCAAAGATTCACTCCATGTTGGATAAAACAAAACGTAAGATAATAACTAACAATAACCGGTTTTGCCTATCAAACGATAGGATGATATCGTATTAAATTTAATTGATTCGATGAGGTTTAGAAACTATCGAAGTATATTTTAATAAGGAATGAAACTGAATGATTTACCTATTTCATACACTTCCACCTTATATCCGAAGAGCATTGCTACGATCTAGATTCATTCAAACCTAAAAAATCACATTGTTCTCCTCATATAAGTGGTTTCCACGTATTTATCGAATAGTGGCGGGACAGCTTACACTTTGTGCCCGTCTTGCTGGTGTTAGTATGAGGTACGAGCATGTAAAACCAAAGTGACATAGATGCATGAAATATATTCTCACTTGAGTGTCTATATTCTATTTCCTCACGTTGTTTCAGGCGTTTTCTGCCAAGTCTCAGGTCATGCAGGGTCATCTTTGGGAAGGACACCCAATATATTTACAGGAATGCACTGGCCGCAGTTGTTTCTGGCGCTATGTCTCTTTTCTATCGGAGAGCAATTAAAATAGCAGAATGACTCATGTCTGCAAATTCACTCTAGTTTCTTGTCCCATTGGTCACCTGCTTCTAGCGTGTCAGAAGAATGTGTACTCGTAGTTTCAATTTCTTGCACCCTATAGTATCTCTTCGTATGTGTGGACTTTCTTGTGATCCGATTCTTTCGTAGCGCTCAACCGAGGGTACGAGGTGTCGAAATCGTGTCTCATACACTATACATGCTTACACAGTCTGGTTAATAGTCAGTGATCTCATAGACTGTGCACACTCATGAACATTAGAGCATATATATATTCTTCTTGACTCTCTCACCTACACCTCAGACTCGCGAGCCTTGGGGCGATTATTAGCTTTCCATCTAGTCTTTCTTGATGAAAATGCGATATGTCATTATTCTGAAAGGGTTGAGATCTCTTCTTCTTTTCTATTTGCTACAGATTCACATAGTATACTATGCCCGGCACTAACACTCACTACAGCGGGAAAAGCGAAAAGGCGTAGTCCATGCTTATTATTATTATTATTATTATTATTATATTAATTATTGCCTATTCTTATATTACACCAGTCAGATTTCCCCGACGTTCGGTCGGGAAGAGAAACGTGCCAACTACCTCCGTTTATTGAGTGGCGACCAGGGTTCGGCCATGAGTCGATACACTACTACATTGTCAGCGTGGAGGGACAGTTGGATATATAAGAGAGAGAAGTCATCTCTGCCTCGCACGGAATCTCTGGAGAATTCGTCACCTTACTCCACGCTAGAATGTAACAACTTCTCAGAGGCCGGAGTCAGCTGCGTTGGGTCTCTAGGTTACGCTCCGGTATGCTAAGCTTGGTCGCCAAAATCCTGAGATTTGCTTCTGCTGGTCCGTCCGCGACAGGGATCTTAACATAATGCCTAGGATTCTCAATTATATCAACATGATACTAAACCCAAAAAGTTTCGCAAACCTCCTTAAAACAAGACTGCTGAGGGTGCGATAAGCCATGACACTTTTAGTGGGTTATAATTCTCAGTCATTCCCTGTTTAATTTTAATGATCTGTTGTTCTCCGTCTCGAGAGAGAAACGGGATCACAATACATACAATTTCAAGACTCGAAGGACATGAAAATCTGGATCACCGTGATAGAACTGAATTGTGCGAGGAGGTTAACTATAAAGCAGTCCGTAGAGAAAGGCCACGCTCGAAACTGATTCAAGAGACTGTACCACTCATTGGTTTACGAACAGAAGTGCTGCGCTCAAAGATCGCGGACAAGTACAAAATCTCGGTCGCGATATCATTCTACACTATCTCTATTGACTTGAGACTTACAAAGGTGATAGGGCAATAAATCTCGCACCGCATGAGGCAACACTGGAACGAGTCTATAGATCACGGAGGTTGTAATTGTATTCACGACATTAATGAAGTGCGGCAGCTACAATCGGGGAGAGGGGAGCAAACAGCGAGAGCTGAAGAGTCTACTAGAGCCACGAATAAAAGAATACACTTTTTTAATTGTGAGTATTACAGGAACACACGAGCATCTATAAACAGCTTTGTATTAGCACGTACGCAGTACTGGGTCGCATCCTGCACAGCATTGGAGATTCAATACGTCTGTCGTGGTCATATCTCTCCTACGGGCAATGAACTGGGATGCACAGTGTCGGAAGTCTTTATTTGTGCTGAGAGCACTTTCAGCTTGGAGAAACGTCGTCTGTAGCCATTGGAGGCTGTGGTATCCTCACTTCAGTATAGCATCCCTGTCCGCCGTTCGTCTGCGAATTGCCCCAACCCCTCTTGGTGAAAGCCGTTATTCAAAGTTCCGGAATTGAGCTGCGCAGGTCGAACCGCCGCCACAAATCAGCAGCACCAGGGACGCAGTGACGATGCAACGCGACCCAGCCAGCATGGGAATGGACAGACGAGCACACCCCGAAGCTTGGACCGCTTTTTGGTATCTATCAAGATAACACGGGGGTATGCTAGGCAGTACTAGTGCTTTGGTTACCTACATTAATTCCTAGTGTGCGTCACTCCTTTCTATATATACCACGGGCGAAACCTCGTAATCAGTGTCTGTCTCCATCCCTGCGGTTGAGGGAAAACGCTCTGAGGTACTAACACCTTCTCTCTTTGTAGTTGGAGCGGATGGGGTGGTCTGTCGGCTAGAAAAAAATCCCTTTTCTTGTCACGCACACCAGTAGGAGGTTCATGAAACCAGTAGAAACGGACAACCAGGACTCGTGGCCGCTGTTGATTGTAATCAATTTCATGGTGGGTCGTAGTCGGAGCTGAGGCGATTGTAGGCCTCCGAGCCGACCTCCTCCTCGGCCTAAGCCACGTGCGTAATTGCGATGGTCCGGAACCAGATCTGCCGAGGGTGTACAGATACCAACGCGGTGGGTCGTTGAACTAATGATAAAACTTTTGTATATAAATATTCAACAGTAAACATGGAGAAGAGAAATTGATAGAATAGAAAAATAAGGATACGGTCTGAAGCAGGAACGACTAGCTACGAGATATTGCGAAGCTCCAACTATAATAAGATAGAAGTGATAATGAGTGTATGCTAGAGAGTAGAAACCATAACACAGAGTCACTATGATGTTCAAGAGAATACCACAGATTAGAGACTGCTGCTCCACATAGGGAATGTTGTGAGGTGAGTCAAATGGAGGGTTCGGGCAGAGATCAACACAATACAACTAGCAAAGTATGAAAGACCTAATCGATAAAAGAAAAAAAAGATAAGAAGGTAGATTGGAGGGAAAGAATGAGAGCAAGGGAGGGGTGTAGATGTGAGTGGCGCTGATTGGGAGTCTGTGTAAAAGTATACGATGGTATCACATAGAGTCTCGCAATCTCAAACATCAAGATACGTTGAGGTCTAAGTGTGATACCATATGTTGTCATAACACCTCGGAATCTTAGGTGAGCTTGGCTTGTGTCACTACTCAATAAAATGTCTTCGAGCGTTAGCGTGTGGCCAGATCGAGCTGAGACAAATGGTGATGGAAAGTGTATTTCATACATCGAGAATGGGGTGGGTCGGAACTTCCAACCATCTGAGGTGTTCACATATTTTCCGCAGTAATTGTGATAGATAATTGAGATTGAAGATGATCCTCGGCATACGACGATTGAGTCTGAGTGATATTTTGTATGTCCATAGTATTAGATCCTGATCTCAATTTTACGAGGAGTTCCATCTAAGAGGTCAGGTGGTTCACTGAGAGGCTAATGTACCTTAACACAATGTCAGGGTCCACCCCCTCCTCTACACTGCTTACGAGCAACTCCCCATGTGAGTTGGTCATTTTTTGCGGCTCTAAGACGCTCGGATGCGGAGGTGAGATGCATATGCGAATGGACAGGAGGACGTATGGCAAGAAGGGGAATCAGATAAAGGGACAATCTGACGATAATCTATGTTTTATATATATAACACGATACATCCAGACTGTTCAGCTTTTTGGGTGGGGGGGGAGGGAGGTCGTCTGGTGGCTTTTAGTTTGAACAGTAATTATCAATACGTTTCATATATCTAATCACTAGATGTTAATGGTTAATTGCCCTGCAAATTTAGATTGTTTTTTTCCCCCCTACCCGTCGAGGCTTCTGTGTTCGCTGTCGCGGTTCAGTGAAATTGTGGAGAAATCTGTAATTAGTTCTTTTGATCTGGTGTTTCTATGCGTAACTTATGGTTTCACATAGCTGCGTGACTTATCGCCATAATTAGGGTGAAGCGTAATGAGCACAGTCGCATAAACAGTTTGCTGTTTTTGCCTGGAAGTCGTGAAGACCATTCTATCATCATCATTTTTGTCCTGGTCTGTCTTCTTCACAAACGTGGTGCCAAATGAAATTCTCGGAGTCAACATCTTTTTGATTACGGTGCGTTGGCATGCAAGTCCGTTTTCATGCGCTTTTGAGCAGTCCCCTGGCATAGCTTCCGCAACAAATAAGGAGAAGATCGTCCCCGCTATCAGTGCATTTGTCGTGGGATGATCCGATTTGAAAATGTCCGCCATGTATTACTCCTGTACCTGTCCCATCTGGTTGTAATGGAAGTGATAATCTCAAGACGGCAGGTAAGGTATTCCTTGATAATGCTTACTACCTGAAGTTTAACAGTGTGGGGTAGATGACATGGAAGGCAGTGGAGAATCTTCGTCAGGTTGTGGGAGTCAACAGTGAGATTTACGGATCTATGAATTCCTGTCCTTTTTATTTTGTTTTGTGTGCAGCGCCATAGAAAGGACAAGCCTGACTACCTTCTTCTTGCCACAATCGATCAGCGGTCTTGTGGCATACAGTTGCTGAAATCTTTCAATAGCAATTACTTCTAATAGCGAAATCGCCTCAGTTTTGGGATTAGGAGAGGATTAGAGCAGCTGCGGGTTAAGTACAGTGATGGGTTTTGAGCCAATGGAATGCAACCTATTGGATCCAAGGCCTTTTCAGAGCTGTTCTTGATGGGGTGGTGGGATTGCCTGTTGGGGTTAATTGACTTGGCATGCACGTAAAGACTGGCGGTTGCAGGAATTGGGATGCATGCCTGTTCTGTGCTCTAAAGCATTCTGTCCTTGTGAATGCTTAAATTTAGTTCAAACCTCAAAGCGCTGTGATCATTACTTGCTTTGTGAGAGTGTTGTTGCTTCTGATATGTTTCTGCAATATTTCTGGGCATAAGACAATGTATGAAAATTGTAACGGTTTCCGTTGGTTGTGAGAAATGGAGAGCGTAGCATCGTGTCGTGCACGCGTGTATTGTTTTATCTCTAGCTGTTTTTTTTTAATGAGCAGAAAAGGTTTACTATACCAAATTGAATTCGATTCTTGCAGTACCCCTATCCCCATTGCCTAGTCTGTTTAGTGGACATATCGGGCAACGTCGAGTCGTCTAAATGTTACATTGTGCTGTACATTTTTAATTTTGCTTGTGTCGATATATACTCGTGATTATTATGGATACATTAACACTGGGTGGCGTACGCAATATGGAAATGAAAAGGTATGTTTACCTGCTGGAGACATGTCTATGAAATCTGGAGATTTGAGATTGAGATCGAATGTATGCGGAGCAAGCGATGGGATAAACATCTCCACGGGGCACTGGCTGAGATTGGATGTATGACGAGCACTGCCCTTCTGTTGCACCTGGGTACAGAAAGACACAAGTTTTGAGCACCGTTTCCAACAGTTTCGACCGATTTTTTTTTCGGTGCGGTAATGCAGTGTTTCTGAGGGGCTGCACATGCCTGCTTGTGAGTGCTTCGCTTTTGTCAGATGGAAGCCAATCCTGGAGAGGTCACGGTGGGATGACCAAGATGGTGGAAGTAGCCTCTTTGGGACGTATATATATAAGCGGATAATTTGGTGGTAAGAGGGTGTACACATTGGAAAGATCAACCAAATGGTTTTGGTGGACAAACAAGCCTCTGCGTCAAGGTTTCCTCCATTAACCTTGAACAGTAATAAGGCACAATAAAGACCCTCTGACCAATGACTGACTTGGAATATTTGGCAGAAACAAGATGAAGTTTTCTAACAACACGAAGTTTGTGGAGATAGTATATATTTTATGACCGCCTTTTCACCTTGATGACAGCTTAACATCACTTGAACATGGATGACAAGATTATGGGGGTTAATTCACCTCGCAATTTCCGTCAATTCATTCCGGTGACGAGGTGTGAACTTAAGTATGGTTTTGGTCTATTTTTTTGTTCGCATTGTCTGCCAACAAAGTGTTCCAGCTCAAAGATTTCTACGTTGGGTAGATTCAGGGGCTTTTTCCATGCCGAGACACGGTAGCCACAATGTATCTCTGCTATTACTTTTAACATTCCCAATTATTCCACTCGTGGGTCGGCCCATGGACGTTTTTGACCCAAGTGTTTGTGAAATGGCTGGTACAGTTTGACTGAACTGCGAGAATTGGATTTTGGCCAGGTTCCACTCCGATAACTCACCTAACTCACAACGAAAAATCATTGTCGGATCTTCAACGTCCTACTCAAGCCAATGCCACAGATAGAACCCATCTTAACAATCCATTTTGAGGGATGGGGCAATTTGTGATTGTATGCACCAACTTTCAAGTTTTAGTTGGGCCAACAGTGGATCCGGGCTTAGACGGTGAAGTACAGTAGTGTGCTACCTGTGCACTCATATTGAAATGGATCATACGTGCTGGCATTTATGCAGAAGTCCTTTCTTAATTCCTTAAATGGAGCAATCAGTTTAAGTTATAATAGATATGTACTTGTATAATAATATATAGTATGCGACTTGAACACCCTTTTTTAAAACTTTTAACATATTTGAATTAATTCATAGCACTATCACAGTTTACCATGTTGTAGTGAGCAGAATCTAATTGAGTATAATGCAATTTTTTGGCCTACTGGGACAATATCAACATTCGGCTGTAATTGCTTATTCCATGAGTTCAGTTTATCCTGACTTTCACAATGCTCAGAAAGTTAAAAAGAGAGTTTGAGATCACACATTGAACATGGCAATCAACAGTACTTCTTATACTGTACTGTTCAATACCTTCTGCAGGTCGGTGAATATGTAGTACCAGTTGCCAGTGTGTGTACTGGTAGAGGGGCACTGCATCAAGCAACACAGTCTCGCTTCAAGAAATGCTGCTACCCCAGCAGCTAAGCTCCAGTACCGACCACCATACTGTATCTGTCGGGTGTTATTCTTCTGAGTAATCTTGCAGACTGCTTCTCGTCTGAACTTTTTTTTTTGTAAACAAATTACAAGTCGAGGCTCGTGGATATGATATGAATGCAGAACTTAACAGAACAAAAGGACAGTAAGAAAGAAAGAGAGGGGGGGGCAAGGGGTTGAGAGACAATAAATAGAGGGAGACCTTGGATAATAAGGGATGTGGGGAATTTGAAGTTGGTGGAGGACATGGGTGAACAGATGGAAGAGCCAAAAACTCTCAGGAGGGATGAAAAAAAAAAAAACAAAAAAAAAAAAAAAAAAAAAAAAAAAAAAAAAAATGAGAAAAAAAAAAAAAAAAAAAAAAAAAAACTAGAAAAGAGGAAAAACTGAAAGAATTGAAGAAGAAAAAAAAAAAAAAAAAAAAAAAAAAAAAAAACAAAAAAAAAAAAAAAAAAAAAAAAAAAAAAAAAAAAAAGAAGAATAAAAAAAAAAAAAAAAAAACAAAAAAAAAAAAAAAAAAAAAAACAAAAAATGAAAAAAAAAAAAAAAAAAAAAAAAAAAAAAAAAAAAAAAAAAAAAAAAAAAAAAAAAAAAAAAAAAAAAAAAAAAACAAAAAAAAAAAAAAAAAAAAAAAAAAAAAACAAAAAAAAAAAAAAACAAAAAAAAAAAAAAAACAAAAAAAAAAAAAAAAAAAAAAAAAAAAAAAAAAAAAAAAAAAAAAAAAAAAAAAAAAAAAAAAAAAAAAAAAAAAAAAAAAAAAAAAAAAAAAAAAAAAAAAAAAACAACAAAAAAATTAAAAAAAAAAAAAAAAAAAATGGAACTGAAAGTATGGAAAGTATGGTGCTCATGGTTGTGGATGGGGGATGATCTGAGATGGTGGTGAATTGTTGTCTCAGCCCTGGATGTGGAAGAGAGGGGACGAACAGACTGAGGAGTTGGTTCATAGGTGGGAAATAAGAGGAATAAATGACAGGAGGTGAGCATGATTCTGATTTTTGGGGTTTTCAACCGTAAGGGGTTTCTGGAAGACCGCGTGTACCGTGAAGAACATCTGGGGGGAGGAAGGGAGTACAGTGCACAGAAAGGGCAAAGGTGCAAGAGTAGAAAGGAGGTGTAAGAAAACAAGACCATGGGCCTGCGTGTGATGTGAGAGCCCAAGGCTATGCTTATTGAGGACTTTCCAATGATCGTGAGGCCTTGGTTTCCATGACATTAAAACTGAGCAGGGTGTGAGCATGTGGCTCTAGCCAGAGGGAAGAGAGAGAGAGAGAGAAGGAGAGATAAGAGATAGAGATAGAGAATAGAGATAGAGCTAGAGATAGAGATAGAGATAGGATAGAGATAGACGATATGCTTCAAGTTTTGATGGGTTTACAGTAGTTTGACAAAAGTTCGGTTTTCCAAGAAGAACTCTTCACGACGGAGAGCCACTGTTTTGAGGCCAACCTAGAAGTAATGTTTTACCCAAAAGATCATGACCGATGGTGAAGGCCCAAAATCATGATTTTTCACCTCTCATGAGGATTGTTCAGAAGGTACAATGGGAGGGTTTTCCCAGACAATATTATTTCATCAGAACAGATCTGAGTGTGTGAGATTTGTCAGGATGAGACATATTCCAAGTGTTTGATGCGTTTGTAATTTTTGTCAAGTCAGAAGAGGAATGAGGAATGTCACGGCAGAGAAGAAGCATCAGCAAAGATATAAGGGATTTTTTTTTCCAGAGATCAGAGATCGTTATGAGATTAGAGAGCATGATGGGCCATAGAACACTGCCTTGGGGCAAATCCAGCCATGACAGGAAGAGAGAGGTAAGGAGAGGATCTGTTTGAGAGTCAAGTATCTTGCGACAAGAGTAGAAGTCAGTAAGCCATATGTGAGTTAGTGTTTGGATGCAATAGGTACGAGAGCTGGAGATGAGAGTAGGTCAGATGCCAGACTGTTATTGAAAAGTCCACGAGATAGCGCTGGAGATGACGCGCCTGATCTCGTGTCAGTATTGAGAGCCGACAGCATTGTTGAGAGAGCAGAAGCTGAATGCCCAAGGAGCATGACCCGTCTGAATCCGAATTGATCGATCTGAGATCGCGCCCATTTGGAGAAAAGGAAGGATTTTGCATATAACTGCAGTGATGGATTCCATGACCTCTGCTGATGATTGGAAGTAAGCTTGTCGGTTTGTAGTTAGGTGATCTGTTTTTGACCTTTTCATCTAATGCACCTGATAGATTGGCTGACTTCAATGCAGATGAAGATGACTGGAGGAAAAATAATAGGGTTGGAAAGAGGCAGAAAGAGGTTGTGCAAGACAGCGGCAGATTTTTAGGACACGCAAGTGATACCATCTGGATCAGTTGCAAAGAACAATCGGAGGGATTTTTTTTTTTTTTGTGTACGCTGCTCGAGGCCCATATTGAGAACTAACACACAGAATGTACAGCAGCAGGGTAGCAAAGAGAAGAGGGGGAGTGGGGGAGTAGGGAAGGATAAAACAGTGGGTGGACAGAGAGTAAGGAGATCTGTGGAAGGGAGAGGGATGGGGTGGGATACACAAGGTAAACACAGATGGACATGACAGGAACTTTCGAAAGGATGCAGGTAATTTGAAGGAGGTGGGTTTGGGTGGATTACGGGGGTAGAAAGATCGTGGTTTGGATGGGGGAAGATAAGAGATGGTGGTGAACAGCTGTTTTGAAGACTTGGAGGGAACAGTAGGGATTGAAGCGAGTGTGGGAGTTGATCCAAAGGTGGGAAAAGAGAGGAATGGGATTGAAGAGAGTGTGGAGAAGTTTATTCCAAAGGCAGAAAAAAAAAAGAGGATATATATAATATATATACTAGTGGGGAGAACAAGTATTTGATAACACTGCCGATTTTGCAGGTTTTCCCCACTTTAAAGCACATAGAGGTCTTAGTTTTTTATCATAGGTACACTTCAACTGTGAAGATGGAATCTAAAACAAAATCCTGAAAATCAATTGTACTGATTTTAAATATTAATTTGCATTTTATGATGAAATATTGTATTTGATACATCAGCAAAACAGAACTATATATTTGGTAGCAGAAACCTTTGTTTTCAATTACAGAGATCAGAATTTCTATAGTTCTTAACCAGGTTTGCACAGACCTGTCAGCAGGGATTTTGGCCCACTCCTCCATACAGACTTCTCCAGATCTTCAGCTTTCGGGGCTGTCGCTGGCAACACAAGAACTTCAGCCTCCTCCAAAAGATTTCTATTGGGTTCTAGGTCTGGACTGGCTAGGCCACTCCAGGACACTTGAGATGCTTCTTACGAGCCACTCTATGTTGCCCTGGCTGTGTGGTTCGGGTCGTTGTCATGGCAGCCGAAGACCAGCCATGCCCGCCCTCTTCATGCTCCTGTTGAGGAAGGATGGTTGTTGGCCAAGATCTTGTGCGATACATGGCCCCATCCATCCTCCCTCCAATACGGTGGCAGTCGTCCTGTGCCTTTGCAGAAAGCATCCAAAGAATGAGTTTCACCTCATGCTCACAGTTGGATGTTGTTCTTGTGGGTTGTACTCATCTTTCTTTCCTCCAAACAGGCGAGTGGAGTTTAAACCAAAAAGCTCTATTTTGGTCTCATCAGACCACATGACTTCTTCCATTCTCCTGGATCATCAGATGTCATTGCAAACTTCAGCGGGCCTGGACATGGCTGGCTTGAAGCAGGGGACTTGCGTGCGCCTGCAAGGATTTTAAATCCATGACGGCGTAGTGTGTTACTTATGTTTTCTTTGATCTGTGGTCCCAGCCTCTCTTCAGGTCATTGACTAGTCCTGCGGTAGTTTGGGCGGAATCCCTCACCTTTCTCATGATAATTGAGGTTCCAAGAGGTGAAGATTCTTTGCATGGAGCCCCAGACCGAGGGAGATTGCTCGTTGTCTTGAACTTCTTCGCATTTTCTATATAATTGCGCCAACAGTTGTTGCCTCTCACCAAGCTCTTTGGCCTATTGTCCTGAAAGCCCATCCCAGCCTTGTGCAAGTTCATTTTTTTTCTGATGTTTAGACAGCTCTCTGGTTTGCCTTGTGGAGAGGTTGGAGTCCTAATTGATTGAGTGTGACAGCTGTCTTTTATGCAGATAACGAGTTCAAACACGGTGCAGTTCATACAGGTAAATGAGTGGAGAATGGGAGGGCTTCTTAAGAACAAAAACTAAAGGTCTGTGAGAAGCCGGAATTCCTTACTGGGTTTGCGTAGGTGATGCAAATACTTATTTCATCAAAAAATGCAAATTAATTATTTAGAAATCATAACAGTATTGTGATTTTCCAGGATTTTGTTTTGATTCCTATCTTTCACGAGTTGAGTGTACTTATGATAAAATTACAGACTCTAAACGTGCTTTGTAAGCTGGAAAAACCTGCAAAATCGGCAGTGTATCAAATCACTTGTTCCTCCGCACTGTATATACACACACACACACCGGGGCGTAGTGGGTGCGCCTGTTAATCGGCACTCGGAGGCTTGGGTTGGACGATCGCTTGAGGACGGGAGCTCCTGCGCTGGCAAGCGCTATGGAGGGGTAGGCAGTCCCGTAATCATGGCGAAACCCAATCCATATCCTGTGTCCTCAGAGGCACTCAGGGGGTTGCGTCAGGAAGGGCATCCGACGTAAAACTAGCCAATCAGTTGCGGATCATAACGGATGATCCGCTGTGGCGATCCCCTAACGGAGCAAAGCGAAAGAAAACAACATATTATATTATATATTATATTATATTATATATAATATATATATATATATATTATAATATATATATATCTATAATATATATTATATATATCACATACATTGGCCTGTCTGTTGTCTGCTCTGTCGTGCTCTAACTTGAGAACGGATTAACGGATTTATAAATACCAACTACGGTGGTTTTGGGGAACTCCTGAGAACCTTTGTGATTGGGGGGGGGGGGGGGGGGGGGGGGGGGGGGGGGGGGGGTGGGGGCGACGGTTTTAAAAAAAAAATTGTTTTTAAATGGACACATGTCAGCAAATGCAAACAACAACTTGTGATGCTGGTTCTTCCCGAACTCCCCAGGAATCCTTTTTCTTCTTGCCTAATTGATTTGCCATACAGCAAGATTGGTATTTCCGTAGCAAAGCGACGGGTCTTATATTACTAGTATATATTGTTATGGTTCACGGGTTTCGGGGACTACTACGAGGGGGTACCTCGGTTACCCTCAGACTTCCATGCTGAGCAGCCGAGCCTGAATTAATTTTGTCGCCGGTGGGGTTGCTAGGCAAAACCCCAAACGCCAATATTCAACCACGTGGTTCCAAGTGTTTACTTCTAAGTTGCCGTTTAACTGGAGGTCACGTGGTCTCCTGATCGGGAACATGCCTTGCTGATGCGCTAAGGCTTATTTTATTGAGATCTTAACTGGGCGTGGCCGAGCAACCGCGAGTGTATACTGGACCTCGGATGAAAGCATAATTGGGAATTTACCTCCCAGACAAACTCGGTGCAAACAGCGTGGAGGCAATGGGGAAAAGATGAACACCGACACGAATCGGGAATGAAGTTTCAGCAAAAGAGGATTTGTTAATCCAGAACAATGTAAAATGCCTAATTGGGATAAGAACGAGTCATCATAAATACCAAGACCAAGGAACATACAACTAATGCCTTAAGAAAATGGCGCGGATTGACCAATCAGACAAATCAAGGTTTTGTTGGGAAGAAATTGAAAGTACCAGTACCTCCTTAGGACGTAAAAAACTCAATGTCGGAACAGCTGTCCACAAATAAGACATGACAGTTCTGCAAGAGTATCCACTGCACATCTGTCACTTTCAAACATCCCGCGGACCCAGAACAATCATGGAAACGCAAACCAACATCCAATTCCTTGAAAATGAACATGTAATGCTCACTTATGACACGATGATCTCATAAAGTGTGGAACATTGCAAATAAAGCATTGTGTACAGCCTGGCTGCTCAAACAAAAAGAAAAGTCAGCACTGTTGAATCGGGTTTCCAGTTCCCAATGACCGGACTAATGCCACAGAAATCAGGAAACGACAAAATACCACGGATCTGAAAAATGAGGTCAAGTGGATGTGGAAGTTGAAGAAAGCTGAAATTAATCAGTGATTGTCGGCGGCAAGCAGTAATAAAGAATCCGCTTACCGGAGTACCGTACTTAAAAAAATCATTCCGGGGAATATACTCCAAACGAGCTACAAGTGAGGCTGTCCAAGGTTCCGCTCGAGGATTTGAAAAGGAGCCCTTGGAAACGGGATATGAGAACGAAGTTTCACATTTGGTTCATGAATCATGATCCTTTCTCAAAAAGATAGGAAATTTTGAGTTCTGGGAGAACTTCCTCCATCTCTTGAAACGCCAAATGGAGAATGATAACCAATGGGAAATGCAGTTAAAAAAAAAAAAATGTACACAGGGGTAATGGTCGCAAGCAATGAGAGTGCAAGTGGAGATCAGGAAAGAATATGGACAAAGCAGAACTTAATCCATGCCTTATCTTAACCGGCGATACACAAGACAACGGTTTACCCAATCAGACCAAACTGCAGGAGAAGATAAGAGAAGAGAAAAGATGAGATTTATCGCCTCTTTGCTCACCGGGTGGGGAGTCGTCCTCTGCAACCCAAACGTTAAGGGAGGGGTCAAGAAAGAGAACTACTGATGATGCGAAAGGTGCTTATCGTAGAGGTGCAGTGAGTGCTCGTAATAGCATGTGGTGCAGAGGACACTGTGAAGGTGCATATTGGTGGTGGTAGTCCTTAAAACACAAGTTAGTGAACGAAACCAACATGGGTGAGTGGCGGAATGCACCCCAGGCAAGGGGGTGAATGCTGGTTGCTCGTAATTGCTTGTAGGAGCAAAACGGAGCGATATTTAGCAACAGGACGCGAATGGCCAATTAGTACTGTTCGTCCTGAAGTTTGGCAAAGTCCGGAGAGTGAAGCACCTGCCAGTGTGTCCTGCGTTAACTTTCCGTGCTTCCAAGCTGCGGCGGTGTCTGTGTAGGAAGCGTAGATGAGTGATGATAATGGAGGAAGATGGGTAGGTAGTTTGTGTGTGGTGGAGGTGATGTGGTTATTGGTTTGAGGTTTTCGGGTCTTGGGGCATGAATGGGTGTATAATGTCTTGATGCAACGTAATAATGTGTGAAATGAAAACTAGTGTAATAATAATGTGCACTAATAAATACAAGGGTGTGTACTTATTGTGGTCGCTGAAGGAAGATATGGGGAGGTTGAGTAAGGGGCAGTTTCGTCTTTGCGTGCAAATCAATTACCTAAGAAATGGGGAGAAAATGGGGGTTGGGGGGGGGGGGGAACATATCTATTAACCCTTTACAACAATTCAATCACACTGAACTCACTACACAAGGGGAAGGGACTATCTGAACTTATCTATATGGAAAATAACTAAACAGTGGGATTGTATGTTGTGTGCAATTGCCTTTGGAGCCAGTTCTAGAATGCGCAACAAATGTACAGGTATATGTATATACCAGTATAATGACTATATGTTATATGGAATTGACTCTGTCTGCATAATAGAACAAGTGATGCAATATTTTCTATGCATTAACTGTAAATTCAGGCAATTGTTCTGGATATTATTCACGTCCTTTGTGCAAACATTGAAAAGGTTTTGTGTCCTTGCATTACAGTTGCTAAGGCAACGCGGATTTCTAAAGTCGATTGCTGAATGAGGAAGTTATGTAATATTTCCGTGTTTCGTTGCTGAAGGAGACCTTGCATTCCAATGGACAGACCTTGAGCTTGAATGCTGAAATTGAACAATCGATGACTGGCTGTTAATGTCCACAATTGCCTCGTTTTTGGCTGTACAAAAATTTTTCAACATTTGCTCTGCTCAAGTGTTCATGTTGAACGGTTACAATGAGTTGTTTTTGACAATCAGGCTGTTACCTAACTTTAATCACACATAGGTTTTTAGCTGTATGTGGATTCAAAGGTCCTTCCCAAATAATTATCTTCCTCTTAGCTGTTTGAACCTTTAATTGGGGCTATTTATCTGATTTAGGCCTAAGTCACATTTGCTCTACGGCGAGAATACGGCGGCCGTACGCCTCTGAATTGACAGAACGTGCGGCGGCCGCAGAGTTTCTGCGGTGGCCTCAGGGTGCCCTAGCCGTTTGGCTATATTTACAGGCCGTAATCGCCGTGGAATTATAACGCGGAGTTATAACTTTTTTCATTTCTACGTTCGCCATTGCAATTCGACAAGCCGAAAAAAAAAAACTGTAAAAAATAATATATTACCCATTCGTTACCGTCCGTCTGGCCGCCATTCGCCTTAGGGCTCCTTTGCGGTCGCCTTGCGCGGACCTTGCGTCTGCCTTGAAATTCTTGGCCGCGCAGGAACGCCTAAGGTCACCGTGCGACATCAAATCAAAGACGTACGGCAACCCACAGTTTTCGGTCTCTACAATTTCTAAATCCGCCGTGCAGTCTCCCGAAAAAATAAAAACATATGTGACTGCTACATTGTGTGACCGTGGAAATACTGCGGCGCCGTATAATTGCTAGTGGCGTAGATTTTGGAGATCCCACGGCCGCCGTGGCAAATGTGACTCGGCCTTAACAAATGCAATTGAAAAATGGTGGGTTAAAGTGAAATTGTACTCTAACCGTTATTTGAAGGCTCGTTTCAGTTGTCGTATCGGTTTCTGTTGACTCACAGCTACCTTGAATTGGTAGCACCATCTTGACATGTTTTCAGGCAATGTGCAAGCCACGACAGAGGAAGGATATTGTCATTGGTTTGAAACTTTTCAAGTTAAGATTTAAAATGAGATGTTTTAGACGAGTGATTGTCGAGCAGGGCATGACTGACAGCATGATTTAAGCCTTAAATTTTAAGGTTTCTTTTTTTTTTTACATCAGTACACGATGTTGTTGTTTTTTGTTTGTTTGTTGTAATTTAAAAAAAAGAACATTTAGTAATTACTATGAAGGTACCATGTCATCATCATCATCTATCATCATCATCATCATCATCATCATCATCGCGTTGATGCTGCTGAAGGAGTTG
>CM068960.1:122426799-122450976 GCA_035128595.1 Eptatretus atami | reverse complement strand
ATTTTTCGAACATCGAGTTCCACAAGAAAGATCATTTACCAGATGTACACAGCTGTGAGAATAAATTGCCCCCAACCTTCGGTTGGGTCACTACGTGCAGCGTGTTCGAGGTGTGTCACGTTCATCATGTTAAACCGGGATGGATAAATGTTTTCTGTTGTGCTCGTAAGAAACATTCGGCTCTAAACTGAAGACGACAACAACCACAACAGACAAAATTGGAATGAGTGCTTAATGATGATTGTGTTGAAATGCTAATGCTGGTGCCTGTGCAATGCTCATCACTCTGGTTTTGTTGCTTTTCCCCAAAAGTTCTCCTTTTTATTTTTATTATTATTATTATTATTATTATTATTTTTCCTGAAACATCGATCAAAGGCTAACGGAGGAGCTTGTTGATAAATCGCGTATAGGAAGATGACGTTCGGAGATGTCTTGTACTTTCACATGAATCTCTGGAATGGACAAATTACTTACAGACAAATTGACACGTGGACAAAACTATGGAGTCTTGAACCCGGGATCCCAGCACCAGGAGCTAAGCGTTCAGGTAGGAATTCCAAAGAGGTCAACCCGTCAAGTTTTTGTCAAATTGATGAATTCGTATGTTTATTTTTGTTTTATACTGTTTACCAGCCTCAGTATTGTAATGGTTAGTGCATCCGCTCTGCGTCTGGGAGGTTGGTGGTTCGAACCCTGGCCGAGTCATCCCAAATATTTACAAACTGGTATGTGTTGCATGCTTACTTGCTTTATGTTCAGCATTTAAAAAGGGTAGAGCATGGCCAAACAATCAAGTTATTTATAATAGCGCAAGCTTTGATCGGCCTAATGGCCTCCTGCATTGAAGTTCCTTGTAAGGAAACTCGTGTTGTTATTATTATTTATATTATTATTAATAATAATAATAATATTACAAGCAAAGGGACCCAGCGTTGCCGGGTCACACCGGGTCCCTCTTCCCACCCCACCTCCATCCCTTCAAAACTCCCACTCCACTCCTTCCCGTCACTCCTCCCACCTGCTCCCTCCCCACACCCCTCCGGGCTCCTACGTTAGGGGACATACCTCGCACGGAGGCAATCATGGCAGTTATAAGCTGCAACGGAACTGAAATGGGGGTCAAAATAGCAGAATAAAATTATTCTATTAAAATCAACGGCGTCTTATGCAGCGACGCCTTTTTATAAAATTATTTCACACTTTTTTTTTGTTGTTGTTGCCCTTGAATGAACACTGCAACGTAGCTCAGGTGAGTGAACTGTGTACGTAATACCACGTTGCTCACTTGGCACTACCGCATAGTAAAAAGTTGTGTCTGTGTGTGTCAACACCGTGGGGATGCACCACATGTCTCTCAAAATACCACCCGTCGCTTCACTGAATATGGAGGAGGGATCCTCCTCTTCTTAAGTTTTGTGGCGTTTTCAGAGCCGCAAGGCTTGATAGACGCCACACGCCAAGACATAACAGCAGTGAATGAAGAAGCCTTTTGGTCATCCATAATACGAGATGGATTTCCCGCTGTCTTAAAAATCTCAGAACCACCTTGCAGAGTTGGGAATACTTCTGGTTCAAATGGCAGAAAATGTTCGGCAGATCTGACACGCAAATCCCACCTCTTTAATACTTTGAAATCGACTCAATCTGGGTCCGTCATATAGAGGGAATTTTAAAAACAGATGGTTAAAAATTTTGGGTTTGCCACAAGTGCCCCAGGTCCCAGTCGAGTGACACCCTATCCTATGGAGGTATTAATGAAGACTGTGCAGAATGATTGACAGCCTTGCTTAAATAAATACACTTGATTATAAGAATTGCCAATTTCTTAAAATTTTCAGATTTCACTCCACATTTCAACAATTTAGTCCACGAGATCCGATTCTCAAATCCGAAGTCAGATTTTGATTATACACTTTAATTAGGTCGTGAGAGGTCATCGTGCTTCCAAGGCAAGGCATTTTTGAGTAGGCCAAACAAAATGGTGGCTTAACACCCGGCAATGTGACAGAGGGCTGACCAAGATGGCATGCCACCATTTTGGTAAGCCTTATTACTTGCTTCCGCCACTGAAGGTGAAGGAGGTTATGTTTTCACCCCTGTCTGTTTGTTTGTTTGTTTTGTTTTTGTGCAGGATATCTCAAAAAGTTGTGAAGAAATGAAATTTGGTGGGCAGGTTGGGTGTGTGACAAGGACGAACCGATTAAATGTTGGTGAAGATCCGGATCCGGATCCGACTACTAGAATTTTTAAAGTGATTCTTCACCATTGAGAGATAGGGCCAAAAAAACGATATATAGCACGATATCTCAAAAAGTTGTGGACGGATTTGGACGAAACTTGGTGGACACGTTAGGGGTGTGACAAGGAAGAATTGATTAAATTTTGGTGAAGATCCGGATCCAACATTTTTTTAAGTGATTCTTCACCATTGAGAGATTGGGGCTGTACTAATACATGGCACGATATCTCAAAACGTTGTGGACGGATTCCGATGAAATTTGGTGGACAGGTTGGGTGTGTGACAAGGAAGAAATGATTAGATTTTGGGGAAGATCTGAATCTGGATCTGGATACGAGAATTATTTAATTTTTAAAGTGATTCTTCACCATTGAGAGAGGGAGTCACAAACGATGTACAGCATGATATTTCAAAAATGTATTGGGCCCGATATGTTCTCTTGGATCAGGCGTTATGTGGTGGAGGTATGCGCTCTACCGAGTGCCCTTCTAGTTTTGTTTTATTTTTGTGATGAGCACCCCATTAATTATCTTCAAAAGGGGTGTTTTAATTAACCCAAACACCCAATTTTCACTCATGCACTCCCTTGGAGTTCCATTCGTATGCATGCAAAGTTTGGGTCCGTGAGGCTTCACGGTTTTGGAGTTATCGAGCGGCTCCATAACTCGCGTTGTTGCATGCAGTTCTGTGCTCTGCCTGAAACACTGGCATCATCCCAACTGCCTGGAAGTGGGGCCTTGTTGTCACTCTCTGGAAAGAAAAGGGTGATCTCTCTCGCGTGCGCGAATGTCCTATCCCTAAGAGAGAATGATCACCTGTCTCTTATCGTCTGAGCTCAAGCGTTTGGACATTGGTATTGCAGCACTCTCTGAGGTTCGGAGACCGGATTGGTGGATCATGGCGGGTGGTTTCACCAACAATTGGTCTGGTCGCTCTGATCGTTACCATGCCCAAGTAGTTGCTGTAGCTGTGTCCAGTAAATGACTCCAATGATAATTGAAGTAACACCGGTCAATGAGCGTATTATGAGACTAAGGATTCGTCACTCCTTGGGTGTCTTTCCCTGGTCTCTGGATATGCTCCGATGAGGCGAGTGATCTCACCGTGAAGGAGCATTCTTTCCACACTCGAGTCTGTGGTTGATCAGTGCCCCAGCTGAGATACTTTTCTCATCTTGGGGGATTTCAATGCATCGACTGGAAGTGATAGGGATGGTTATGAGACGTGTGTCCCCATGGGTCTGGAACTATGAATCAGAATAGCACCAAGTTCCATGACCTTGCAAGAAGTCATGGACTTTGGGTGGCTGGTTCATGGTTTCAGCGCTCACAAGCTCATCGCTGGACTTGGTATTCCAACGCTGGCGGTGTGGCAAAGGAGATTGACCATGTGCTCATTGATGGTCGCTGGAGGATGATCCAGAACTGCAGGGTCCACTGGAGTGCTCAGTTCCTCAATATTGACCACCGGCTTGTTGTAGCAACTCTGAAGTTGCACCTTAAATCCAGGAGAATGGTACCATCCCAGCCTCGGCTGGATGTTGGCAAGCTCAAGGATGAGAGGGTAGCTGAGGAGTTTGTGAACATGCTGAGTGGAGATTTGGGGGGTCTGGGTGCTTTGGGGGGTCCTGAAGAGTTGTGGTGTGCATTCAAGACCACCGTCCTTGATGTTGCCGGTGGATGTCTTGGAACTCGCTGCATGGTGAAGAAGAATTTTATCTCTCAAGAGACACTGGATACCATTGGCCAGCCACAGGGCCAGGCTGAATGACAGAGCTGAGCCGTTCAGGGAGCTGAGGCGTAAAACTGTACGTGCGCGAAGGGTGGACAAGGAGGCCTCTGTGCGAGGAATCTGTGAGGGGGTAGAGAGAGCATCACCTGTGGTCAAGTGATTCTCGTCCCCCTTATAGGGGAATTCACGCATTGCGTTCCTCCAAGCCCGTCCCTAGGTGTACTGCAGTGAGAGCAGAGGGTGGTGGGGTCTTGACACAGGAGTCCGAAGTGAAGACCCGCTGGGCCGGTTACTTTGAGCGTCTGTTCCAGGCTGATCACCAGCTGTTAAGTTCGATGTCAGGGGTGTTACGATCCCTTTTGCTGACCCTCCAATAACTGTGGTCCACCTTCGTTTGTGGAAACACAGGCTGCGGTGAACCGGTTGAAATGGGGTAAAGCTCCAGGGATCTGTGCATCCATGCTGAACTTCTCAAGGCTGGTGGAAATGCTGCACTCGTGTCGTTGCCGATTAGATTCTGGTTCAGGTCCGGATGCAGATCCGACCCATCAGTGGGATACAAAACGTAAACAGTTCAGCCTGGCAGAGGTATGTTCTCTCACAAGTGCTGCTGTTTGTATTATCCTGTGTGTTTACATTTAATATTGCAATTTTTTTAGTTTTAATTTAAATGAATTGAACTTTTTCTTTTGTATAATGTAAATACGCAAGAGTCCTGATACACCAAATTGTGCAGTTAACCCAATTTGGATAAACAAACAGCAATTGTTGTGACCAGGAGCAAAAGCAGAATTAATTAAAAAATTTATGGCGAATATGAACAATCTTCATTGCATGTTCGGAGCAAAATTAAGTAGGAGTAATTCCCACTCGGTCAAAATTTAATAATGCTACTGTGAAGAGCTTCATTGTTGCTGTGTTCGAGAGAGGTCCACCCATCCGAAGAAATGTAGCGCCAAAGAAATCCTTTGCCAAGGAGGGAATCTTGATATGAACTGACAGCAAAAAGCCCTTAGGAATCTGCTTCATCTGAACAGATAACGACAACAGAAAATGAATTCTCCGCATCCAAATAACTATATCGAAAATGAAGCAATCCTGGCAGACGGTTATAAAGGGGGTTTTCACAGCAACGTCGTGTGATTGATCCATTATATCATGCCACAGGTCTAGGGTTCCAAAAGGTACTCCAGAGCTCTACAAATACTGATGATTCATTTGTTCTCCACCTTGGCTGAAAGTTAACGACGGAGCGTGTCACCTTACTGCTTCAGAATCTGAAAACCATTTTGCTGCAATTCACTCGCAAGAGCGGCCGAGCAGTCGTACAATCACAGTTAAGATTACAAAAGTTGCAAAAGTTTAAAAAAAAAATTTTTTTTTTTGAACATGGATACCAACAGAGCAATGAGTTTGCAAGTTGAACTGACTGGTAAGTTGTATACTTTATACGGGGCACAACATTAACGTTTTTAGGGGGTCCTCATGGGCACCAATTTGTGCCTGAAGTCAAATTTTAGGTTCCCAAAAAATATAAAAAAAAGAAGTAAAACTCCTTTTCAATGATATTCAAGTTTGAAAAAAAAAAAAATGTGTATTTATGCATACACACTGATCATTGAAAAGTCCAAAACACATCAACCAGCCTTTGTTTCAATGAATGAGACAGAAAATTTTAATTTCTCAAAGAACGGTCAGGTCAGGTATGGAAGCATGCGCCAGAACAGCACGTCACTGCGTCCACTTTCCGCCGGTACTCCAGGGGCCTCCATCTGGCAATCCCCCATGGCAGATGCCTGGCCCAACCGCATCTCCTTGTGATGACGATCAACCTGCTGCAACCACGAGACACGTGGTCGGCCCGTTGGATTCCTGCACCCACGAGGCTCCCTCGCTGAGAGAATCTGGTGAGCAGGATCAGCATCAGGAAAACGAGCCACATGTCCATCCAGCCGCAGCTGATGCTTACGGACTATACAGGTAACAAATCTCATCTGAGTCTCTCTCAGCAACCGCTTGTTGGACATAAAGTCTGACCAGCGATCGCCAAAGATTCACCGAAGGAATTAAGTCTCCATCTCAGATCCTTGATCAGAGTCCAAGTCTCACATCTATAGAGCAAGACTGGAAGCATCAAGGACTTAGGACTACACTCCATGATCCAGTGAATCCATGACTCCCTAGGCCTGACCCAGACATCTATTGACCTCTGGCTCACAACATGCAGAGACATGAATATCACTGCCAAGGCAAGTGAATCTCTCTGTGACCTCAACATCCTCACCACAAACAGGAACAGACAGGACAGCAGCATCCAGCATGTCATTGAAAGCCTGGATCTTAGTTTTGACCCAGGAAACCCATAATCCCAGTGGCTCCGATTCCTCATTCAGCGCCTCTGGTCCCCATAAGGATATCCGTCGTCTCCACAAAGATGACAGCATCATCTGCAAAATCAAGGTCAGAGATCTTGACATTCCGAAATGATGCACCGCAGCTTCATCTCTCCGACATCCTCCCCAGAATCCAGTCCATACAAGTGACAAGTGCTGAAACGTGTGGGTGCCAGTACACACCCATGACGAACTGCAGTAACAACTGGAAATAAGTCGGAGATGGAACCACACCACCTCACAGCACTCCCAATACCAGATTATAGTTCAGAAATCAGATTGATCAGTTTTGGTGGCATAAAGACCGAGCGAGGATCCTTCAGTGGGCATCCTGATTCACCGAATCAAACGCTTTGCAGAGACCAACGTAGGTTGTGAGCATCCCCCTGTTGAAACTCTCACCTGCATTCAGTGAGGACCCAAAGAGCAAGGATACGGTCAATTGTTGACCTCTGGTGTAAAGCCCGATTGCTCTGGGCACTGGTGTTGAAGCAGATGGTGGTGAACCCCATCATGAATTATCCGTCGTTGCTGTCTTGGCAATCACGGTCATTGCTGTCTTGGCAATCACCATTCCCTTTCCAGAGAGGGATAACAATGCCCCTCTTCCAGTCAGTTGGGATGATGCTTGTGTTGCAGGCAGAGCACAGAGCTGCATGCCATGACACGAGTGCAGCATTTCCACCAGCCTTGAGAAGTTCAGCATGGATGCCACAGATCCCAGGAGCTTTACCCCATTTCAACAGGTTCACCGCAGCCTGTGTGTTCATAAACCAAGGTACTTCATGGTTGATTGGAGGGTCAGCAATAGGGATTGTCCACACCCCTGACATCCAACTCAAAAGCTGGTGGGTCTGCCTGGACCAGCCAACCGCTCAAAGTAACTGCCCAGCGGGCCTTCACTTCAGATTCCTCTGTCAAGAGCTCTCCACCCTCTGCTGTAACTACAGTACACCAAGGGACAGGCTTGGAGGAACACCATGCACGAATCCCGCTGGAAGCATTGCGAGAATCATTCGGCCACTGGTGATGCTCTTCACATTCACAGCTTCCTCGCAAATACTCCTCCTTGTCCCCCCTTATCACACGTCCCGTTTTATGCCTCAACTCCCTGAACAGCTCAGTTCTGCTATCAAGCCTGTCCCCGCGACTGGTCGATGATATCCATTGTCCCTTGGGAGACAAATTTCCTCTTTGTCTGATGGTGGGTTCCAAGACAACCCCTGGCAACATCCAGGATGATAGTCTTGAAGGCACTCCACAACTCTTCAGGATCTCCAAAACACCCAGACCCCCCAAAATCCCAACTCAACCTGTTCGCAAACTCCTCAGCTACCCTCATCTTTGAGCTTTCCACGATCCAACCTACGCTGGGATGGGATCATTCTCCTGGATTTGAGCTGCAACTTCAGAGTCAATTCAACAAGTCTGTGGTCAGTATTGAGGAAGAAAGAACAGTACGATATATATTTTGGTTGAACTTCATTACGTTAGACGTACACAGTCCTTACACTGATATCGGAATGAATAAAAACGTATTGTTGGGATGGGAAGTCCCACCATTGGACCCCGTATCCAAAACATCACGCAAGAGTTCTGATTTTTGATATCTTGGATCTTGGATCTGATCCATCTTGGATCTGATATCTCACAAAAAATGACGTGCCGATGTAAGCCATCATTCGTTATCTGCGTGCCAAGTTTGAACAAGATCAGTCAATGCATGTCGGAGATGGTTGAGGACGTGTTCAACATCGGGTTTTTACAACTAAAATGGCCACCGGTCGGCTATAGTTTCGCGAAACAAAATAATGTGCATATGTGTACCATCATGTACTGTCTTTGTGCCAAGTTTGAACAAAATTGATCCATACATGTCCGAGATATGGCTGCGGACGGACGGACGAGACCCAATGTATAAGCCCCAGTTTCGGACTAAGTCCAAGGGCGACTAATAATAATTTACCATGGACCAATTGCCCACTAAATATTTGCAAGTGCCATATGCTAGTACGCTTCATTTTCATCCCTGTCAAACATATGGAATACCCTCAAAAGCTCATTTGCATATTTTCAATCAATAAACTTGATCAGGAAACTGCGCAAGACCAAAATGAGGGAATTATGTGATCCCGTGATTGTGTTTACATGACTGAACAGTGAACATAGCTCGAAGACGAGACATTGTTATATCACTCTCAAAACGCGTTATATGACTCATTCTCCAGAATGGGCATTGTTATCCCTGACTGATGTCCTGTAGGCCTCCTCATGTACCATTCTCAATCCAATGCCACCAACATTTATCATAAGAATGTATGTATGTTCTTTTGGATGGAGCTCGGAGGTGATCATCAAATTGTGAATCGTAATTATCAACCAATCGGTTTCACATCTTGGTTCATGTATTTGCAAGTTCGCTGCGTCTTCGTGTCGACCACATGTTCATCGTACGAAGTGGATTTCAAAAACCTTTGCGCTCTGATTGTTGCGATTGTAAATTTGGGGTCAAAATTGATGTTCATTATGCGATTTTGAGGGTGCCTGACCGGGCGTCCAAAACCCAACCACTTGAAAAATTTGGGTGCCCGACACTAAAATTAGGTGCCCCGTTAATGGTGAGCTCTGCTTTATGCTGTAGTTCGTACTGTAATCAATTTATTTGGATCTTGCCGTAGAGCGATGAAGATTATACATCGTATTGTGAGTTTAGATTTACAGACCTACAATACTGTATATGCCTTTTGTTTCGCATTGGGTGTGGGTGTTGCGGGATTCCAAAAAGTGGAGGTACAAAAACATGGTCATCATCTAGCTTGCTTTTGTGGAAGGGAACAAGATTTGGTTTGCGAGCTGAGCGGGTGTGGCCTGGTTTGGTTCATGAGGGAATGATGCAATACGATGAATGAGCTTCATTGCAGATCGTGCTCGAGACAAGGCAGAACGTCTCGGATTGCTGTTTTCTTCTAAATCTCTCGTACGCAACCCATCCCACTGTCCCGACCTACTCTCAACGAAACTGTCTTTCCCACCCAAGAAGGAAGAGAAAGTTCCATGCAGCTTCGACCCTACCCTGCAATGGTGATGGGCCCAGATGGTATCGGTGCCTGTGTTTTCAAACCCTGTTCCACTGCTCTTGCTTTTTACCTCCGCCACTGAAGGTGAAGGAGGTTATGTTTTCATCCCCTTTCTGTCTGTCTGTTTGTCTGTTTGTGTACAGGATATCTCCAAAAGTTGTGGACGTATCCGGATGAAATTTTGTGGACGGGTTGGGGTGTGACAAGGATGAATCGATGAGATTTTGGTGAAGATCCGGATCCGGATCCGACTACAAGAATTTTTTTAAAGTGTTTCTTCACCATTGAGAGATAGGGCCAAAAACGATATGTAGCATGATATCTCAAAAAGTTGCGGACGGATTCGGATGAAACTTGGTGGACACGTCGGGTGTGTGACAAGGAAGAATTGATTCAATTTTGGTGAAGGCCCGATTCCGGATCTGATAATTTTTTTCCGTGATTCTTCACCATCGAGATGGTGTCGTATGATGAATGGAGCCACATTGCAGATTGTGCTTGAAACGAGGCAGGACGTGTTGGTCATTGGTGGTCAGAGTCTTCAAATCTAAAACCAGAGGTCAAGTCCATCTCCCTGGACATATCCTGTGAGACAAGCAGATCGAGCGATGCATTTACTCTTGATGATCTAGAGATAGCAATGTCGTGTGCACAACCAGTGACTTTCGTGCTTCCATTATGCTCCTTATCGATGTCAGCGTACTCTACCTGTGCTGTACTTTGTGTAATTATCAGGTAAGGTTCACTGTGACCTGTGCTGCACACTTGTTGTCACGTTTGAATGAATGCGTCGCGTAAAGAGGTGGCGTGTTCACGTATCACAATTTTGATGCAAAGAGTCTCCAGAAGGTACCTGAATTACGGTTGATAAAGGTATGCTTACCTTTTTGGGATGCAAAATAACTCTGGCTTTTTGAGCGGTAGCCCAATAATGAGTAAGAGCGGATGAAGGGCGAATGTCTGAAACTTTGCTTTCCATGACGGTTTGTATGCCTTTGTCATTGTCATCATTCATTGGGTAAAACCCATTGTTAGAACTATCCACCGACGCAGACCATCAGTCGTCTTCACGGAGTGTGGTTGCCCTCCAACAAGAACGTACCTGTTTGTTATGACGAGCCTCTCATGGCCGTGCATGAACTCACCTGGTCATCGTCTTCCTGCTTCACAAAGGTGATGCTGAAATCAGGTCAAGATGTCCGAGGTTATTGACACTAATGACAGCAGTATTTATGATGTTGGAAACGGAAAACAGTGGAACAACCACATTTGATCCGACGACCCTTTTTCCATGACATTTTCATCGACGGTGCGTTGATGTAATTGTCCTTCCACCATTCTTTTCTCTCTATCACTCCGTTCCCCCTGCATCACTTTCACTCTGCATTTGTGCCTTCTCTCCTTGAAGTCGTATCGGCTTGCTGCACAACTTTGCAGTTTGTCCTTATGATGTCACTTTCCCATTAGTGGTAATGGATGTCTTATCAGTACTGGTTATCCTTGCTCCGTGGCTCCCGGGCAGCAATCAAGAGAGCTTCGCATCGCCGCGTCATTGTCCCTGTCGTTGCCATGGTGAAACGGAGGAGCTGGGAGGTAATTTGGGATGCTGGCTTGACAGGGACCATCTGTGTGTGCTAAGTGACTCTCTGATCACAGTTTATTTATTTATTTATTCATTCTTCTGGTTATTCATTCTATCCGTTTATAAATCATCCAAAAACTTTTCATGCGCCCCTCCTTTCGCTATTTAATTTGACTATCATTCAATTCATTCATCAATTGGTTAATTTTTTTTTTCATTTACTCAAGGGGCTTGCAGCATTGCCTTGAGTCTAGACGTATGCATCAAGCCTAGGTTTGAATCTCGGCCCAGCTATAAATTGTTTCCCTGGTGTTTCGCATGCCGGGAGAGTCATCGATGTGTGTGCTCCGTCCATCGGAAGGATGTTAACCCTGATGAGCCATCTGACAGCACTGGTTGTTGGTGGACGTTAAAGATCCCACGGTGTGTCTCGTGGACGAGCAGGTGAGTTATCAACTGCATGCTGGCCGAATTCCAAATTCCTGCCTCGTTCAGTTGGACGTCGGGCCTGTCCACCTGGTTCGTGAAAGACTTGGGCCAAAGACATTCCCCCTGCTGACTGCATTTTAAAAAAAGTGGGAACTCGTGTGGCCATCAAGAACCAAGTGGAGGGATTCATTCATTCATTCAGTCGTCATTCATTTATTAGTTTGTTTATTTATTTATTTATTTTTACCTGAACTTTACCTGCACACCAGCAATTCAAACGAGCATCACAGAAGGAGTGCAGGTGCAAACTGAAAAGTTGTTTCCCATAACGCAAGATGCTTAAATCTCGTCTCGGGTTTCCCCCAACGGAGAGGAGTGTTGGCCTTCTTCACGTTCTTCGCCTTTTTCATCTTCTTCATGCAGTACAAGGCTGCGGGGTAGCATCATTGGCGGAGGGTGCGACTGTGCCGCTGATGCAATTTCTGGGGAAACAATAATAGCTTCAATTGTTTTTTTTTAAACTTTAAATCGTCATTGCCCCTTGGAGGAGGAGCATGCTTGTTGGTATTCCTTCCTGCAGTACAGGATAGTTACCTCATTTTGAGGTTGCGCTAAACGGGGAGAGGCATCCTCTTTCCCCTTCCTATTGTTACTGAATAGTGCGGAAGCTTCGACTCGTACACACGTTTGTCGAGTGGGCGCATTGTTTACCTTGGCCCCATTGAAGGGGACCCTTTGTGTGCCTGTTGCAGTGAGTTTGTGTTTTTGTCATGCATAGGGAGTGGGCTGACTGCAGAGGCATTGCTGTGCCTGCAGTTTTGGAGCTCATGAAAAGGCCTTTGGATCATTGCCTCCATTGCCCACACAATGTATGTTGTCTGTTTTGGATTATAAATCCAAAAAACTGATCCACCAGTTATTCTTGCTGATGCACGGAAATTCACGTGAGCGTTATGCCAATATGAAATGTGACCCCAAAGTTTGCTTGCTTTACTATTTTCCATCTCCGTAGCTTGTAAAAGCCGGTCGTAGATGCAGGGATGGGCACATTCATTACAAGTCTTTTGAGGGATCGATGGGAGCAAACAGATGATGGGATAATCCTAGTTTGCAGAACTTTTATGTGTACCTTGCAGTTCTATTAGAAATGTGTTGTTGGGAATATTGAATCTGAAAACCTTGGAATTTTTGTGGAAATGAAATCACTGGTGTTTAAAAAAAAAAAAAAACAACACTTGCATACTTTGTTGAGGCTCATGGAAGAGCTAGTACACTGAACCGATCAGGACTCGACGGACAAGAACAGGATGCAAAACCCACAGGTATGGGGTGGATAAGATGGATACAGAGATGCACGGTGACAAGATGGATACAGAAGGAAACTCCAAGGAGGGATTGGGGTGGGGTTAACGAGGGTAGAAAAGACCATGGTTTTGGATTGGGGACGTTCTGAGATGGTGGTGAACACCTGTCTTGAAGACCTGGACGGAAGAATGAGATTGAAGAGGATGTGGAGGTTGTTTCCACAGGTGGGGGAAAAACAAAACAAATGATGGTGGTGAACAGTGATCCTGGATTTAGGTAGTTTCACCATAAGGGGGTTGATGTGGACTGTGTGGGCTTGTAGAAACCTGGGGGGGGGGCGGGGATGGCAAAGGGCAGAGGGTGAAAGACCAGAAATTTGGCGGCGGTCAAAGACAGAGAGAGACCAACAATCTGGCTGCGTTGGCAAAGTGATAGTCCCATAGACTCAGCATTGGTTCCCCTGGGTGGAGAAGCCGCCGTCTGTTTGCTTCGCTGCCCTGTCCTTTTACTTGGTTGAGGAGAGGGAAAATGGCCAACCCAGAAGCACAGTACTGTGGTTCTTCCTTGGCACACCAGCCGCTCCCCATCGACATCGCCGCAGCAAGGAGGAACAAAGGATTTTGAGCTTCGGGGAACACGCAAGTGAGCTGGTAGATATGTGGTCCCGTGTGGTGGAAATTTGGAACTGTAAGAGCCACGGCAAACGCGATCTGACGCGTACTCTTCTTGTCGTGATCAAGTGTTGTGCTGAAATTCTCCTTCGGTGAATCATTGTCTTGGTAAATCGTTCGCATGTGGGATTGTTGCTTCTGTACCTGGGACTTGGGATCCCCAGTACAAGGCTTGAGCTGAACGATGACCTGTTTGTATATTCTTCTTGCGTATGGCAGCTTGGCTTCCGGGTAGCCATCATTTTGTTGTGGCGTGACAATGCCACTGATGCTGTGCCCCAATACCAGTATACTGGTACTCATTTTGCCGACCTTAGAAGGATGACAGGCTGAGTCAACCCCACTTGGCGTTAATTCGATGGCTGACAGGGGATCAAACTCAGGACCCTAAGATCCCCAGCCAAGTCATCCTAGCTTCGAAGCCAACACCAGGCTTACCAGTTTGCATGACTTATACCTGTATTCGCAAACAGCACTGTTACCGCGTTTGTGATACGAGGATGTAGGGTACATCGCAGGGGCAGCTGATGCTGTCATGTAGCTCCCCTGCTGCTCATGGTGAGACACAGCTGCATGCAGTCACCCACTCAAATCCACCGGACCGGAGGGCCGGAGCGTGCACAATTGGACCTGTTGTAGCACGCATCACTGTTGCATTATGGGTGTTTTTCACCCCTCAGACCAACATTCTCCCTCCCTCCTTGTGGCGTTGTTCCCCCCACTCTCTCATCCCTCCCTCCTCCCAGACTGCCCAGGTTGTAGACCTGGTTACCCTCCATAATTCCAAACGAAGCATTCAACTCAATTTCTTCATCCATCTATTCTCTCGTCCGTGGAAGCGACTCACGGTATGTGTTGTCTCGTAACCCTAACCCTTCACTCCTTCGAGGGTGGCTGCCCAGCATCACCTAATGTTTTCTACCACAGCTACCCCTGCTCTCTTCTACTCTTACTGACTTCCCCTCCTGCTCTTCTCCTTTAACTACCACTCATCTACCCGTGTGTGATGTCTTTGTTTCCCCGTTCCCCCTTGATACTCCGTCAGCCTGCGAACCTGCTGCCCTCTTTTGTTTGGGTTCTCCGTGAGCCAAGATTTGTGAATGCACAAAAAACAAAAAAATTAGACTTCATAGAACACCTTACTCCGCAGTCTTAAGAAAAAGGACATGGGAAGGGTCTTTTCACCTCTTGCCTTGCGTTTCTGAGCCCGATCTTATTTCCTATGAGCTGCCATCTTTGTCTGAATCATGATATTCCCCAACGCTGACAGGGTGTTCTGCAGTGTTCAAGTATATCATTCAATTGACGTAAAATAAAGATTTTAAAGGTTGCACCAAAAATTAAACAAACTTTTGTTTTTTCGAACTTTACCGTCGTTGATGCTGCGTCTTTTACGCCACCTTATTTAACACATCACATTAGTTCTTTATGCCTGTTGTTTTGTGTCCTTAATGACATTCTCAAAAACAGTAAGTTTCTTGTTTGGAATGATTTTTCAATTTTGTTTTACTGCCAGACATTCAAAGTAAAATAATTACCCTATCTGCCATGATCTTCCTGGGAAAGCCACATTTCAACCTCGCCTCCAAAGCCAGTCGCCAACGGGAATCCTCCGTCGTGCAAAGTCCTTCCTCGGCCCACCTGAGCTCCTACCACTACAAACCTTTCGTCGCAGCCTGATGGAGTACTGCTCTCCCCTCTGGGCTGGTGCTCCTGCCTCTCACCTTTCTCGGCTTCACGCTTGAAAACCAAGGCATTTCGGATCATTGATCTCCCACGGTGAGGCTGAGTGTTTGGGCCTCTCACTCTCTCACGATAGGCAGGTCTGTGGTCTTTCTGTCTTCTACCGTCTACTCTCCAGCCTCGTCCCTCCCCCCCACCCCCTGCTCTGTCTGCGATTTGTCCCCACCACATTTCCCAGGGCGCTCAAGGTCCTCCAACAACCCCTTCTGTAAAACTACCAAAATCACGAATCACTGCTCACCTTCACTCTTTCATCCTCTTTTTCCCCACCTTTGGAATAAACTCCTCACTCTCTTCAATCCCATTCTCTCTACAGGCTTCAAAACAGCCGTTCACCACACCTCTGATCATCCCCCATCCAAAACCTCGATCTTTTCTACCCCCGTTAATCCACTCCAAACCCACGTCCTTCAAATTCCCTGCTTTCCTTCCTGAAAGTCCCTGTAATGTCCATCTTGTATTCCCCATGTTCTCCCCACCTCATCCCTCTCCCTTCCACAGATCTCCTGATGTCTCTGTTCCCCACTGTTTTGTCCTTCCCACTTCCCCCTCTTATCTCATGCCCCCTTGCTGTACGTTGTGTGTTAGCTCTCATAGAGCCTCGACAAGGTATACAAAAAATATATATACTACTCTGTGTGCGTGCGCACGATCGGGACGAGATTCCGTACAATTTGCCAAATTCAGAACCAAGGTACTGCACTAAACTTACAGGTTCGTGTTCCGATTCATGTTCCGGTTTGTGTTCTCCATTTTAGTCCAGTTGCCAGGTTGAGTACTTTGTTTTTGCGAGAAGTGTATTGTTTTTTGATGGTTTCGTACTCGCATGGGTCTGTAGACAAAATTTAGCTTGGTTGCCGGAGTGGCAACCTTGGGGAACTCCGATAATTTGCATAAATCCAAGATGGCCAACACGGACGGAGGTGGAAAATAACTTTTCAACCTAAACCTACAATCACGTGTGATACATTTTTTCCGTATAATTTCGAGGTGAGGAATCGATTTCTGAGGTCAGTTGTGTGGTTCGGGGTCAAATTCAGGGTCAAAGGTAAGTTCAATGTCATTTTTGGACTATTGAGGGGTTTAAAACTTTTTGACCGCTGCATCAACTGCAGATCACTCCTACTCGATAGTTGATGAACGATCCGTTGATTCTAATCTCACCTCTTCTTCTTTTCGGAGAAACGTATGATGCTGACTCAAGATGTCTTCTCCTGGTGTGTCAGGAGGTGGAGAAGAAAGAAATTCACTTAGATCGGGATCAAGAAGCTCATCTCGTGCGCCAAATCCCGTGGAGATGGGGACCTGCAGGCTAAGCTACAGAACATTATTGATGTTGGTGGAGATGCGGCAAGCATAGCCTGCCACAAAGGTTGCCTACTGTACTTATACATCAAAAGAGAAAATTGAGAGAGTGAGAAAGTCACAGAAAAGAAAGGCTGAAGATGAGGTGTAAGGACAACTACAAGGTCATACTAAGGTAGCTGACAAAGGTGTGTTTGAGTACAAACGTGATTGTATGTTCTGTAGGAGGAATGTTTACCCATTGATGATAGACACCCAGAAAGATGGGACCACGTTCGTGAGTGTATGACCAAAGAACGTTTTGACACAGAACGTAACCCACTCCCAACTATGAAAGATATGCTCCTTGATGTTGCTGAGCAGCGTAATGATGATGTCGCTAGAAGGGTCAAGTTGCACCTTGCTTTTGTTTCTGATCTACCTTCTGCTGAGTGCAAGTACCATGTCCGCTGCTGTAACAGTTTCACGAAAGTCCCCACATATGCCGATTTGCCAACTGGTAGTGCAGTGAAAATGCTCTGAAGGAAGTCATTGAGTACATGAACCGAGACAGGTCCAGAATATGGAATAGTGTTGAACTGTATTCCCTGTACTCGGATCGAGGTGGCAAGCTCGCTCGACGTGACATGTTTAGCAAGTTGACTGACTGCATGAGTAAGGATGTTATCGTTGTTCGGTAGATGGCTGTGCTACTATTGTTGGTTTCTGTGAGTCCGTTGCTAAAAATCTCAAGATAGTTAAGGTAGGCAATACGGATGAGAGGAGCATTGCTTCCGTGGTGAGGCAGATCAAGCATGAGGCACGGTCGGTCAAGTACAACAGTGCCAATTATACCTATCAGAGTTTACACAGGCCAACACAATCGAGGCGACCAGCCCAAGTTTGTTGAAGTTGGTTTCGGACCTGGTCTCCGGTGGTAAAGTAACCAAAAATCTCTGAGCCTGAGCCAGTCAATTCAGAGTCACGTTACAGGTACCAGAAATCAGACAACATTAGGACTGGCTCAAACTGTTGCACCGGCACGGCAGTTCCGAACTTCTCAAACTCCTTCATGAGCATGGCTTCAGACCTCGTATGATGAGGCCCGGAGATTTCAAAAATCGGCCGCTCGTCTACTAGGTGACAATGCACAGGTTCTCCACCAGTTCATGGGGTTGTGTAGAACCGTCGGCGTCATCTCCGCGTGGTTTGACAACTGATCTCCAGGTATTCACACCCACTGGTCGATGCACTACCCATGTCCTCACATTAATTCCAGCAACCTCATCCCGCAGGTATGCTGGAGTATGGCCACACTAAGCCAGGGATGAGCAGCCTCATCATCCCAGACTCTCTAAGAAAGCCACCCAGTCAAATACCAGCAATAGCTCATCGGGCAACCTTCCTCTGCAACACTACACCGGCCGACCAAGGTGAACCCACCAGCTGTAGAGGCCACCTCTGCATCTCCTACCAAGAAGTATGTACCCGGCGGTGAGTCTAGCTACTGCCAGGAGAAGGACATGAAGTGGCTAAACACACTCAACACACAGGAGAACACAATGGAGTGGGGTGGGTTCAACAATCGGGAGGCGTGCAATGATCAAGCTCAGAAGAAGCCAGCGAGTACCTACATGTTCGGACCTCTCATCGACGCCAAAGCCGCTCATCCGGACACGGTGCTAACTTCGCTGGAGTACTCAAGAAGTCGTTGGCTGACATGGGGATTCCTATGCCCACATCTCCGTCGACCTGCAGCTGTATATGTGGGCCAGCCAAATCAAGTGGAATGACGTTGATCGCTTCAAAAACATCATTCTCAGGCCTGGCATCATGCACACCGTGCAGTCCTTCGGTGGCTGCATCGGCAAACTCATGCATGGATCGGGTAGTGAGCCTCTCATCAGCTCAGCGTTTGGAGGGCTAACAGGAATCATGAGCGGCAAGTCTTGTGTTCGGGCCATGCGAGCGTTCCGGATGGTTTCGAACTCCTTCTGAGCAAGTTCCTCACCACTGGTCCCAAAACATTCCAGGACTTAAGCGACTACCTTGAAACGTGTCGGCAACACCTAACTGGCAGGCACTGGGTCGATAGCCTGATAAAGCCTACTCTGTTCGTCCATCAACTGTTCGTAGCGAGAGGGAGGGAGATTTCTGCTCCACAGCTAACGCTCGCGCGTATGCTCCCCTACCTGCAGATCCTGGAATGCACTATATTCTGGTTCAGATACCACCTCATACCTGTACGGCAAGGGGAAAGTGTCGGCCCTGAAGACCCTGAGAGCTGGCGACTTCCCAGACCTGCACTCAGCCTTGGGCGAGCTTGATGCCACCATGCACAGCTCATGGAAGCAGGACAGGCGTTCTTCTGTGCTCTATATGGTCAGCAACAGGGGACCACGATGAGTGAGGCGAGGTACAATATGTACACAAAGAAGTCTAGCAAGCTGCTCAAGATCATGTCGCTACCACCAACAAAGCAAAATCTCTTCCTGCACATCTTGACCACCATCACATCTGCAGACCATACTCGCAAAATCTGCTGACCAGCAGGCTCCACCTGAACTTGAAATCACGAAGTATGGTGGGAAATAAAAGATGGCACCCAGTACCAGCAACCTCCGATCAGCCCCCAGGACCCCAAGATCTCATGGATGTAGTGTGGTGCGGCGGTGAAGGCGTGCGGCACTGAAAGTTGCAGCTGTCACCATGGAAAGATATCATGCACTGTGTTACTGCGCTTGTGTTTGTGTGACGCCTGCTTCAACCCGTTCAAGACAGGAGACGAAGACCAAGATTAAGTGGAAGAGGAAGGAGAAGCAGATGTGGAAGATGATGAGGAAACTGAACATCTTGATCTTGCATTCGGCTCTGATGATGAATGGGAGTGATCGCGTTAATGAATAAAGGCTTGACCACCAATCGCTCTGAAAATTTCATTATTATTATATTATTTCATTTTTGGCCGAAAATGACCTTTAACTTGACCTTTGATCCTGAATTTGACCCCGAATCACAAATTGACCTCAGAAATCGATTCCTCAGGTCAAAGTTATACAGAAAAGAGGTATCACACGTGATTGTAAGTTAATTGGTTGAAAGTTATATTCCCCGTCCGCGGTGGCCATCTTGGATTTAGGCAAATTAGCGGAGTTCCCCAAGGTTGCCGCTTCGGCAACCAAGCCAAATTTTCTCTATAGACCCATGTGAGTACGAAACCATCAAAAAACAATACACTTCTCATTACAACAAGGTTGAGTACAGAACATATACGGGTGGCAAACGGACTATTTATCAAGACACAAAATTAAATTGTAATTCAGCAGTTCCTCGACCATGGACTGACGCCTGGAGACGGACGGAGTAAACCAATTGCTTCACTGCGCTTTGTGCTTTGTGCACGTGGGGGTAATAATGAAGCGGTTGTAAGGATTCCAACAAAGCCTTTGGCAAGGACAAAAAGGGTAAGGCAGGAAAAGTTATCTTTGTGTGTGTTACATATTTTCTGTCACGTTGAATGCTTAAGCATTGTGGTCTGTACAGAGATTAAATCTACAAAATCTGAGGCTTAATGGATTTACCAGCTGTACTTGGGAAATATATATAATTATATATATATATATATATTTATATAATTATATCATAATAAGCTTATGTGCGTAATGGCTGATTACGCACGTAATATGCGAATCGACGAACTCAGCCATGTTGGCAGTTTTTTAAAAAAATTGTAGTTTATTATAAATACATTTATTTTTGCAATTCTGGAATTCCTTTGACTGTTTGAGTCGTGCAAATCCATAGTTTGACAGGTTGAATGGCATGAAAGTAAAACTGATGATTGCGACCACGAGGAAGAGTAAACCGCTCGGCTTTGTCCTCGTAGTTTGACGCGGCAATAGGTCTTTAGGACCTTGGGACAGAACAGGTGATGTCCAAAGAAGGTCAAGCATTTTGGTTCCATATGACTTGGTATTCATGACACGCTATCAAAGACATTTGAAAAGGGCCTTTATTTGTTTATTTTTTTTTTTTGTAAGAATCAGGGAAATTCTATCTCTACTTATTGGTCTGGATATAAGAATTGTGGCTGTAGGATGTCCTTGAGGTACGCACACTCACCTCTAAGCTGTCTGGCCTGGGTTTGAATCCCAATGTGGCTATAAACTGTCATCCTGGTGTCTTGCAGGCAGGGTAAATGGAATGTCATTTTCGTCCATTTATCTGAGGAACAAGACTTGCTGCAGCCACTTATGGGTCACACTTTGGGAAAATTCACTGAAGGTTGGAATTAATGATTCGAGGCCCAGATTCTTTACGGAGCTCCGGGGGAGATCCTGAAAAGTAGAGAAACGCTTCTGGACTCGAAATAATCCTGGTTGTGTCACTACTCTGACAAAGGTTACTTGACTGGAGGTGCAGGTATTTGTAATTTGGCCAGGGTGCCGGCGATAACTCGCCTCCTCTTCTTGAACGGCACCGTGAGATCTTTAACATCTACTGACTGCCGGCGCCGGCAGACGGACCCTCCGGGCTGAATGTCCCTCTGATGCATTGATGAGTCCCCCGGGATGACGATTTATAACTGCGGTGAGGTCCGAACCCAGGCTAGTCGGCTCCTGCTTCATAGTGACGTTTACAGATCTAAATATGTAAAGTACCGAATATAAAATACTACAACTGCACTCGGTAGAGCACATACCTCCTCCAGGCTGTACCGTTTATGCTTTGTTATCCCACTGATGGGCTGGATCCGGATCCGGACCAGAACCCAAATCGTCCACTAAGTTTTGTCGTAATCCATCCACATCTTTTTTGAGATATCGTGACATATAGTACTGTGTATCATTTTTGACACCATCTCTCAATGGTGAAGAATCACATTAAATTTTTTTCAATGATTGGACCTGGACCTTCACCAAATTATGAGGCGCCGCGAGGAGGAGTGATGTGAGGGACACATCGGCCATTTTGGAGTTAATGCCATATAGCACTATTTTAACCCTTCCCCTATCATCCGAGCCTATCATCATCATATCATTAAAAAAATGTCGCTTACATCACTCCTCCTCGTAGGGCCTCATATAATCAATGTGGCCTTGTCACACCCCCACCTGTCCACAAAGTTTCTTCCAAATCCATCCTTAACTTTTTGAGATATCCTGCTCACAGACAGACAGACAGACAAGGATGAAAACATAACCTCCGTCCACCTTTGATGACGGAGGTAACTAACGATCATATCTCGTAATTCTGAGCTTTTCTCTCTCCTCTGACAGGGAACTTAATCTTTGGCATAATATATTTATATTTTTTTTCTGCCTGGCATTCTACAATGAGGTTTTCACAAGTCAGTGTCATGTATGATTTTGATTATATATATATATATGTTGCATTTGTTGAAAGTTTCCCATTTCTTTGTAGACCTTTGTGAAAGTCATTTTTCACATTGGCTAAATTAATAGCGGCCATCTCGTTCACTCCGAATCTCGTTGCCTCATTATCTCCGTCTTATCCCACTGCTGAGAGAAATGTTCTTATCACGGGAAAACAGTTACAGGAAATTTGCTATGTTTGTGGGAAAGATGAATGATAATCATTTTTCACTTTATCATCCTTTATTCAAACAGTGGTTCCTTCATACTTTGTCTCTTGTTCCAACGATTTTGATAAAATCAGGTCTGCCATGTTGCTGATAGCTTTGGAGAAAAAAAAATACGTACAAACTAATAAAGCGACTTTCAAAATGATGTACGAACGTTAAATGAGACCTTTTGCACACGTGCTCTGTGTGTGTGTGTTTTCAGTGGCTCGGTTCGACTCGACGGGCACTTTTCAACATAATTTTTAGCATTTCGATGAAATAGTCGAAGTTTCGGAGTGGTTCACCGTAATTGTAGTTCCTGAATGCCAATCGGACTCGTGGAAATGGAGGAAATACGATAAATATCCTCGTCCATTCCATTCCATTTCCAGACGGGTCCATTCCATTTGCTGTTGGTACATTTTGGTGTTGGCAGTCGATGTAACACACGTGCATTGCCTTCAGAAAGTATTCACACCCCTTGACGTTTGTAACATTTTGTTGTGTTCCAGCCTGAACTTAAAATGGATTAAATTTAATTCTTTTTTTGTCACCGATCTCCACAAAATATCCTGTAAATGACGAAGTGAAAACATGTTTTGAGAATTTTTTTTACAAATTGATGATAAATGAGAAGCTGAAATGTCTTGATAGAATAAGTATTCCAAACCCCTTTATGACACTCCACATTGAGCTCAGGTGCATCCAATTTCCTTTGATCATCCTTGAGATGTCTCAATAACTTGATTGGAGTCCACCTGTGGCCAATTAAATTGGACGTGATATAGAGAGAAACACACCTTTCTATATAAGGTCCCACAGTTGACGGTGAATGTCAGAGCAGAAACTCCACCATGAAGTCCAAGGAACTGTCCGTAGAACTCCGAGATAGAATTGTGAGGAGGTATAGATCTGGGGAAGGGTATAAAACAATTTCTTGAGTGTTGAAAGTTCCCAAGAACACAGTGAGCTCCATCATTAGGAAATGGAAAGAACATGGAACTTCCCAGACTCTCCCTAGAGCTGGCCATCCAACCAAACTGAGCAACTGGGCAAGAAGGACCTTGGTCAGGGAGGTGACCACAAACCCAATGACCATTCTGACAGAACTACAGAGTTCCTTTTCTGAGATGGGAGAACCTGTGGGAAGGACAACAGTCTCTGCAGCACTTCACAAATCTAGGCTTTATGGGAGATCATGATATGGGGATGCTTTTGAGCAACAGGGACTGGGATACTTGTAAGAATAAAGGGACCAATGAATGGAGCCAAATACATTAAATCCTTGAGGAGAACCTGCTCCAGAGTGCAAAAGACCTTGGAAGACTGCGGTGAAGATTTGCGTTCCAACAGGACAATGGTGTTGGAAGTGGAGTCAAAGCAACACCGGAATGGCTTCAGAACAAGAATGTGAACATCCTTCAGTGGGCCAGCCAAAGCTCAGACTTGAATCCCATTGAGAATCTGCAGAAAGATTCGATTGCTGTTCACCGACGCTCTCCATCCAACTTGACAGAGCTTGAGCAAATCTGCAAGGAAGAATGGGAGAAAATCCCCAAAATCCAGATGTGCAAAGCTGATACAGACATTACCCAAGAAGACTCGAAGCTGTATTCGCTGCCACAGGCGCTTCTAAAAAGTATTGACTCAGCGGGTTGAATACTTGTTGAATCAAGACATTTCAGCTTTTCATTTTTAGCTCACCTGTTCGAAGAACAGAGAGCTATAGCAATACCCCCGGCGTGAGCGACAGCGTCAGCGTGAGCGTCAGAGAGAAGAATTCTGTTTACTAGATTACAATATACAAATACATAATATTGCTTAAAAATATTTGGATCAGCTTCACTGCAATGCTTATAAAAAATATTAATTATTAAACTAGTTTTAAAAGATAAATAATATAAACAGGCGAGCATTGGCGTGGCTTTGACACCAACTCTGGTTAATTAACTTGTAAAAAATTTCTAAAAACATGTTTTCACTTTGTCATTATGGGGTATTTTATGTAGATCGGTGACAAAAAAATTAAATTTAGTCCATTTTAATTCAGGCTGTAACACAACAAATGTGACAAAAGTAGAGGGGTGTGAATACTTTCTGATGTAGTGTGTGTGTGTGTGTGTGTTGTGTGTCACA
>CM068960.1:122397954-122411264 GCA_035128595.1 Eptatretus atami | reverse complement strand
TTTACGTGGAGCAAGAAAGTGTCCATTTAATCGTAAAGATGCTCGTTTTAAAAGCCCTTTTTTTGCAGAATTGAAGAAGAAGATGTGGGAATTTGAGCTTAATGTTGCGTTTCCCATGGTAACATCATTCTATGATGGCAGGAACCCTTTGGAAGGATACGGAAGGAGCACATAAACAACAACAAAAACAACAACAACAGTAACAACTACGTGTTATAAAAGATCCATTTTTCACGTTTTCACTTCATTTTACATTCTCATTGAGATTCACAGCTCGACATACAATTTGTTTGAGAAGTACAAAATGTTGTCTTTTGGTTAAACCCGTCGGTGAAGTGATGGGTAGACATGGCTGGTATGAATTATAATGGGTGTCAGTTTCCAACTCGGTGATATCAACTATTACCCCATCCCTCGCGTTGCGGGACACCGGGTTTTGTAATCACGTCTCTCTTTGTGTCTGTCTGTCTGTCTGTCTGTCTGTCTGTCTCTGTCTCGGCCATAACATTTTTACCATTTGAACTTTTGTCATCGATTCTTTTCTACAAACCTTTATTATGAGAATATGGAGAAGACTGTAATAATAAGGTCAAAGGGCAAGGTGAGGTCACATAAAATCGTCAATTTTCATTCATTTGACGAAATTTGAACAGAATTTGCATATTGTGTCATTGAATTGGTTCACCAATAAAGAGCTACAAACCTATTGTTCTTGAGGTCCAAAGGTCAAGGTCACAGCGACTGATTTCACAAGTACCGGTCTACGATGTTTGTTTCTCTGTCCAGGCCATAACCTTCTTACCATTTGAGCTTTTGTTCTCAAATTTTCAACAAACCTTTATTATGAGAATATGGAGAACACGAATTAATAATTTTTTTTTTTAATGCCTTAGTTGTCACCGGAGGCATGTTTCCAGGTTGTCTGTCTGGCTGTCTGTCCGTCTGTGCGTCCGTGATAGGTCTTCGTTCACGCGATAACTTAAGAACGGCTGAAGGGATCGAAGTCAAACTGGGTACAAGTATGTATAATGATGTAATGGTGAACTGATTAGATTTTGGAGGGAAGAAGTCAAAGGTCAGAGGTCATGTTAGGTTAAAAATGATCACACCAACTTGTGAACCAGTGATGGGATTTTGACCAAACCTGGAATAAGTATATATTATGATGCAAAGATGAACCGATTAGATTTTGGGGTCAAAGGTCAGAGGTCAATTTTGGTAAAAAAAATTATGTTTACCGATGTCATAACTTGTAAATCCAGTATGGGATTTTTGACCAAGCTTGGTATAAGTATATATTATGATGCAAAGATGAACTGATTAGACAACGGCATCAAGAGGTCAAATGTCAGAGTCCATGATAGATAGGTGGAAATGAAATAATGCCATGAACATTGGCATCTCCAGGCGTTTATAAGCATTACAATGTGCCCAGAAATTCGTAGCTGTGATGAACAGGCATTTGATAATACGAGTGAAGAAAGTGAGGAAACAAACAAACAAAAAACTTTATCGTTAAGAAATCGTTGTGGCTTGTTCCAAGTCAAGGTATGGTTGAGCGAGCAGGCCAAAAAAAACATGGTGGCTTCAGACCCAGCATGGTTACCAAGAAACGCTTCAGATCCCAAAGAGAGCGTTTGACCGAGGATGCACCTGATGAGGATATAATTAAATAAGGTCGTTAATTATCTTCAAAAGGGGGGGTTTTTATAACCCAAACACCCCAATTTTCCTCATGCACTTCCTTGGAATTCTTCTATATGCATGCAAAAGTTTCAGGCTGCCTAAGTTTTATAGTTTGGGAGTTAATGGAGGACACACACACACACAACACACACACACACACACACACACCACACAACACACACACACACACACACACGTGTTGTCTGGATGACAAAAACGTGATCAAAATGTTGTTTGTTATCGTGGGGATGAGGTTTGGCAACGTGTGTTTTTTGTTGTTTCAGGGCATGTTTTTTTAATTTTTATTTTTGGTTCACGAGTGGCCAGCCAGAGTAACCCTATATTCGTCATGTCTGTTCTGTCTGTCTGTTGGATTCGCTAGATATCCCTTATTGTCGGGTTTTCTCTGTGTGTGTGTGTGTGTGTGTGTGTCTTGCAAACGCGAGCCCACAGCACAAACCAGCAAACCGATTTCGATGAAACTTGCCGAAAGGTGCCATATGGGCTGGGAATGTGCGCGTTTGAGTTTCGTTGCTAAGGCCTAATCACATTCTTCTACGGCGAGGATTACGCGGCGTATGGCCCTCTGAATTGACAGAAACGTGCGGTGGCCGCAGAGTTTCTGCGGGCCTCAGGTGGCCTACGCCTTTGGCTCTTTTACAGACCGTAAGGTCGCCATGAATTATAAGCGGAGTATAATTTTTTTCATTCTACGTTTCGCCGTAGCAATATCGCAAGCCGAAACAAAAAACTGGAAAAAAAAAAAAACCACCGTTACCGTCCGTCTGGCCACACATTCGCCTTTAGGGCCCCCTGTTGCCCCCTGCGGTCGCTTGCGGTCGCTCTTGCGGGCACTTGCGTCTGCTTGAAAATTCTATGGCCGCCGGCAGAACGCCTAAGGTCACGTGTCGACATCAAATCAAGACCGTACGGCACCCCCACGTTTTCGGTCTCCACAATTTATAAATACGCATGTGCTACCCGAAAAATAAAAACATTATGTGAGTCGCTACATTGTGTGACGTGGAAATACTGCGGCCGGCGTATAATGCTAGTGGCCGTAGATTTGGAGACCCCACGGCCGCCCGTGGCAATGTGACTTAGGCCTAAATACGCCGTGGAGCTCCCCGAAAAATACAAACATATGTGACTGCTACATTGTGTGACCGTGGAAATACTGCCGGCCGCCGTATATTGCTAGTGGCCGTAGATTTGAAGACCCCACGGCGCGCGTGGCAAAATTGACCTAGGCCTAAGCAACCACCGTTGCCTATGCAGCGGCCGAAAAACCGCGTTCACTATTTTCAATACTGTCCTACAGTTTTGAATGTGGAGAACGAGACTTCGAATTAACATTCGAGATATTTAGAAAATTTTACTCGAGCCGATTTTTGATTTAGGTTTTATTTTTCAAATGGTAGTCCTTCAAAAATCGGTGTCTATTCACGTCATTTTTATGAGGAGTGTCAGTTTTGGCAAAATACGCAGTAGGAAAAAATCTTGCCAGGCAAGAGGAACAATTGTATGTGACCATACGTCTTGGCAATGAATCTGCCGTCGGTGGATCGGTCAGAATGAAAAGCATCGTATCAGCGCTTCAATCCTAGCGAATCCTTCGTCGCCTACCGCTTGTCTGTCTGTGTGTCTGTCTGTCCAGAGCATAAACTCCGTTGCTTTGATCCGATCTTGATGAACTTGGGTTATGTGTTCGAATCAATGTTAGTTGTGTTTCCTGGATGAGGGCGTGGCTCGCCATTGTCGGCAGAAGCACGCCCCAAAAAAGCCATTTTAAGGGGGTAGTCGGATTTAAAAATCTTTCTTTCTCCTTGGGAATTGACTGAATGGAATGGTTCTTTCGGTATTTGAATAGCAAAAATGATTATCTAAAACTTGTCCGTTGTCCGATTTTTCATTTTCGTCCCCAGGTCCACAAGTTCAAAAACTTAGAAAATTGCGAATTTTGGACATAAAATTCATACGACCGCCCAAACTTTGAGAGCTTAGGATGACAATATTTTTTTATGCATAATCTTGAGGTCATTCCACACCTAAAGTTCTTGAAACCATTTTGCTCTATCCTCGAACACCTTGCCCGGGCGCCCCTCTTCAAGTTTGTTTTTACGCTGATTTCATCAAATTATGGATAATCCGAGGTGCGAAATGCCATATAGCCTATATGAACGTTATATTGTTCTGGAATGTTTCCAGAGGAGTTTTTGCACCAAAGGTCATAATCTTGACCTTTTGACCCTTTAGAGGCCACAAAGTAATTTTTCAAAGTTGTGGGAATCGAACGGTGTTTTCGACCTCTTCAAACGAACTAACCTCATTAACTATAGCACGTATCCTGTTCCTTATTTTTAATGTCCACATTGTTTTGTGACTTTAAAGGTTATGCAAGGTCAAATTTTTAAAGTTGTTGAACGAAACCCGGGTTTTTCGATATTTTGCAACTAATAAAACCTGTCACCCATACACATCAGTTGATCATTTTTATAACTTGGTCAAAAATTAATCCATTGTCTCATCCTTGACTTCTCTGAAACAATCTACATCGTCAAATACCGCTCGTGAACCATCGTCGTCTTCCAGACTTTGTTTTTATTTTATTTTTCCCATTTCAGCTTTTGTCATCAATTTTCAACAAAGCCTTTGAAAATATTGAAGTAACTGATAATAAAATTTACCTTTATTTGTTTGACGCTTTGTTTTCATGAAGAAAACAAAGCGGACACGGACGGCCCACACATTTTCAAGATGCTTTCGAGATTTATTACTCTGCCACTGAAGGTGGAGGGAAGTTTTTGTTTTCATCTCTGTTCCTGTGTTTTTACCTGAAAAAATGGAAAGATTTTTCAAGTTTCATGTGTATTGGTGGTCTTACGTGTTATTTAACCTCCCGCATCGAAGATGGACGGAGTTACTGTTTTCACCCCTGTCTGTTTTTGTTGTTTGTTTGTTTTTTTGGTGAACAGTATTACGGAAAACTCCTGGAGGATTTCGACGAAACTTGGTTGGGGATTAGGTATGGTCCAAAGGATCATGCATTAGATTTTGGACTTGGTCAAAGTCCAATTATGCGCATGGCGCCATTTTGAAAAAATATTTGAATTTTGTTTTCATTTCTACATGTTAAGTGGATTTCCAACCAAAAAAAAAAAAAATTTTGTAGAGAAAAAAAAACAATTTTGCACATTTTTTCAAAAAAATTTCGATTTTTATTTGAAAAATATTTGAATTTTTTTGCATTTCTACAATGTTTTAAGTGATGTTCCAACCCCCCCCCCCCCCAAAAAAATTTGTTAGAGACCAAAAAACTTAGAATTTTGCAACTTTTTTTTCAAAAAAATTTTCGATTTTATTTTTTTGGCATTTCTACATGCACGTCGATCTAGTTTAGTTTATTCAATTCGTGGTTCAGTAGAGTCTGATCCGTTTTGACCTACAATGAATAGGATATCAGGTTCACTTAAGTGACCAGCAGTATTGGCGGCGGAGGTTTTTGCACTCTACCGAGTGCTCCCCTCTATTCTGTCTGTCTCTGTCTGTTTGTTCTGTGTTGTAGTCAGTCACCTTCAGGTCACAATTTAAACCAAGTCTTCACAAACTTTACCACATGGTGGAGTTCGTCAAAACGCAAGAAGCTATGTTTTTGAGGTCAAGGTTAACAACTTTGTTAAATTTCTAAATCCTCGATTTTCATCCGATTGACTTGAAATTGAAGAGGATTTGCATCTTCAGGTCACTGATTCAACGACAAGTAGTTTTTTGAGGCATCATAGGCTAGAAGGTCAACATAGGCCAAAAAGTCGACCTGGGCCAAAAGTTGATCGAGGAAATTTCTAAAATTGCCAATTTTCATCCGTGTTGAAATTTGATTAGGATTTGCATATTTTTGGCGATTGAATTCAACACCAATTATTTTTAAGTGCAAATTTGTTTGATGGATTTTGCAGTATCGTGCTGTACATGAGTCTTTCTGTTTGTTTGTATGTCAATCACCTACAGGCCACATTTGAAACCAATCTTCATGAAACCCAACACTGGTGGAGTTTCGTCAAGCAAGAAGCCTATTGTTTTTGATGACAAAGGTCAACTTAGGCAAAGGTCACAACTGTATCAGATTTCTAAAATCCAATTTTCATCTGTCTCCTCAGCCGCTCCTCATAGCTGAGTCTAGCTAGGCCCTGAATCAATTTAGTAGCCCTGCGCTGAACCTGTCTACGCATCTATGTCCTTCCGGACTGTGGTGACCAGAACTGCACGCCAATATTCTAGATGTGGCCCTCACTAAATCCTGTACAATGTTAACACCACCTCTTTTGATTTATTTGATCCCCTCGAAATACAGCCTGAACCTATTTGCTTTTACTCTCGCACCTGGCATTGTGCTGCCTGTTACCTCCATATCTATTTCCCCCAGATCTTCTCCTGTGTGACACGCTCTAAAATACCCTTGCTCCTGTACTGTAAATCTCTATTTCATTGTTCTATAACTATTTTCATAAATTTGAAGAGGAATTGCATGTCATGTCACTGAATTGAACCACCAAATTATTTTTGAGGCATCCATAGGCCAAGGTAAAATCTTCGGTTGAATTGTAAAATCCTCATTTTCATTCTCTTGACCTGAAATTTGAAAGGGATTTGCAATAGTTAACTGAATTCACGAACAAGTATTTTTGAGTCAACTAGGTCAAAAGTCACATTGGCCAAGTTTCTAAACTTTCAATTTTCCATCCATTTGACTTGAATTTGAAGAGGAATTGCCATATTTGTCATTTAATTCAACCATCATTAATTTTCAAGGTCAAATTCGTTTGATAGTTCGCCAGTACCGTGCCATGCACACCTCTTCTTGTTTGTTTGTCTGTGCAGGATATCTGAAGAGTATGACGGATTCAGATGATTTGATGGACAGGTCGGGTGTGTGCCAGGACGAAGTGATTTGATTTTGGTAAAGTCGGATCTGATAATTTTTAAAGTGATTCTCACCATTGAGAGATGGGGCTAAAAAAATGATAGGCAGATGTCTCAAATCTAGAATAACAATCTACCAAGTGCTATTATATATATATTATATATATATATTATATATATATATATATAATATATATATATATATATATTAAACATTAACAGTGGCCTCGCTGAAAGGTTCAAAGTCACAAAGTGGATGTAATAGTATATATTGCCCTTGACGGCCCAATAAGGGTTGAACCAGTCGGTAGCTTTGCTTTCATCTTCTTGGTGACAGCGTTTGACTTGACATATTTGCACTGCTGGAGCCCTTCTGGATTTGCAGTTGTGACGTCGTCATGAGGTATCAGCACAGCGTTTTGTTCAGGTTGGAGAACTTCAACAATCACATTCATCAGACTCCCGACTGCTCTAAATCAATGGTGATTCTTCCTGTTGTGATTGCTGGGGAAAATTACGCAATATGTTCAACTGTGGATAAGTATGCACAGCGTGCAGCAGCTTTGGAGCCATCTTTTAATGTGCCGGCCGAGAAGAGCTTTGGGTCATAGTGGACCGGATTAGAGATTGAACCAGCGATATAATTTATTCAAGATCAACAAGTGTGATGCAGCTGTTGTCTCATCTCAGTGGGATGGGACCGGACTGTACGAGGTAATGTTTGGGTCATCTCCAAAATGATCTGAATGGTTTTCAGAGAATTGGAAAGGTCGTTTATGTAGATCAGGAACCAGACTAGGCCTAAGATGTCTTGCAGCATTCTACTCCACTGGAACAGGAGGGAGGGGGTTCCATTGATAGCAACACGTCGATTGTGCGAGAGGTGTAGCCAGACATGTAGGAATGAAAGCAGGCTTGGTATGCCCAGGCAGAGAGCTGCTTGGAAAGCAGAGCGTTGTCCAAACTGTTTCAGATGCCCGAGATGTCAGGGAGACAGTCCTGATGTTTGTTTGAGATTTAAGTCTTCAAACGCTGAGAACAGAATCAGAAACAGGGCAGATTGATGACTGGGCGTAGAATCCAACTAAAGTCACAATCAGGATGGTTGCAAAGATGAAAGTGACATGCAGGCCAATGATGTGATTCGTAGACTGTTTATTATTGAAGGAGGCTCTACTCGGTATATGATAGCGATCTGTTTTTTACCCTGATGTGATGTGAGAGATTGTTTCTCCATTCTCGCAGACAAATTGGTCAAAGGAGAAGTGGTCGGCTGTGAAGCTGCACACATGGAGGAGAAAGCAAGAATTCCTTCCCACCGTCTATACGTTTTAATGTTATTTGCACTCTTTTGAATTCCAGTTTATCACAGCATATGCAGAAAAACTTGGACTGTCATGCCAACTGTGCCTATACTGTCATGCTAATGTTATATAATTATTTCTTCAAAAATCTGAGCTCATGCTCTCAGGCAGATCTCCGTGCCTGTCATCAATTATTGCAACACAGTTTATATAATTTCTGTGAAGATTCAAAATTCTTGGCTTTGAGCGTTTGGCCTCCATCTCGGCACGTGCTCATATATGCTCGTGTGTCTGTCTCAAATCCCCTTGCCGAGAGAATTGTTTGCTCTCCCATAATTGTCTCGTAAAATTATTTGTACGTATGCGAACGTTTAGCACGTACTATGTGTAAAGTCAGTGAAGCTCTTCCATATTCTTAGAGAAACAAATCCAAACGATCTGACATTTTCACATAACTTGGCAGAATCCTTCACTGTGATTCTATATACCTTACATCTGGGCTTCATAGGTGGCTGGGCAACGTTCTTATATTTTGTGTCTTCTCGCTTCCCCTGCCCCACCCTTCCAAGTCCATTTTGAATGGAGTCATCGTGGTCATAATTCTCGGAAAAGCAGCCTTTTCCTCACATTACTCAAACACTAAAACCCCAAAGCAATTTTCCTCCCTTCGACTTGAGATTCTCAAAAACGGATCTGCCTGTGGTTAGCGACAACGCGCCGTGGCACCGATTGGTTGCCTGCATGCAATCCTTATTTTTATTTTTTATTTATTCTTATGTTATTATTTTTTTCTCGTTTTGAATTCTGCAGTCAACGCGTTTCTTGTGACTGCCAAAACACCTTGAACGAGTCTCACACACAAGTTGCAATACATTTCTGGTTCAACTCTAGAAGTGCTGTGCGGACATGAACAGTCTATGTGCGAGAGCGGTGGAACGCTTTTCCCAGTCGCCTTGGCCATTATACAAGTATTTGAACATTTCTGATTCAGTGAATGTATATGTTATATATGTAATATATAAATATATTATATATAATATATACATAAATATATATATATTATATATACACACACTGATGAGCGAAAACAATTATACACCTGCCTAAATGTTGTGGTCCTCCGTGTTGCCGCCAAACAGACAGCACCCCGACCCACTGAGCATGGACTCGACTAAGACCCCTGAAGTGTCCTGTGGTATCTAGGCACCAAAACATTAGCAAGTATCCTTAAAGTCATGCAGTTGCAAGGGGACGCGCCATGATCAGACTTGTCGGTCCAGCACATACCACAGATGCCTCAATCGGATTGAAGATCTGGAGAAGTTGGAGGCCAGGAACACCATGAAACTTCATCATGTTCTCAACCATTCCCTGAACAAATGATGTGCAGTGCTGCAGGCGCATATCCTGCTGAAAATGCCACTGCAATCAGGAATACCATGCCATGAAGGGGTGTACCTGTCTGCAACAATGTTTAGTAGGTACACGTGTCAAATTGACGTCCACTGAATGTCCCGCGACCAGGGTTTCCAGAGAACATGCCCAGAGCATCCACCTCCCTCCACGGCTTTCTCTTCCCACAGTGCATCCTGGGCCTCACTTCCATACTTCATATATGTATCTATTTGCCGAAGTGATGTTATATAATGAAAGAAGATCGAAAAAAGGGAAAGGTGTGAATTAAATTGCAACTTTTTCAGCTGAGCAAACCACCGCTGAGTAACTGCATGGCAAATGCAGACGAAATGCCCTGAACTTTGTTCAAGTCTATAAATATACAGTATTGAGTGAAATGCGTAACATTGAGAGTGCTTGCCAAGTGGCGTAAGCACTCAAACAGCATCAACAAAACAGTTGGCAAGAAGGCGGTCTGGCAAGCGATTAGCGATCGCCGATCTTTATCATAAACACCATTGCAACCCGGAGACGCCCGCAATGTCTAAAGCAAATCCAAATTGACAAATTAACGCTTTTTTTAAATAGTCGAAACTACTCTAAGTCCAATAAAGAAGTTTAATTTTAATTTGGCTTAATGAAGGGATTCTAGAGGTGTATGATGCTGGCAGTAAATAAATATGCCAGAACTCTGGTGTTTCCCCCGGGCTCTTTATAGCATGCAAAGTATTCCAATGATTCGCGAAGATATATGAATCAGGCAATTGATAATCATAAGAAGAAGTAAAAAAAATATACTTACTTGTTAAGGAAATCATTGCGGCCTGTTTAATTTGAGATTGTTGATGCAGCCAAAAAATATGGGCTCACAGCTGCTTGAGATGACAGCAGGCTACCAAATGGCGTTCCATCTGATAAGCTTATTGTTTTTTTTCTGATGACCACCCCTAAATATAATTCAAAAGAGTATTTCAATTAACGCCACCCAATTTTCATCCATGCACCACTTTGAGTTACTCATAGCATGCAAATTTGGGCCACTAGGTTTATGTTTTTGTTTGGAGATACGAACGGAACGACACTATTAATATATATTTATATAAATATATGGAAAAATTATAGGCCCAGACCAGGATCAACCCCAGGTCCTCTGGAAAACCACACCAGTGCTCTCCATCTGAGGTATCTGGGACCCATGTTAGCAACCCAATTCTCACATATGAAATCCACTCTTCCCCCGCTGCTTCCGGGCACCACTGTCAAACCATAGGAGCAGCGAGGGCTGTCCACTAAAGGTTCTTCCCCATGGAGTACATCTCATGTCCCTATAATCACCCACAAAGGCAGAGTCATGCAATTATCAATGAACAATGAATTTATCAATGGATGGGTGCCACTCTCGATCGCAGGAATAGTATTAATGACTCATATCCCTGCAAGCTGACTCATTTTTGTGACCTCAGAAGGATGACAGGCTAGTCAACCCCCCACCTGTATTAATTCAAAGGTCAGTGGTGGATTTGAACTCAGGACCCTAGAACCCAAGCCACCGCCCAACCATTAGAACCAACGCTAGTAACCTAACTGACTGATATAAAGATCGGTACCTTCCGGCGATTGTAGAAAGCTGGGGAAAGTCTGAATTTGCGTGCCGATGGTTCAAAGCCAGTACACGGGGAAAAATACAGAATCGTCATAAACATCCGTTATAAAATATAATCAATGAAAAATAATGCACATCAGCGACCCGAACCATTGGGAACACCCGTATTTTGTGTGCCATCAGACATCAAAGCGATACACTCAGAAAATACACAGAACCGTCGAAAGCATCCGTAAATGAAAAATAAATAAAAAGAAAATCAAATTCAGAGTGAGCGATCCGAGAAATGGGAAACACGGTTCATATGCTTCGATGTTAACGTACCTCCCACGTATATAACATATATGTATTATTTAACTGATCATGCTTTCCTGTAACTCTTGATCATTTAAATTCCTGACATGAATGTGGGGTGTGCGTTTGTGTGGGTATGCATTGTCTTTTTAGTAAAAATTTTTTATTTTTATTTTTTTTTACCATGGTCCGTCCAATGTTTTGACAAATATTTGTTGAAAAGCATCTGGAAATAATCGTAACTTTATAATTTTATTTTCAACCACTACCCGTCCCAATACAGCAAAGAACTATCTCCCACCATCGTTATTCAATGCGCTGTAATACAACTGCGTTCCTGTCATGACATCATTAACTCTGTCTGTTAAGTACTTCAACAAATGACTTATCCTTTTTGGAACTTGCTTTTCACTCTTTTCACATGCAACACACACATTTTCAACACAAGATCAAAATAAGAAATACAATAATGGATATATTTATTAACCCTCGCCGAAGATTAGAGGGTATTGCATTGGGTCCGTTTGTTTGGTTTGTCTCCTTCTGTCTGTCTGTTTGTTTGTTTGCACAGAACTTTCATGTTTTTTCTCTGCACCGCTTGTCGATTGAGACGACATTTTCACCATTGGTGCGACTACGCATTGTGATGTTCAACTGATTAATTATGATGTCCATAAGTCATGTGGTGTGGCAGCCATATTAGAAAAACGGAAAAACTTTGGACTCTATCTATCAAAGACCGCACCAAGGAAAAAATTGAAACTTGGCACATAGCAAGTACTCATGGGAATGAGGGTGATTTTTTTTTGAAGCGTCATAATTGCATATGTGGAACGTCAACATCCAATCAGGAGGAAAATTTTTGAGGGTCATCTTCGGGATAAAATGGTCCACAGAAAAAAAATTCCTTAGACATCATCGGTCACGTGATTCGGCAGCCAATTGTTAAAACAAAAAAAAAAAAACCTTCAAAAATCTTCTCTGAAGGGCTGAACAGACGAGGGGAAACTCACACAAGTGTTCCCCAAGCCATGGTGTACAAGTGGACATAGCAAGACTCTTCAGGGGTAATGAGGTGTGGTATTTTTTAGACGTCATAGGTGCTTGCCTTGCATTATGACGTAATTTGCAATGTAAGAACTCACATCCGACCATACAAAATTTGAGGTCATCTCAGGATAAAATGGTCCATAATTATTTTTGAATGACGTAATCGGTCACAGGATTTCCTCAGCCATATTGTTTATTGTTTTTAAGTTTTTTTTAACCTTCAAAAAATCTTCTCTGAAATGGCGGAAAAGATCGAGGCGAAACTACACACATGACCGCCTATTCCAGAGGAACAAAAGAGTCTTCACGTGGACGTCATACGTCACATAGTTTGCAGCCACATGGATTTATTCTGAAAACCTATAAAAACACCATTCATAAGAAGTCTTGGTGGGGTTTGCAATCTCGATTAATCTTTTTCTTGTTCCATATTTGAAAATAGTTGTAAGTTTGCGTTTTTATTTAATAATTTTCTTCTCCATTAATGTTGTATAATTTTTCTTGTGCTTGTTTTACTACTCTTCATGATAAGTCCCGCTGCCCAACACAATAATCACATCAAGGTTGCCAATTAACACAGGCTTAACAAAAACGCCATGAGTCGTAACATTAAACTTCCCACACTACCATATAATCCGAAAGTGTCTGGATATCGCTCTCATAAGAGTGCTTGTTCAGCTTCTCTAAACGTATTTTTACGAATTCGCCCCGCCGGCGGGCGCATCGGCCCTACGTCTCTCTAATCGCAACCGCGTCGCCCACGGACGGACAATTCATTCGTGCCTTCCGGAGCAACGCTGGAACCGCTGTCACGGGTGGGTCTTCAACCCCACCACGCCTATGCCAACTTTTCCCTAACCCAGCGCAGGAAAAGGGTCAATCGCCGAATCTCGATATACCTAAGCTACCGCCGCGCGGAGTAGCTAACGCGGGAGACCGTACCTCGACGCAGGTCGGTTGAGACACGAACCTTAGCGGTCTTCCGTTCTGCAGTGAATAACCGAGCGGGTATTATCGCCGACCTCGCGGATCAACAATTCTAATTGAACGGGTATTTA
>CM068960.1:122386754-122397929 GCA_035128595.1 Eptatretus atami | reverse complement strand
AAAGCGGACACGGACGGGCCACACATTTTCAGATGCTTTCGAGATTTATTACCTCTGCCACTGAAGGTGGAGGGAGGTTTTGTTTTCATCTCTGTCCTGTGTTTTTACCTGAAAAATGGAAGATTTTTCAAGTTCATGTGTATTGGTTGGTCTTACGTGTTATTAACCTCCGCCATCGAAGATGGACGGAGGTTACTGTTTTCACCCCTGTCTGTTTTTGTTTGTTTGTTTGTGAAAACAGTATTACGGAAAAACTCCTGGACGGATTTCGACGAAACTTGGTTGGGGGATTAGGTATGGTCCAAGGATCATGCCATTAGATTTTGGACTTGGTCCAAAGTCCAATATGGCCGCTATGGCGGCCATTTTGAAAAAATATTTGAATTTTTGTTTTTGCATTTCTACATGTTTAAGTGATTTCCAACCAAAAAAAAAAAAAAATTTGTTAGAGAAAAAAAAAACAATTTTGCAACATTTTTCAAAAAAATTTCGATTTTATTTGAAAATATTTGAATTTTTTTTGCATTTCTACATGTTTTAAGTGATTTCCAACCCCCCCCCCCAAAAAAAATTTGTTAGAGACCAAAAAAACTTAGAAATTTTGCAACTTTTTTTTCAAAAAAATTTCGATTTTATTTTTTGGCATTTCTACATGCAGTCGATCTAGTTTAGTTTATTCAATCGTGGTTCAGTAGAGTCTGATCCGTTTTGACCTACAATGAATAGGATATCAGGTTCACTTAAGTGACCCAGCAGTATTGGCGGCGGAGGTTTTGCACTCTACCGAGTGCTCCCCCTCTAGTTCTGTCTGTCTCTGTCTGTTTGTCTGTGTTTGTATGTCAGTCACCTTCAGGTCACAATTTTAAACCAAGTCTTCACAAAACTTTACCACATGGTGGAGTTCGTCAAAAGCAAGAAGCCTATTGTTTTTGAGGTCAAAAGGTTAACAACTTTGTTAAATTTCTAAAATCCTCGATTTTCATCCGATTGACTTGAAATTTGAAGAGGATTTGCATCTCAGGTCACTGAATTCAACGAACAAGTAGTTTTTGAAGGCATCATAGGCTAGAAGGTCAACATAGGCCAAAAAGTCGACCTGGGCCAAAAAGTTGATCGAGGAGAAATTTCTAAAATTGCCAATTTTCATCCGGTTTGAAATTTGATTAGGATTTGCATATTTGGCGATTGAATTCAACCACCAATTATTTTTAAGGTCAAATTTGTTTGATGGATTTTGCAAGTATCGTGCTGTACATGACGTCTTTCTTGTTTGTTTGTATGTCAATCACCTACAGGCCACAATTTGAAACCAATCTTCATGAAACCTCACAACCTGGTGGAGTTCGTCATAAGCAAGAAGCCTATTGTTTTTGATGACAAAAGGTCAACTTAGGCCAAAGGTCAACAACTGTATCAGATTTCTAAAATCCTCAATTTTCATCTGTCTCCTTCAGCCGCTCCTCATAGCTGAGTCTATCTAGGCCCTGAATCAATTTAGTAGCCCTGCGCTGAACCCTGTCTACGGCATCTATGTCCTTCCGGAACTGTGGTGACCAGAACTGCACGCAATATTCTAGATGTGGCCCTCACTAAATTCCTGTACAATGTTAACACCACCTCTTTTGATTTATAATTGATCCCCCTCGAAATACAGCCTGAAACCCTATTTGCTTTACCTCTCGCTACCTGGCATTGTGCTGCCTGCTTACCTCCCATATCTATTTCCACCCCCAGATCCTTCTCCTGTGTGACACGCTCTAAAATTACCCCTTGCTCCTGTACTGTAATCTCTATTTTCATTGTTCTATAACTATTTTCAATAAATTTGAAGAGGAATTGCATGTCATGTCACTGAATTGAACCACCAAATTATTTTTGAGGCCATCATAGGCCAAAGGTAAATATCTTCGGTTGAATTTGTAAAATCCTCAATTTTCATTCTCTTGACCTGAAATTTGAAAAGGATTTGCATATCAGTTAACTGAATTCAACGAACAAGTATTTTTGAGGTCAACATAGGTCAAAAAGTCAACATTGGCCAAGTTTCTAAACTTGTCAATTTTCATCCATTTGACTTGAAATTTGAAGAGGAATTGCATATTTTGTCATTTAATTCAACCACCAGTTATTTTTCAAGGTCAAATTCGTTTGATAGATTTCGCCAGTACCGTGCCATGCACGACCTCTTTCTTGTTTGTTTGTCTGTGAGCAGGATATCTGAAGAAGTTATGGACGGATTCAGATGATTTGATGGACAGGTTGGGTGTGTGCCAAGGACGAAGTGATTTGCTTTTGGTAAAGATCCGGATCTGATAATTTTTAAAGTTATTTTTCACCATTGAGAGATGGGGCTAAAAAATGATAGCATGATGTCTCAAATCTAGAATAGCAATCTACCAAGTGCTATTATATATATATATATATATATATATATATAATCATTAACCAGTGTCTAGCTGGAAGGTTTCAAAGTCACAAAGTGGATGTAATAGTAATATATTGCCTTGACGAGCACCAATAAGGGTGAAACCAGTCGATAGCTTTGCTTTTCATCTTCTTGGTGACAGCATTTGACCTTGACATATTTGCACTGCTGGAGCCCTTCTGGATTTGCAGTTGTGACGTCGTCATGACGGTATCAGCACAGCGTTTGTTCAGGTTGGAGAACTTCAATAATCACATTCATAGAACTCCCGACTGCTTAAATCAATGGTGATTCTTCCTGGTTGTGATTGCTGGGGAAAATTACGCAATATGTTCATGTGGATAAGATGCACAGCGTGCAGCTAGCTTTGGAGGCCATCTTTTTAATGTGGCCGGCCGAGAAGAGCTTTGGGTCATAGTGTGACCTCGAAGTTAGAGATTGAACCCAGCATATAATTTATTCAAGATCAACAGAGTGTGATGCAGCTGTTGTCTGACATTCAGTGGGATGGGGACCGGACTGTACGAGGTAATGTTTGGGTCATCTCCAAAATGGATCTGAATGGTTTTTCAGAGAATTGGAAAGGTGGTTTATGTAGATCAGGAACCAGACTAGGCCTAAGACTGTCTTGCAGCATTCTACCTCCACTGGAACAGGAGAGGAGGGGGTTCCATTGATAGCAACACGTCGATTGTGCGAGAGGTGTAAGCCAGACATGTAGGAATGAAAGCAGGCTTGTATGCCACAGGCAGAGAGCTGCTTGGAAAGCAGAGCGTTGTCCCAAACTGTTTCAGATGCCCGAGATGTATCCAGGGAGACAGTCCTGATGTCTTGTTTGAGATTTAAGGTCTTCAAACCGCTGAGAACAGAATCAGAAACATGGGCAGATTTGAGTGACTGGGCGAGAATCAAAACTAAAGGTCACAGATCAGGATGTTTGAAAAGATGAAAGATGACATTGCCAGCAATGATTGATTCCGTGACTGTTTATTATTGGAAGGAGGCTTACTGGTGTGTAGTTGATAGGATCTGTTTTTGTACCCTGATTGTGGATGTGAGAGATATGTTCTCCATTCTCGGGCAGACAGATGTGGTCAAAGGAGAAGGTTCGGCTGTGAATGCTGCACACATGGAGGAGAAGCAAGAATTCCTTCCCACCGTCTAAAGCTTGGTGAATAAGGTTATTGCACTCTTTTGAAGTCCAGTTGTTTCATCACAGCATCATGAGAAAAGAGCTTGGACTGTCATGCCAACTGTGCCTATACTGTCATGCTAATGTTATATAAATTATTTTCTTCAAAAATCTGAGGCTATGCTCTCAGGAAGCATCTGCCGTGGCCTGTCATCAATGTATTCAACAACATTTATATATATTTCTGTGAAGATTCAAAATTTCTTGGCTTTGAGTGTTTGGCCTTCCCATCTCGGCACGTGGCTCATGATGCTCTTGTTCTGTTCTCAAATCCCATTTGCCGAGAGAATTGTTGCTCTGCCCATTAATTTGTCTCGTAAATTATTTGTACGTAATGCGAACGTTTAGTCACGTTTACCGTATGTGTAAAGTCATGTGTAAGCTCTTCCATATGTCTTAGAGAAACAAATCCAAACAGATTCTGACATTTCTCACATAACTTGGCAGAATTCCTTGTGATTATATGACCTTACATCCTGGTGCTTCATAGGTGGCTGGGCACTCGATTCTTTATTTTTTTGTGTCTTCATCGCTTCCCCCTGCCTCCCCCTTTCCAAGTCTCATTTTGAATGAGTCATCGTGGGGTCATAATTCTCGAAAAGCAGCCTTTTCCTCCATTACTCAAACACTAAACCCCAAGCAATTTTCCTCCCTATCGACGTTGAGATTTCTCAAAAACGGATCGGCCTGGTTGAGCGACAACGGCCGTTGGCCCGATTTTGTTGCCTGCATGCAATCCTTTATTTATTTATTTATTTATTTACTTATGTATTTATTTATTTTTCTCGTTTTGATTCTGCAGTCAACGAGTTTCTTGTGACTGCAAACAAGCCCTTGAACGAGTCTCACACACAAGTTGCAATACATTTTCTGGGTTCAACTCTAGAAGTGCTGTGCGGACATGAACAGTTACTGTGCGAGAGCGGTGGAAACGCTTTTCTCGGTCAGTGCTCTTGCATTATAAAGCTATTTTGACCATTTCTGATTCATGATTGTATATGTATATATATTATTTCTAATTATATTATATATATATATATATATATATATACACACACTGATGAGCGAAAACATTATGACCACCTGCCTAATATGTTGTTGGTCCTCCGTGTGCCGCCAAAACAGCACCGACCCACTGAGGCATGGACTCGACAAGACCCCTGAAGGTGTCCTGTGGTATCTGGCACCAAAACATTAGCAGTAGATCCTTAAAGTCCTGCAAGTTGCAAGGTGGAGCCGCCATGGATCAGACTTGTCGGTCCAGCACATCCCACAGATGCTCAATCGGATTGAGATCTGGAGAAATTGGAGGCCAGGGCAACACCATGAACACTTCATCATGTTCCTCAAACCATTCCCGAACAATGTGTGCAGTGTGGCAGGGCGCATTATCCTGCTGAAAGATGCCACTGCCATCAGGGAATACCATTGCCATGAAGGGGTGTACCTGGTCTGCAACAATGTTTAGGTAGGTGACACGTGTCAAATTGACGTCCACATGAATGGCCGGACCCAGGGTTTCCAGAAGAACATTGCCCAGAGCATCACACTCCCTCCACCGGCTTGTCGTCTTCCCACAGTGCATCCTGGTGCCATCACTTCCCATCACATCATATATGTATCTATTTGCCGAAGTGATGGGTTATATAATGAAAGAAGATCGTACAAAAAGGGGAAAGGTGGTGGAAAATAAAATTGCACTTTTTCAGTGAGCAAACCACCGCCCGAGGTACCGCATGGCGAAATGCAGACGAATGGGCCCTGAACTTTGTTCAAGTCTATAAATATACAGTATTGAGTGACAGTGCGAACATTGAGAGTGCTTGCAAGTGGCGTAAGCACTCAAACAAGCATTCCAACAAAACAGTTGGCAAGGAACGGCTGGCTTGGCAAGCGATTAGCGATCGCCGATCGGTTATATAAACACCATGCAACCGGAGACGCCCGAAATGTCAAGCAATATCCAAATTGGACAAATTAACGCTTTTTTTTTAATCAGTCGGAACTACTGCTGAAGTCAATAAAGAAGTTTAAATTTTGTAATTTGGCTTAGATGAAGGGATTCTAGAGGTTATGGCATGTGCAGAAATGAAATATAGCCATAAACTCTGGTGTTTCTGGGCGTTTATAGGCATTGCAAAGTATCCAATGATTCGAAGATATGATGATCAGGCAATTGATAATTAATATAAGCGAGGAAAGTAAAAAAAAATATACTTTATTGTTAAGAAATCATTGCGGCCTGTTCTAAGTTGGGGCATTGTTGAGCAGGCCAAAAAATATGGTGGCTCAAGACTCATGTGAGATAACAGCGGGCTGACCAAGATGGTGCGTTGCCATCTTGATAAGGCTTATTTTAGTTTTTCGTGATGAGCACCCCCTAAATTATATTCAAAAGGGGTATTTCAATTAAGCCCAACACCAAATTTTCATCCATGCACCACTTTGGAGTTTACTTAATATCCATGCAAAGTTTGGGGCCACTAGGTTTCATGGTTTTTGTGTTATGGAGGAGACGAACGGACGGACACTTATTATATATATATTTATAAATATATGGAAAAATTATAGGCCCAGACCAGGAATCAAACCCAGGTCCTCTGGAAAACCACACCAGTGCTCTTCCATCTGAGGTATCTGGGTGACCCACTGGTTGAGCAACGCAATTCTTCCACATATAGAAATGCCACTCTTTCCCCCGCTGCTTCCGGGGCACTCACTGTCAACCATAGGAGCAGCGAGGGCCTGTCCACTAAAGGGTCTTTCCCCCCATGGGAGTACAATTCCATGTCCGCTATTAATCACCACAAAGGGCAGAGTCATGCAATTATCAATGAACAATGAATTTATCAATGGATGGGTCGCCACTCCGACGCAGGATATTCTAATGACTCAATCATCCCTGCAAGCTGGTACTCATTTTGCTGACCTCAGAAGGATGACAGGCTGAGTCAACCCCCACCTTGTATTAATTCAAAGGTCGGGTGGGATTTGAACTCAGGACCCTAGGAACCCAAGCCCACCGCCCCAACCATTAAGCCAACGCTAGTAAACTAACTGACTGATATTAAAGATCGGTACCTTCCGGGCGATGTAGAAAGCTGTGGAAAGCTGAAATTTGGCGTGCCGATGGATATCAAAGCCAGTACACGGGAAAAAAATCACAGAATCGTCATAAAACATCCGTTAATGAAAATATAAATCAATGAAAAATAATGCACATCAGCGACCCGAACCATTGGGGAAGCACGGTAATTTTGTGTGCCATCAGACATCAAAGCCGATACACCAGGAAAAATCACAGAACCGTCGGAAAGCATCCGTAAATGAAAAAATAAATAAATGAAAAATCAAATTCAGGTGAGCGACCCGAGACAATGGGGAAACACGGTTCATATGCTTTCGATGTTTAAGCGTACCTCCCACTCGTATATACATATATGTATATATTAAACTGATCATTGCTTTCCGTAACTCTTGGATCGATTTTAAATTCCTGACATGATGTGGGGGTGTGCGGTTTGTGTGGGGGTATGCATTGTGCTTTTTATTAAAATGTTTTATTTTAATTTTTTTTTTTTTAACGATGTCCTGTCCAATGTTTTGACAAATATTTTTGAAAAGCACTGGATAATAATCGTAACTTTATATTTTAATTTCAACACTACCCTGTCCCAATAAGCCAAAGAACTATCTCCCACCATCGTTTATTCAATGCGTGTAATACCAACTGCGTCCTGTATGACATCATTACTCTGTCTGTTTAAGGTACTTCACAAGATGACGTTATCTTTTTAGAACTTGCTTTTCACTCTTTTCACATCAACACCACACCAATTTTTCAACACAAGATCAAAATAAGAAAAATACAAAATGGATATATTTTTAACCCTCGCCGAAGGATTCAGAGGGTATTGCATTTGGGTCCGTTTGTTTGTTTGTCTCTCTCTGTCTGTCTGTTTGTTTGTTCGCACAGAACTTTCATGTTTTTCTCTGCAACCGCTTGTCGGATTGAGACGACATTTTCACCATTGGTGCGACTACGCATGTAGAATGTTTCACTGATAATTATGACGTCATAAGTCACGTGGTGTGGCAGCCATATTAGAAAAACGGAAAAACTTTGGACCTCTATCTATGAAACCGCACCAAGGAAAAAATTGAAACTTGGCACATAGCAAGTACTCATGGGGAATGAGGGTGATTTTTTTTTTGACGTCATAATTGCATATGTGGAACGTCACATCCAATCAGGAGGAAAATTTTTGAGGGTCATCTCGGGATAAAATGGTCCACAGAAAAAAAATTCTTGACATCATCGGTCACGTGATTCGGCAGCCATATTGTTAAAAAAAAAAAAAACCTTCAAAAATCTTCTCTGAAGTGGCTGAACAGATCGAGGGGAAACTTCACACAAGTGTTCCCCAAGCCATGTGTGTACAAGTGGCACATAGCAAGCACTCCTCAGGGGTAATGAGTGTGGTATTTTTATGACGTCATAGGTGCTTGCCTTCATTATGACGTCATATTTGCAATGTAGAACTTCACATCCGACCAGTATAAAAATTTTTGAGGGTCATCTCAGGATAAAATGGTCCATAATTATTTTTGATGACGTAATCGGTCACGTGATTCTGCAGCCATATTGTTTATTGTTTTTAGTTTTTTTTTAACCTTCAAAAATCTTCTCTGAAATGGCTGAAAAGATCGAGGCGAAACTACACACATGACCGCCTATCCATGAGGAACAAAAGAGTCTCACGTAGGACGTCATAGGTCACATAGTTTGGCAGCCACATTGGATTTATCTGAAAACCTATAAAAATACACCATTCATAAGAAGTCTTGGTGAGGGTTTGCAATCTCATTACTCTTTTTCTTGTTCATATTTGAGAAATATGTTGTAAGTTTGCGTTTTTATTTAATAATTTTCTTCTCCATTAATTTGTATAATTTTCTTGGTGCTGTTTTACACTCTTCAGATAAGTCCCGCTGCCCCAAATCCACAATAATCACATCAAGGTTTGCCATTAACACAGGCTGTCAAACGCCATGAAGTCGTAACATTAAAACTTCCCATCACTACCATATAATCCGAAAGTGTCTGGATATCGCTCTCATAAGAAGTGCTTGTTACAGCTTCTCTGAAACGTATTGTTACGAATTCGCGCCCGCCGGCGTGCGATCGGCCACGTCTCTCTAATCGCAACCGCGTCGCCCACCGGACGGACAATTCATTCGTGACCTTCCGGAGCAACGCTGGAACCCTGTCACGGGTGGGTCTTCAACCCCACCACGGCCTAGCCATTTTCTACCCGCGCAGGATAGGGTCAATCGCCGAATCTCGATATACCTAAGTACCCGCGCGGATAGCTAACCGGGAGACCGTACCTCGACGCAGGTCGGCTTGAGACACGAACCGCTTAAGCGGTCCGTTCCGTTCTGCAGTGATAACCGAGCGGGTATTATCGCCGACCTCGCCGGATCCAATTCTATTGAACGGGTATTTAAAACCCAACTATTATTTCGCGATGCAAGATGGCATTTCCAATAGGGTGAAAGGAAGACGCGACGAACGGGGTACATTCACCAAAGCACATTTATTATAATGAAACACGTATACAATGATGCAATGAACAATCATGCACGTATACAGAAAGCATACACGGGACGGGGACAGAGACCGAGCAAGGCAAACAAAAGCAAGGGAAAGCACTACGACCGAATATTCTTATTATATCACAGGCACTTAACAGGTTTACTTATGGACACGGCGCCACATCATTCACACAAAAGAAGAGAAAAGACCACCCCCACAGACAGGGGGTCAGACTGGCCCGTGGGCCTTTATGGCGTGGGACTTGGCTGACCGAATGGGTCCCACGAGGCCGATGCTGGTTACCTGCACCCTCGTGGTGCGACGGTCGGCGAGCTCTCTCCGGCACTCTCCTCTCGTGCGCGCCTCGACCCTGGACCACCGCACACAACCCTCACGACTTGGCACCCAGAGGGAAGCACCCGGATCTTGAACACCACGGAGCAGCAGCGATCCCCAATGCCACGAAGAGACGAAGCTCCCCCGAAGAGACAATACGACTCGACGACCAACAACCCATGCTGCGACGAACAAAGGGCTCGACGACCAACAACAAACTGCTGCGACGACAAAAAGGGCTCGACGACCAACAACGAACTGCTGCGACGACAAAAGGCTCGACGACCACAACGAACTGCTGCGACGACAAAAGGCTCGGACACAACACGACTGCTGCGACGCAAAAGGGCGACACCAACAACGAACTGCTGCGACGACAAAAGGGCTCGACGACCAACAACGAACTAACCTGGCGTCTCGTACGCCCTTTTATTCCCCAGGTTCCAACGCCTGACTCCTCCCCGTTTTCGGCTCCGCCCCCTTCCAGCTCCCGCGGGAAGCTTCCAGAAAAGGGGCGTGCCCTCTCGTCCCCTCCCCGCGCGCCACCCGGGGGGCGAGAGAATAATCTTGGCACAGGTCCAGGAGATTCATTCCCCAAAATCAGGCCCCTCCTTTACATGACCTCTGACCTTTGACCCGCATCGCACTTCCCCCACACCAAAGCGCGGGAAAAACAGCGGGAAAATCCGCGCACCATCGGAACTCCTCTGGTTTCCTTCGCGTTGCGCTGGCTTTCGCAGATGCTATTCGTTGGTGCGTGGGATTGTGGTGTGGTTGCTTGTAGTTGTGGCGTGGCTGGTGGTTGGCGTTGTGGTTGCGAAGGTGGTTAGGTGATTGATGGGGTGAAGGTGGTGAGGCGATGTTGGTGGTTGAGGGTAAAGTGTGAGGATGGCGTGGTTTGTTGAGAGGCGTGTGTGGTTGTGGTGGAGGGGTTGTGGTGGAGGTTGCTGTGAAGCGGGTTGTTGAGAGCGATGTTGGTGGTGGTGTTCGGTTGTGGTTGATGTTGAGGCGATCGTGGTTGTTGTGATGGTGGCGTGGTTGGCGTTGTGGTTAGGGTGGTTGTTGTAATGGTGGTTGAGATGTGGTTGGTCCAAAATAATGATAGAAAAAGAAAAACACTACCTCAAAGGATCACAGCCCTGTGACACGAATAATTCCCATTAAACAACGGTGGGGAAATCTAACTGAACACAGACTTATCGATCTAACTGAACTACGGACCTTTATGGTGTCCTGCGAATTTCCACAGCCGTAACAGTATTCAATGCAATTAAGCAATTTCATTCCACCATAAAGCATGTGATTTGCATCGCAAATTCTTGTTTTGCTCTTTGGAATGAACTTGAATCCTAGGCCCTTCTGGGCCCGAATGATCCATGTGCCATTAATTTTTCTGGGCGCTGATATAGAATATCCAAGTGGAATGAATAATTTAAATTTCCAAAGCTTTTCAAAAAAGGATGATTGAAGTTTTTCAATATTTTCATTAAGACGAGGTGTGACAACTTTAAAGTGTCGCTGTCCCCGTTTCAACCAGTCCCTCAATGATCATGATATGAATGTTTTATTGTATGAATGAGACAATTGGTTCAGAAAATGTTCCTTTTTATATATAAAAAAAAA
>CM068960.1:122358590-122375754 GCA_035128595.1 Eptatretus atami | reverse complement strand
AAACCTGTGCCAAATCAGTATGCGGATCATAACGGATGATCCGCTGTGGCGACTCCTAACGGGAGCAGCCAAAAGAAGAACAACATTATTATTACTACCTTGAAGGCCCTCAGAGGAACTTATGATGGCCACTAAAAATCCTTCCAAAGAAAAGGCAATGCCACCCAAAATTCTTCTAACAGAATAGAAAAAATATGTTGTTGCAGTGTTGGAGACTTTGATTTTAATGTTTCAAAAATGTTCAACTTGTTCGTATATAATTAAATTGATATACATTTTTATATCGTAATCTAAAACAAATTGTGTCAACATTCTCGAGATTAAATTGGCAAACCGGCTCTGTTGCAGTCTGTGGAAATCCACAGAACCACCCACTGCCTAATGCCGTGTCAGCTGCGACACTGCTAACTGCAGCATCAGTCAGCCTCCAAAGCTCTGTTAGCCATTTCTGGGGAGGATCATCATCTCATCCCCGAGTGAAAGGAATCAATCCACGGACCCGTTTCTGGCTCCCTCGCCGTCATCGGCGCGGAGTGGATTCCCCCAAACAAAGTGAACTGACTTACTGTCCTGTGAGGGAGTACTGACTGCAGGCATCTCTTAACCAAAATGGTGTTCGTGGTATGTCCTGTGAAGATTGTTTATTTATTTATTTATTTATTTAAGCCGTCATGCGTAAGGCCCGTGTAAGAACTTGTACAATGGCATTTTGATTAAAAACTAATGTGCGACATGAGATAAAATCCTGAGTTTGACACCACGAAGAAAGCTTTTGGTCCGCATTATCCAAAAGGGCCGACCTTTGGTTTTGGTTTCAAAACTTAACCAAAACTTTTGGTCAATTTGGTTTCAAATATTTTGATGTACCTCTTCAGTTGTAACAAAGAAGATATGCAGATTTTTTTTTTGTTCTGCGTCTTGAACATAGGCAAACAATGCACCTAACAAGAAGGTTTGTTTGTTTGCCAGGTCGGGCATGTAAGATCAGTTGTACAGTCTGTTGAGATGACACGATTGCTTCTCATGCTGTTGCCTTTTAATTAACATGAGGCCTGGCTTTAAACAACAAACCTGTTTGCATGCACATTGATTTCAGGTAATAAATTGACACCAACTTGATTTGAAGCTGTTTGCTTCCTGTGTTTGACTTTTTAACAGATGGCAAAGGGAAGTCGGCACATTGCCAAAGGGAGGGCAACAGACTTGTCAGATCTAAGTCCTGAGAATATCCTCAATTGCTGTAACACATGGTTGTGTACCTGGGATCTGTGCCAGCAAAAGCTCTTACTTGACGTCCTGTTTTTAAAAATTTCATTTTGTTGTATTTAACCACACCCGTTTTATAAAGTCAAGCTGCTGCCCTTGCACAACCCCAGCGCTGCTGTTTCACGAAGCAACCTTTGATGATTGCGAAGGTGGTGCTTGTCTTGATGTGCAATGTTTGGTGGGTTTTGAAGAGCTGGACGAGCTGGTTCTGGCTTTCCTCGTCAGGGTTCGTTTTCTGCACCACACTGGGACGATGCAGACGGCACGTGCTTCCTTTTACACACGATAAAAGATGAGCAACCCATTTTTGCATCACCATGTGCGGGATATGGACGAGTATGTTGAAGTCATTGTGAATGGTCGTGCCTCTGATTTATTGTTAACAGATTCACTAATTGCCATGAATTGGCGGTATTAAACCAAACGTGTAAATCCTACACTATGCTTGCTTTGTACTACTTTGCCATGGTCCGAAAGCGTTTATCATTCTTATCCGGTAATTTTCATTGGTCTTTTCTCAAAATCTGATTGTATGAATAGCCTTTTTGTCACTGACTGACCAATAACCATTGTTGCCATCATGGGCTGATCCGGTGAACATTAAAAATTTTGGCCCCGCCTGCTTGACGTCGGTGTGACTCACAGCTTCCCGCACGCACTGTGCCTCTCGACCTCTCTCTCTCTCTCTCGCTGTCTCTCTCTCTCCCTCTCTCTCTCTGTTTCCTGCACTTCAAACGGGTCTCCACGTGCCGCACTGCTTCGGTTCTTTATTCGCTGGTGATTTGCCTTTGAATCCCTGCATCGGTGTTCGTGCATTATTTATTCGGTAAGGCTTTTCTTGTATCTGACATTTTTCTCCAAAACAAAATGGGAAACGACTTAAAATTAGTTATTCTCTCAAATTTATTTATGGCTTGTAACTTCTGTAATGGAGCTCTGGTTGTTCGCATTAGGTACAGCAGCGATAAAGGAAAGCTGCAAATAATAAGTTGATACTTATCAGAATTGTATATTGATGATACCTGTTCATTCACCTGTATAGTCGATGCACAGATTGCTTCATATGGCTTCTAACCTCAGGCTAGGAAATGACACTTGTGTTCGTTTGTTTCACTTGTCAATTAGGTTCATGAGATTGGTGTCTGATCTCAATAAAAACAGTAATGTGTAATTTGTGTGTATATATATATATATATATATATATATATATACTATATGTATTAGGTATCATATATATAACCCCTATCATATCCAGCTATATCTCAGACATTACTACATAACAATTCACAGGTAGTCAACTGATCAAAAATGAAAAACACCAATGGCACTCAGGCCCGCCAGCATTTTTTATACATGACCGCCTAATCGTGCTGGGATGTTATTTGCTTTATTAACTACGCACACCTTTTGATTCTTTCTTGTGTCCCTTTATCAGTTTTTTTTTTTTTGTTTTTCTTTTTCTCCCCCTTTTTGTGTTTCCCCTCTCTTTCTCTTCTTCTTCTTCTATTTCCCTGTTTTGTGTTGTTGTTTTTTCTTTTCTTTTTTTCGTTTTTTTGTTTTTTGTTCTTGTTTTTTTTTTCTTGTTGTTGTTTTTGTTGCTTCTTTTGTTTTTGTCGTTTTTTATTTTTTGTTGTGTTTCTGTTCGCGTGTTTGTTGTGGTTTGTGTTGGGTATGTTTGGATCCGCGTAGTTGGTGTTGCCTGCTGGTGGTGTCTGATTTTTTGGTGTTGTGGTCTTGATTTTTTTTGTGTCTTTTTATTTGTGTTTATGTTTTGAGTTGTTGTTTTTTGTTTTTTCGCGTGTCTTGGTCGCTTTGTTGTTTTCTTGTGTTTCTTATTTCGTTTTATACGGATTCGTTTGTCTCGTTTGTTTTTTTTTTTTGTCCATTGTTTCTTGACTTTCGTTTGTTTTTTTTTTTTTTTTTTCTATTGTTTTCTTGATTTTTTTAATCTGTTGTTTTTTTTTTCTTATGTTTTTTTGTTTATTGGGATGTTTTTTTTTTTTTGTTTGCTTTTGTTTTTTCTTTTTTTTTTTTTTTTTTTTTCTGTTTTTATTTTTTTTTCTTCTTCTTTTTTTTTTTTTTTTTATTTTTTTTTTGTTTTGTGTGTATTTGTTTTTAGCCTCTAGCTGTGTTGTTTTGATTTTTGTTTTTGCTTAATTAACACATGGGCCACACCTGTGTGGAAGCCGTTGCTTGGTGTCCTCATTTACCCAGGTTGTTCATTTTTTTTTTTGTCCACTACCTGTATTCGTGTATGTAATTAGACTTTGATGTGTGGTAAGGGGAATGCATGGTGGGAACAAGACATACGAGTCACCTTGTACTGTACATATTTCTCATGTGTTATACCGTTTAATATTGCTGGGATATAATAGAGAGTTATAGCACAGCTGACCTGATCGCCTTGGGTGAGAGACCTTATCAGCATTGGGTTATAACATATACCAGAATTACTGTAATAAGATTCAAATGTCAATCTTTCAGCTATATTTTGTTTATTTATTGTGTAATGTATATTGTTGTGTGTGTGTGTGTGTGTGTGTGTTGTGTGTGTGTGTGTGTGTGTGTGACTGATTGTTGGAACAGTTGTGTGTGGAAAAATATAGTAGATTGTGTGTGTATTGTCAAAATTGAATTGTTCTGCTATGTTTGAAGCAGCCATAATGCCAGATAGACACAATGGCTTGCGATACCGACAGCAAATTAATGTGGATTACTTTGGAACCTTTGTCCGGATGTTTTTAGCATTCGGATGATTATTTATTGAAGGTTTTAAGAAAATTTTCAGTGTCAATATGTTCATATGGGGAATATATACATATATATAAACACACCACACCACACACACACACACACACTATATATATATATATATACCTGTGTGGATTTTATTCTTTTTTTTCACCAGCCAGTGGCAAATGTTCGGAGACACCTCACATTGTGTTAATGAGTAGTTTGTGAGTTTGCTGGTGTGACAAATAGTTTCAGATACAGTACGCTCTTCTTTGTTCTTCTTTGCTCTTTGAGAAATATCAGAACAGATATTGTAAGAGTATTTTCGATGCAATTTAAGTTTGAAAATTTCCTGAGATGTACATTTCGTGATCACAGACAGTCGTGATGTACCACACCTTTGTTTTTGAATGATGTAACATACCCGATCATGCAGGCGTGTTCTGTAAAACAGAAACGAGTTGATGAGACTTGTAAGTTTATTTGATTAACCTCACACATTAGCAGTGTTTCTTATTTATTAAATATTTTTCCTCCACCAAGTCGTAATGTGCCAGTAACGAGGGATTACTTGAGAAGGTGTTTTTGCTTTTTGGTATTAATGTTATTGGAAGCAACTCTGAGTTTTTTTTAACGGTAAATGTAAAACTAGCTCCACTTGATGCGAAGTTTTTGCTGAAATTGATTCTTTGAAAATATTGCATTGAAAACGCGATACATGTTGTACTGTGAATCAGACTTGGTGGTGTCATTGTTCGAGCGTCGGCTCTGAGTTGGGGAGGTCGAGTCATCCCAAAGACTTTAAAAATGGTCTGCGCCGCTTCCTCGGTTGATACTCAACATTTACAAAGGCCGGACTCGAGAATCGACAAACAACTGTATGTTGGCGACCATTGCACAGGCTTTTAGGGCTGAATGGCCTCCTCTTGTGTTGAACTTCCTTGCATATAACTCGTTATTAAGAGTGTCCGCTCTGAGTCTGGGAGGTCTGTGGTTTGAACCCTGGCCGAGTTGTACCAAACACTTTTAAAATGGTTCATGCTTTTTTTCTTTTTTTTAAGGAAAATGCTGGAGTGTTTTAGGTTAAAAAAAAAAAAACTTTTTGAAAGTTTTGAAAAAAACAAAAGTTGGATATTTGGGGATTTTTTTTTCTTTCTTTTAATCGCTCTATCGTGGGTATAGGGAAGTGTATAGCGATCCGATGCCTTAGTGTGTGGAGGGAAGCGTTTTCGGCCCCCACAAAAAATAGACCGGGTAACGCTGACTACCCCTGAAAGTTATTTCATAATTTCCTTTTTAGGTCATCTCTACCGAGATGACCTAATAAAGCCACACCAAATGTCCGTCCGTCCGTCTGTACGTCCGTCTGTACGTTCGTCCGTCCGTACGTCCGTCAACAATTTTTCTTTCCGTGCTTGATGAAACTTAGTATGTCGGTAGAGGTCGATGAGTGTTGCACAAGATATAAACTTTTGTCCGGGTTCAAGGTCAGGGACGAGGTACGAGGTCACGTAAGTTATAAAAATCGCCATTTTCAAAACCTATCTCGTCTGCCATTCTACAAGATATTCGGCAACTGTTTATTGATTATGATAGTAAAAATATTATCTTGTATCTAACGGACAGATTTTTGAATTTCTTCCGTTTGATCGTCACGTGATCTGGAAGATGGCCAAAAGCGCGATCATTCGCAAGAAGAAGGAAGGAGAAATGAAATATAAATAATATGGAATAGGCAAAGCCTAGAAGCGAACGTAGAATTCTTCTTACATTTGCTTCTGACTTTACATAAAACTTTTCACAACTGTATAATTGCCAACTATACCATGGTTCATGTAAGCGCCGCACAGCTGATGATTTTGACGCATTTCCGGTTACTCGGCCTGGATTCGAGGATCAGCGTCAAATAATGTAAATCACGATAAAAAAAATTTTTTGATGATGGCGGGCGATATCTTTTAAAATAACTTTGGGAAAAAATATTGAATAAATAAATAAATAAACGATCACTTCTAGTCAAGATAAAATAAATTAAAAGTCCGGAAAGAGTTTCAAAATCACTCCGGTAATGTTAAATACAAAATAAACACTTCCTGTCATGAAAAATCACCTTCGGAGTATAAATTAACTTTGGGAAAAAATAATTGAATAATAAATAAACACTTCCGGTCATGATCTCCCGGCATGCATCATTCCCCATGAAAAAACCGGAAAACAAAAAAAAACCAGAACAAAACAAAACGGAAGCAAAAGGGCATAGCCAATGACACGGATTCACAAATTGGCAGGGTATTGTGTTGTTGTGTTGTTGTTGTTCCTATTCTCTCATATGCACGCGTTAAGTAATATTACAAGATAGAAATAAAACCAATCGTTTATACACCGCACAGCGTTTAACAACAACCGGAAGCAAAAAGTCATAGCTAACGACACGGATTCCAAATAGCCAGGGCTATTGTGTTGTTGTTGTTCTTCTTTCCTATTCTCTCACGTGCACGCGTTAAGTATTAAGCTCACTTCGTTCGCTATTATCTTGTATCTAACCACAAGAGAGAGATTAATTTTCTGGGCGCTGGGATGATAGAATATCCAAAGTGGAGATGAATAATTTAAATCTTCAAAGCTTTCAAAAAAGGGATGATTGGGAAGTTTTTTTCAATATCTTTCATTAAGAGAGGTGTACAATTTAAAGTGTTCGCTGTCCCCGTTTCAACCAGTCCCTCAATGATCATGATATGAATGTTTTATTGTTATGAAATGATGACATTGGTTCAGAAAATGTTCCTTTTATATATAAAAAAAAAATCATCATTGATTCACAGTTTGTGTCGAGAGTGGTGTGTACACAAATAAAACTTGTTAAATAGATCAAGAAACTTTCGGTCTCATCGTCATATAGTTTGTGTGTAAAGCATTTGTACGTTGGATGTTTGAAAGGGACAATCGTTTTTAATTTGTTTGATGAAGTTGATCTAAAAAAAACCTACCACCATGTCTGACTGTAAGAGAATTGTGGAGATGCAGATTGACGTGGACGGCATGCATCCCTTTGGGATGAAATGCTGATTATTTGTTTGCCTTTTCTTCTGGGATTAGTGAGTGTCAGTGTTTGGCATTTTAATTATTTAACCAAAAGCTCTTGGGTTCTGTGTTGCTGTAATAAACATAGCTTCGACTTGTGTCTGTTAATATTTCCTTTGGCACAGGCTTTACTGCAGGTTCCATGTTAATGGTTGTACAATATCCTAGTCATGTCTGGCTCTAACACAAGTGTCTATGCATTACGCACAAGTGTGTGGTGTGTGTGTGTGTGTGTGTGTGTGTGGCGTGTTTTGCGAGTTAAATACCTTTGGGCATTTATTTTGTTCTCGCCACCAAGGGTGGACGGAGGTTATGTTTTCGTGTAATATATATATATATATATATATATTTTATATCTTATATATATATATATATGTTATAGATTGAATATGTGTATTTATATGAATATTATTTATGTTATAATGTTATTATGTATATGGTTACACTACGTCAAACAGTTTTAAGAGCCACCCACATTTTCAGTTTTTTCGTGAAATTTTTAAGCCAGTTTTTAAGTTTCAATGTACTCTGAAATTTTTAAGCAGACGAACAATAACAATTGCAGATAAAAGAAATCATGGAATCGTTTGTTGAAACAAAATTAATCCATATTTTTTGACTCATCAAAGTAGCCACCTTTTTGCAGATATATGAAAGGCCCCCCGAAAAAAAACATCTCGGTGGCCCAAATTCTTTTTCTCCAATGGGAAATCCAATATTGTTCGGAAAAGTTCTTCCCACACCTGTTGCAAGAGTTCCCATGTGTTGCATCTTTGTAGGTTTGCTTTTGCTTTCACCTCCTTGCAGTTTCATGCCCAAACCAGCTCAATGAGGTTTTTAGTCTGGAGACTGTGCTGGCCTTCCATGATTTGAAAGCCTACCTTCTTGTTCTTCTTCTTCTGAGGTGTTCTGACATGCCTGGAGGTATGTTTTGGGTCATTATCTTTTGCTGTAGAAATGAACGCTCTGACCAACTAGGTGTAGACCAGAAGGTTACCCAGAGGTGCGAGAGCAGCGCTTGGTGGTGGATCGTGATGGGGGCGAGGGGTCATGCGATGGGAATGGTGTTGGATGGCTTGGTTAGACTGTAATAACATAACTAAAAGAAATCGAAGCACGCCTTTGATTTCCACTAGACAAAAGGAAGGGATCTGACTACAACACATGCTTATACGACATAATGAACTTTGGGACATCTGTATGTTGGAATGCATATGGTTTCCAGATCCGTAACAATATATTATATAATATATGTTGTTATATATATATATATATAATATATCTTAAACAGTTGTGAATGAGTTAGGTAGATGACAAGAATAGGGCCGATTTAGCATTTTGGTTCAGGTTAAGTGCAGATCCCGGCTTATCAGTGGGATACACAAACATAAACTGTTCAGCCTGGAACGAGGCTAGGGCTCCACCGAGTGCTGTTTCCACTTTTAAAATGTTTTTCTTTTCTTTTCTTTTTTTGGGTAACAGGGTTGAGAATACAAATAAACACGCCAACATGTAGGCCTTATTAGTACATCAAACTTGATACATCTGCTGTCATGAGAGGTGATCCCAAGTTTATGGTTCAAGAAGTTGAAGCGACACATCGATGGCGATTTGGTTTCTTAGCTTCCGGGAAACCTAAATGTTTTCAGAAAATTACTATGGCACTACTCAGATGTTGGTTGAGACAGAAACAAGCTGATTCACCGATGCCTTCAGCGGAGGCAGTCATGCTGGACTTCCCTGCCAACATGATACTGATGTGATGCTGGTCGCACATTGTCCAAACCAGTTGGTGGTGTAATGGTTCGAGCTTCTTTCTCTGAATTATGGGAGCTTGGTGAATGGTTCGAACCCTGGTCGAGTTCATACCAACAGACTTCAAAATGGTACGTACTACTTCCTTGCTTGCACACACATCGTATTTAAAAGGAGAGAGCATGGCCTAAACAACCATAGATTGGCAAACATTGATTGCACTTGCATCCAAATGGAAAGTGAGACTGCCCGCTGTTTCCCTTGTTTTTGTTTGTTTTCATTTAGATTATTTGTTAAGATGCTCAGAGCTTCTGCAATACATTCATGCCATTCTGTCATCTGATGCGGATAAACGATTAGCCTAATTAATTTTCCCTCCGGCCGATGCTCTGGGCACGCGTGTTCATTTAAGGTGAAATTTAGTTACACTAAAGAGTGATTTTTGCGGCTCATAATCCACAGCGAGATTAACTTCAAACAAACAAGTTTAATGAACAACAATAACAGCTGATTAGGCAAACACAATAATCAACGAGGGAAGACACGAAGAACAACCTGATTGGCAAATAAGCTTAACTTGAAGAGCGGACTGTTTCATCAAACATTGTCTAATTAGCACGTACAGACTCATTCAGGAACACATGAATGGACAAAAGATAAAGACAAGAAATGGAGGTGAATGCTGGAAGGGGTGCTTTCCCTTGGGAGGTGCCTATAGGCATATGAGGGCATAATGCGGCTTGCAGTTGAGGGCTCCGTTCTGTTGAATGGCGGGATGGTTTGTACTAGGGTCATGGAACGTTCAGCTTGGCTGCTGCAAGACTGAGGCATGGAATCGCTCGGTCCCTCTTTTGAGTGCTCTTTGCACTTTTGTTGGCTATTTGCTTCTCGCCACTTCTCTTTGCAACTCTGGTGCTTCTGTTTGGTCCAGCTATTTTTAGATGCCGCTTGTGCCTCCTCTGTGGGCGAGGGCTTCCCCTCACACCTCTTGAGAATCGAGCCTTATATACTATCACGGTGACAAAGTTGCTCACTTTGTCAACACAGGCAACACTACAAGGTCATTCACTGGAACAATGTCGACATGAACGTGGCCTCGAATAACTACTTATGTGGACATACCAGTTTGATGTGGTTGTGTGGGGATGCGAGAAATTACAATGCTGGAAAGAATTAAGAATGTTGAATTTTTCCAGAGGGAAGCGAGGGGCAGACACAAGGGCCGAGGGGCAACAAGGACTTACATATCCACCCGTCCTGGGTTATTTTATAAACTTGGTTACAAAACACTTATTCCAGTATTCATTAGTATAACTAATTAATAATTAACCTTCAATAACCCATGTTTTATCATTTTATCATTTTCGTTGCTACATACTTGTAACATCTGATATAATATATATATATATATAATAATATAATTATATATATATATATAATATATATTTATATAGATATATATATATATATACTAGCAGGGATACACGGTGCTCCGCACAGGAAATGCCCGTGATTGACGGCGGGGTCTGGAGGAGTATATGTCAAGTTAATTGGTAAATGTAGAGGTGCAACCCAATTATTTTTTTTTTTCATCACACTATAATATATATTTCCCGCATGTTTTATTATGTCAGAAGACTCGAGTTCAAAATGTTAAGATTTATTGCGGCAATCAGATAACAAACATTAATTGCCTTCACACTGTGAGGTGGTTTCATTGTATTCCATTTGCGACTTAATTTTAATTTCATTCTCTAGGCAAATCTTCGGTTTTAGTTCCTGGGTCAATCGGCTGGAACTTGAAAAGTTAAATTTACCAATTCAGGGTTGATGACGTCATTTAATTCGGAAACGGGGAAGTCGGAAGTCATTTGTTTCAATTGACTGTAGCATTATTTTTTCATTCTATTGCAAATGGGCGTTGGCCCAGTTGTCAATCGGCTGAACTTGAAAAATTTTAACGTTACGAAATTCAGCGTGATGACGTCATAATTGGAACCGCAGCGGAAGTACAATTTTTTTACATTTCGGACACTCCCCGGCGTACATTGTTCTGTTTAGCATGTGAAGTTTTGGTGAGATCAGTCCCATATTTTTCGCGTCATTGGTCACAGACAAACCACACCACAGACACAACGACGACCAACACTTTCAACCTTTTACATTTATATTATAAGGATATATATTTTTTATTTCTATATAACACAATATTGTGGTTTTCTAGGTATTATTATTATTAATTATTATTATTACTACTACCTTGACCGGCGTAGTGGGCGTTGCGCCTTGGTACATCACGGCTACTCGGGCTGGCTGTTGGAGGGTCGGTTGAAGGACGGGGAGCTCTCTGGGCTGGGCCGGCTATGAGAGGGGTGTAGGGCCACCCGGATGAAGGGTGAAACCCAATCCTTATCCCTGTGTCGTAATAGGGCGACCAGGGGTTGCGTCAGGAAGGGCATCCGCGTAAAACCTGTGCCAAATCAGTATGGCGGATCTAAGGATGATCCGCTGTGGGATCCTAACGGTGGAGCAGCCAAAAGAAGAAACAACATTATTATTACTACCGTTTGAAAGGCCCTCAGAGGAACTTTGATGGCACTAAAAATCCTTCAAAGGAAAAAGGGCAATGCCACAACCAAATTCTTTCTAACAGAATAGAAAAAATATGTTGTTGGCAAGTGTTTGGAGGACTTTGATTTTAATGTTTCGAAAAATGTTCAACTTGGTTCGTATATACATTAAATTGATATACATTTTTTATATCCGGTAATCTAAAACAAATTCTGTGTCACACTTCTCGAGATTAAATTGTTGCAAACGGCTCTGTTGAAGTCTGTGGAAATCCACAGAACACCCAACTGGGCCTAATGCCGTGTCAGCTGCGACACTGGCTAACTGCCGCATCATCAGCCTCCAACGCTCTGTTAGGCCCATTTCTGAGGAGGATCATCATTCACCCCGGGAGTGAAAAGGAATCAATTCCAACGGGACCACCCGTTTCTGGCTCCCTTCGCCGCATCGGGGGCGCGGAGTGGATTCCCCAAACAAAGTGAAACTGGGGTTACTGTCCTGTGCAGGGAGTATGACTGCAGGCTATCTCTTAACGCAAAATGGGGGTTCGTGTATGTCCTTTGTGCAGATTGGTTTATCTTATTTATTTTATTTAAAGACCGTCATGCGTAAGCCCAGTGGTAAGGAACTTGTACAATGGCATTTGATTCAAAAAGGCCCCTAATGTGCGACTGAGATAAAATCCTGAGTTTGACACAGCAGATAAGCTTTTTGTCGGCATTATCCAAAAGGGCCGACCTTTGGTTTTTTGGTTTCAAAACTTAACCCAAAACTTTTGGTCATTTGTTTTCAAAATATTTGGGATGTACCTCTTTCAAGTTGTAAAAGAAGATATGCAGATTTTTTTTTTTTTGTTTCTGCGTCTTGAACATAGGCAAACAATGCACCTAACAAGAACGGTTTGGGGTTTGTTTGCAGGTCGCATGTAAGATCAGTTTGTACAGTCTGTTGCGATTTGACACAGACATTGCTTTCTCATGCTGTGCCTTTTAATTACATGAGGCTGCTTTAAACAACAACACCGTTTGCATTCGCACATTGATTTCAGTAATATGACACACACCTGATTTGAAGCTGGTTTCTTCTCTGGTGTTTGACTTAACAGATTGGGCAAGGAATCGGCACATTGGGGCCAAAGGGGGAGGGGCAACAGACTTGTTAGATCTATCCGAGAAAATCCTCAATTCTGAACATGGTTGGTACCTGGATTTGCCCACAAACAAGCTGCTTACTCGACGTCCGTTATAAAATTCATTTGTTGTATTAACCACACCTTTTTATAAAGTCAAGCTGCTGCCATGCACAACCCAGCGCTGCTGTTCAACGAAGGGCAACCTTCTGATGATGGAAGGTGTCTTTGTCTGGGGGAATGGCAATGTTTGGTGGGTTTGAAGAGCCGGACGAGCTGGTTGGCTATCTCGAGGGTTCGGTTTCTGGCACCAGCATGGGTAGTGCGACGGCAGCTCTTCTTTTACACAACTAAAAGATGAGCAACCATTTTGCATCCACAGTGCGGGATATGGACGAGATTATGTTGAATCCATGTGAAGGTCGTGCCTCGATTTATTGTAACAGATACTAATGCAATGAATTGGGGTATAACAACCACGTGTAAATCTAACTAAATGCTTCTGTACTCTACTTTGCCAGGTCCGGAAAAGCGTTATCATTATATCCAGGTAAATATTTCATTGTCTTATTCTCAAAAATCTGATATGTATGAAATACCTTTTTGTTCACTGGGGGCACTGACCAATAACCATGTTGCATCATGGGCTGATCCGGTAACATTAAAAATTTTGCGCCCGCGCTTGACGTCGGTGTGACTCACAGCTCCGCACAGAACGCTCTCCGACCATGTTCCTCTTCCGCGTCTCTCTCTCTCCTCTCTCTCTCTGTTTCCTGCACTTCAAACGGGCTTCTCCACGTTGCCCACTGCATCGTTCTTTAATGCTGGGATTTTGCCTTTGAATACCTGCATCGGTGTATCGTAGCATATATTCGTAAGGCTTTTTCTTGTATCTGAGACATTTCTCCAAAACAAATGGAAAGACTTAAAATTATTGATTTCTCCTCAATTATTTATGCTTGACAATCTGTAATGGGAGCCTGGTCGTTCCGCCATAGTACAGCAGCATAAAGGAAAGCTGCAAATAATAAGTTATACTTATCAATTGTGATATTGATGATACTGTCATCTCACTGTATAGTGATGCCACAGATTGTTCAAGGCTTCTAACCTCAGGCTAGGAATGACACTTTGTTCGTTTGGTCACTTGTCATTAGTTTCAGAATGTGTCTATCTCAAAAAACAGTTTAATGGTAATTTGTTGTATATTAAAAAATCATAATAATATATATAATAATAATATCTATATATATATAAATATACCACATCACGTAGTCCCCCAAGACAAAAATACAGCAAGTGGCAAACACAGGCCCGCGCAGCATTTTTATACATGACCCTAAGCGTGCTGGATGTTATTGCTAATAACACATGGGCCACACGTGGTGAACGTTGCTTGGGTCCCTCATTTACCCGTGTTTCCCATTTTTTTTTTTTTGTCCACACCTGTACGCTGTATAATAGATTTGATGTAGGTAAGGGGAATGCAGGGGAACAAGACATACGAGTACACCTGTACGTACAATATTCCATGTGTATCAGGTCAATTGCTAGGATCAATAAGTGCAGGTATAGGCAAGCTGAACCTGATCGCTTGGTAGAGACCTATCAGCATTGGTTATAAATACCCAGAAGTATTTTGATCCAGTTGTAATAAGATTTCAGCAATCCTTTCAGCATAGGTTTTGTATTTTAAAATATGTGTAAATGATATTGTAGTGTATGTTGTGGGTGTGTGTGTGTGGTTGTGTGGTGTGTGGTGAGCTGAATGTTGGAACAGTGTGTGTGGAAAATACGAATGGTGTGTGTGTTAATTGTCAAAATTTTGAATTGTTCTGCTATGTTGGAAGCACCCATAATGCCAGATAGACCACATGGCTTGCGATACCGACAGCAAATTATGTGATTACTTTTGGAACTTGTCCGTGTTTTTAGCATTCCGGATGATATTATTGAAGGTTTTAAGAAAATTTTCAGTGTCAAATATGTTCATATGGGGAATATACATAACTAATACACACACACACACACCACACACACACACACACATATATATATATTATAACTTGTGTGGATTTTATTTTTTCACCAGCAGTGGCAATGTCGAGACACCTCAATCTGTGTTAATGAGTAGTTGTGACTTTGTGGTGTGACAAATAGTTTCAGATACAGTACGCTCTTTTTGTTCTTCTTTGCTCTTAGAAATATCAGAACAGATATTGGTAAGAGTATTTCGATGCAATTTAAGTTGAAATTTCCTGAGATGTACATTTCGTGATCACAGACAGTCGTGATGTACCACACTTTGTTTTTGAATGATGTAACATACCCGATCATGCAGCATGTTCTTAAACAGAAACGAGTTGATAAGACTTAAGTTATTTGATTAACCTCACACATTAGCAGTGTTATTATTATTAAATATTTTTCCTCCGCCAGTTGTAATGTGCCAGTAACGAGGATTACTTGAGAAGGTGTTTTGCTTTTGGTATTATTGTTATGGAAGCAACTCTGATTTTTTTTTAACGTAATGTAAAATAGCTCCACTTGATGCGAAGTTTTTGCTGAAATTGATTCTTGAAAATATTGCATTGAAAAGCGATACATGTGTACTGTGAATCAGACTTGGTGGTGTCATTGTTCGAGCGTCGGCTCTGAGTTGGGGAGGTCGAGTCATCCAAAGACTTTAAAAATGTCTGCGCCGATTCTCGGTTGATACTCACATTTACAAAGGCCGGACTCGAGAATCGACAAACAACTGTATGTTGGCACCATTGCACAGGCTTTTAGGCTGAATGGCTCCTTTGTGTGAACTTCCTTGCATATAACCGTTATTAAGAGTGTCCGCTCTGAGTCTGGAGTCTGTGGTTTGAACCCTGGCCGAGTTTACCAACACTTTAAAATGGTATCCATGCTTTTTTTCTTTTTTTTAAGGAAATGCTGGAGTGTTTTAGGTTAAAAAAAAAAAAACTTTTGAAAGTTTTGAAAAAAAACAAAAGTTGGATATTTGGGGATTTTTTTTCTTTCTTTTAATTACGCTCTATCGTGGGTATGGGAAGTGTATAGCGATCGATGCTTAGTGTGTGGAGGGAAGCGTTTTCGGCCCCACAAAAATAGACGGGTAACGGCTGACTACCTGAAAGTTATTTCATAATTTGCCTTTTTAGGTCACTCCTACGAGATGACCTAATAAGCCAACCAAATGTCCGTCCGTCCGTCGTACGTCCGTCTGTAGTTCGCCGTCCGTACGTCCGTCAACAATTTTTCTTTCCGATCTTGATGAAACTTAAGTATGTCGTAGAGGTCGATGAGTGTTGCACAAATATAAACTTTGTCCGGTTCAAGGTCAGGGACGAGGTCACGAGTCACGTAAGTTATAAAAATCGCCATTTTCAAAACCTATCTCGTCTGCCATTCTACAAGATATTCGGCAATGTTTATTGATTATGATAGTAAAAATATTATCTTGTATCTAACCGACAGATTTTTGAATTTCTCCGTTTGATCGTCCGTGATCTGGAAGAATGCCAAAAACGCCGATGCGATTCGCAAGAAGGAAGGAAGGAGAAATGAAATATAAATAATATGGAATAGGCAAAGCCTAGAAGCGAACGTAGAATTCTTCTTACATTTGCTTCTGATTTACATAATTGTTCACAACTGTAATAATTGCAACTATACATGGTTCATGTAAGCGCCGCACAGCTGATGGATTTTTGACGCAATTTCGGTTACTTCGGCCTGGATTCGGGATCACGCGTCAAATAATGTAAATCACGATAAAAAAATTTTTGATGATGGCGGGCGATATTTATTAAAATTAACTTTGGAAAAAAATATGAATAAATAAATAAATAAACGATCACTTCTATCAGATAAAAATAAATTAAAAGTCGGAAGAGTTTCAAAATCCTCGTAATGTTAAATACAAAATAAACACTTCTGCTCATGAAAAAAATCACCTTCGGAAGTATAAATTAACTTTGGAAAAAATAATTGAATAATAAATAAACACTTCCGTCATGATCTCCCGCATGCATCATTCCCCATGACAAAAACCGAAGAACAAAAAAAAACCAAACAAAACAAAAGGAAGCAAAAGGCATAGCAATGACACGGATTCACAATGGCAGGGTATTGTGTTGTTGTGTTGTTGTTGTTCCTATTCTCCTCATATGCACGCGTTAAGTAATATTAAGATAGAAATAAACCCAATCGGTTTATACACCGCACAGCGTTTAACAACAACCGGAAGCAAAAGTCATAGCTACGACACGGATTCCAAATAGCCAGGGCTATTGTGTTGTTGTTGTTCTTCTTTCTATTCTCTCACGTGCACGCGTTAAGTATTAAGCTCACTTCGTTCGCTATTATCTTGTATCTAAAGAAAGATTTTGAATTTCCGTCCCTTTGGCCGCCACATAACCTGGAAGATGGTCAAAAACACCTCCCGTACAAAGAAACTTTTTACTTCCGATCTTGATGAAATTTTGGTATGTGGGTAGAGGTCGATGAGTGATACCCAAACGACATATTTTTTCCCGATTCGAGTCAGGGTCAAGGTCACGAAGTTGTGAAAGTCGCATTTCAAACCTATCTCGTCTGTCATTTTAGGACGATATCTGCAAC
>CM068960.1:122344465-122358565 GCA_035128595.1 Eptatretus atami | reverse complement strand
ACGGTTCATCGATTATGATAGTAAAAAACATTATAGAGATGACCGTCACTCCCACACGGGGGTAATTTTTTATTTTTATTTTACTTCAACCTCGTGGCTTGCATGTTCAGGCATATCAATTGCGGGGAAAACGTGATATAAATTTTACAGCATCATTACTTGCTTGCTTTTCCATTGATTTGAAATCCTGGCCAAGTAACTATTCATTTTTTTTATAATGAATAACTTTCCCACAAATGTCTTTTAACTTCCCCTAAAAGTCGACTGCTCTTCCTCTCCTCCAATTGGTTCATCTGTGTCATGTGCTTGTGAACGTCAACATCTCTCTGGCTATTCTCAAAGAGCTGCCTCAATGCCGGCGAGTCTGGCAATTCACTCGGGCAGATTGGCAGGGACTGCAAGCTGCCATCTCTCTTCAGGACTGCCCCCGATGTTAACTCAGCCTGCGAATTCTTCCACAGAAACCTGCTCTCTTATGTACAGATTCATCCCATCTCATCTTCAGTTATCTTGCCCTCCTTCCCACCCATTGAATCCTGTGGTGAGGCAGTTGCTCTGAAACAACTTGCCTTCTCTTCGTGGAAGGCTTAAACCAACCGAAGGCAATCTCAGTGCATTCCAAAAAGTCTGAAACAAGTGTGTTCACTCTCAGGGAAGCGAGAAAACAATATCTTTCCAACCTCAAGAATGAACTTTCAAATTTGTCTACCTCCTCTTAACACCCGGTGGCACCTTATTATGTCTGTCTTTGGTGTACACTTCCCTTCCATCCATTCCCTCTCTTCAAAGGGCACCACAGCCGACTCCACTCGTGAGAAGGCCGAATGCCTCAATTCTATGTTTTCTTCCAAACCTTGTGTCCCTAACCCCTCGCTCTCAGTACCTACCCTTCCCTGTTGTACCCAACTGCTCCTGGACTCTGTGTCTTTTGCACCTGAGAAGGTGAAGAAGGTTCTTTCAACCCTCGACTCTGACTCTGCTATTGTACCAGACGGAATCAGCTCAAGTGTCCTAAAAACCTGCTCTGCTGCTCTTGCACATCCTCTCTCTGCCCTTTTCACCCTATCATTTGCACTCGGTCATCTTCCATCTGCTTGGAAATCCGCCAGCATCACTGCATTAAATAACTGGAACGGCACTCAGTAGGGCGCGTTCCTCCGTCAGGCTGAACAGTTTATGGTTTTTTTTATCCATCTGATAGGCCGATTCTGGATTTGGACCAAAACCAAAATCTAATCAGCTTGTTATTGTCACCTAACCAACTCGTACACCGAGGTTTGTCATAAGTCGTCCATAACTTTTTGAGATATCATGCTATGTTTTTGGCCCAATGGTGAAGAATCACTTAAAAAATAAAAAAATAATTCTTGTGTCCGCATCTGGATAGGATCTTCACCAAAATCGAATCAATTTGTCCTTCCACACTCCCAACCTGTCCACTAAGTTTTGTCTGAATCCGTCCACAACTTTTTGAGATATCCTGTTCACAGACAAACGGACAGACAGACTGGGTGAAAACACAACCTCTGCCCACTTTTGATGGCAGAGGTGAAAAGGTGCAAAAACTGACCCCCTCTACTACAGACCGATCAGCTCACTTCCAATCATCAGCAAGGTCATGTAATCAATCATTGCAGTTGATATGAAATCATTTCTTTTCTCCAAAAACCTCATCACAGATCACCAATTTGCTTTCAGACCAGATCACTCTACTTTCGACATGTTGCTTCTACTCACCCAACAATAGGCGGAGGCCCTCAATATCAGACATGAGATCAGAGCCATCTCTCTGGACATATCATGTGGTTTTGATACAGTCTGGCATCCTGCCTTACTCTCAAAACTCTCTGTCTATGGCATCCGAGGTCAACTTCACACATGGCTTCTGACTTCCTCGACTCTCGTCGCCAATGTGTGGAACTTAACAGAATCCTTTCACCTCCTCTCCCTCACAAGGCTGGAGTGCTCCCAAGGCAGTGTTCTGGGCCCAGTCCTATTCCTGATCATCATGAATGATCTCTCTGGCTCTCTGGAAAATCCTCTTCATCTATTCGCTCATGATGCCACCCTCTGTCGTGATTTCACTCATCCTTTAGAATAGGCATGGCCTTAGCCCTCTTTTCCTCTCTTTAGACCATCAATCTGTAAACACTTGGAATATGTCATCAATCCTGACAAATATCCTCTCTTACCCCCCCCCAAAAAAAGGACCATCTGGCAAACCCTCCTATCTACTTTCTTAACAATTCTCTTGAAGAAGTCCAGCCATTCAAACCCTGGGTCTCACCATGATCACCCATGATCCTTTTTGGGTAAACCACATTTCAAAGTTGGCCTCCAAAGTCAGCTGCTGACTGGGCATCCTCCAACTACAAAGTTCTTCCTGCGATGAAGCTGGTCTATGGACCTATCACGTCACCATACAGACAGCTTGGTGGCTTCTCTGTCTTCTCCCACTTCCTTTTAGTCTTGCACCGTCTGCTCTTTCCATGCCCCCCCCGAGTTTCTGCGGGTACACACGGTCCACCATCACCCCCTTCTGGTGAAACTACCTAAATCCAGGATCACTACTCACTCCCACTTATTTGGTCCTTTTTCTTCTTCCTGTGGAACCAACTTACACATTCTCTTCAATCTCATCCTCCCTCCACCCCTCCCCCCCCACCCCCGGTCTTTCAAAACAGCTGTTCTCCACCATCTAGATCATTCCTAATCAACCATATATTTCACCCTTGTTACCCACCTCCCCAACCCCCAACCTCAATTCCTCCTCCTTCCAAATTTCCAGTTTCCCTCCTGAGAGTTTCCTTCTGTGTCCATCTTGTCCACCCATGCATCCTCTCCTCTTCCCCATTCCTCCCCACACCCACCTGTCCAAGTCTGCCTCCATCTTGGCCTTCATCTCTGCTGTTGGTTTCTCTCCCTCTCTCTCTTCCTCTCTCTCTCTCTCTCTCTCTCTCTCTCTCTCTCTCTCTCTCTCGCTCGTCCTCGCGCTCTCTCTCGCGCTCTCTCGCGTGCTCTTCTCTCTCGGCTCTCTCTCGTCGTCTCTCTCTCGCTCTCTCTGCGCTCTCTTCGCTCCTCTGCGCTCTCTCTCGCGCTCTCTCCGCTCTCTCTCTCGCTCTCTCTTTCTTCGCTCGTCCTTGCTCTCTCTCTCTCGCTCTCTCTCTCGCGCTCTCTCTGCGCTCTCTCTCGCTCTCTCTCTCGCGCTCTCTCTCGCGCTCTCTCTCGCTCTCTCCTCGCTCTCTCTCGTCTCGCCCTGCTCTCTCTCTCGCTCTCTCTCTCGCTCTCTCTCGCTCTCTCTCGTCTCTCTCGCGCTCTCTCTCGCTCTCTCTCTCTCGCGCTCTCTCTCGCGCTCTCTCTCGCGCTCTCTCTCGCCTCTCTCTCGCCTCTCTTCTCTCGCTCTCTCGTCTCTCTCTCGCTCTCGCTCTCTTCGCGCTCTCTCTCGCTCTCTCTCGCTCTCTCTCGCGCTCTTCTCGCTCTCTCTCGCTCCTCGTCTCGCTCTTCTCTCTCGCTCTCTCTCTCGCTCCTCTCTCGCTCTCTCTCTGCTCTCTCGTCTTCTCTCTCCTCGCCGTCTCCTCTTCTCTCTCTCTCGCTCTCTCTCCTCTTCTCTCTCTCTCTCTCTCTCCTCTCTCTCTCTCTCGCTCTCTCTCTCGTCTCTCTCGCTCTCCTCTCTCCTCGCGCTCTCTCTCTCGCTCTTCTCTCTCTCTCTCTCGCTCTTCTCTCTCTCCTCCTGCTCTCTCTCGCTCCTTCTCTCGCTCTCGCTCTCTCTCGTCTTCTCTCTCTCTCGTCCTCCCTCTCGCGCTCTCTCTTCTCGCCTCCTCTCTCTCGCTCTCCGCTCTTCTCTCTCGCTCTCCTCTTCGCTCTCCTCTCTCGCCGTCTCTCTCTCGTCTCTCTCGCGCTCTCTCTCGCTCTCTCTTCTCGCTCTCTCGCCTCTCTCTCTTCTCTCTCTCGCCTCCTTCCTCTCGCTCTCTCGCTCTCTTCTCTCCTCCTCTTCTCTCTCTCTCTCTCTCGCTCTCGTGCTCTCTCTCTCTCTCTCTCCTCCTCGCTTCGCTCTTCGTCTCTCCTCGCTCTCTCTCTCTCTCTCTCTCTCTCCTTCTCCTCTCTCTTCTCTCTCGTCTCTCTCTCTCTCTCTCGTCTTGTTTCAATGTAATAGTGCTAGATCTTCCACGAGCCGTCGACTACACATCCAAATAAAAATGCAACAATTAAAAAAAAGAACTCGTCTTCCTGGTGAAGGCTAGTGTCGATCTGCATCGTTGGAAAGGTGGAACGATGGATGAATGAAAATCCACACGTAGGTTAATACCCGAACGTCAGCCTCTCCTCGCTCCTGCAGCGGTAGCAACCACTCCTCATCACGCCCTGTTGATTTTGTCCATTGAATGTAATTTCAAATAAGATTACCTTCTTGAGGATAATTGCTCCTCAGTTGTAAAGAAAAAACAACAAAAACTTACTACTGCATCTTTCATGCTCTGTGAAAGTTCGTGCTGCTGTGTGGTCGTGCGCCTGTTGTGCACATGCTTCGTTTTCCTGTTCAGCTGATTGGATAACCTGAGTCAATTCAGACAAAAATGCACAGATCTGCCAAAGAAGCTCTTTGTCTGATTTTGAAAATAAATCTGGATGAAATGCCAATTACCTTTCTTGAGATGCAATGCTGCTTTGCGTAATGTATGGTGTCGTGATCTGGAGGAAATTATGTTTGACAATTATGTATTTGTCCCTTTGTTTTCATTTCAATAAAATAAATAAAATAAAAGACCTTGTACAGATGTTCTGTGAGTTCCTTTGGCATGCTGTTGTGTGTTTGGAGTCCACAAGACAACCGGCCTTGGGGAAGTACTTCAAGCTTTGAAAGGAGGCACCTCTGCTGAACAGGAAATTGTGAAAATGCACCAACTGTAGAGGGAAATTGTCACCGAGTGGATGTTTAACCACCGCCGTCGTCTGAAAGAAAACCGCACGACTGGGAAATGCTTTTGTGAAAACGCAACATCTCAAGTTCGAGTCCATTGTAAATGTGCATGTTCCTGATTTTAGGCCCTTCAGCTCTCTGAGCCATTGTTTCATTACACTGCACGATGTACGAGTACCTGTCATTACACTGCACGATGTACGAGTACCTGTCATTACACTGCACGATGTACGAGTACCTGTCATTACATTGCATGATGTACGAGTACCTGTCATTACATTGCATGATGTACAAGTACCTGTACAGAGCATGTTGATGTCTGTTTTAAACTGCAAGAATAGAGTTTAAAAGCAGCATAAAGATGTTGTGACGACAATTACACGAGTTGGTGATGCTTCCCCTTCCCCTTCTTTGTAGTTCTGGTTCACACGTATATCCCTTTTTTGTAATCCCGGTGGTAGTTGGTGCCTCACGTCATTAGATCTCAAAAAACTTAGCAGGAGGATTTCTAAGGAAAAGAAAATGATATAACACGGGTTACCTCGCATGGAACTTCAGCACAGGAGGAGGCCATTAGGCCCATCAAGCATGTGCAATGACAGCCAACCTATGGTTGTTTGTCCACGCTCTATTGTTCTGAAAAGTCATGCGTCACACAAGGAAGCAGCACGTACCATTTTTGAAGTCTTCGTTTTGACTCGGCCAGGATTGGATTTGAACCGCTGACCTCCAGACTCGGAGCAGACGTTCTAACCATTGGCACCATCAAGTCCGAACATAACTCGTTACGGGAAAGATACTAAAACACAAATAACTTTAACGTGGATTCTCAAAGCTACAACCTTTTCCCGGACGAAAAAGACAAATTTATAGAGTCGACCCATTTTCTGAATCGAGCATTTAAATTCATGATCACATGTGCTGGGATTAATCCACCGCTAAAAACTTGTCCATCATTTCCCAACAGCCTTCCGTGACATCGTAGAAAATCAAACGAGTTTGAGATGAAAAGAAGCGCTGTGTTTTTTTTAATTCAAAATCGAGGCTCATGGAAGAGTGAGGTGACAACAAGAAGAGAGGAGGGTGGGTTCAGTAGGGTTAATGGGGTAGAAAAGATTGAAGTTAGGGATGGGGGGGTTAACATGAGATGGTGGTGCATGCACCGCTTGCTTGAAACCCTGGAGGAAGTAAAGCAATTGAATAGCCTCCAGAAGACGATTCCACGAAGGAGAGAAAATAGAGGAAGAACAGAGTGTGGGTGAACAGAGAGCGACCCAAAGAGAACCGAGAATAACAATACAGAGGCCACCGACCTATCTGCGATGTGACAGCAACAGTACAGGCCTTGTGCTTCGGCCGCATCTCACCTTTACAATATTGATACATAGGTGTACCCGTCTCACATTTATTATATTGATAGTTGTGCCTTTGCAGTATAGATTGATATTTGAAAGGTCAGTGGCTACCAACCAAATTTTCTGTCCTGTCATATGGCATTGATATTTGTTGTGATGCTTGTGGTTTGAGCAGGGAAATGCCACATCATTTTCACAAGCCTGACAAGCTTGTGCCCCTTTTCTGTCATGCTTTATAGACCGTCATGCTATTTTGTTGCCACATTTCTCAGTTTCCATAAACCTGTTTGACCATTTGCGATCCGCTACCGTGGCCGTATTTGATCCTGTATTCCTCTCGAGGATCGAGTGCTTTGACCGTTCTGTCAAGGGAAGGGGTGGAGAGAAGTGAGTGTGAGTGATGCACACACGTTGGGCTCATGACGTCAGTTGATCTCTCTCTCTCTCTCTCTCTCTCTCTCTCTTGGTGTTAATTGTTGGTGTTAATGAATCACCTGAACACAAAATTCCACCATCTCGAGAGCGTGGCATCCTTTGGATCGGGATTTACAGCCGACTGTTTTATCCTTGTATTCAAGTTGTGAACCCAGCTTTTGAAAAGGGTCGGTCATTGCGCGTCAGTGCAATGGCCAAATTCCATAAAATTGTGTGCCTCTGCCCCTAATTTTCTTCGGAGAATGAAGTAGCTTTACACATATGTAGGACAATGACATTAGGAGATCTCGGTGTACGTTTACATGAGTTACGAGGTAGTAGGTGTGACGGTGGCATTGTAATAATTCATGTCAAGGTACAAGTAGTCCTTCTTTTCAAGCAACGACTCCACTATATTGGATTTGAACCTGACGTTTCAACATCATGAACGATGTGCTCAATGGGGACGATGATCAGGCCAATCCAAAGCTGTGTAATTAGCACCTCCAGGAGGTGGGAGTGCTGGATTGAGGATATATAGGAATAGGCATGATGGGCCAAGTGGTCGTCATGTTACCTTGATTGTGGTACGTGAGATGTTTGCTGACCTTTTGAGTCCATTTTTGTGACCCCTTGTTTATTTCCTTTTATTTCAGGATTTATTTTTTTGAATGATGTGCAATGCCTGCCTTCATTGGATTGCACTTCGTATAAATATACGTTTCTATTGTTTCAGAGGTTCTGGCACTGACGATGGGTATATTGGGTTTGGATACTCAATAAGGTGAACGTGGAATTGTAACATCTGACCCACTTATTACAGCAGCACTTCCTACTGGACATCCAATCAGTGCATCCGCACTAGACCCTTGCATATCTTTGACCCCTTTTTAATTATTTGGTTTTTTTGGGGAATAAAAGTTTTGTTTTTATCTTTTCTTTTTCCGACACTTTGTGGTGCAAACTTAGCTTAAATTGACCTGCCTCGCTCTCAATTTTCAGAAAAATAAGCCGCGAGGCTTATGTTGATGAGCAGCATTGAAATCCTGCACCGTAAGACCAGAGATGGGAATGCTTTGTTTTCTCAACCAACGAAACCAAAGCCCTTTTCCATCAGGTCATACAGTTTCCAAAATGAGAAGACTGGTAGCACTGTAGAAAGCACTGCGGTTTCCCAGGCCAGTGTTTCCTGGTTGTTGTGGACTGAATATAAATTTGTCAGCTTTCAGACAAGTGACAGCAGCAGGCTTCTCGTGGCTTGGCCAAGCCTTAATGGTGTATTCCTTCTTATCTTAAAGAAAAACTTGATTGTTGAAACAAAGGCAAACAAAAAAAAACAAGCTCTTCAAGCAGTTTTCACAGGTGTGTGTGTGTGTGTGTGTGTGTGTGTGTGTGTGTGTGTGTGTGTGTGTGTGTCCTGCAGTGTTTGTGTGGGAAACTTCTGAGGTTATCCTGAAGAGTCAGTTCAGCTAGCTGTCACCACGTTGACAATGAGGTCCTTAGGTTTGAGTCAGGATTTTTTCACACTCGCCCACGTGGTAATTTATTCCTGTTTATTAGAAAAAAAAATTGCTATATATATATATCACGCACGCACGCGCACGCACGCGCCACACACACACACACACACACACACACACACACACACACACACACACACACACACAGTTGGACCCCGACATTCACGGGGAAACGTTCCTGAAAAAATTTCCGCGAATCTCAGTGTATTGTTTCAATGAGAAAGTGGGGTAGTTCCTGCAGTTCGTGATTCGTAAGGGGAAATGAAAAATCACGTGAAAAACGTGATAACGGAAGAATGGGCTGCGAATCCAGAATCAGGTCAGAAAAACCATGACTATGTGAAGCACAGGTCCACAAATGTATAATCAGATCACATTTTATGAACCACGAATATGCGGGGTCCGCGAATGGCGATATGTACAGCAGGGGAAGGCAAGGATGGGGGGTGTTGTGTGGCAAAATAAATGCAAGTATTTACAAGACAAAGACACAGGGCAGAGCTATTCTGATACTAAACTTCTACAATCTTAACATTACTGGTGCATTAAAGATTCATTCCCCGAGGAAGTTATGAGAGCAAAGAAAGATAAGAAAAGACTAAGTGTTTGCAACCTACTTGTTACCTCGCGCGGTTGAGGACCAACGCTTCCCAGTCACTTAGGAGGTGGAGGGTGGAGAGAAGGAGAAAACTGAGGATGTCGATTGTGCGTGGTCGCGGGGAGGTGCAAAATGAGTTGTGCAGCGATTGGCAGACAAGGTGCAAAGAAGAAGGGTAAAGATTTAGGTTGGGGGGAGGGGAGTGGGAAGGGGTCGGAGGGTGTTTGGAAACAAAGAAAAAATCAAGCCCGTAGGCGACAATGGTGGTCGCTATATATTGCATACTAGTCATACAGTTTTTGACGGATCGGGCTGAAATTATTTGACAAAGAGGTTGATTATAGTGGATAAAAGCGCGGAAGCCGATTTTTATTTTCGAAATTTTTTTTTTTTCGAATTTTCAAAAAATTTCAAAGTCCCGTTGTAGGCAACGGTGGCTCCATAGCAACGGTGCTCAAAAGCATACCACTAGATCCTGGTATGAACCTACCAGTCAAGTTTCATCAAAATGGTTGACTCCTCTGGGCTCCAGAGCTGTCCATTACATACAAACAAACAGACAGACATACGACAGACGGAAAACCTGAGACTAAGGGTAGTCTAGCGACCACCCAATATGTGAGAGGATTGTCCTCGTGATGTGTAAATATGTTTCGGCTTGGCCCTAATGAATACGCTCAGCACGCGCCTGAATTGCTCGCTCACCCAGCGCTCTGCTCCACCGCTCCGTTCCACGAGCTCCATCCACCTGTCAGCTCACCTTCCATCCCGTGCCTGCGACCAAGCCCAAAAGCAAAAAACCCAAAAATGTCCGAGATCGCTCCTGTAGGTGGCTTTATAGTCGTTTGGCAAGGGAGAAACCAAAACGCGGATCACAGGCGTTGGTAGTTTCCGAGCGCCCCCATTGATGCCACAGACATTTCCCCTGTGGTTGCTTGCAGTGTGACTGTGGTTGCGGTGTTCATAGCGCGTGAGTTATGGCGAGGTGGTTTGGGCATGCGTAGCAGTTGGTGGTAGTTATTAATGCGAAGGTAAGCAAGCTTGGATGGCTGTAGATTTTTATAAATGCGTTATGATTGTTCGACAAATGTTGCAGCGTTTTGGTCCGAGTCTGGAGAATGGTCTGAGGTAAGCGTCTGCCTTGATAATGGCGTGAGTTTGAACGCGAAATGGCGCGCCAATGCAAATAAGCTGCCTTGTTGTGGTCTGCATGTTGCTGCGTGAAGGAAAGGAGGGGGTCATGTGTGCGAAGATAAAAGTAAGATAAAGAATGGATAAAGGATCTGCGTTGGAGCCTACAACACATTTTGTCCATAAACGCACCATACATAAGGAAAGAGCTATCTAAAACGAATACTAATGAAAATAACTATCTCAGACCACGATATGTTGTGCGCCATTGCCTAAGGTTGGGTGGGGGGCGGGGGGAGCGCAAGTTTCGCAGAACCACAACAATATGTTCAATGCGATACCAATCCAAATTAAGATAAATAATCCGTAGAATGTTGTCAATAGTATTGTATGTGTACTCATCAGATCACAAAGGATCTGAGAGATGTCGAAAAATAATTGAAATAAAAACTCGGCTATCCACATGATATGGTCTGAGAAAAAGGGGTTCGATGTTCAGGCTTCCATTTGAAATCCCATTCAACTCGGTGAACAAAGATCTGTATCTGCCCGAGACGTTTAGTTTAAAACTGCCATTAACAGTGCACTCAACCAATTATTGGCCCTGCATGTAGGATAGTCCGGTTCATTTCTCAGGGGCTCTATGCAATGTTTATAGATGTAGATCTTCAAATCGATTTTATTTACCCCATCGTTTTATGCATGTCATCGGATCGATGCTCCTTCGAGTACCGTCACTGGAGGTAGACGAGTCCGTCACTTTCGATAACTTGCATAGCCTTTGATGCGTTACGATCATCTCAGTGGAATGATGCTCACCGTTATTTTCATAGCCACGGAGTGCTGTATGTGTGGGGTGGTGGCCACTGACACAGCTGTGATGTGTAGTTATAATAGTATGACTCACGTTTAGGATTTTAATCATGCCAGGGTATTAGCAGTGGTGTTGCGTTCTCATTGCATTGGCATATTTAGCTCGTCCTACAATGCAGCGGGAGAGACGGATGTGGTGTGTGCGTGTGTGTGCTTGTGTTCGTGTGCGTGTGCGTGTGTGGTGTGTGTGTGTCCGTCCAATTCAATTGACCTGAAATTTAAAATAATCATTTGAAGTTCGTTATCAAATTTTCAACATAGTTTTATGATAATGACATGCCTGGTGTTGGCCTAATGGTTTGGGTGTGGGCTTGGGATCCGAAGATCCCGAGTTCAAATCCACTCGGCTGTTGAATTAATACTGAGTTGTACCTGTCATCCTTCCTCTACTTGTCTCTACCTGTCATCCTTCTTGTGGTCGGCCAGCTTGCTGTTAACTGTGTCGGAGTGGCAACCCGTCCAGTATTGTACCAATAGCCAAGGAGACTGCGCTTTGCAGCACCAACGCTCTGCACAGAGTATGGTCCCAATGATGGATGCATTTATGAGAACATGGAGAAGACAATTAATAATTTGGTCAAAGTCAAAGGTCAGCGTTACATAAATATCAATATTAATCCAATGACCTGAAATTTTTTATCATCATTTTAGCTTTTGTTATCAAATTTTCAACATAGCTTGATGAGAAATATGGAGAAGGCAAATTAATAATTTGGTCAAAAAGTCAAAAGGTAGCATTCAGCATAATCTATCTATCTATAATTCCAGCAATGTGTGTGTGTGTGTGTGTGTGTGTGACCGCTGTTTCTCGACAACCACTGGTCCGATCTAATTGAAACTTGCCAGCTATATTGCTGGGACCTGAGTATGTGCCTTTTCAAGGTTTGATTTTAATTCAGCAAGTGGTTCCCAAGTTATGGCCATTTATTACCAAACCAATAACAGGAACGTTGCTGCGTAGGCGTGGCCGATGGGAAAGGCGCCTTAGTTACCAATGACAGGACACGTGTTTGGCGTTTTGCACCCACAGTATCTATCTTCTATCTATCTATAATCCAGCAATCTCTGTTGTTTGCCTTTCAAAGGTTTTGAAATTAATCGGGACAAGTGTTTCCAAGTTATGCCAAGTTAGAAGCGCGTTCCCCATTACGGGTTACAATCGTACGGACTTCCAATAGTGATGACTTACTGTATTCTAATAATTTCTCGATTTCTTATGTGCATTTATAGATAAACAGATGTCCAATCAAGTCGTCGTTTACAAGAGCGGAGGAACGGCCTGTGCGGTTGTTTGAAATGTTTTTTTTTTTGCACGTACGGGCATGCGCGAGCGAAGGAACGGCCTGTGTGTTGTTTAAATGTTTTTTTTTTTTGCACGTACGGGCACGCTCGCGAGCGAAAGAACGGCTGTGTGGTTGTTGTTTCGGCACGCGGTTTGAAAAAAATTTTTTTTTTCCACGTACGGGCAGCAGAGCGAAGAACGGCCTGTGTGGTTGTGTTTCTAGCATGTGGTTTGAAAAGTTTTTTTTTGAGCGAAGGAAGGCCTGTGTGGTTGTTCCTGGCACACTGGTTTGAAATTTATTTTATTTTATTTTTTTGCACGTATGGCCAGCACGTACGGCACCGCACGTACGGGCACGCGAGAGCGAAACAGCCTGTGTGGTTGTTGTTCTGGCACGCAGTTTGAAAGATTTTTATTTGTTTTTTGCACATGCGCCACGCACGTTCGGCACGCGAGAGCGAAGGAACGGCCTATGTGGTTGTTGTTTCTGGCACGCGGCTTTGAAAGTTTTTTTTGTGCACGCACACGGCCACGCACGTACTGCACGCATGTCGCGGCACGCTAGGAGTAAAGGAACGGCCTGTGAGGTGTTGTTTCTGGCACACGTTTGAAAGATTATTATTTATTTATTTTTTGGCATGTACGGCACGCACTAGTAATAATATAATAATAAAGAGAGAAGGCGAAATTCCAAGCGACAGGCTTTGCATTTTCAGATGCTTTCGTAGTTTATATCTATGTTCTTGTGAGTGTGTTTTCACCTTTGCTCAAACCTATACTACACCTTGTATCCATTCATTCATCCATCTGCCAGTGTTCTTTTTGTTCCCGTGGATTTTCACCAGGCCGGACTTTAATGGATTTACATTTGACAAGTGTGGGTAATTGAATGATGAGTGTCATACTATATTTAAGAAGTGTCTATTTGTTTTGTTTTTGTGTTTCACTTCAGTGCACTGCTAACTGGTTCATGGAACGAATTGACAAACTGCTGGTTGTACTCAGGCTGTGAACGAGAAGGTTTTAGGCGGTTGTATTCAGGATTGGCGGTGAGGAGGGCCAGGTCATTGTTGTTGATGCAATGTATTTGTGACGTCGTGGGACACCGATGAGGTAAAAACCTCTGACAGACTCAAGTGTTGAATATTTAATTACATGTCCATGTCGTTGTGACCTAATCGCGTGATGCTGCGTTGTGCTGAATGTTTTCACAGAGGGATCCGACGTGGAAGTAACATTCTCAAACCAGGGTATGTCCAATCACCGTATTGAGGTCCACGGAGCGTGTTTGCCGTACTCTGGGCAGTTTGAAACCGATTTGCGTCGATGCGTCGTGCGAATGTATCGGTCCTGAACGTGAGTCGTTAACCTGGGACGTCCGCTGCGTGGCATATCTCTTGGTGATCCAGTGGCTCGATAACGTCTTTTGAGATCATAAGCACTTCATGTCCACACGATAAAGAGCCTTGCAACATGGCTGATGGAAGTCCCGACCCGAAGGTGTCCAATTATTATGATTCCTCTCATTTTCTGACTGGCGTGGCATTGTGTAGATCGTTATCTCCACCAAAGGTGGATGGAGGTCATGTTTTCACCTCTGTTTGTCTGTCTATCTGTCGCTCTTTGTTTGTCTGTCTGTCTGTGAGCAGGAAAGCTCAAAAAGTTGTTGACAGATTATGACAAAATTTGGCGAACAGGTTGGGTACGTGACAACAATCAACCAATTCGATTTTGGTTAAGGTACGGATGGCAGATGTGGCGTCTCTGTGCGAAACAAAACAATAAACTGTTCAGCCGAGTGCCCTTCTCGTTGAATAATGTAATCGGTGTGTTTTTTTTTTTGGATGATCGACACGTTGGTGTCTCGGAGAGACGAACAAATTTGTTGAGAATGCCTTGCGTCACCTCTAAAAACCTAAGGGGGTGCATTCGTTGCATGTGCTGAACGATTTTATTGCTTGAGGCAATTATATGACGTGGAAACTTTCAATCAAGTGTTCTGCACATCC
>CM068960.1:122316139-122326850 GCA_035128595.1 Eptatretus atami | reverse complement strand
AGTTGGTGGGTTAACAGACAGGTGAACAAAATTCTGCAGAAAATTGGCGGGTTAACAGACAGGTGAACAAATGCTCAGTTTGTACTTTGGCTTGTGGCGTCTGTTCGTCTTCGTCTGTCCAAGTACTGTACACGGATTGCCATTCAGCAAATGCCTTTTCACCGTCGCAAATTGCATGCGCTGATATGATGAAGAATTTACTGCATGCTTTGAGAAACTCTGTTCTCTTTTGATAGTCTTATCTTTTAGTTAAATTGCAGTCTCCTTCTACGTGCCAATGTAACCATACTTGTTAATCATTTTTGGAAGAATGTATTTTTCTTCTTTCCTGGCGCTCCCTTCCTTGTCAAACTGTCCTGTACTAAGTCGATTGCCATAGAAACTAGCTGCATGACGGCGACTTGGGAAATAACTCCCACCTCCTCTCTCTCTCTCTCTCTCTCTCTTCTACCTTGGTCGACCCATATTGGCTAACCCTGCCTTCCCCCCATTTCTGCTTTGTTTTGAACACGAACAACGCGGTATCCCAGGATTGGCCATGAGATGGGAAGGGGTTAGCGGGTGGGGAGGTAGGGGTGCGTGCTGGCGGAGGAGCGGGAGGTTTTGCGCACCCTGGGGCACACTCGAATAAGATTCAGCGTGGGAGGCAGGTCGAACGGAACGCGCAGAGTGAGTGCGGCCAGAGAGCTGGCATCGTCGGACGGAAGTAAGTGCAAGTCATTGCTGCGGCATTGATGTCTTGTTGCCTCGCTGTGCTAAGACTGAGATTATAGAAACGGTAAACTACACTGTAAAGTGTGTGTGGTGTGTGTGTGTGTGTGTGTGTGTGTGTGTGTGTGTGTGTGTGTGTGTTTGTGTGCCGTGCCTTGTCAATTGCTAAAAGACTCCGCAGTTATGCTGGCCGGTGAATCCAGAGGTGAGATTCTTGACTCTTCATTGACCGGTAATGTGGTGCACAATCATGTACTTGCCGTTGCGGTTTCGGTCACTGTGGTGCATCTCCTGAGGTTACCTGCGGAATTTACTCAATGGCAAACGAACGTACCGGTGTAATAATTTTTAACAAAGGATGATTAATCCTTTTTTAATATTTACTCTCTCTCCCACCCCAAAATGCTTGACCTCAAATATAACCCTTTGTTGGTGCTTTCGATTTGATGGCTTTTCAATGTCCACAGTTAACCAGCGGCCGGAACAGCTCACAACAAAAATGAGATGCTCGCTTTGTCATCGATTAACAAAAACTAGGCCATGATTGGTGCTCAGGCAGCGATTACTAACATTTGCCTTGTGACCGCCATCCAGCGAGAGGAATCTGTCCATGCTCACTGCTGCAGCTGCGGCTAACCGTGCCTGACGCGGCGAATGCATTTGCCACCTTCCCCAGAGAACGCTGTCCCACACTTTGACTCTGACATGAAGGGGAGCATCCCGGGAAGCGATACAATTCGCAAACACCTTGACCTGTCAACTTCCTTTTTTTCTTGGCCTGGGTCACCTTGCTATATTTATTTATTTATTTGTTATCAATGGCAGGGTTGAAGTGGTGTTGCATTGTGTATCCGCAAGAGAGCACGTGCTTTTGCACTTTTCCTGGAATTGCTGAGCGGATCTGTAGGAAGTGAATTTAACCAGATGCCGTCACCTGTAAGAGTCATCTGCAATGGCACGTCTGAAACCCTGTCTTTCTTTCAATATCCAGACAGTGAAATTGGTGTCTGTTCAGATAACTTTATCGTATCGGTCGAACTTCTTCGGTATGCGGGGGACATCACTCTTTCAGCCGTACAGATTTGTTGCTCGGTACTATGAGGAAGTAGTTGTTCGAGCCGTTTTGCAGCCTGTGAAAGGAAACCGATTTTTCAAGTTGCACCTGCAAACTTCCTGAAATATAATCTAACATTTCCTGCACTTCCATTTTGCTGAAGTTGTGTGAGCTACGTGACAGCTCGGTCTTCCTCTTCGTAGACGACAAATTTGTGAGAAGGATTAAGTGGACATAATTGGTGTTGTCTCCCTGGTTGAGAATAGTTGACTTTTTGAGTCTTCGTGTTCATTTCCGCGAATGTCTTCAAGGTGCTTATTGGGATGGATTGTCGGAAAGCACATGATGTATATTTAATAATGAATTGGTAAAGCCAAGCAATATGAGCGTGGATTTTGATCGGAGGTTTTTATTCTGATTGTTGGTGCATTGTTCACCAGTCTGCTCTTTAAAGGTGATGCAATGCTTTCATTGGACCATCCTTTTGCAGGTCCATGGAGCAGGATTTTCTTTAATGTTTACGGAAAAGAAAACTGGTGATAAGAGGGCAACAGAATATAAAGAATGATTTTGTGAAATTGAAGGGGAACACGAAACAAGGGAGCTGGCAGGGTGCACACAAGAGGTAAGCATACTCACCTCTGAGCTGTCTAGCCTGGGTTGGAATCCCGACTGAACTATAAACTATCAATGTGTGCGTCGTCCCTCAGATGGACGTCAAACCGGGCGTCCTGTCTGCCGGCATTAGTTGGTGGACGTTAAAGATCCTACAGTGTCCTTCGTGAAGGTAAGGCGAGTTATTGCCGACACCCTGAACAAATTACCTATTCCTGTCCTGAATTTGTGAGTCGGAGTGCTGACCCTTCCTGGATTGTGGACGAGTAATTGTTTCCGCATCGCCAACCAACGCTCTGCATAGGGCATGGTGCATCATGATGATGTAAGTCATAAACCGCCTACTCGCTGCCAATTACGACCAACTTTACTGTTACACTGACCAGATCAACATGTTCCAGCGGTTGTCACTTACAACGGTCCTGTTTGGAGTTTCAACAACCGAGGATTCATTATTTTGTTGATGGTGTGAAAAAGATCAATGCTCTCTGGTCCATTTTTTTTTTACATTTTTTCATTTTTGTGTTTGAAATAGAGTAGTGAAGCGAGTGTAATTCCAATTTACATACGTAGAGCAAGCTTGATTCATCTCGAGCAGTGCCGTTAACGAGTGACGATTCTTCCAATGCCGCACGATCCAACACTAGTTGAAGAATGACTAAATGTAGTTTGGTTGAAATTTTATTTTTTTTCCTCAAAGATATTACTAATGCTTGAGTGAGTCCACCAGCTCTCCTGGTAAAGGGTAGGTGGGGAGTGTTGACAAGCATTGACAGCTCCCTGTAGGGTAGGGAGTTTGAAGGTGGGCACCTGCTGGCTCATGTGCATTCGGGCTCTCGTCCAAGTGATCGCAGCTGTGTGCCAAAAGAAGTTGTGTCCACATTGCAGCACTTAATCAAGCTCGTGATGCATTTCTTAACAGCGTTCATTGTTCAACTGTGCGGATGATCATCGATGCTTTCAAGAAATTCACATTTAAAAAAAATATTTTAATCCGGTGAGTTTTGATGTGATTAACTTGGAGTCGTACCGATGAATCGTGTGGATGCACATTAGTCTCTAAGCTGTCTTGCTTAAGTTCGAATGTAGACCCAGCTATAAACCATCATCCTGATACCTCACGGGCAGGGTGATTCATCAATGTGTGTAGCGTCCCTTGTATGGACGTTAAACTGGACGTTCTATTTGCCGGCATCAGTTGGCGGACGTCAAAGATCTCACGGCATCCCTCGTGAAGAGTATCGTCTGCACCGTGGACAGCCATCGTCTGCACCGTGGACAAATTACACATTCCTGCTCTAACCTACAGGCGGCACTGTATCAGCAGCACGGCCATGCACTCAGCAATGATGCTACCAGCAGCCACAGGATGCATACGAAATGAATGAGTGTGTGGCTACAATTCTGCTGTTTGCTCCGTGGGGAGATCTGAGGAAGGAGCTCAGGGGCGGTAGATCTAATCTGTTTTGTTCAGAGTAGCCTTCCATCTCGAGATTCTGGAGGTTCAAAGCCTCTTTTGCTCGATTGACAGTTCTTATCAAAGCATGGCTCTGGTTCCATTTGTTTGATCGCTTTCACGTGAAAGCTCGCTCTTGTAAAGCCAAAAATAAGAAGTGGTGTTTGTTGCATTGAGCTCGATTTCCTTTTGAAATGCCAAGCCAAATTTGTTTTTAAAGTAAACAAATAGAATTTACCTGCACTCAAGCGAACACGGTGAATTATCACTACCTTTTTTGGGGTTTGAAATACGTACTTGATTTAACTGATGGTTGCGATGGATGTTTGTGACTGTCTGGTTTTGTTTGTTTGTTTGTTTGTTTGTTTTTAGCGTGCTGTGTGTGTGTGCGTTTTGAGTTGCACAAAATGGATTTTATTTCTCGAAATGATTCTTCCAATCATGTTTTTATTTTATTTTAGTTTCGTTTTACATGGTCAAAGGTTTATGGAGGTGCTGGAACGCAAATCGTTGCACACAGGCCGACAGAGACCTGAGACAACTCCATAATTGACTCTCGGTAAAGGCATCCGCTGATCTTGGGAGAAGTGACGCAACTTCTCGGGGCACTCTGGGTGCTGGTGACACCATATTCTTTGTGATGTGTTTTTTTTTTCTTCTCCTCTCTGTAGTTAGGTGGGAAATTAAGAAAGAATTCCTGCCTCCACCCCCTCCACCATGTGTTGCCCACCCACGTGGTTTGCCCATGTTATATCCTCTCGATGCTGAGCATCAAGTGAGGAAGCAGCACAAACCGTTTCTAAAAACTTTGGCACGAGTCGGCCGGGGTCAGAATTGAACTACTGACCCAGCAGACTCAGGCCGCTTTAAATATTGTGCGAACACATCCTTGCTGAAACTTTCATTGCTTGCTTTTGTTGTTACTTTGCTGAGTGTCAGACAACGAGGGCATTGTTGACGTACATGCAATTTGAGCATGCTCTGTACGGTAACACAGCGGTTGAAAGGGCATTATTACTATTTTGGCATATTGTCCAAGTCTGTATGCTTGCTTTTCCTTTTTGACGTACTCAGACATTGGACGAGTTTATTGCTGGATTTCGCACACCAAACCATTCGTGCTTCAATTCACGATATTCTTTAATGTTAGCCGTTGGACTGAGGTAAACGGGGGCTCAGGATTTGGTCTCGATTTTCGCGTGCGTGCGTGTGTGCGTCCGCAACCATATCTCAGACATGTATGGACCGATTTTATTCGTACTTGGCACAAAGACAACACATGATGGATATATATATACATATATTCCCACGGGTACCAGTGTATTATGAGGGGGTTAATCCCATTTGTCCTTGAAGAGACGGACCTGGGGCCAACGTTCACAATTAACTTCGTGGTACGGTGGGTTGCTTAACAACCACAAACGCCAATCAGTTGACCACTAGTTCCAGTGTCCACCATCCAATTTGCCATTTAACTAGAGGTCACGTGGCTTCCTGACCGGGGAGCGCGCCCTCGGCAATGCACCAATCTTATCTTGATTAGATCTCAAGTAAGGTGGCCGAGCATTTACTGCTGGTGCATGCCGACTATGACAGGTTTATTAGTTTGGGAATTACCTCTCATCTATCTTGGTTGGACAATGCTGGATCAATAGAAGGAAATTTTAGATTCTTATGGATCTTTACATATATATATATATATATATATATATATATATATATATATAACTATATTATGCTTATATATATATATGCTATATATATCTTGTTACGGCCATGGGTTCTGAGTGTATTATAAGGGGGTTATTCCTTTTGGATGTTGGAGGCGGTTAATGGATCTTAGCTCTCATACGAGCCTCGACAATGTATACAAAAAAACCCAGAGTTGGTGTCAAAGCCACCCAATGCTCACCTGTTTATACATTTATCGTTTTTTAAAAGACCAGTCTAATAATTAATATTTTTTATAAAGCATTGCAGTGAAGTTGATCCAAATAATTTTAAAGCAATATATGTATTTGTATATTGTAATCAGTAACAAGAGCGCAAGTGAGCACAAATATACGCCCGAACAAGAAGGTATATACAGAATTTTGCTACTACATGGAAAACAGCATCCTGGTTGCCATGGCAACCACTTTAGATGACGAACGTATGTCGCGACACACCGTCTCCACAGTCTGTACCTTGTACCAAAATTGAAACGTGAAAGTTGAAAACTTTGGGAGTTAGAGTGCGGACAGGAACGGATGGACGGACGGACAGACAGATAGACAGACAGACAGACAGACGACGACGACGGACGAGCGGTATCACATTATACGCCCGATATATATATATATATATATATATATATATATATATTATATATATATATAATATATATTCGGCGTATAAAAAATATGTGTGGTAGATAAAAACATTAGAAAGGAAAAAATAACTTGCCACCAAAAATTTTAACATTTTCACGCTCACGCTCACGCCGGGGTATCACGAAAGCCTCTCTGTTCTTCGAACAGGCGAGCTAAAAAATGACAAGCACGGATAGGTTGAAATGTGAACAAGGAATTTATTATTAAGAAAAATATATAAACGGAAGAACTTTTTATTTCCTTGTGGTATAAATGGATGAATTCAAATCAATCAAAATAATCAATCAACAAAATAATCTCAAACAAAGAAAGAATTCAACAAACAGTAATATAAAAATAGACAAAGAACAGATGCTTATCACTTTGCCTTACTTAACAATTAAACACTAGACATGGGTACCCAGCAGATCGTTCAGGGGGAAAATAAATCCGGTCTCGGCTTACCAAGGTAGAAGTAGTCGTGTGTCCAATAAAATGTCCCAAAATGTGTGAGCGTGCGTTGGTCCACTGCTCTCGCCCTGCCTCGCCGTGCACCCACTTGCAAATAGGCTCGAACACCAATCGACGTAACGTCGTCACCCCCAGGAACCAGGGACGCCAAGAATCAGGTACACCAAGAGCCAGGTACTGAGCAGAACCAGCAGGAATGGTCCAACCGTCACCAACCGTCAGGACCTATCACTAGCTGAAAGCGATGGTCAGGAGCTATCACCAACCGTAAGCAATGTTCAGGAGCTATCACCAACCGTAAGCAATGGTCAGGACCTATCACCAGCTATAAGCAATGGCCAGGAGCTATCACCAACCATCACCAACCATCAGGACCTATCACCAGCTATAAGCAATGGCCAGGAGCTGTCACCAACCGTAAGCAATGGTCAGGAGCTGTCAGAAACTGTCACCAACCGTCAGGAGCTATCAGGAACCGTCACCAACTGTCAGCAAGGCAGTCCTGCCATCCCACCACAGGCGACCAGTGTCGGCGGATCTTCAAGCAGACTTCAGCCAAATCCAGCTTGCCTATTGGCGCATCGCTGCACGTGACCGTCCATCCATCCATTGGGACCAGACTCTGTGCAGAGCGTTGGTGCTGCCTAAGCAGTCTCCTTGGCTATTGGGCACAATCCTCATCCTGGACAGGTCGCCACTCCGACACAGGACACCAGCAAGCTGGCACTCATTTTGCCGACCTCAGAAGGATGACAGGCAGAGTTAACCCCACCTGATATTAATTCAACAGCCAAGGGGCATTTGAACTCAGAATCATAGGATCCCAAGCCCACCACCCTAACCATTAAGCCAACACCAGGCATGCACGTGACCTCCAACAGTCAATTCTTGCGATCATTCCTTCCGCACCATCGAACAAGACGCAACTCCCAATGCATTTACCGATTTTGTTCAAACTTGGCACAATCACAGTACATGATGGCATACACGTGCCCCTCACTTAATTTTGCGATCCCATCAATGGATGGCCAACTGGTAGACTGGTGGCCATTTTAGTTGCCCATAAATATGAGCTTTCCCTTTAACTTCGTACAGCAAAGTTACTAAAACAACGGGGGCTGTGACTTTTTTTTGTCTTTATTTTTTTTACTTGTTTCTGGTACTTTTAAGACCACCTACATGCTGTCGACTATACATGCTGTGCATGATCAAATTTTTCCTTTTCAGATATATATATATATATACCCCTAATACATACACAACACACACACACACGCACACACCACTGCAGGTATCCATGCGAACCACAAGGCACGAACGGTGCCTGTCAAAATTTCTCAGGTTTTTCATGGCCGATTTGTTTGGCCGCAGCTATATGCATAAGGTAGCCATTTTTCGTGACAGAGCGAGCCCTGCTTACCATTTGCCATGATTCTGTATGAGTAGTCTCGTGGCATCTCGACCGACAGCGACCGTTGAACTCGCAGAGAAGGCCATGGAAGGGCTCTGCCATTAAACCTCTTTTGCATTATTGAACATGCTTTTGTGAATAATTCAGGAGCATCGTTTAAAAATGAAAGTCGAAACTGCTGCATCTTGAATTATCACTGAGCTTATTAATTCTATGGTTTCCAAGCATTGACTGTTGTGTTGGTGGATTCTGGGGCGGGGGTGGAGAATATCATGGAGCTGCGTCTTCCCCCCAGTCTTTTAAGCTGGTCGCTTTGTCAATCAGATGCCGATGCACCTTCAGACGTAACTCACTGAATTGCTTACCATTTGATTGTGGGGGGAAATGTTTGAGTGCTTGTTGTGTGTTTTCCTTCCTTCTGGAGCCTTGCGCGAGTTTAGGTTTTCCACTGCAGTTCAACCCTGTCTTGTTGAGGTGTTGGCTCCATCGGGAGCTTTTGCCAAAACCAATGTGATCGCCCCTGCAGGTACTTAAATTGTAGGTCACGAGCTTCTCGTCTTTTTGGGTGTGCAAGGACATGTATAGTTTGAGTTAAAATCCACACCGACTGAGAAACATTGGAAGATTGTCTCTGTGCTTGATGTGGGATTACTATAACATCAGACTGAGTCAAGAAAATTATGTAAACATTGATCTGAGATCAACTGTTCATTGTGCTCCATTAAAATTGGATTCAAAAACTAAAACGACACCGAATCGTCAATAGCAAGGCTTCGGTCCAGCTTTCGACCACTGTGGTCTTCATCGGGGAATGTGCAGTTCTCATGCACCAGGTGTATGGGCACCTTCCGAGAGGGAAGGGGTCATTACGTGACTGCAATACGCAGATTGTGAGACCGAATGTCGTTTTTGGAAGGTATTTTACACCTGCTGTTGCGTGATGTCACCACATCCCTGGATGAAGACTGAAACTTTGGGCCTGAGCCTTGCCTTGCTGCGTAGCTACACGAGTAATCGGAGAGTGTTCTCTTTTTTTTGAATATGGATCTTCCGAGCTATCCCTAGTTCTTCGTGTATTCAAAGTGGAATGGTTTTGAGGAAAGCGTCTGTGGTGATCACTGGCTTCCAGGAATTCCGTTTGAGGATCGACGATAGCATTTGTGAGGCAGAGGAGGAGTCAGCCATGGATAGATTTGCATTTCGGTTGCACTGGTTTGGGAGATGTCCACAGATTAACCTGATTTCACGCTTGCAGTCCAGGGCATCCATTAGTTGTTGCATTCACAACGTATCGGTATATCAAGTCTTCTGTGGCCAGAGCAGAAGATTGTCGGTGAGCAAATATATTTTTTCGTTTAGGTATGCTTGTAAATCTTTAATTATTCATTCGTTCAGTTTGGTGATGGTTGAGGGTTGGCGGGATATCTTTAAGGGTACGCACACTCGCCTCTGACATGTCTGGCCTCATTTTGACTCCCGACTCAGCTATAAACTGCCATCCTGATGTTTCAAGGCACGGTGATACATCAATGTCTGCGCCGTCCCTCAGATGGATGTTTAGCTGGGCATCCCGTCCCATCTGCCGACGCCGGTTGGTGGATGTTATAGATCCCACAATGTGTCTTTGCCAATAGTAGGTGAGCTATCACTGGCACCCTGAACCAATTCCAAATTCCTGGTTTCACCTACAGGGTCCACTGCATCAGCAGCACAACCATGCTCCCCCCTTTCCCTTAGCCAATGATGCTACCCACACACATGCTGTATTTGAAGGAAGAAGAAGAAGGTTAAAGAAGGTTTAACCTTCTTCATCCTTCGATTACGCTGTACTGTTTATTGCTGTGACCTTGTCTCGGACAATAATCTGAGCCTTCAGGTCCTTGGTGCTTCCAGTCTTGCTCTCCAGATGTGAGACTTGGACTCTGACAAAAGATCTGAGACGAAGACTTAACTCCTTCGGTACAAGGTCTCCTCAGATAATCCTTGGCTATCGCTGGTCAGACTTTGTCTCCAACGAGCGGTTGCTGAGAGAGACTCAAATGAGATTTGTTACCTGTGTAGCCCGTGAGAGTCAGCTGCGGCTGTATGGACATGTGGCTCGTTTTCCTGACGCTGATCCTGCTCACCAGATTGTCTCAGCGAGGGAGCCTCATGAGTGGAGAAGGCCACCGGGCCGACCACGTGACTCGTGGTTGCAGCAGGTTTATCGGCATCTCAAGGAGATGGGGATGGGCCAGGCATCTGCCTGGGGGATGGCCAGACGGAGGCCCCTGGAGTACCGGCGGAAAGTGGACGCAGCGACGCGCTGCTCCGGTGCATGCTCCCATACCTAACCGAACCTAATCTTGTCTCCCTTCTTCATTGATGAGGGATCTTCACATATTCCTTGGTTAAGAATCTGCAGAAGAGAATAACAATGCCATCATGTATAATATGCTATACATATTATAAGTATAACCGGGACATTCATCATTCTCATCGATATCACGATGATTACATCACGATTCTCAGGAAAAGCTTCAAAAAATTGGTTTGGTTGCCATGTCGGGTACGTCAGGTATGCTAGCATGCGCCGGAATAGCACGTCGCTGCGTCCACTTTCCGCCGGTACTCCAGGGGCCTCCGTCTGGCCATCCCCCAGG
>CM068960.1:122302024-122316129 GCA_035128595.1 Eptatretus atami | reverse complement strand
TGCCTGTTCCATCCCCATCTCCTTGAGATGCTGATCAACCTGCTGCAACCACAAGGCACATGATCGGTCCATCGGCCTCCTCCACTCACGAGGCTCCCTCGCTGAGAGAATCTGAGCAGGATCAGTGTCAGGAAAATGAGCCACATGTCCATACTGCTGCCGATGATGCTCATGGACTATGCAGGTATAAATCTCGTTTGAGTCTCTCTCAGCAACTGCTCATTGGACACAAAGCCTGACCAGCGATAGCCAAGGATTCTCCAAAGAGACCTGGTACCAAAGGAATTAAGTCTCTGTCTCAGATCCATGTTAGAGTCCAAGTAACATCCAAAGAGCAGACTGGAAGCACCAAAGACCTGAAGACTCGGACTTTTGTTCTCCCGCACAGGTACCGGCAGCACCACACCCATGATCCAGTGAATCCATGACTCCCCAGGTCCGACCCAGACATCTATTTACCTCTGGCTCACAGCCAGCAGAGACATGAATATCACTGCCAAGGGAAGCGAATCTCTCTGTGACCTTAACATCCTCACCACAAACATATACAGACAGGACAGCAGCATCCAAGATGTCATTGAAAGCCTGGATCTTAGTTTTTACCCAGGAAACCCATAATCCCAGTTTCCTCGACTCCTCATTCAGCACCTCGAGGGCCCAAAAGGATATCCAGAGTTTTCCACAATGATGACTGCATCATCTGCGAAATCAAGGTCAGAGATCTTGACTTCCCAACACGATGCACCGCAGCTTGATCTCTCCACATCTCCCGAGAATCCAGTCCATACAAGTGCTGAAAAGTGTGGGGCAAGGACACACCCCTGATGAACTCCAGTAAACACTGGAAATATGTCGGAGATAGTATCACCATATCTCACAACACTCACGAGCAGAGTATTGTTCAGACATCAGATAGATCGGTTTTGGTGGCACCCCACGAAGACTAGAATCTCCAGAGGGCATCCCGATTCACTGAATCGAACGCTTTACAGAGATCAACATAGGCTGCAAGGCCCCCTGCCGAAACTCTCGTCGGCGTTCAGTGAGGACCCGAAGAGCAAGGATACGGTCAATCGTTGACCTCTTTGGTGTAAAGCCTGACTGCTCTGGACGCTGGTGCTCAAGCAGATGGTGGCAAACCCTATCAAGAATTATCCGAGCAAAGACCTTGCCGGCACTGAAAGCAGCGTCACCCCTTGGTCATTCTTGCAGTCTTGGCGATCACCCTTCCTTTCCAGAGAGGGACATCAAGGCCCATCTTCCAGTCAGTTGGGATGATGCCTGTGTTCCAGGCAGAGCACAGAACTGAAGCATGACACGAGTACAGCATTTCCACCAGCCTTGAGAAGTTCGGCATGGATGCCACAGATCCTAGTAGCTTTACCCCTTTTTAACCGGTTCACCGTAGCCTGTTTCCACAAACGAAGGTGAATCACAGTTGATTGGAGGGTCAGCAATGGGGTTAGTAACACCCCTGACATCCAACTCAACAGCTTGTGGATCAGCCTGGCATCATTGAGCTTGCCAATATCCTACTTATGCTGGGATGGTACCATTTTCCCGTATTTAAGCTGCAACTCCAGAGTTGTTGCAAAAAGACTGTGGTCAGTATTGAGGAACTCAGCACTCCGGTAGACCCTGCACTTCTGCATCATCCTCCAGCAACTATCAATGAGCACATGGTCAATTTCCTTTGCCACACCACCATCGTTGGAATACCAAGTCCAGCGATGAGCTTGTGGGCACTGTAACCATGAACCAGCCACCCAAAGTCCATGACTTCTTGCAAAGTCAAAGAACTTAGTGATATTCAGGTTCACAGTTCCAGGCCCATGGGGACAAACACAGGTGTCATAACCATCCCTATCAGTTCCAGTCGATGCATTGAAATCCCTCAAGACTAGAAGAGTATCTCGCCTGGGGCTCTGATCAACCACAGACTAGAGTGTGGCATAGAATGCGTCCTTCATGGTGAGATCACTCGCCTCAGTCGAAGCATAGACAGAGACCACGGAAATGACACCGGAGGAGTGACAAATCCTTCGTCTCATATGCTCGTTGATTGGTGTTACCTCAATTATCATTGGGAGTCAGCATGTTGGATGCAGTTGCAGCAACCCCTTGGATATGGTAACTGTCAGAGCGACCAGACCAATAGTAGGTGTAACCACCCGCCACTATCCGGTCTCCGAACCTCAGAGAGAGCTGCAATGCCGATGTTCAAACGCTTGAGCTCAGATGATAACAGAGACAGGTGATCATCCTCTCTTAGTGATCGGACATTCCAGGCACCCACCCGAAAGGACCACCTCAAGTTAACCCAATGAGACCGCCGTCTGATGGACGACACCTCAGCACCACTCCATCACACACCACCGCAATCTGACCCAGGAATTTTACCCCGTGCTATTCCTCATATCATCAAGGAATGGGGGTCCCAAAGGCTTTGCCCCAATCGTGTCATCCGGTGAGCTGCCCTGCGAAGGGCAGCAGCACAGGAGGTACTCCCACGGAGTGGGTTTTCAGTTTTCTTTGCATTTGTGGGTTTTGCGGAGTGAAGGGTTTTACGGTGGCCACAGTGCAAATCCTGCCACCAACCTCCCAAAAAATAGTAACCCAACTGCAGGAGGACGTCCGCAGACACAGTTGGGCACTAGATATGGACGGCCGTTGGCTCATAAGGAGCTTCTCCACCCTTTGACAGGTTTTGTTCTTCATCCTACTGGGTGTCCGTATCATACACCCTCCTCACCAAGAAACTTGATGGGGGAGACGGTTTAGTCGCCGACAACCCGACCATGAAACGGGTTAGTACAGCTTTATATGGTACCTGTAGCAAGTCACAGATCTAATCTGGCTTGACCTGACAACAAGTCACAGAGCTATTCTGGTTTCCATGGCGATGTCATTTTGTGGGATAGCCAGGGAAAGCTTTCTCTCAAATTAAGGGAGACGTAACATTTTATACTTTACGATGTCATGAAGTTTGTTTTGTAAAATATTTGTTGCATTGTTTGTTTGATATAATGAATTATGTTGCTCTTTCCTAAACATACCACTTGTGAACATTTTCACCTGAACTAATCACCGGGCCCAGAAATAGCATTGAATTCAGGTTGGTGGATCCATATTATCTTTGTTTGTCCACGGATGGGACAATTGAGGAAGGAAGAGTAAGTGTGAGTGCTGTGAGAGGAAAAAGGGGCCATCGGAGGAAAAAGGAAAACAAATTTGGAATGATTGAGGGACCGGGTTGGGGAAAGGAAGATGTGGGGAGGTGAAGGGGTGAGGGTGAGTGCGTTGAAATTTCTTCCCTTTCTTAAACGCACATTACACAGTGTGTAGATGTCGCCTCATAGATCTAAAATACAGGAGATCGGCCCCATTTTATCTGCATTACAATCAAATGGCACGGACCCAACCACCGGCTTACCTTTGTTGTTTGACTTGTGCGTGAATTGAACTTTGAGCGTCATATTATACAATCGATTTTGGCAATAAACGATATCACCCAAAGAGAGAAACCTTGTATTTTGAGAAGCACTTCAAAAAATAATTCCATGAGAAAAGTAGTTGCCAGGGCATTGCAGCCTTTTCATTGGTTGCGGCTCGGGATGTTGAATTAGTTGGGTGGTGAATGCAAAGAGTTGCGAACTGTCAACAACTAATGCCTTTAGTACCCCGAACGCAGTTATCGATGAGCCTTGTAACTCAGTCATGTGATTGATTTTTTTTCTTCGTCTGATGGACATCACTTTGATTGTCACACAAGGAACTTCAATGCGGGTGTAGACCATCAGGCCCGTCGTGCCTGTGTAATCCTACCGACGCCCGCCCCTATATCCTCACTGCTTCGAGGTACCTATCCAGTTCAAGTTTAAACCTACCTACTCTACTGTTACTGAGCTACCACCACCACCTGGCAATGTGCTGTCCACTGCACCACTCCATATCTATTACCACCCACAGATCCTTCTCCTGTATCACATGCTCCAAGACCGCCCCTTGTATTATGTAATCCCTATTTTCATTGTTCTTACTCATCCAATGTTAGACGGAGACGGACAAATGAAGGATGCAGGTGACGATGAGGGGTAGTGCAGATGGCAAGGGGTGGACAAGATGGAGACATAAACCAAATTGGGAGATGGTTTAACGGGTGTAGAAAAGATCATGGTTTTGGATCAGGATGACTTGAGCTGGTGGTGGAAAACAGTTATCTTGAAGACCTGGAGGGAAGAATGAGTTTGAAAAGAGTGCGGAAGGTGGTTCCACAGGTGGAAAAATGAAGGGAATAAATGAGTGAAGGTGAGCAGTGATTCTGGATTTCGGTAGTTTCACCAGAAGAGAGTTGCTGGTGGACCTCCTGAGCTTTTCAAGCAAGCCGTGCAGCACCCCCATCTCATGTCATTCTCAATCCCTGCTCGTGATCTTTTCGATCCCCATTAACCCTCCCTATCTTACTGTTAATCTTAGTTTCAGATTTTTTATATGATTTCAATCTATATTCTCCCTCTTCTACAGAGCGTCGGTGCTGCCGAAGTAGTTTCTTTGCAAGGCTTAAACTGGGTGGTTTGCCATTGCCTTCCCAGCAGTAGTCAGTGCAGGAATTTGGAATTTGTTCATGATGCCGGTGATTGCTCCACCTCCTCTTCACAAAGGACACCGTGGGATCTTTAACGTCCACCAACTAATGCTGGCAGACGCGAAATTCAGTTTAACGTCCATCCGAGGGACGGCACACATACACTGATGAATCGTCTTGCCTGTGAAACACCGGAACGACAGCTTATAGCTGGGTCAGGAATCAAACCCAGGCTAAATAGCTGAGAGGCGAGTATGCGTACCTCTCGGCCATCCTGCCAGCCTTTGAATCTATAACAGATGTACGGACTGGGTGTCGCAAAACCCCAAACCGGTGAGGGAATGTAGATTGAACCCTCTGGCTGAAGTTCATGAACAAGCCAACTGGGGTTTATTTCAACCAACAACCCAGTGTTTCATTTTATCACCGGCTTTGTCCTTGTACTGCTCCTTTGCTCTGTCGAGGACATAGTCATGCCATACCGTAACAGTGGAGGATAAGGAACACTTTTTATTACCCTCTTTGGCCTGTTCTCACAGCGCAGCTGGCACCTTCTCGGCTAATTTCATGACCTACTCTTTGCCGCTGTTTGACCTTTCGCATGGGTTTTCTTTGGCATGCAGCAAGCTTCGTTAAAGCTCAGTATGACAAAGGTTTTGCGCTAGGAACTAGACTGTGTTTGGGAATGGATTTTAATCGGCTTAATCATGGCTGACGCACGAGTGAGCTGGGGATTGCTGAACGTTTTTCAGGTTTGCACCTGCCACCCTGGCACTTGTCTGTGTGCAATCACTTACTGGTGCATCGTCTGTGTCTTTGAATGGAATATGAGGGGGTTTGGTGGGAGGGACCATTTGTGTTCCACATCAATTCTGTGGCGCGCAGGAATCCAGGTCAGTTATTTCTAACAATTGCTTAAAACACTCTGTGCGTGCGTGCGTGCGTGCGTTCACACACATACATGCAGATATGAAGACCCAATCACGTCTTTCACTCTTAACTATTTGTATGTGAACTCTGCTGATGACTTGCCAACAACTGATTAAACCGGTCCGGCGGCTGAGGAGGGCGTGTAGTGTTGGGATTCTCATGTATGTACTATTTGTAAATGTCTGCAGCTGTAGAGGAACCCCGGTGGAGTTTTAAACTACAGAAGGCTTACCTTGTGTAGCTTTTCTTGGTTGCTTTATGTGGCTTTATTTGGCTGGAAGAGCATGGGGGTTAATTTTATAATCATTTGTCAGACTCGGTGTAATGGTTAGAGCGTCCATTCTTAGTCTGAGAGGTCAGTACTTCCACTCTCATGAACTATAGTTCTAACTGCAGCATTTTTGCCTGGGGGTGTGGAAGCTGTTTCTTGGCGTCCCTCATTTACCCAGGTGTTTCCATTTTTTTTTCTGCTTTTTTTTCGTATCCTTTTCTCACCTGTGTTGGAAGGAAAGCAAAAGGCGGTGGATAATCAGAAGTACTGTTTGATAGGGTGACGTATTACTGTTACGTGCATAAAATGGAAATGTTAAAATAAAATAAAAAGTGTTGAATATAGCTCAAGCATTTTCTGAATCTAATTGATATGAGAAATGGGATTGAATGAGACTCACCATTATTATAAGTGAAGAAGAATATGGAGGAAAAGTTTTTGTTTTCATGTAAATTGGAACCGGCCCATCTATCCTCAGCTCATTCAACGATATCGTACTGTTTGCAGATTGGACTCGATTAGTTATATCCCAGATAGGACCATTGTTGACGGGCGGACGCAGGCACACCGAGACCGAGCTCCCTTGATATTACATGTAGATGTATGTTTTGAAACAGTTTGCAAGCAAATATGCAATGGGAGAAGTGCATTTGAAGGACATCGTTTAAATTTATCTCGATTTGGAGCCTGATTGTGATAAAGATCACGAATATGGAATATACACTGATGAGCCAAAACATTATGACCACCTGCCTCGTATGCTGTTGGTCCTCCGTGTGCCGCCAAAACAGCGCCGACCACGAGGCAGTGATGGACTCTACGAAGCACCCTGAAGGTGTCCGGTGGTATCTGGCACAAAAAATTAGCAGCAGATCCTTCAAGTCTTGTAAGTTTCGAGGTGGAGTCGCCGTGATCGGACTTGTCCGGTCCAGTCACATCCACAGGATGTCAATCGGATTGAGTCTGGAGAATTTGGAGCCAGGCAACAGAGTGAACACTTCATGTCATGTTCCTCAAAACATTTCTCGACAATGTGTGCAGTGTGGCAGGGCGACATTATCCTGCTGAAGACGCACTGCCACAGGGAATACCATTGCCATGAGAGGGTGTACTGGTCTGCAACGAGTTTAGGGAGGGTGACACGTGTCAAATTGACGTCCACATGAATGGACGCGACTCAAGTGGTTCCCAGCAGAACATTGCCCAGAGCATCACACTCCTCCACCGTTTGTCGTCTTCCACACAGTGCATCCTGGTGCCTACTTCCCCAGGTAAATCGGCGCACACTACACGGCCATCCACGTGATCTCAAAGAAAACGGGACTCATCGACCAGGCGACCTTCTTCCACTGCTCCAATGTCCAGTTCCGACACTCGCGTGCCCATGCGTAGTCGCTTTCGACGGTGGCAGGGTCATCATGGGCACTCTGACCGGTCTGCGGCTACGCAGCCCTATAACAAGCAGGGTGCGATGCACTGTGCATTGTGACACTTCTTCCGTGACACCATTAAAATTTCTGTGACTTGGTGCACAGTGACCTTCTGTCGTTCGACCAGACGGATAAGCTTCAGTTGCCCTCGTGGCATCGATGAGCCTTGGGCGCCCAACACCTCTGTCGCCGTTTGTGGTTTGTCCCTCCATGCGCCAACGTCACACTGCTCGTAGCCTCACTGTGACGGGAGACAACCCTGTTACAAACGCACCATTGCCGTTTCAGAAGTGCTCTGACCACAGTCTGCTGTCATAGACCAATTTGGCCCTTTCAAAGTCGCTCAGCCTCTTATATCCTGACGGCGGTTTCTTCCTGCCACCTCAATCGAATCAACTCAAAACTGACGTGTTCACTGTGCCGCCATAAAATTATAACCACCGCTGACAGGGTGCCATATGTAGATCACAAGAGTAATTTCGAATTGTTATTCACTTACTGTCAGATGGCCATCAATGTGTTTGGCTCATCAGGTTATATAACTACACCTAATAGTATATACATAATATACTATAGTATATATATATAATAACTAATAGTATAATATTGTCCCTGTGCTGCTCCTGTCTCAACAGCGCTGCACAAATGACTGTGAGCTCGTCACATCTGTAGAGCATATGGGAGACCTTCGGTGTGAGGGAGTGTATTGCCATTTAACTTCAGCACTATTACAGGCGTTATGAACTCCCCCACCGCACCCAGGCCTTAACACCCACTTAGCACTCATCCTTTCTCACCCATACAGAAATTTATATTTGATAACCTGGTCTGGTTCTTCTTTTTGCCGTCCTTATTTTGTGTCTGCTGTTTTTAAAAGTGACCAATGAGAGATAACCACTCTATACAACGAACCAGGTTTTGAGCCCCTTTGTGCAGAAGTGATCTATTTATTTATTTTATTTAATTTGACAATCCTAAATAATTCCCATACGACGAAAAACTATATCCTGTTGGAAAGCGAATAGTTTTGCATGAATGTACCCAATGTTACAGAAGACGTGACGTGATCTGAGAGATTTAACTCAGTATCAGGTGATTATCACGGTGACCCAGAAGTGACGTTTAACAGTTTTCACCTGTCACGCCACGGTCCACTGTGGAAGAGAACAGCGTATGTTCTCGTTCTAGACATTAAATGATATGCATCCTTCAGGGAATATCAAATTGATTGAAAAGTCGCTTTGTGGTTACGAAACCCTTCAAAAGCTACCAGGTGATGATGGGAACTGTGGAACCAGTTCAGAGAAAATAAGCTGGCGTAGCAAAGTCAAATAAGCACATTCGCCAGCCAATGTTGTTACAACAGGAAAATGGGAATGAGTGCCAGGAAGAATGAAGCCAAGCCACCAAGAAGATACTAGATGTTTAAGACACAAACAAGACTCACTGTTTCACAAAAATCCAGAACGCACTCTTGGTAGAGATAAAAGTAAGACCATCAGTGAACACAATCAGCAATATTACCCGCAAGAAGTGCTGCACTCTGTGTCGCACGAAGACAGGCTAGCGAACGAATTGAATTTGTGCCTCAACAAGGTGACGACACTTGTAGCACTTCATTACTAGTAATGCAACTGTGTGGATCCACGTCACATCTTTCTGTAGACATTAGGCTACTTTCACAAATATCTTAGGTCCTACAGATTAGTTTTAGTTAATGAATAATTTTAGGGTACTCAAATAAAATTAATGAACCTGTAGATTATAAACTCATTTTTGTAATATAGGCAATTTTATGCAAAAATGATAACAGTTTCAGTTGTTGTGCTTTGTGATGTACTGTTACAAAAACAACCTTGAATAAACGATGTTGATATACAGTAATCTAGGTTGCTGACAAACACACCTCAGAAGCTGTGCGGGCCTAACTCGTACGTAACCTCTCATTCTAAGGTATAAAAACGCGATTAAAATAAACCCAACTTAAATAGGATAATTATACAACATGTTTGAATGGTGGTCTAAAGCGCCAGCTGCATGGCACGTCGCCAGACACACTAGTGCGAGCCTGTAGACCCTTGCACGCGGACCTCAAAGCCATGGGCGATCTGGAAAAATGCTCTCTTGAACGGGCCGTGGCTAATTATCAAGTAAGGCTGCAGTGGATCCAATAGTAGGTTGATGGGAGTGGAACTCGGCACACCCTGGAACACAGCCAGATTGCGAATAGCTTTTCCAATCTCATTCTGGAACAGGCAAAGGCTAATCCATATGGTTCATCAAATGCTTGAATAAATTGACCACAAGGCTGTTTGTGGCAAAGTAATGGAATATGAAATATATGTTATGAGGGGTGAAGAAATTGTATGTGTGTTTTTTAGATATCAAACTGCTTTGTGACATTTCAGTATTCCCATGTGAGTTCGACGTGATAAATTGGTGTGATTTGTCTCTGGGTCTCACCATCGAGTTAGTTATCTGCAAAATGGTGCCTCAGCCTATGGTGCTGCAAGCATGGTGTCTCGATGTATTTGGCAGCCATGCTGCAACGGACGTATGTCTCATATTCTCACTGTGAAGTGGGAGAGGGATATGTCGGACTCCGCCCACACCCCATCAATGTTTAACTCTTGTTCGTTATTATCCTCGTCTTGTATACCGCCTGCTGTTCCACTTCAGGATATTGTTTTGTTGGAAACGATCCTTACAATATCGATCATCAGCATGCATATGTGTGAGTAAAACGAGTTTTGAACATCATTTTTCGCTCACTTTGGATCTTAATCAGGTGATGCTTATGCGAGTCGAGGCATGTTGTCTGTGTAGGTGAGTCGAGTCCGTAAACCACTTCATTTCATTTATCTGCTTGAACCAAACACTGATTGTTGTGAAACTCGAGCACGAAGCCTTCATTGCACGCGTGTTATCACCAAAGTGTAGTCGACCAGCATCAAAATTCTGCACTCATAATGGTGGGTTCATGAGCAGGGGTTTGAACCCCCCCCCAAAAAGAAAATAAAATAAACATAGGAATTTGCTCTCCTGTCTGAAACTAACAGACTGCAGGGCGATTTTGTGATAGAAACCTTTCATGAAAACGCTTCAGCCACAACCTTTCAATACACGGATCCGAATAGTAAAAGTACAGTGAGGTGACCAAGGATGAGCCTTGGATAAAGGAATTAATTAAATAAGTGTCCAGTTAATTTATCTCAAAGGGTGTTTAAATTGTACTCGCATTAAAGATGCAAATTTTCATCATGCACCCCTTGGAGGTTCTCTTTTAGTTTGCAGGCAAAGGTTTGGGGCCAGCCAAGGGCTTCATCGGTTGTTGGAAGTTATGGAGGAGTACACACTGATTGATGGACACACACGACATTATTATCGTGGAGATAGGAGCGACTGTCAGACACTGCTATTCACGAGATTCGCTAGTGTGTGGTGATAAAATGGTGTACATGCTTCTACTTCGTGCCTTGTGCTTCGCATGTTCGAAGGGCGTATTGCGCGTTTTGTGTTTTTTTCTGTGGCATTATTTTGTGGATGTTTATTTGTGTTTTTCTTTTTCTATGTTCGGCTGGCGTTTCCACTAGTTTTTTTTGCAGGTGTAACTTTGCGCTTTTACGGGATTGTTCTTGTAAATTTTTTTTCTTAATTGACCATGACCCGCTGTGAACTTATCTCCCCCCCACATTTCCCATTGCAACGATGCCCTCGCAGGCATTTGTGGATTCCGAATTTGCGGAGATTCGACATTTGCGGATATCGACATTTGCGGATGTCGACATTTGCGCGATGTCGAGTCATTTGGCGGATTTGACTTTTTGTGGATTCGACTTTTGCGGATTTCGACATTTGTGAATTAGACATTTGTTGATTCGAGCATTTGCGGATTTCGACTTTTGTGGATTCGACTTTTGCGGATTCGATCTTTGCGGATTTGACATTTGCGAGATTTGTGACATTTGCGGATTGTGTATCTATTTGCCGGATTTCGACATTTGCGTGGATTCGACCATTTGGCGGATTCGACATTTGCGGATTGACATTGCGGATTATGGACATGTGCGGATTCGACAGTTTGCGGATTTGACTTTTTGTGGATTTCGACTTTGTTGCGGATTCGAATTTGTGATTAGACATTTGTGGATTCGACCAATTTGCGATTTGATTTCTGTGGCATTCGACTTTGTGCGGATTTCGACATTGGATTTGACATTTGCGGATTTGGAGGTGGTGAGAGGGATGGGAGGGAGGAGGAAGGGGAAGGGGATGGGGAAGAGAAGTGAGGAGGTGGGAAGAGGGATTGGAGGGATATATGGAAAATTGAGGGTGGAGAGGGAGTTGAAAAGAGATTGTATAATCAGTAGAGAGGAAAGGGGAGGAATAAAAAAAAGATAGGGAGATGGCAGGGAGAGAAATTGGAATGGGAGAGGAGAAAAAGTGGGAGAAGAAGAGAATAAGTTGGGTGAAGAGATTGTGGATGGAGGAAATGGCGGGGAAAAACTTGTAAGTGAGGAGGGGTTGGGGAAGTGAACGAAAAGGAATTGAAAGGGAAAACTGATTGAGATTGAAATGAGAAGAAGCGGTGGAAAGGGGAGGGTGGAAGGCAACGGAAGAGGATTGTGGGGATGGAAAAGGAAGTGGGGGCGGGGAGGGAATTGGGGTAGGGAGGAAGATATGTGGAGTGCGTATGGAATTGAAGGGAGAAGCGAGAGAGGCCATGAGGGAATTGAGCGAGGGGGAAGGATTGTGCAGGGATTTGATTGGAGGGAAAGTGAGGGGGGAATAAATGGGAGGATTGGTAGATTGACAGTTGAAGACGAGGAGAAGAGGGAGAGAGGTAAGAGTTGGACGAAGATATGGGAGGAAGGTGAGGAGCAGAGATGGACAGAGGGGAAGGATTGGATTGGGGGAGGGGGAGAAGAGGAAGAGGAAGAGGAAAAGGAGGAAATGAGAATAGGGGGGGGAGGAGGGGATTGGCGGAGGGGAAGAGATTGGGGGGGTCGAGGGGGCACGAAGGACGAATAGGAATGACAGATGAGGGCTGGTGATGTGGAGGGGAGTGATGAGGGAAGGTGAAAGATTGGAAGATTGCGGATTTGATTGCAATTGAAGGATGGACAATTGAAGAGGGACAGATTAAATGGGAGAATTGGAATTGAAGACTGGCAGAAAGTGGGGGAAGCGGAAGAGAGAAGGAGGTAATTGGGAAATGGAGAGGACATTGAAGGGATTGAGATTGATGTGGGGGAAGGAAGGGTGGGAATGAGAGATGAGGGAGAAGGAGAGAATGGGGGAAATGGTGGAGGGGAAGGGGGGAGCATGATGGGGAGGGAGAAGGGGTGAGGAGGGGGAAGGAGGGAGGAGAGTACATTATGGAGGAGGACTGGAGGGATTTGTGAAGATGGGAGAGAGAGTGTTGAAGACAGGGGAGGGAGAGAAGGGGAGAGGAAAGATTGAGGGGAACGGAGTGAGAGTTGATTGAGAGTTGGAGAGAGGAGGCAACATTGTGGGGAAAGCATGAAGGATCATGGAATGAGGAGGTGGTGAGTAGGAATTGGAAATGGGAGAAAGACTATAACGTGAGAGGAGACAGGCAGATTGGGTTGATGTGATGAGGCATGAGGAAATTGAGGGGAGGAGGAGGGGTGGCACGAATGATAGAAAAAAAGCGAGATGGTTGGAAAGGGGGATTGAGAAGGCATGAGAGTAGATGCAAAGATTGTTGGAAAGAATTGAAAGGGGGGATAGTGGAGTTGGATGGAAGGTAGAGGTGTGGGATGAAGAGAGATGTGAAGATGAGTGAGATCAGAGGAGGACAAGGAGAATGGATTGAGGAAGAGGTGATGAGGTGGCGGGGAGTGGTGGGAGAAGGAGAAGAAAAGGAAGAACTGGTATTGGTACATTGAGGGGAAGAAGAGAGAGCGGAAAGTGCGGATTTGGATGAGAGAAGGTGATGGAGGTGGTTTTTTATTGTGGGGTTTGAAGGATTGGTGTTTTCGGGAGGGACAAAATGGAGATGGTAAGGAAGAGAAGGAAGGCATATGTGGGGAGGAAGGGGACTGGTAGATGGGCAGTGGATGAATTATGCAAGGAGGGAGTGCAGGAGGCTTATAATACGTGTGGCGATTTTAAGGGAGGAGATGGATGGGGGTGGAAATATATTGCATGGAGTGAGAAAGAATGGAAAGATGGAAGGGAATAAAGGGAACATATGGAAATTGGGAGGAGAGATGAGAAGGAAGAGAATTTTGAAGGAAGAGGAGGGAGGAGAGAGAGTAGGGGATTGGGGGGAAAGGAGGAGATGAGAAGGGATGAGAAGGAAATTGAGGGAAAAAGGGGATGGAAGAGAGAAGAAAACAAGAGATGGGGTGGGGTGGGAGGGGGGAAAGGAAGAAGAGGAGAAGAAGGGGAAAAATGAGGACAAAGAGGGGAAAAGGGGAGGCAGAGAAAAAAGGAATTTGAGAATGGAGGAAAGGGAGGGGTGGAGGGGGAGGAGGGGAAGGAAGAAATGAGAAAGGAGGAAATTGGAAGAAAAGGGGGAGATGAAAGAAGAGGAATGGAGAAGGGGAATAAGAGAAGAGGAAGATGAGAGTGGGGTGGTTGATTGAAAGAGCAATGAGAGATGGGAAGAGGAGAAAAATTGGGAAAGAAGGAGGAAGGGTAGAAAGATGGAAGATTGGGGTGGGATGGGGAGAGAAAAGGAAGAGAGATTGAATTGAACAATGGGAGGGAATTGTGGATTGAGTTTGTGCGAAAGAAAGGGAGTGAAAAAAAGAAAGAGTGAAGGAGAGCGGGTGCGGAGGATCGCACTTGGGAATGGAGCAGATTTGGATTGGAAGAAGAGGCTGGGAGGATGAAATGGGAAGATGAGAAGAAAGGGTGG
>CM068960.1:122284246-122301999 GCA_035128595.1 Eptatretus atami | reverse complement strand
GACCTTCTTCCACTGCTCCAATGTCCAGTTCCGACACTCGCGTGCCCATTGTAGTCGCTTTCGACGGTGGGCAGGGTCATCATGGGCACTCTGACCGGTCTGCGGCTACGCAGCCCTATACACAGCAGGGTGCGATGCACTGTGCATTGTGACACATTCCTCCCGTGACCACCATTAAAATTTTCTGTGACTTGTGCCACAGTTGACCTTCTGTCGGTTCGGACCAGACGGGATAGCCTTCATTGCCCTCGTGCATCGATGAGCCTTGGGCGCCCAACACCCTGTCGCCGGTTTGTGGTTTGTCCCTCCTCAGACCACTGTCGGTAGCTACTCACCACTGTTGACCGAGAGCACCCCACAAGCCTTGCCGTTTCAGAGGTGCTCTGACCCAGTCGTCTGGTCATAACAATTTGGCCCTTGTCAAAGTCGCTCAGATCTTTACTCCTGCCCATTTCTCCTGCATCCAACACATCACTTCAAGAACTGACTGTTCACTTGCTGCCTAATATATCTCACCCCTTGACAGGTGCCATTGTAACAAGATAATCAATGTTATTCACTTCACCTGTCAGTGGTCATAATGTTTTGGCTCATCAGTGTGTATGTATATATATATATGGTGAAGCAGTTCAGAGAAATAGGCTGCGTGCAAGTCAAAAAGCACATTCGCCAGCCAAATGTTGTTACACCAGGGAAAGTGGATGAAGTGCAGGAAAGAATGGAAGCAAGCCCCAAGAAATATCAGATGTTTAGCACAACAAGCTCACTGTTCACAAATCCACGCACTCTTGGTGAATTAAAAGTAAGAATCAGTGACACAATCAGCAATATTCCCCAAGAAGTGCTGCACTCTGTGTCGGAGAGCATGCTGCGAAGAATGAATTTGTGCCTCCAACAAGGTGACGGACACTTTTAGCACTTCATTTAAGGTAATCAATTGTGTGGATCACGTCACATCTTTCTGTAACATTAGGCTACATTTACACAAAATATTAGGTTCCTACAGGATATAGTTTTTAGTGTAATGGAATAATTTAGGGTTCTCAAATAAAAAATATCATCCTGTAGATTATAAACTCATTTTTGTAATATAGCAATTTAAATGCAAAATGTATAACAGTTTCATTGTTGTGCTTGTGATGTACTTTTCAAAACACCTTTGAATAAACGATGTGGAATACAGTAGATCTAGGTGCTGACAAACACACCCTCAGAAGCTGGTGCGGCTAACTCGTACGTAACCCTCATTCAAGGTATAAAAAACCAACTTAAATGGATAAATTATACAACATTGTTGAATTGTGTCTGAAGGCCAGCTGCAGGCACGTCGCCAGACACACTAGTCGAGCCCGTAGACCTTGCAGCGGACCTCAAAGCATGGGCGATCTGGAAAAATGCTCTCTTGAACGGGCCGTGGCTAATTATCAAGTAGGCTGCTGGGGATGCCATATTAGAGTTGATGGGCGTGCGGACTCGCACACACTGGAACACAGCCAGATTGCAATAGCCTTTCTCCAATCTCATTCTGGAACAGGCAAGGCTAATCATATGGTTCATCAAATGCTTGATAAATTGACCACAAGGCTGTTTGTGGCAAAGTAATCAATTGAATATATGTTATGGGGTGAAGAAATTGTTGTTGTTTTTTTATATCAAACCTGCTTTGTACATCAGTATTCATTGAGTCACGTGATAAATTGGTGTGATTTGTCTGGGTCTCAACCATCGAGTTAGTTTCGCAAAATGGTGCCCAGCCTTGTGCTGCCAGCATGGTTCTCGATTGTATTTGCAGCCATCTGAAGGACGTATGCTCATATTCTCACTGTTGAAATGGGGAGGGATATGTCTGACCCCCCCCCACCCCCCCATCATGTTTAAACTCTTTGTTCTTTTATCCTCATCTTGTTAACCCTGCTTCCCACTTCAGGATATTGTTTATGGAAACGATCCTTACATATCGACACCTGCATATGTTGATAAAACGAGTTTTAGAACATCATTTTTCGCTCACTTGGACTTTAATCAGGTGAGCTTATGCGATCGAGCAGTGTCTGTAGGTGAGTCAGTCCGTAAACACTTCATTCATTATCGCTTGAACCAAACACATGATTTTGATGAAACTCGAGCACAACCTTCATCACGCGTGTTATACCAAAGTGTATCGACCGCATCAAAATCTGCACTCATTAATGGGGTCTATGAGGCAGGGTTTGACCCCCCCCCCCCAAAAAAGAATAAATAAATAGGAATTTGCTCTCCTGTCTGAAACTACAGACACAATTTTGATGAAACCTTCATGAAAACCTTCACCACAACCTTCATCACCCGTAATGTAAAAAGACAGTGAGGTGACCAAGGATGAGCCTTGATAAAGGACATAATTAAATAAGGTCGTTAATTATCTTCAAAAGGGGTGTTTAAATTTACCCAAAGAGCAAATTTTCATTCATGCACCCCCTTGGAGTTCCTTTAGTGTGCAGGCAAAGTTTGGGGCCACCAGGCTTCATGGTTTTGGAGTTATGGAGGAGACACACTGATTGATGGACACACACTGACATTTATTTCGTGGAGATAGACTGAACTGTCAGACACTGCTATTCACAGATTCGCTAGTTGTGGTTGATAAAATGTGACATGCTTCTACATTCGTGCCCTGTGCTTCGCATGTTCGTGGGCGTATTCGCGTTTTGTGTTTTTTTTTTTGTGGCCATATTTTGTGGATTTTATTTGTGTTTTCTTTTCAGTTTCGCTGGCGTTTCCACTGTTTTTTTTGCAGGTGTATTTGCGGCTTTTCACGGGATTTTTTAATTTTTTCCCTTATGAACCATGAACCGCTGGGAACTTATCCCCCCCCTTTCCATTGAAACGATGCCGCGGCATTTGTGGATTCGACATTTGCGGATTCGACATTTGCGGATTCGACATTTGCGGATTCGACATTTGCGGATTCGACATTTGCGGATTGACTTTTGTGGATTCGACTTTTGCGGATTCGACATTTGTGGATTAGACATTTGTGGATTCGACATTTGCGGATTTGACTTTTGTGGATTCGACTTTTGCGGATTCGACATTGTGGATTTGACATTTCGGATTTGACATTTGCTGGATTTGATATTTGCGGATTCGACATTTGCGGATTCGACATTTGCGGATTCGACATTGTGGCGGATTCGACATTTGCGGATTAGACATTTTGCGGGATTCGACTTTGCGATTTGACTTTTGTGGATTCGACTTTTGGCGGATCGACATTTGTGGATTAGACATTTGTGGATTAGACATTTGCGGATTTGACTTTTGTGGATTCGACTTTTGCGGATTCGACATTTGCGAGATTTGACATTTGAGCGGCATTTTGACATTTGCGGATTTGATATTTGCGGATTCGACATTTGCGGATTCGACATTTGCGATTCGACATTTGCGGATTCGACATTTGCGGATTAGACATTTGCGGATTCGACATTTGCGGATATTCGACATTTGCGGGATTCGACATTTGCGGATTAGACATTTGCGGATTTGACATTTGCGGATTAGACATTTGCGGATTTGACATTTGCGGATTCGAACATTTGCAGATTCGACATTTGGCGGATTCGACATTTGCGAGTTAGACATTTGCGGATTCGACATTTGCGGATTTGACATTTGCGGATTCGACATTTGCGGCATTTTCCAGAAATCGTATCCCTGAAAATCGTGGGGTCCGACAAAAGTACATCTATACTGTGTGTTATGTTGTAAGTATATTGTATATATATATATACATTATGTATGATATAAATGATATCGTTATAATAGATTTAATGTTTCTAGAGACATGGATGATAGTAGTGTGTGTGAATGTAACGTAAGTATGGTATGTGTGTTGTGTGTTTGATATTATATTATATTATTATATAGTACACATGTATTGTCGTGATGTGTGTGTGTATATATATATATATATATATAATATGTACATATGTAAATAGATATATTTTAAAGAAGAAGAAGGTGCTTCCAACCAAAAACTACATCGACTTCGCTAATTCAAGCAAAAAAGCGAGAGCAGACCCGGTCTCAGGCGACGTTTCACCGGCTTCACAGCCGGCTTCCTCAGGCACAATGGACCCTGAGCCTCGGCACGTGTCCGGTTTTTATCTCGATACGACCGCTCATTTCCGGTCACGTGCTGGTGCTCGAGGTCAAATGGAGGAGTGCTTTTTTTTATTTTTTATTTTGCAAAAGCAAAAAACAAATGTCAAATGACATAATTGAAGGGATGCTCTGCTCTTTTTTCTTTTTACTTGCCATACTACCGGGCTTTTTTTTTCCCAATGGTTCTGTGATTTTTCCCGGTTTATGGCTTCGATGTTCTTTGGCACACAAAAATTAGCGTACTTCCCCATTATCTCGGGTCGCTCATCTGCATTTTAAAAAATTTATTTATTTTAATTTATTATATATTTCATTTACGGATGTTTTCCGATGGTTCTGTGATTCTTTCTGGTGTAGCGGCTTCGATTTCCATCGGCACACAATTTCAACTTTTGACTTCACCTGGAAGGTACTGATCTTTAATATCAGTAAGTAAGTCAGTGAATTTGTGAGTCAGTGGTGATATATATATATATATAATGTATACATTTTGTTTATGGCTTTTTGGCTAATCCTTTTGCGATTTGGCTGGAGAGCTTGTCACTAATAACATATTTAAATTATCTGCCCAGAACTAAGTTGACTTGGCCTGTATTTTTGATGAGCCCACACTTGAGCTCAGATGCTCTTTTCAGCAAACCAACGACAAGAATTTAAACAAGGATCGACAAAGACAGGTTCGGTGCTGTGAAACTTTACAGACTTGGATGAAACAGAAGCGGAATTGTTCCCATGCAAGTGAGAGCTTCGGTGATGCTATTTTTTTTCTTAGCCCGTCTGATTGTTAAACCGTGAAAGGAAAGTTAATTGTTGTGAGCAATGCAAGAGATCCCTTGTCACCGCCGATCATTCTTGAATCGTAATTACAAAATCGTTTTATCGGCGTTGCTGATTTTGCTTCAACCTTGTCCTCTGTGTCTGACTTGTTATGAACTTCGTGGTTTTGTCCATCAGACTTTTACCCCTTGTTGTTTTCATCTTGATGTGTGTGTTTTAAGCGAAACGTTTCTCTGAGCGTTCAATGTTCTGTTTGGAATTGTAAAAATCCAGTTGATTACCACGAGAAATGCATGACTTTTAATTGGCGTGACGTGCTTTCAACAACGCATGGGGCTAAAAAGGCTGGGGGGGGGGGGGTATTTATTTTTGTCCTTTGAAAAACATGATGTTCGTGGAAACCGAGGAAGAAGGGAGTTTAATGGGGTCTGCATGTCTGAGGCTGTCTCTCTCTCTCTCTCTCTCTCTCTGTCTGTCTCTCTGTCTCTGTCTCTGTCTCTGTATCTCTCTCTCTCTCTCTCTCTCTCTCTCTCTCTCTCTCTCTCTCTCTTCTCTCTCTCTCTCCGTAAATCAACGGCTTCACTTCAAGTGTTTATAGCAACTGTCAGCTTAATGTCAGCTGGATAGATTGTGAATGGTATTTTGCTAATTTGAGAACATGGAAGTCGCAGTTTGAGATTTTGTGCTGATTTTTATTTTTTCTGTAAAACCAGACTCTGTGATATCTTGGTTACAGCATCCGCTCTTGAGTCCGGGAGGTTGTTGGTTCGAACCCCAGCCGAGTCATACCAACGATTTACACATTATGGTACGTGCTGCTTCCTTGCTTGACAGCATTTAAATCGGGTGGAGCACGGCCCAACGACGCCGGGTTGTGAGCAATGGAAGAGATCCCTTGTACTACACGTGCTTGATCGGCCTCACGGTATCCTGCATTGAAGAGTTCCTTGTAAGGAAACTCGTATTAAGTTGCTTTTCAGTATCTATCCATGCATTTCAAAAAGTATATACGTGGCACTGGAATGATGTCGGTGATGTAATTTGACGTTGTGGGTGGCTCACATCCTGCAGAAGTCATTTGCAGCTGAAGGAAGTCATTTCTGATTTCCTTGTAAACTATACTGTATGCAAAATGATTGTGTTTACCACAACGGTTAAAAAAAAGGAATTCTTGCTTCTTCTGCAGTGCCCGACGGGGTAGTCCGCAGATTATGAATGTAGTGGGGTTGGAGAGTATAAATCCAGAAAGCTATGAGTTTGTAATGGAAGAGTGGAGAAAGGTTTGTAGGTTTGTGTGAAGAGTGGAGAGATGAGGAAAAGCAAATTGAGTGGAAGCAGTGACCAAGTTTGGTTTGTTTGGGTGAAGGAGATGGATGCACTAACTACCTACCTCCACCACGAAGGTGGATGGAGGTGATGTTTTCAGCTCTGTTTGTCTGTCTGTCTGTGTGTGTGTGTGCGCGTGTGTGAGCAGGATATCTCAGGAAGTTATGGACGGATTTGGAGGAAAATTGGTGGACAGGTTGAGTGTGTGAGACGGACGAATCGATTAGATTTTGATGAAGATCCAGGTCTGGATACGATAATTTTTTTTAAGTGATTCTTCACCATTGAGAGAGAGGGCCAAAAACAATACATAGCACGATGTCTCAAAAAGTTATGCACGGATTCGGATGAAACTTTGTGGATGAGTTGGGGTCATGACATGAACAATCCGATTCGATTTTGGTTCAGATACGCATCCAGATCCAGCCTATCAGTGGGATACAAACCGTAAACTGTTCAGCCTGGTGGAGGTACACGCTCTAGCAAGCGCCGTTCCAGTTTCATTGCTTCCGTAATAAGTTTGCAGTGGATAATCCAGATATGCAATTTCATCTCTTCAGGGCACAGGATAAACGGAATAGAATGATGGCATCTATATCTCGCGTCCGAATTCCTTTATTTTAAGCAAATTGCGTGATTGCAATACTTTATGCACGAGTAACTTGGTCTCCTTGCACAACCCGGTCTACTTGCATCACGATGACGGCGCAAACAGAGCAACGTTGATAGTTTTGCTGTCCGACTCGAACTTACACTTCCTCTTTTCATCTCTCCATCTTTCATCCACCTGTATCTCGTTAATTACCTGTTAATTTTTAAGTGGTCGGGAGTGAGGATTACGTTCCATCACAGATGTATCATTTTCTCCAGGTTTTCACGTGGTATATGCCTGGCAGTGGAAGTTTGGAACAGCCCTGCGATGTTACCTTCTGACCGTGTATGTTATGATGCAGCTCAGTATTAAAACTTTGGTATCTATTGTCGAGATAAATCAGCTGACTGTGCTTTGTTGTCGGTCAAAGTTCATTGTCGGTCTTAAATTATATACCTCGGTGACGATGCTGCCAATGGTGAAATTCCCCACCTGTAGAACCAACTTCCACATTCTGTTCAATCTCATTCTTCCCACCAGGTATTCAAGACAGCTGTTCACCACCATCTCAGATCGTCTAGTGTCCAAAACCATGATCTTTTCTACCCCCATTAACAATCCCACAAGCCCAACTCTTTCCAAGTTCCCAGTTTTTCCTTCTTGAGAGTTTCTTTCTCTATCCATCTTGTCCACCCCCTGTATCCTCCCCTACCCCTAATTCCTCCCTACATCCCTCATTTATCCAAGTCTTCCTCCATATTGTCCTTCGTCCCTGCTGTTGGTGTATTTCCCCCTTCTCTGTTCCTTAGGCCTAAGTCACATTTGCCACGGCGGCCGTGGGGTCTACAAAATCTACGGCCACTAGCAATCCGTCGGGGTCGTACAAAATCTACGGCCACTAGCAATTATAGGGCGCCGCAGTATTTCCACGGTCACACAATGTAGCAGTCACATATGTTTTTATTTTTCGGGGAGCCCACGGGGTATTTAAAATTGTGGAGACCGAAAACGTGGGTGCCGTACGGTCTTTGATTTGATGTCGCACGGTGGGTGACCTTAGGCGTTCCTGCGGCGGCCATAGAATTTTCAAGGCAGACGCAAGGTGCCCGCAATGCGACGCAGGCGACCGCAGGGGGGCCTAAGGCGAACGTGCGGCCAGACGGACGGTAACGAGTGGGTTTTTTTTTAATTTTTTACACCAGTTCTTTTGTTTCGGCTTGTCGAATTGCTACGCGAACGTAGAAATGAAAAAAGTTATAACTCCGCACTATAATTCCACGCGACCCTACGGCCTGTAAAAGATGGCCAAACGGCGTAGGGCCACCCTGAGGCCACCTCAGAAACTCTGCGGCCGCCGCACGCTCGCCGTAGAGCAAATGTGACTTAGGTCTTATCCGTTCTGTGTTCCATGTCCTCCACAAGCCTCGACCTTTTGCATACAAACTTGGATATTTTAAACCTAATAATTACCAAGGTGAAGATGTTAAACCAGACTAGGTGGTGTTATGGTTAGAGCGTTCGCTCCGAGTCCGGGAGGTCAGCAGTTCGAACCCTGGCCGAGTCGTACCAAACAATTTCATAATGGTACGTGCTGTTTCCTTCCTTGATGTTCAGCATTTAGAAACGATAGAGCACGGACAAATAACTGTAGCTTGGCAACAATGGTGCAGGCTTGATGGGCCTAATGGCCTCCTCTTGTAATTAAGTTATTTGAAAGGGAACTCGTGTTTACCTCTGCCACCGAAGGTGGATGGAGGTTATGTTTTCACCCCTGTATGGTTGTTAGGGTTGGCGCACCGCTAAAAAACTTCAGTTCGTCCGACTTTCATTGTCCTGTACAACCAATTGTTGTGACAAGTTGTTTGCACAAATACATAAAGTAATGAACATATGTTTTCCATTTTAACCGACACCATGCACTCCCCTCCTGCAGCTTCCAAACTCCACCTTCCACCCAACATCTTCGAACCCTCCTCCTCCATGTCCCCACCTCTGAGCAAAACATTCTTCAGTGCCATATTAGGATTAGCATTATCAGGGCAGAGGAGAGCGAGCACGGCGAGAGAGTTGAACTGACCTGATTTTCAGACATGCTTAAATGTGCGTAAAAGGCAGAAGGGGTGGCATTTTCAGAGCACGCGTTGCCACACTTTTTCCATTCGTGAGTAAAGATGGCAAGGAAAACTCTTCCACTATCTCGTTTCAACCTTCCACTAAGGATTCTTGTCGTATCATACAAACTGAACCGTTTCCTTCGCTCACTAAACATTTATTTATCAAGGACTTCAGAAGCAAAACATAAAACGCATTAACGCTGTACGTGCTACTTCCTTCTTTGACGCTCGGCATTCATAAAGAATAGAGCACGGACAAACACTCATAGGTTGTTGGCGATCATCGTGCAGGCTTTGATGGGCCTCCTCCTGCTTTGAAATTCCTTGGAAGTGAACTCATTGTTTCTTTTTATCATCGTTGGCATGTCCTTGTCTCTGCAGCTTCAAGGCTACGGTACGGTCACCCCCCCCCAAAAAAGAAACGACTCGGTTTATTAATTTTACTCTTCGTAACAGCACCTCGGTGTTTCAACATCCCGACGGGATAGTGGAACCGAACAGGCTCGTCCAGTGAAGGCATTCCATACTTTTGCCTGTTTGCAGAGATTAAAAGATTGACCAGAAGGGGACCGGCTCTGCCTGTGGGTTTTCATGTCCACGATGCCATCGCGTTCACCATTCCCTTATCCAAGAAGGACAAGTTCTTCCCACTTATTTGCAAGTTTTCATTTTTCTAACGATCGTTTCATTATATATTTATTTATTTATTTATTTATGTATTTTTGTCATCCACAAATGGAGGCTCTTCGTTACTCTGCACGGCTTTCCGTTGCTTCGGCTGAGGTTGTTTGCCTCGGCTTTAACCAGGCCCTGTTTCCTGGTGATAAGAAGATAACCACAGGCCTGTGGTTACCAGCATGGCAGTCACGTGTCTGCTATCCCATTGTTCATTCGATCTTGGGTGGCATTTTACTAGCAGCAACGTTGATGTCTCTGCTTTAATAAGTGACCTTCGACGTCCAAACGGAACAAAGGTGATTTTGAGAGAGGTATGGCCTGGCGCTATTGTTCTCTGCTAACAGCTGCTATGTTGGGTAGGAATTCTCGAACAAACTTGCACTCGATAGTTTCCCTTCTTTGATCTGCACTTCTGACGAAATAGCTCTCGACAGAGATTTCATGTTAATCGACCAAACTCGTCCGTTGCTTGAATGAGTCTCAGGTAGGGAGCCTTAATGATATGAAATATTTGTCTTGCTTCTGAAGTTTGTGACTTTTGCCTGCAAATTCGAGCTGCGTTTGAACCGCGCGTGCCAACGACCCTTCAAAAGGATCTTCAAACTATAATTTCTCACCAGATGTGATAGAAAAGCCGATAAGAATCTCGTTAACCTCCGCTATCGAAGATGGACGGAGGTTACTGTTTTCACCCCTGTCTGTTTGTTTGTTTGTTTGTTTGTGAACAGTATTACGGAAAAACTCCTGGACGGATTTCGACGAAACTTGGTGGGGGGTTAGGTATGGTCCAAGGATCATGCCATTAGACTTTGGACTTGGTCCAAAGTCCAATATGGCCGCTGTGGCGGCCATTTTGAAAAAATATTTGAATTTTTGTTTTTGCATTTCTACATGTTTTAAGTGATTTCCAACCAAAAAAAAAATGTTAGAGAAAAAAAAAATTTTGCAACTTTTTTTTCAAAAAAATTCCCATTTTATTTTTTTGGCATTTCTACATGCGCGTCGATCTAGTTTAGTTTATTCAATCGTGGTTCAGTCGAGTCTGATCCGTTTTGACCTACAATGAATAGGATATCAGGTTCACTTAAGTGACCCAGCAGTATTGGCGGCGGAGGTTTTGCACTCTACCGAGTGCTCCCCCTCAAGTTATATTTGTACTGGCCTGTTGATGAAACGAGCAAGTTGCCCGCGTCTGCACGTTTAATCGCAGGATGAGGAGCAAGTCTCTCTTTTGTGATTGGCCCACGGAATGATGACTGATGGTCCATCGCTCCGTAGATCGAGAGAATCTTCCGTCGGAAAACGTTTCGATGCGTTTTTGTACATGGTGACAAACTTGGTTGTCTGCATACGATACAACAGTGGGACAGCGTTAATATTTTTTGGGACGACGATTGAGACTCCGGTGCAATGATGTTTTACCACGTTTGTGGAATTGAGGGCTTGTTTGTGAGTACCCAGTTTACAGCGTCTCTGGCTCATGGAGGAGCTTGAACGATGTACATGTATTATACGTCGGACAAGCATGTCGGGAGACATCGCTGTGCGGTACTTTAAAATTACAATGACATTACTAGACAATGGGTGAAGCGGTGTAGTAGTAAAGGCTGTATGAATCGAGGATCCCAACAGCATGAGCTATGTGCTCAGGTGGGACCACCAAACAGGCCAACACAGAGATTGGTCCATGCTGATATCCCGAGAATGGTCCTTTCTCCACGAAACGTTGGTATTTTGAGTCATTTTGTGCGGGTGTGATGACAATCCGGCTCAGACGGTCTCCATTATGGAATGGCATGGCTCGCTCGTAGCTGCATCTTCAATCCATGCGATTGTTACCTGTGGGGACATTTGAAGAGTCGACTCTTCACACAAAGGTCCCAAACTCTCATGGAGCCGGGGGTTAAATGTTGTGTGTGTGGGATTGCACGACTCGTTAGGCGAGGAGGACTTTTGTCGCAGGGTAGTGAATATTTTCAACCCTCCGGAAGAGGAAGTGCTCGGGCAAATGCTGATCACGTTGAACGTGCTTCTCGCAACAAATATGTCAACGAAGAATGTCGTTTGTTTTGATAACCATGATGTTGCTTTCCACACGTTAAAGCCTTTCGGTCGCAATTGTGAGAGTGTCATCATTTTCTGGGCCTCCCTGTACAAATTCCATGATGCTGGAAGTGAATTGTCGCGATAGTCAGTCTGGTTGACCGACTCAGATCCTGAAGGACACCAACTATTAATATATAATTTGTGATGGGGGTGTGGAGGGGTTTCAGAGCCATCCCATACTGTCGTGTGCACCTCCATGTTGATTGTATTCACTTCCCTGGCAATGATAGCAGTAGTATCTCTACAATCTAACACGTTTATCTCGTTATTCTGACTTCCTGTAATGGAAGGTTACGCTAATTCTTTGGCCTTGTTAGGTCTTGTTTAGCTTTTCTCGCTAAATTATCTTGACAACCAACATGGTTCCTGAGCACTGCATCATGGGTACTGAATGAAACCCCTCTATGTCATCCTGGCAACCCAGAACACACTACAGATGTACGCCACTCACTTCTGAGTTGTCTAGCCTGGGTTTGCATCTCGACCTAGCTACAAACATCTCAACCTCAATGTGTGTACCATCCCTCAAATGGATGTTAAACAGTGTCCGATCTGCTGGCATTAGTTGGTGGACATTAAACATCCTACGGTATCCTTCGCAAAGAGTCGGAGAGCGATCGCTGACACCATGAACAAATTACAAATTCCTGCCCTGACTGGCTGCTGGGAAGGCAGTGGCAGACCAGCCAGCGAAACACATGTCAAGAAACTGATTTGGTGCCACCAACACTTTGTAAAGAGTACGGTAGATCTCTCATTGTAGTGTTCCACATCACCAGGTAGGCTCATAGATAGGAATGGTGGTAGTCGAATTGCATCGCTTCACAATGCGAGTAAGCAAGAGGATCCAAGTGGGAACTACACAAGAGGGACGCAAATTCAGGATCCCAATTTGGTATTCCCATCCAAGCACATAGCTTGGAAGAGAACACCAAATCGGACAAATGTATTTTTTAATTGATGAATCTTCGACCCATGGAGGACCTCAGGACAAAGACACGAGTCGACCTCGATGCACTTCATCATGGATTACAAGGACATTGGTAGATAAGTGGGGGAACACGTATTGGATTTGAACCTGGGTTCACCGTATCCTGAGCCAGAGGTTCAGATGGGAACACCAACAGGCCGATTCATAAATTCGTGTCGCTGCCCTCGTGTTTGTACCGGGGTGGGGCAACCAGTAGCTGTTGTAGATGGCTTTATGGATTTTGATTAAATCAAGTTTTCTGTAAAATTTAAGGTACTCGTTTTTTGAAAGGGTGTTCTGCTGCTTCTTGTCCTTTCGTATGTAGCTGCTGGTGGCATCATTTGCTGAGGATCCAGCTGTGCTGCTGAAATGAGTATGTTGCACTCTCAGTTGCGTGTCTTGTGCACTTTGTGTGCTGTACTGTAACAGTGTGGTCATGAATGCCGTCGTAGTAGCTCTGATTCGGTGGAAATGTGGATCTGGTTGATTTCACAAAATGAGTTTCCCATGGTGTTAGAATGATCGTCGCATTGCAGCATCTAGCACCACTTGTCACGTTATCTAAAGTGATGACAACAAAGCTGGAAATGTTGGTCTCTCTCTCTCTCTCTCTCTCTCTCTCTCTCTCTCTCTCTCTCTCTCTCTCTCTCTCTCTCTCTCTCTCTCCCGGTGACCTACTCCTCACGGAGGACACCGTGAGGTCTTTAACGTCCACCAACGAATGCCGGCAGATGGGTTGCCAGTTTAATGTCCATCAGAGGGACGGCACACGCATTGTTCAATCACCTTTCTGCTTATTTGCTTTTTGCAGCTCGTCAGGTGTCCTGGCTTTGCCTCTATTGAATTGTACAAAAGAGTGGAAAACCTGAAGATGCCATGCTTAATATAATACGAGTCCCCTTTAAATGAACTTCAATGCAGGAGGAGGCTGTTCAGCCCATCAAAGCCTGTGCAATGGTTGCCAACCGATGGATGTTTGTCCATGCTCTATTCTTTATGAACGCCTTCCGTCAAGCAAGGAAGTAGCACGTGCCCTTTTTTGTAGTCTTTGGTATGACTCGGCCGGGGTTCGAACCACGGACCTCCCCGACTCGGAGTGGACGCTCGAACCATTACGCCACCGAGTCTGCTGGAATTGTGGGAATAGTCTCTTTATTTTTGTCTCTCTCCCCAACTCTCATCGGAAGGAAATTGTACTTTGGAACTCGTGTTTTTGTTTTGCACACACCGACTGCTCTTGGGGTCGCTCAACTTAATGCGGATAAATTCTCATGTCGGAGCGTCGTCGATCAAATTTATTGTCCTAACTTGTGCTGAGTTCAGTTTCTTTTTCGATTTGAGACCCAGCTTTTGCTGAGCTTACGCTTACGTACCTTTACGTAAGGTTTGGAGCAAATGCATAGTTTAATTCCTTAAACGATGTGTTTTGATGTCCATTACAGTTTAATTAGTCCTTCAACAAAATGATTCACGCTTCCATCCATTTATTAAATATAATCATTTCATGTTCATTCGCCTTACCATTGAGTTTCTGTGTTCATGTCTCTTCTGCTGATGGATTTTTACACATGCCTAATATTTATTTTTCTTCTTTTATTCAGGAAGGTTGAAGAACTTGCAAATGATTTGCACGAAAGGAAGTTCCCAACTTTTCTGAGAGATCTCCGCGTGTCTCGGGTGGCTGGTGAGCGTGGTCCTTACGTGAGCTGCCATGTGAAAATGTGAGGCCCTTGCAGATTAGAGGAGGTGTGGAGGTTGCTGTGACACTGTGATGCTTCGGCAAAAAGTAGTATTCAAACTGTTGTCGGCGAACGTGGAAATTTTGCGGAGGGCTCCTCATTCAGCGGCTTTTGTTGAACCACGCAGTGCCAAAGGAATGAGTCGTGGTGCTCAAGTTAAGACGCACAAATGTCATGGCTGGTGTTAAACCTGTTGGAATGGGGGAGAAGGTTGGGCCAGAGCATAGGCCAATGGCAGGGTCGAGCAGAGATGGCCGAGGAGCTGGGCGAATGGATGAGCACAATCCACGTCATGTGCGGCTGCAGAATGGTGGTGTGGCAGGCAATGCCAAAGCAGAGGGTTCGACACACCTGAATGGAGCACCGGCTGTTCCACGGATGGGCGTTCGGGCCCGTGTGTCTGAGTGGCCACCCAAGAAAGAACCCTGCGAGGAAGGAGGATGGTCAGGCCGAGACGGGACAAAGCCTCATGACGGTATGGTATTGGTCAGCCGTCCTTTTCAACCTGCTGCCTCTCCAGTAGAAGCTCGAGGTGTGGCAAGGATGCAGGAGAAAGAGGATACTTCAATGCAGAAACCAGCTCGTCGACAACGTAGTAACAGCGATGCTATGCTGCCTGACTCTGAAGTGGCCGCTTTGGTAGCCACAGCTACTGGCAGTGGTCCGACAACCTTGCACCGCGAGTATGGTAGCACCAGCTCCATTGACAAGCAGGGCAACATCAGTGGAGATGGCTTTGGAGCCCTGCTTCATAGCTACAGTGGTCATGATGAGCAGGATGGAGACTCTCCAGTTGTCTCAAATGTAACAGCCAGGGTTGATTGGCCTTTGTGCACGACTGAATTGGACAAGGGTCCTGTGTCATCAGTGAAAGAACATGAGAAATTGCTCAAGCGGCGGTCTCGCTCTGACACAGGTGATAACTCCATTTTCCGCAAGCTTCGAAGTAAGATGGACAGTGATGCAGCATCGGAGAAGTCGGATGTCGAGGACGGCAGGGCAGATGAAACACCTTGGGTATGCCAGAAATGCTTTGCACATTACGATGTGCAGAGCATCCTGTTTGACTTGCGACGTGTCGCTAGCAGTCGGCACCAGCTTGGCAAGAGGGTCAACACGACGACCGGCGCCTCTGCAGCGTCACAAGCCCCTCGCTCTTCATCTTCACCTTCGGGGAGCATCGAGGATCTTAATGGGCGCGATTTTCCCGAGATGGATTCGGGAGACGGTAAAAGCAACGAGTTGTTGCTAGCCTGCCCATACTTCCGTAATGAAATCGGCGGAGAGGGTGAGCGACACATCGGGTTGACAAGGAATTGCACAACAGCTTTGTCAGGTGGAACCGCTGGGGGTTCTGTGCCTGAGATGCCATCCTCAGAGTGGTCCTTGAGCTCACATTGCACAAATGCGGGCGTCTCGGTGCTCGAGGTACCCCGAGAGAGCCAGACTCTGCACTGTGAGAAGGTGAAGCGCTACATCATTGAGCACATAGATCTTGGCGCCTACTACTACCACAAGTTCTTCCATGGCAAAGGTTGGTTTATAATCTTGTTGTTTAACCTTTTCTTCGATCAAGAGCTCAACTTCTTTCTTTCTTTTCCTGCTTTTCGTAAGCTGCATTTCTAATGTCGAAAAAAGAATTCACTTTTGACATTCATGTTCACCTTCAATATGTTTTTCTTTGATTTATCTTCTCCGATAGCTTGGGATGCAAGGACACTGTTGCAGTTAATTGTCCTGTGACTTGCGTGTACTTTGTGTGTTGTGGTCGTCATGGATTATGCGCAGTTGCTGTTGTCAATATGACCTTCGGCTTTACACGAATGCTTTTGGTCACTGCCTGCGACTTATCAAGTCGAATGTGCCCTGTCCCGTTGGATCTCGGAAGCGAATGAAAGTCGAGCGCAGTTGGCACTTGAATGGGCCGCTCTTGTAGACATAAAGACAGCAGGATTGTTTATTTGGCAGCGTACTTGACCATAATCTGTCTGGTCCTGAATATATTCCACTGTAGAGTGAAATCCAACTGAAACTGCTGTCGTGGTGCAGTGAGAAATGAGAGGGGGTGCTGCATCACGGAGCAGTCCTTCAGTATGACATGAAGCTTTCACGATGCTTCGTTTTATTTTTCATTTTTTAGAATAATTCCAGCAATCTCTGTGTGTCTGTCTGTCTGTGACCGCTGTTTCTCGACAACCACTGGTCCGATCTAATTGAAACTTGCCAGGTATATTGCTGGGGACCTGAGTATGTGCCTTTTCAAGGTTTGATATTAATCGGACAAGTGGTTCCCAAGTTATGGCCATTTATTTACCAAACCGATGACAGGACACGTTGCTGCGTAGGCGTGGCCGTTGGGGAAGAGATCCTCAGTTACCAATGACAGGACACGTTGCTTGGCGTTTTGCACCCACAGTATCTATCTTCTATCTATCTATAATTCCAGCAATCTCTGTTTGTTTGCCTTTTCAATGTTTGAAATTAATCGGACAAGTGGTTCCCAAGTTATGGCCAAGTTAGAGCACGTTCCCCATTACGGGTTACGTACGGAATTCCGGATAGTGATGACTTACTGTATTCTAATAATTTCTCGATTTCTTATGTGCATTTATAGATAAACACAATGCCCCAAATCCAGTCGTCGTTTACGAGAGCGAAGGAACGGCCTGTGTGGTTGTTGAAAGTTTTTTTTTGTTTTTTTTTGCACGTACGGCCACGTACAATCGGGCACGCGATAGCGAAGGAACGGCCTGTGTGGTTGTTGTTTCTGACACCGGTTTGAAAGGTTGTTTTTTTTTTTTGCACGTATGGCCACGTACATACGGGCACGCGAGAGCGAAGGAACGGCCTGTGTGGTTGTTTCTGGCACGCGGTTTGAAAGTTTATTGTTGTTTTTTGCACGTACGGCCACGCACGTACGGGCACGCACTAGTTTTTATCCCCGCCGCGTGGCGGAAGGGGGATATTGTTGTCACCCAGATCGTCCGGCTGTCCGTCCGTCCGGGCGTCAACATTTATAGCTGTGAGTGCGATAACTCATAAACTGTTCGCCATATCGATTTCAAATTTGGGTCACACATGTACCACCTGAAAAGGAAGAACCCTATTGATTTTGGGCGTGGCCGGATCCAAGATGGCCGACTGGGGCGGCCATCTTGAAAAAAATTTTTTTTGCTAATACATGGAAAACCGCTTATCTGATTTCAATTATTTTTGGTTACTACGTTCCTCACCCCTGGGGAACTTTGTTGAGGTGATGACCAAATGGTGTCTTGTTTCCAATTCACCTCCCTCATTATCTGGAA
>CM068960.1:122211462-122283890 GCA_035128595.1 Eptatretus atami | reverse complement strand
GTTGTTGCTAGGCAACGAAATTCAAACGCACACATTCCCAGTATATATTCCACATGTTGGCAAAGTTTCATCGAAATCGGTTCGCTGGTTCGTGCGTGGAGCCTCGCGTTGCAGACACACACACACACACACACACACACACACACACACACACACACAGACGGAAAACCCGACAATAAGGGATATCTCATATATAGCGAATCCAATAAATGTCTGCATGCATTTATTCTAGTAGTTACACTGTTAAAATTATTTAATGCGGTTGGTAAAAAGAACTAACTTAATTTATCCTCAACTGCCGAATACACAACCTCTCACCTTGTGAGTCATCGGGGGCATAGATTTCAACATAATGTTGCTGGAGAATAATATATTACAATTGGTCTGGCGAGTTACTTGGTGGCTTTATAAAATATACCATCAGAGATGGGGAATCCCCGCCATTGAATGAAAAAGGTCATACATATTCCAGATAATGAGGGAGGTGAATTGGAAACAAGACACCATTTGGTCATCACCTCAACAAAGTTCCCCAGGGGTGAGGAACGTAGTAACCAAAATAATTGAAATCAGATAAGCGGTTTTCCATGTATTACAAAAAACATTTTTTCAAGATGGCCGCCCCAGTCGGCCATCTTGGATCCGGCCACGCCCAAAATCAATAGGGTTCTTCCTTTTCAGGTGGTACATGTGTGACCCAAATTTGAAATCGATATGGCGAACAGTTTATGAGTTAATCGCACTCACAGCTATAAATGTTGACGCCCGGACGGACGGACAGCCGGACGATCTGGGTGACACCAATATCCCCCTTCCGCCACGCGGCGGGGATAAAAAACTAGTGCGTGCCCGTACGTGCGTGGCCGTACGTGCAAAAAACAACAATAAACTTTCAAACGCGTGCCAGAAACAACCACACAGGCCGTTCCTTCGCTCTCGCGTGCCCGTATGTACGTGGCCATACGTGCAAAAAAAAAAACAACCTTTCAAACCGCGTGTCAGAAACAACAACACACAGGCCGTTCCTTCGCTATCGCGTGCCCGTATGTACGTGGCCGTACGTGCAAAAAAAACAAAAAAAAACTTTCAACAACCACACAGGCCGTTCCTTCGCTCTCGTAAACGACGACTGGATTTGGGGCATTGTGTTTATCTATAAATGCACATAAGAAATCGAGAAATTATTAGAATACAGTAAGTCATCACTATCCGGAATTCCGTACGTAACCGTAATGGGGAACGTGCTCTAACTTGGCCATAACTTGGGAACCACTTGTCCGATTAATTTCAAACATTGAAAAGGCAAACAAACAGAGATTGCTGGAATTATAGATAGATAGAAGATAGATACTGTGGGTGCAAAACGCCAAGCAACGTGTCCTGTCATTGGTAACTGAGGATCTCTTCCCAACGGCCACGCCTACGCAGCAACGTGTCCTGTCATCGGTTTGGTAAATAAATGGCCATAACTTGGGAACCACTTGTCCGATTAATATCAAACCTTGAAAAGGCACATACTCAGGTCCCCAGCAATATACCTGGCAAGTTTCAATTAGATCGGACCAGTGGTTGTCGAGAAACAGCGGTCACAGACAGACAGACACACAGAGATTGCTGGAATTATTCTAAAAAATGAAAATAAAACGAAGCATCGTGAAAGCTTCATGTCATACTGAAGGACTGCTCCGTGATGCAGCACCCCCTCTCATTTCTCACTGCACCACGACACGCAGTTTCAGTTGGATTTCACTCTACAGTGGAATATATTCAGGACCAGACAGATTATGGTCAAGTACGCTGCAATAAACAATCCTGCTGTCTTTATGTCTACAAGAGCGGCCCATTCAAGTGCCAACTGCGCTCGACTTTTCATTCGCTTCCGAGATCCAACGGGACAGGGCACATTCGACTTGATAAGTCGCAGGCAGTGACCAAAAGCATTCGTGTAAAGCCGAAGGTCATATTGACAACAGCAACTGCGCATAATCCATGACGACCACAACACACAAAGTACAGCCAAGTCACAGGACAATTAACTGCAACAGTGTCCTTGCATCCCAAGCTATCGAGAAGATAAATCAAGAAAAACATATTGAAGGTGAACATGAATGTCAAAAGTGAATTCTTTTTTCGAATTAGAAATGCAGCTTACGAAAAGCAGGAAAAGAAAGAAAGAAGTTGAGCTCTTGATCGAAGAAAAGGTTAAACAAGATTATAAACCAACCTTTGCCATGGAAGAACTTGTGGTAGTAGTAGGCGCCAGATCTATGTGCTCAATGATGTAGCGCTTCACCTTCTCACAGTGCAGAGTCTGGCTCTCTCGGGGTACCTCGAGCACCGAGACGCCCGATTTGTGCAATGTGAGCTCAAGGACCACTCTGAGGATGGCATCTCAGGCACAGACCCCCAGCGGTTCCACCTGACAAAGCTGTTGTGCAATTCCTTGTCAACCCGATGTGTCGCTCACCCTCTCCGCCGATTTCATTACGGAAGTATGGGCAGGCTAGCAACAACTCGTTGCTTTTACCGTCTCCGAATCCATCTCGGGAAAATCGCGCCCATTAAGATCCTCGATGCTCCCCGAAGGTGAAGATGAAGAGCGAGGGGCTTGTGACGCTGCAGAGGCGCCGGTCGTCGTGTTGACCCTCTTGCCAAGCTGGTGCCGACTGCTAGCGACACGTCGCAAGTCAAACAGGATGCTCTGCACATCGTAATGTGCAAAGCATTTCTGGCATACCCAAGGTGTTTCATCTGCCCTGCCGTCCTCGACATCCGACTTCTCCGATGCTGCATCACTGTCCATCTTACTTCGAAGCTTGCGGAAAATGGAGTTATCACCTGTGTCAGAGCGAGACCGCGCTTGAGCAATTTCTCATGTTCTTTCACTGATGACACAGGACCCTTGTCCAATTCAGTGCGTGCCAAAGGCCAATCAACCCTGGCTGTTACATTTGAGACAACTGGAGAGTCTCCATCCTGCTCATCATGACACTGTAGCTATGAAGCAGGGCTCCAAAGCCATCTCCACTGATGTTGCCTGCTTGTCAATGGAGCTGGTGCTACCATACTCGCGGTGCAAGGTTGTCGGACCACTGCCAGTAGCTGTGGCTACCAAAGGCGGCCACTTCAGAGTCAGGCAGCATAGCATCGCTGTTACTACGTTGTCGACGAGCTGGTTTCTGCATTGAAGTATCCTCTTTCTCCTGCATCCTTGCCACACCTCGAGCTTCTACTGGAGAGGCAGCAGGTTGAAAAGGACGGCTGACCAATACCATACCGTCATGAGGCTTTGTCCCGTCTCGGCCTGACCATCCTCCTTCCTCGCAGGGTTCTTTCTTGGGTGGCCACTCAGACACACGGCCCGAACGCCCATCCGTGGACACAGCCGGTGCTCCATTCAGGTGTGTCGAACCCTCTGCTTTGGCATTGCCTGCCACACCACCATTCTGCAGCCGCCCATGACGTGGATTGTGCTCATCCATTCGCCCAGCTCCTCGCCATCTCTGCTCGACCCTGCCATTGGCCTATGCTCTGGCCCAACCTTCTCCCCCATTCCAACAGGTTTAACACCAGCCATGACATTTGTGCGTCTTAACTTGAGCACCACGACTCATTCCTTTGGCACTGCGTGGTTCACAAAAGCCGCTGAATGAGGAGCCCTCCGCAAAATTTCCACGTTCGCCGACAACAGTTTGAATACTACTTTTTGCCGAAGCATACAGTGTCACAGCAACCTCCACACCTCCTCTAATCTGCAAGGGCTCCACATTTTCACATGGCAGCTCACGTAAGGACAACGCTCACCAGCCACCCGAGACACGCGGAGATCTCTCAGAAAGTTGGGAACTTCCTTTCGTGCAAATCATTTGCAAGTTCTTCAACCTTCCTGAATAAAAGAAGAAAAATAAATATTAGGCATGTGTAAAAATCCATCAGCAGAAGAGACATGAACACAGAAACTCAATGGTAAGGCGAATGAACATGAAATGATTATATTTAATAAATGGATGGAAGGCGTGATCATTTTGTTGAAGGACTAATTAAACTGTAATGGACATCAAAACACATCGTTTAAGGAATTAAACTATGCATTTGCTCCAAACCTTACGTAAAGGTACGTAAGCGTAAGCTCAGCAAAAGCTGGGTCTCAAATCGAAAAAGAAACTGAACTCAGCACAAGTTAGGACAATAAATTTGATCGACGACGCTCCGACATGAGAATTTATCCGCATTAAGTTGAGCGACCCCAAGAGCAGTCGGTGTGTGCAAAACAAAAAACGAGTTCCAAAGTACAATTTCCTTCCGATGAGAGTTGGGGAGAGAGACAAAAATAAAGAGACTATTCCCACAATTCCAGCAGACTCGGTGGCGTAATGGTTCGAGCGTCCATCCGAGTCGGGGAGGTCCGTGGTTCGAACCCCGGCCGAGTCATACCAAAGACTACAAAAAGGGCACGTGCTACTTCCTTGCTTGACGGAAGGCGTTCATAAAGATAGAGCATGGACAAACATCCATCGGTTGGCAACCATTGCAAGGCTTTGATGGGCTGAACAGCCTCCTCCTGCATTGAAGTTCATTTAAAGGGGACTCGTATTATATTAAGCATGGCATCTTCAGGTTTTCCACTCTTTTGTACAATTCAATAGAGGCAAAGCCAGGACACCTGACGAGCTGCAAAAAGCAAATAAGCAGAAAGGTGATTGAACAATGCGTGTGCCGTCCTCTGATGGACATTAAACTGGCAACCCATCTGCGGCATTCGTTGGTGGACGTTAAAGACCTCACGGTGTCCTCCGTGAGGAGTAGGTCACCGGCAGAGAGGAGGAGAGAGAGAGAGAGAGAGAGAGAGAGAGAGAGAGAGAGAGAGAGAGAGAGAGAGAGAGAGAGGAGACCAACATTTCCAGCTTTTTGTCATCACTTTAGATAACGTGACAAGTGGTGCTAGATGCTGCAATGCGACGATCATTCTAACACCATGGGAAACTCATTTTGTGAAATCAACCAGATCCACATTTCCACCGAATCAGAGCTACTACGACGGCATTCATGACCACACTGTTACAGTACAGCACACAAAGTGCACAAGACACGCAACTGAGAGTGCAACATACTCATTTCAGCAGCACAGCTGGATCCTCAGCAAATGATGCCACACAGCAGCTACATACGAAAGGACAAGAAGCAGCAGAACACCCTTTCAAAAAACGAGTACCTAAATTTTACAGAAAACTTGATTTAATCAAAATCCATAAAGCCATCTACAACAGCTACTGGTTGCCACCCCGGTACAAACACGAGGGCAGCGACACGAATTTATGAATCGGCCTGTTGGTGTTCCCATCTGAACCTCTGGCTCAGGATAACGGTGAACCCAGGTTCAAATCCAATACGTGTTCCCCCACTTATCTACCAATGTCCTTGTAATCCATGATGAAGTGCATCGAGGTCGACTCGTGTCTTTGTCCTGAGGTCCTCCATGGGTCGAAGATTCATCAATTAAAAAATACATTTGTCCGATTTGGTGTTCTCTTCCAGCTATGTGCTTGGATGGGAATACCAAATTGGGATCCTGAATTTGCGTCCCTCTTGTGTAGTTCCCACTTGGATCCTCTTGCTTACTCGCATTGTGAAGCGATGCAATTCGACTACCACCATTCTATCTATGAGCCTACCTGGTGATGTGGAACACTACAATGAGAGATCTACCGTACTCTTTACAAAGTGTTGGTGGCACCAAATCAGTTTCTTGACATGTGTTTCGCTGGCTGTCTGCCACTGCCTTCCCAGCAGCCAGTCAGGGCAGGAATTTGTAATTTGTTCATGGTGTCAGCGATCGCTCTCCGACTCTTTGCGAAGGATACCGTAGGATGTTTAATGTCCACCAACTAATGCCAGCAGATCGGACACTGTTTAACATCCATTTGAGGGATGGTACAACCATTGAGGTTGAGATGTTTGTAGCTAGGTCGAGATGCAAACCCAGGCTAGACAACTCAGAAGTGAGTGGCGTACATCTGTAGTGTGTTCTGGGTTGCCAGGATGACATAGAGGGGTTTCATTCAGTACCCATGATGCAGTGCTCAGGAACCATGTTGGTTTCAAGATAATTTAGCGAGAAAAGCTAAACAAGACCTAACAAGGCCAAAGAATTAGCGTAACTTCCATTACAGGAAGTCAGAATAACGAGATAAACGTGTTAGATTGTAGAGATACTACTGGCTATCATTGCCAGGGAAGTGAATACAATCAACATGGAGGTGCACACGACAGTATGGGATGGCTCTGAAACCCTCCCACACCCCATCACAAATTATATATTAATAGTTGGTGTCCTTCAGGATCTGAGTCGGTCAACCAGACTGACTATCGGCGACAATTCACTTCCAGCATCATGGAATTTGTACAGGGAGGCCCAGAAAATGATGACACTCTCACAATTGCGACCGAAAGGCTTTAACGTGTGGAAAGCAACATCATGGTTATCAAAACAAACGACATTCTTCGTTGACATATTTGTTGCGAGAAGCACGTTCAACGTGATCAGCATTTGCCCGAGCACTTCCTCTTCCGGAGGGTTGAAAATATTCACTACCCTGCGACAAAAGTCCTCCTCCGCCTAACGAGTCGTGCAATCCCACACACACAACATTTAACCCCCGGCTCCATGAGAGTTTGGGACCTTTGTGTGAAGAGTCGACTCTTCAAATGTCCCCACAGGTAACATCGCATGGATTGAAGATGCAGCTACGAGCGGCCATGCCATTCCATAATGGAGACCGTCTGAGCCGGATTGTCATCACACCCCGCACAAAATGACTCAAAATACCAACGTTTCGTGGAGAAAGGACCATTCTCGGGATATCAGCATGGACCATCTCTGTGTTGGCCTGTTTGTGGTCCCACCTGAGCACATAGCTCATGCTGTTGGGATCCTCGATTCATACAGCCTTTACTACTACACGCTTCACCCATTGTCTAGTAATGTCATTGTAATTTTAAAGTACCGCACAGCGATGTCTCCCGACATGCTTGTCCGACGTATATACATGTACTTCGTTCAAGCTCCTCCATGAGCCAGAGACGCTGTAAACTGGGTACTCACAAACAAGCCCTCAATTCCACAAACGTGGTAAAACATCATTGCACCGGAGTCTCAATCGTCGTCCCAACAAATATTAGGCTGTCCCACTGTTGTATCGTACGCAGACAACCGAGTTTGTCACCATGTACAAAAACGCATCGAAACGTTTTCCGACGGAAGATTCTCTCGATCTACGGAGAGATGGACCACAGTCATCATTCCGTGGGCCAATCACAAAAGAGAGACTTGCTCCTCACCTACGATTAAACGTGCAGACGCGGGCAACTTGCCGTTTCATCAACAGGCCAGTACAAATATAACTTGAGGGGGAGCACTCGGTAGAGTGCAAAACTCCGCCGCCAATACTGCTGGGTCACTTAAGTGAACCTGATATCCTATTCATTGTAGGTCAAAACGGATCAGACTCACTGAACCACGATTGAATAAACATAAACTAGATCGACGCGCATGTAGAAATGCCAAAAAAATTTTTTATTGTTGCATTTTTTTTTTTATGTTGTTTTTTTTGTTTTTTTTTTTTTTTTTTTGTTTTTTTTTTTTTTTTTTTTTTTTTTGTTTTTTTTGGTTGTTTTTTTTTTTTTTTTTTTTTTTTTGGTTTTTGTTGTTTTTTTTTTTTGTTTTGTTTTTTATGTGTTTCTCCGTTGCTGTGCAGCAGCCGAAAAACCGCGTACAGTATTTTCAATACTTGTCCTTCAGTTTTGAATGTAGTGAAACGAGACTTGGGAATTAAACACTTCGAGATATTTAGAAAATTTTACTCAAGCCGATTTTTGATTGAGGTTTTATTTTTCAGAATGGTCGTCCTTCAAAAATCGGGTGTCTATTCACCGTCATTTTTTATGAGGGGCTTAGAGAAGTGGGCGGAGCTTAGGGAAAGTGGACGTGGTTGATGAAAAGTGGGAGTGGCGTAGGAAAGTGGGAATGGCGTAGGAAAGTGGGCGTGACTTATGGAAAGTGGGCGTGGCTTATGAAAAATATTGTGTGGCTCAGGAGGTGTGTCAAACAAGAGCATTGAGAGAAGTTTATCAGGTTTTCCGTGTGGTGTGTGTGTGTGTGTGTGTGTGTGTATGTGTCTGCAACGCGAGGCTCCACAGCACAAACCAGCAAACCGATTATTTTTCAAATGGTAATCCTTCAAAATAGGGTGTCTATTTACCGTCATTTTTTATGAGGAGTGCCAGTTGGCAAAATACGCAATAGGAAAAATCTTGCCAGGCAGAGGAACAATTGTATGTGAACCAATACGTCTTGGCAATGAATCTTCTCGGTGGATCGGTCAGAATGAAAAGCATCGTATCCAGCGCTTCGATCAAGCGAATCCCTCGTCGCCTACCGGCTTGTCAAAATATTAACCTAGTTAATGGATGACCGAGTGCATTAATTTGTGAGGACATCTTTTGAGGCACCATTTTTTTTTGTCCACCGCCTGTTGACGCTTGTGAAATATCGCAAGACAAAAATCGCACGTTGGCTTTTCATACGTAATAACATGTGAAAAACAATCGCTCGGGAGTTGGAAGATGAGGGCATGAAAGGAAAGCGCCATCAAGATGGGGAGTGCGGGACCAGTGATGGAGCGGCATAATCCTCATTCTGCATGCAACCTGCGGCTCCTGGTTTGCGTCATGCTGGGAACATGGCTGTGCTGCTGATGCAGTGCCCCTGTAGGTTTTGGTTTTTTTGGTATCCATTGTCGAGGCTCGTATGAGAGCTAACACACAATGCACAGCAAGGGGGGCATGAGACAAGAGGGGTGGGAGAGGAAGGACAAACAGTGGGGAACAGAGACATTAGGAGATCTGTGAAGGGAGAGGGATGGAGCGGGGAACATGGGGAATACAAGATGGACATTACAGGGACTTTCAGGAAGGAAAGCAGGGAATTTGAAGGAGGTGGGTTTGGGTGGATTAACGGGGTAGAAAAGATCGAGGATTTGGATGGGGAAGATAAGAGGTGGTGGTGAACGGCTGTTTTGAAGGCCTGGAGGAAGAATGGGATTGAACAGAGTGAGGGAGTTTATTCCAAAGGCGGGGAAAAAGAGGAATGAAAGAGTGAAGGAGAGCAGTGATTGTGATTTTGGTAGTTTTACCAGAAGGGGTTGTTGGCGGACCTTGAGCGCCCTGTGGAAATATGGGGGGACAAATCGCAGAGAGAGCAGGGGGGGGAGCGAGACCAGAGAGGAGATGAAGAAGACAGAAAGACCACCGACCTGCCTGCGGGGAGAGAGTGAGAGGCCAAAAGACTCAGCCTCATCGCGGGAGATACCAATGATCCGAAATGCCTTGGTTTTCACAGCGTGAAGCCGAGAAAGGTGGGAGGCAGGAGCACCAGCCCAGAGGGGAGAGCAGTACTCCATCAGGCTTTTGACGAAAGCTTTGCATGTGGTCAGGAGCTCAGGTGGGCCGAGGAAGACTTTGCACGACGGAGGATTCCCAGTCGGCGACTGGCTTTGTCGGCCAGGTTTGAAATGTGGCTTTCTCAGGAAAGATTGCGGCAGATAGTGAGACCCAGAAGCTTGAATGAAAGGACTTCTTCCAGAGGATTGTTGAGAAAGTAGATGGGGGGGGGGGGGTTCTAAACGGTCCTTTTGGAGAGACTTTTTCAAGGGGAATTTGTTTTTAGAATTTTTTTCATTCATTTCATGCTTTTCGTTTTTAGAAGGGGAGAAGAAAGTTGGAAGGGGAATTTGTAATTTGTTCGTGGAAATTTGGCACAGCTCGCCTACTCTTCGTGAACTACACCCTGGGGTCTTTAACGTCCAACAGTTAATGCTACTAGATGGGACACCCATTTAACATCGATTTGAGGGATGGCACACACATTGATGATCGGCCGAAATGCAAAACACCAGGATGACAGCATATAGCTGGGTTGAGATTCAAACCCAGGCTCGACGGCTCAGAGGCGAGTGTGCATACCTCTTGTCGAGGACGTCCTGCCAGCCAATGAGCGGCGTTCAACTTGTAAAGCGGCTTCACAAGTACTTAAGCGTTGCAACTCACTTGTTCTGATTTTGTCACAAGGTTGAAGGTCTTGTGGCACATGATATGGTTTTGGCTCTAAGGCTTGACTCGATTTTCGCTAGTGTGGAAGTAAAAATTCTGTGCCGTCCCTCGGATTCTCGATGGTGTGGAAGTTTCGGCTCGAAGGTATCTTACGTACCACCACGCTTGCCAAATGTTTATTGGCGACAGTCGTGGCAGTAATTTTGAAATTTTCCCAGAATCCTGGCAATAGCTCTCCTTCTCTTCGTCGAAATACAAGATGTGATCTCTAATAGTCACAGACTAATGCTAGCAGACTTATCCCCAGCTCAACGGGCAGATGGCACACAGGCAAAAACAACACCTGGCCCACTAAGCACCAACCCCCATCCCGTCAGGACTTCGATAATGACCTAATCTTATACTCTATTTTTTTTTTTGAAGTTTGCCTCCTCCTTCCTCCTCGTATTCGTGCAAGATCTGCACAGTAGTCGGTGATCAATCATGCTCATTGGCATAGCAATTTATATGATCTGCATTAAAAAAAACAAAAAACATCCGGCGTTCTCCGTTAAGGGATTGAGAGAGCATCGAGTGCCTCACACATGAATTCAGCTCATTGTGCAAAAAAATTGTAATAGTTTGACGCATTTCCACTTCAAAAGTTGAACTTTGAGGTATTCGTTATTGTTGGATTTGTAAAAACCCACAAAAAGATATGATTGTCGTGCACTTTATTATTGATGTTTTGAACTCCACTTTTTATGTTTGTGTGTGTATATATATATATATATGTGGTACACAAGAGATTTTGCTGAGAAAAAGGTCTCAAAATTGAAATGTCGAGAGAAAATGCCATTGTTAATAAAAGGGGAGGAGGTGGTGATGGGGTGGTGGGGAGTGGGTATAAACTGAAAGTGGCAGAACAGAATGTTTGTTGGGTGGTCGCTAGACGACCGTTATTCTCAGATTTTCCGTCTGTCTGTTTGTATGTAATGCACAGCTCTGGAGGCCAGAGGAGTCAATCGATTTTGATGGAACTTGACTGGTAGGTTCATACCAGGATCTAGTTGTATGCTTTTGAGCACCGTTGCTATGGACGCCACCGTTGCCTAGCGGCGGGACTTTGAAATTTTTGAAAAAATCCGAAATATATTTATATATATATATATATTTTCGAAAATCAAAAATCGGCTTCCGTGCTTTTATGCGCACTATAATCAACCTCTTTGTCAAAAATTTTCAGCCCGATCCGTCAAAAACTGTATGACTAGTATGCAATTATATAGCGACCACCCATGTCGCCTACCGGCTTGTGTGCTTGTTTGTTTGTTTTGTTTTTGTATTTGGATCTGCCATTTTAACTGTGGCACGCTATGTTTTGGCAGAAACCAGGCAGTGTTCCAAATTTCAGATGGATGCGTAAGTGTGCAGTATTACAAGTTCGAGATGGATACGTCCGTGCGAGTAGACTCGTTCTGTATCTCTAATTGCTCCAATTATAAATGCGCAAAACAATTACAGTCCATCAGATTTGGAGATATAATTTGTTATATTCTTTACATTTCTAAATGGCACGTTTTGGTCTTGGCAGGTATTGTTTTATTTATTTATTTATTTGTTCATTTTCACGCCGTGCTCCTGAACGGCCGATTTAAGCTCGGTTGGAAAGCGTCTTGACGTGAGCCTGGATCCCTTAGGAAATATAACGAAATTATTTTCAACATTGTGGGATTAAGGGAAGTTTTCTTTCTTTCCAGACTTTACAGATGTGCCATACCTCTTGCCAGTTGGTGGATTCGTGCTTTCGTGTCCTCAAATTGGTTTTGGTTTGTATTTTAATGGGTTGTCATTCATATAGCCCCCAACCCCCTTCCGTCTACAAACAACCACATGATATGAGCCATGGCTGTTCATGGGAAGTTTCAGACATCTGGTCATTTTTCAGAAACATTAATATTTTCTTGCCTGTAGAATTATTTATTTCCCGTTTTTTTAAATTTAATTTATTTATTTTTTCCACTTCCCCTTGGAATGTCTGAATAATAATGTGCTCATCTTCATCACCCAAAATTTGCAGCTGTTCCTGAGTTCTGCTTTGCTCTCCTAATTTTGTGCAATTAGATTAACACATCCAATTTAAGAGAAACTGAATATCTTGGTTACTGTTCTACTCATCATTAAGCCGTCTCGTCTCTGTTTGATCCACAATAGTCACTGAAGACTGCCGTTCTGATGACGTGTTGGGAGAAGATGTGCTGCATCTTGGAGCAGGTCATCCGTTATATCGGAGATGTCTTCTTGTCTGCATTCAAGATGTAGGAATTGGGGATTCAACTGTTCACATACTCCCCAAAATGAAGTGCATTATAGCCAGTTTCAGCAATGACAAAGGGTTGCCACTCGCTCGTTGTGCAAATATTCGGAGACCACAAGTACAATGTTCTCCCGAGTACTCTGCATGCGTGTTTTAGAAAAACCAAGAATTGTCTGTGAAGTACGAGGGTGGGAACATTTTACTGCCTGGAGGCAGTGATATCCTGAAAATGATCAAAGAAACCACCTTCCACCCGTCCCATGGTGCTTGCAGCTTGCATGGACGATTAACGCCTCTGGAGGAGAGGACGTTCATCATCCGATTAAAAACTCGGACAGTTGTGGAGAATGTTTTTGGACGTTTCAAATTTTAAGTAACCTCATGGACTTTGACCTGGAAAGCATGAAACTGTCGGCTCGAGTGAGCCGTGCGCTTTTATAACATTTGTGAGATGCAGGGTGACCTCTGTTGGAATGAGGTCGAAGGATGCAGCGCCTGGGTTCCGTGGGATGCGCAAAGTTGCAAGCAGATGGCGAGTGGACTCTCATGGCGAGTACTTTGCCTGGTAGTTAACTTGTATCAACATATATTAGCCTTTTATCGAAGTGCATACCTTGATAAACACCAGATGGTTCACACCATGTGTCCTACCTCGGTGCACTCAAAATCTTCATCAATTCATCAAACTTTGTCAATTCCAATCCAATCCATTGGGACCATACTCTGTGCAGAGCGTCGGTGCTGCCGAAGCAGTCTCCTGGGCTATTGGACACAATTCTGGACGGGTCACCACCGATGCAGGATACTCGAACGGCTCAATCATCCCAGCAAGCTGGTGCTCATTTTGCCGACCTCAGAAGGATGACAGGCTGAGTCAACCCCACCTGGTATTAATTCAACCTCCAAGTGGGATTTGAATTCAGGACCATAGGAGCTCAAGCCCACCACCATAACCATTAAGCCAACACCAGGCATCTCACTACCAAAGACGTCACAAAATGAACTAGAACGCCACTCAGTAGAGCGCATACCTCTGCCAGGCTCAACGGTTTACGTTTTGTAACCCAATGAAAGGTCAGATCTGCATCCGGACCTCAACCATAATCGAATCGGCTTTTGCTTGTCGCATAACAAACTCATCGACCAAGTTTTTTTTTTTGTCGCAACTCGTCCATAACTTTTTGAGATATCGTTTTTGGCCGATCTCTCGATGGTGAAGAATCGCTTAAAATCAATTCTCGTATCCAGAAGCAGATCCGGATGTTCACCGAATCAATTTGTCCTCGTCACACACCCAACCTGTCCATCAAGTCCGAATCCGTCCATAACTACTCCCAGGCAGGCAGACGAGCAGGGATAAAAAACATAACCACCGCCCACCTTTGGTGGCGGAGGTAATAAGCCACAAAAGAGAAAAATTACAAAATGTTGTAACATTTGTAATAGAAGCAAAAAAAACTACAAACACAAAGCACAACCCCTCGTGCGATGCAGGCTACAACCCTCCCCACCCACAATGCACCTGGAAGTGTTTGGTATCAGATCCTCGAGAAGGGTTTAAAATGAAGCCAGTGACACCATTAACGGCACTGCGTTGGAAAGGCTCCAACACGAACCGTGTAAACAGAGAAGCAGTGCAGTACAAATGGGCTATTACAGTGTGGCCTTCATTAACGGCGATGCAGAAATGCGTGCCAGATCTTAATATACCCTCTCGAGGGACTTCCAATCGCTCGCAAGGCTCGATGGACCGAGCACACCGTTGGTTTATGTCATGGCCAGTGTAGTTTGGGGGACGACGACGCCGATTGTCGCACGCCTTTGCGTCGTGAAGGCAACGTGCGACGGGTTTTAAACAACATTTGGAGAATTGCATTTGATTGGACATCTTTTACCCAGTTAACTCTCCAGATGCGTCCTCCATTGTCATGGGGGCACGAATGCACCCAGCATTTCCGTATGTGCAACTGCAAAGCCTTTCAGCCATTCTTTGCCTTGCTGGTCTTGTTGTCGCAGGAGGTTCTTGAGATGATGTATTCAAATCTGTGTAATCCTTGATTGAATAACCCTGCAGTTGATAATTTGGACAGAACCTTTCGAGAGTCGGTGACCCCTCCTTTGATTTTTAGAACACCTTTTTGTGTTCTTTATACTTGTCACAGGGCAGGTATGATGGCATAGATGGTACGATGGTATGAAGGTACGCACACTCACCTCTTAGCTGTCTATAGCCTGTGCTTGAATCCCGACCCAGCTATAAACTGCCATCCCGGTGTTTCATAGGCAGGGAGATTCATCAATGCGTGTGCCGGATGGACGTTAAACGTCAGATGGACGTTAAACTGGGCGTCCCATCTGCCGGCACTAGTTGGTGGGCGTTAAAGATCCCAAGGTGTCCTTCACGAAGAGTCCGAGAGCCATCACCGGCACCCTGAACAAATGACAAATTCCTGCCCTAACTACTGCTGGGAAGGCGACGGCAAGCCACCCAGCATAATCCTTGCCGAGAAACTGTTTCGGCATCCACGACGCTCTGTAACATAGTATGGTGAATCAGTATGGTGAATTGAGGACGATTGATACGGAGGTGGAGTAGTGACGCCATTGGACTGGTGTTCCAGATGTCATGCAAGTCAAATCCAATGAAAAGGCAGCCTGCAGTATGGTTTCTGTTTGTAGAAACCAAACCTGTCTTAGGAAGATGTCATGGTTGGACTGTTGGATCACTAACCCTCTTCGGAAAAGGCTTCTGATATACCCGTCCCACCTGGTGTGGTTTACCTGCCATGCAAATACACACATCGTAGCTGACTCCGAATTCCCCGGAGCAGCTTGAGAATGCATCTTGTGCACATTGCACCATTTCCCCAAATCCCCATAATCGAATCGAAGGCGCAAGTGTACGTTGGCTAACCGTAAAACGGGGCACGGTGCTTCGTGCTCGATGACGCGGTAACCTCCGGTAAGTTTATCGACACGGAATGCACGTCCGATTGTGAATTGCCATCCGGCACGACAAAATGAGTCGCAAGTGCAAGAATGTTTCGTGCCGTGTGCGTGTTCAATTCCGGCGTGACGTTTTTACTACTTCAGTGGAAGAGCCTCGAAACTTCAGCGACGATGTTGAGAAAGCTTGATTTGCACCGCTGCAGAAACTGTACGTTCCGAGGTGATTTGCAACAGCTTGGTGTTTGCCTGACTTGTTGATAAATGACTCCTTCAACACGACTGTGCACACACAAACTCTTTCATCTTCCGCAGATGTTTTCTCCGATTGAAACTGGGAATATTAAGTGGTTTATGAAGCTGGTGGTGGAGGGAGTCGGGTTACTGGGTGCGTCTCATAGGAGGGGACCTCTCAGGTTGCATCTAAAGGATTGATAAATTAGTCTGAGGTCAAGCCTGGTGTTGGCTCAGTGGTTAGGGTGGTGGCTTGGGATCCTGCGTCCTGAGTTCAAGCCCTGTCGGCTGCTGAATTAATACACCAGGGGGTTGACTCAGCCTGTCATCCTTCCGAGGTCGGCGAATGAGTACCAGTTCCAGTGTGTGTACTGGTAGAGTGGCACTGCATCAGTGATACAGTCGCGCTTCAAGAAATGATAGCTACCCTGGCAGCTAAGCTGCCATACAACCACCACCAGTCTGAGGTCGGTTGCGAATTGCACTTTGGCACGGGCCATTTACACCGTGGATGTGTCATATATTTAATTTTTTTTTGCTGCTGTGATGCCAATGAGATCTGCACAAACCTTTCACTTACCCTGTATTGCCATCGGTTATGGACGTTTTGGAGCGTGGCTGTGCCTCTACCTGTACACTGGTGCTCATTTGCGCGGCCTCGGAAGGATGACAGGCTGAGTCGACCCTACCTGGTGTTAATTCAGCAGCCAACGGAGCTCGAACTCAGGACTCTAGGATCCCAAGCCCCACCCTAACCACTAAGCCAACACCAGGCTTGTTTCTTGATGACAATGCCTCTCGAAGGTTATGAACTGTTGCCTTTGACGGTTTTCTTCTTGTGCAGCAGCTGTGGCAGGAAGAGAGAGAGAGAGAGAGAGAGAGAGAGAGAGAGAGAGAGAGAGAGAGAGAGAGAGAGAGGAGAGAGAGAGAGAGAGAGAGAGAGAGAGAGAGAGAGAGAGAGAGACGGACAGACAGACAGACGGACAGTATTGTTATGTCTGGCTTCCTTCTTGGGACTACGGTACAGTAATTGGTCTTTACTTTGATTAAAGATCCCACGGTGTCCTTCGCGAAGAGGAGGCGAGCTATCGCCAGCACCCTGAACAAATTCCAAATTCCTGCCCTGACTATTTCTAGGAAGACGATGGCAAACTACCCAGTGTAACCCTTTCCGAGTAACTGCTTCGGCAGTACCGGACACGCCTTTGGTTTGGGAAGAACACCAGAATCCGAATACAATGATGCAGTCTGGGATGTTTCCATGCAACAATATAAATTGCATCCAAAATGAATTTGGACGGAGTGGATGAAGTGTCGTTTGTTCTCAGTGTGGCCTTGTTGTACGGAGAGCTTGTCCTTTCGATATTCAAGATTTATGACTCTCTTCTAACCCCTGTTGTTCCCTATGAATTGTACATGGTATTTCAGGTTTGACTGTTTATCATTTAGCTGCATGATCGTCTACCTACTTCATCATTGCGAATAACACGGCCTGCACGGGGTTAACGGTCATGTTGATGTCTGTTTGACCTTGTTTATCGCACGAGCAGTTTCTCAGGGAGGGAGTGTTCGTTGAAGGGTGAATAGCTTTGCGATACCAGGGTTTTGAATTCGTCTTGGTTAACGTGAGCACTCTTTGGTCTTTTCCTAGCAAACATCGGCGTGTTGGACAACCTTGCTAGAAGCAACTTTCCCTGCTTCATTGTGCTCTTCTTGGAAAACGAGCCACAGCGGAATCAGTGAATACGTTTAAATTGGAATTAGATGTCACAAAGCATTGGGAATATAGGGGTTCGTGGATAGTGGCACGACTGGGGTGCATCTTAGGTTTGGTTGGGTGGTTGGGTTGTTGGGTACATGTGTTGTGATGTCTGTGAGAAGGTTTCGTCACAGAGTGAATGTGCTGTCATTTTTCATTCCTCACCCTGTAACTGTCTTCATACCTACCTCTCTAACCCTAAGTGTGTGTGTGTGTCACATGTCACCCTGGTGATGTTTATACACCTGCTTCACTGTTCTCCTCTCCACTCCCCCACTCCCCCACACTTTCAGATAATTTGACTTCATACAGTAACAGATTGGATCAGTATGCTGCTGATGCAGTAAACGCTTGATACGCCAAATGTCCTTCGTGTGCGTTAACTTTCCTTGTCCAAGTCATTTTATTTGAGGATTTTCACTCGGAAGGCAAGCGCGTGCCACAAGCAAACTTTTCCTGCTTTTTGAAGTTGTTTTTATTGCATTTTATTTTTATCATTCATTTCTTGTTTTACTCTGAAGCTGCACGTAGACCTGGAGCAAGATGGCCAACTTGATTCCATCTCTGGATCATGACGGTGATATCTCTGTGCTGATGGCTCGGGATGTTCTTGTTGGCAGTGTGCGTACTAATGATAAACGTGATATATTTTTTATTGGAGTGAAGAGAAGATCATGTTTTATCAACAAGCGTCACACTGGATCTGTTTGTGCCGGCGTCATTTACTAATGTCCCCCCCCAACTTCCCCTCTACCCCCACCCTCCACACTGGGAAAATTTCCACTGATGCTTACTATGGTAGATTTCCCCCTTTTTCTGATTTATCTTTGTCTGATCGATGTCCGGTTTCCAGTTTCCTGGTTGCTGTTTTCTCTTGATCCTCCGAGTGATCCGTTTCCAAAAAAATTAAATAAATAATCGTTCTGGATTGTCTGTGCTGTTGTCGACTTTGTTCTCTGTGTCGAATGTATTGCGTGCTAACTCCCAGACATCCTTCCAGACTCTGTCGATCTTTTTTCTCGGGCTCGCATCGTTTTGGGCCGACCCGTTACTTTGCGACTGTTTTCCATGCCCACTCATGTCTCCATCCCACGTCCCAATATTCACCACTCACCATAATTACTTGCGTTATACCTTCCGTTTTACCTATATAAGAATACAACATAATAATAATACTACCTAACTTGCATTTTGTTTGTCTATCTCACTTTCTGTTGACCGTGTTCGACAGGCCCTGCCTGCTTACCCAAGTCCAGATAAATATTGCCGCTTATTATAAACTATTCTTCATTCTTCTTCGTCCTCCCCTCTCACTCCATCAAGCTAAACCTTTTAAAACTGGCTTCTGGCAGGATGACCTCGAGGTATGAACACTCACCTCCCATCTCAGCTGCCGAACATGGGTTTGAATCCCGACCCAGCTATAAACTCTCATTCCGGTATTTCACGGGCAGGGTGATTCATCAATTGTGGGTGCCGTCCCTCAGATGGACATGAAACCGGCGTTCCATCTGCTGACAATAGTTGGTGGACGTTAAAGATCCCATGGTGTTCTTCGCGAAGAGTAGGTGAGCTATCGCGAACACTCTGAACAAATTCTAAATTCCTGCCCTAACCTACAGGGGGCATTGCATTAGTGGCGCAGCCGCGCTCCCAGCAATGATGCAAAGCAGCAGCCACAGGCGGCGCACAAAATTAATGAATGAACCTTTTTAAACGGCAATTAAAAGATGTTAAATCTTCCCACATACTTGCTTCCAAACACCTTTCTCCCATTCGGCTCTCCATACTCCCCTTCTCCCCATCACCGGATCACTCGCAAGCTCGTGTCTCAACCACCATCTTGTCCATATACGCTGTCTTTCTTCGTGCTGTTAATCATCATTGTCATCCCGATCCTGATGTCTGTCTTCGTCTCTCAGTCCTCGGAATCCGTAAATCCATCCCTCGTACTGTTTGTGGAACTATGGTGACAAACTCTCGTGCGTCATCTTCACACCCGGGTTCCCCCTACACCCGTTCCAGGCTCCCCCACCCCAACGCACGATTTCAACTGTCACCATGCCAATTGGCTGGACTCGATCAGCATTGCAGCAAAGGACTTCTGTGACTTCATGGGTCTCGCCCAATCAATGAACTGACTTGGATTTCTCCCAATGGCACGTCCTTCTTTCTTGACTGCGTAATGACGAATTTTTTTAAATCTAATGTCCCCTGTTCCTCTTCAGCTCCGATAGGTTCATCTGATCATGTGCTTGTGAGGGTCAACATCTCTCTGGCTGTTGTCAGACAACTGTCTTAGCTCTGCAGAGTTCTGCAGTTCACTCAAGCTGACTGGCAGGGACTGCAAGCTGCCCTCTCGTGTCAAGACAGGTCCTTCATTTCCTCCTCTCCTGATATTAATACTGCCTGGGAATCCTTCCATACAAGCTTTTCTTCCCCTCTATACAGATTTATACCATCTCATCTGCTGTTGTCATACCTGTCCTCTCATCTCTGGTAGACATAATCCTGTGGTGAGGCAGTTGCCCTCAAACAACTTACCTTCTCTTCCTGGACTACGATCCTCGACTATGTACGATGATACAAAAATGAACCAATTCAATTTTGGGTTCAACAGGTCAAAGGTCATTTGCCCTTTGAAAATCATTTTGCAGATCATAACTTGAGTTTGAAGCATCTGATGTTTTTTCTTCTACTCTTATCTCTCTCTCTCTCTCTCTCTCTCTCTCTCTCTCTCTCTCTCTCTCTCTCTCTCTCTCTCTCTCTCTCTCTCTCTGTCTCATTTGTCTTCTTCTTGGGTTTGGCAGCTTCGCTGCTGGGTAGCTATCATTTTGTTGGGGCGCGACTATGCCACTGATGCTGTACCCCAATACCAGTACACTGGTACTCATTTTGCCGACATCAGAAGGATGACAGGCTGAGTCAAACCCACCTGGTGTATATTCAGCAGCCAACGGCTCAAACTCGGGACCCTAAGATCCCAAGCCAGCCACCCTAACCACGAAGCCAACACCAGGCTTTGTCTCATATGTGACCTTTCAATGATATCGACCATAACCGTGTCATACCATGGCCGTAGGTTTAAAGAGTTCAACTATGAGCTCGATGGGGAAAATTAGTACAGGACTATACTTACTCGCACCGCAGCAATAGGCCGGTGCATTAGTACTGCATTGGATCACCGCATGTGTTTGTACAACATCAAGCTCTGTGCCAAACTTGGAGATTTGTAGCTAGCTAATCATGTTGTCGAGTTATTCTGCAGACGAAGACGAACGCACAGACGCGTTGATTGCAATACTCACTTGCCAAACAGAGACGGGAAGGACATCGAAAGAGTGAGCAGGCACAACAAGTTCAAGAGACTTGGATGTGAGAGGGAGAATTGTGACTTTCACATGTCAGGCGATCTGACGGATTCTTATTCAAATTGATGGCAGCCGCGACCAATGAGCAGAAACAGGTGACACTAAGCAGGGATAGAAAGTGAAAGTCAGAATCCAGAGTAAATGACGCTGCAGTGGAAAAAGTGATAGTTTTTAAAAAGGTACCAACAAAGTTGCACAAACTTTAAATTGTTTCCCCATCTGCGGGGGAAAGGTTGGGGGTGTGGGGTGAGGAGTTGGGGTAGCTTATTTTGTCCTCATGGTACCCTGAGCAGGTAATGCAAATTTTGAGTGAGATTGAGGCGTGGGGGACAAAAACTGCTTGGCCAGGCAAGGTTGGAGACGGGGGACATGAAAATGATCTCCGACCGACCGACCGACCATTCGTCCACGTACTTCTGCGTACACGGTATTTCAAAAACCGTGAAACATTTCGCTTTCATATTGCAGATATCTATTCCTCATGGCATTGTCTCAACCTGATTATGTCACGGCTGTGATTGCCTGAATTATGTTGCCATGGCAACCACCTCGGTAACTTGGCTCGTGCGTGTGATATTTCAAAAATCGTTGAACATTTGGCTTTCACATTACACAGATCTATTCCACGTACGACCCAAAAGGTGGAGGAGCGAGAGTAACCAGCTCCTTGTTGGTCTTGAAGTCTGAGGGTATTCATCGTAAAATGAAACATGAATACCCAAAACAAGAAATTTTTAATACTGCACTGCATTATAAATGAAAACTACAAGTTTTTAATAAGATAATGAGCAAAATGGAAGGAATTTCTGAGCTCCACTTACTGGGAACACTCAGGCAGACGGTTAGTTCGCTTGAAAAAAAACATTTGTTATTCCACAAATCAAATCACAAAACGACCAAGACTTCTTACAACAGAAACATCACAGCGTGTCTCAGCGTCTCTCTCGAGGGCGTTCGAGTTTAACTTTATTTTGAAAGTGGAATTTTCTTTCCTTGATAAACATCCTTTTCTAAAATGAAAGCTCCTGCCAACTGTATTACATTGGCCTTCGACGTATTTGGATGTGCTCATTCCATGAAATCATCGAAACGAAGCAGCGTCAAGCCGGTTAGCACTTGCAGGGTTTTCCACACCTCTGAAAAAAGTGAATGTTGAATGAAAAATAGGTGTCTTCACAGAGAAAAGCAAGGTGTCGGCCCTTGCGCTGCAGACCTCTGGGGATTGTTTGGCTCTCAGTCTGTTAAACCGCCGCTCTCGATGCTCGGAAATGCATTTGGAACTCTTTTGGGGACGCTTACTGATCAGTTAAAGTGCTTCAAATATATTACTAAAACTGTTCAATGGGATAAGGGTTGTATTTTATATTTCAACTTCAGTCTTTGTGTGTGTGTGTGTATGTGTGTGTGTGTGTGTGTGGTGTGTGTGTTGTGTGTGTGTGTGTGTGTGTGTGTGTGTGTGTTTACTCTATGGAGGTGGTGTTGGGAGGTTCATGTTGCCGATGGCACTTGCGGTTTCCAGATATGATCTGGTGTCCTCACCAATCATGATACAATAATATATTATATATATAGGTATACTCACACTAGCGGATTATTGCTTCCACATGATACGCAATGACTAATCGTGTTTCCCCATTGTGGTCGCTCAGCTGCATTTATTTATTTTCATTTATTTATATTTTCATTTACGAACGCTTTCCGATGGTTCTGTTTGTTTGTGTTTTTTCCTGGTATACCAGCTTCGATATCTGTTGGCATGCAAAATTACCGTGCTGCCCTCATTGCCTCGGGGTCGCTCACCTGCATTTATGTTTTTTAATTTATTTTCCATTTCTTTTTTTTTCATTTGCAGACGCATTCCGTGGATTCTGATCCCCTCCCCAGTGTATCACCTTCGATATCCGTCGGCACGTGAATTTTCAGCTTTCTACCTCACCCAGAAGGTCCCAAATGTTAATGTCAGTCAGTGAGTGGTTATAATGAATTTTACACATTGTGTAACAAAATTCTGGAATCATAGGTTGATTGTTTTGTTTTTTTTTGTCTGAAATCTGTAAATCTGTTGTGTATGCCAACCATCCGCGAACAATCGAGGCATTGAAAGAACCTATTTGAGGGGGAATGTAACAAAAATCAGGATGGATACACTGCATGCAGTCGTTGAAACCACAAAACGCCGAGTTTATAAATGCAAGGCACACCACGGATTAATATTTGAACATTTACTCAAATATAAACCTTTGATTCCAGAATATTGTTCCACCCTGTATGTTAGATTTATATAATTTGTGTGTAGCAACCAGGATTTATTTCTTATTATGCAGCTCATCATCTGCTTTTCATCATTATTCATGAAAAACATTCGATATGCCGTATTTTCCGGTGGAAAAACCTCACTTTTATCGGCAAAAAAGGTAAAAGTTGGGGGTGTGCGGTTAATACACGGGTTATCGGGGGGAAAAATCGGTATTAAAAACGATCAATGCTGAATTTCAATTATATTCCAAATGAACAACTTTTTTTTTAGCAGTCGGAACTGCTGCTAAGATCAATTCTGCCGTTTAAAATTTGAAAATCTGTTCAGGTTAAGAGTTTGGAGTGCGTTTTTATTAACCGTGTGCGGAAATTTAAAAAGTCACGCTCAGAAACATCTGGAGACACCCGGAGTTTAGGTGTGTGATGTGTATAGAGCCTCGCGGCTTTGAAAAACACCATTAAACACAAAAGAAGAAGAAGACCTTGTCTCACATCAAAAGAAGAATGATTCTCAATAGCTGGAGTCTAATAACGGAGCACCCACCTCAAATAAGCTTACGTGGCAAGCTTCCCTCGTACGTCGTGTTCAAGAGGAAGACGCTGCCCAAAGACAAGTTTCCAGCCGGCGTCATTGTTCGTGCTCAGCAGAAGGGGTGGAAGGATGAGGGACTTGTGGTGGTGACTACCTTTTTACACGCATCATTTTCTGCATGAACATCCGATGCAGGCAGAATGAATCCACCAAGCTTGTTCCTTCCATGCTGACGCTGTGCTAGGAAACGCTGAAACGCTGGATAGCGGGGCGTGGTTTAAAACTCGGAACAACCAATCAACCCCGAGTACTTTTCGATACGAGGGCAGGAAATGGATTTAAAAGGAAGAATGAGAATCTCACGAGAGCACGGAGCCACGTGGGACGGTGAAGCTTTGAGAAGTACCGGTGCTGCTCGGTTATTTTGGTTTTCTTCATTTTCCCTCGTTTCTCTTAGTGGCTCCGAACTTGCTTCCTGTGGATTACTCGTGTTGGCCAGACAAACTTTCTTACTTCACAGCTCTTTGTATTCAACCTAGGTTTCGAGGAACATTAGCTGCATCTCTGTGGAACCACCACAGACGAACTTTCCTATTTCCCGGATTTGGTATTTTCATCAGTTGAAAATCAACATTTCATGACGTGTTTCTCGCCGGGATTTTCGACCCGGATTCCGAGTAGCATTGGCCACATGCATCTTCGTTGAACTTTCACCATTACTGCCGTCGCTACGTTGGCTGAGCATTATGGTGACTGCGAGACTGCCGGCGTTCATCGGGAGGATGAGAAAGGTTGACCACCGATGATATGCGGCTGGATCGTCAATGTGTGGGAGGAGATACCGTCGGAAATCATCAAGCGAGCATTTCTAAAATGCTGCATCTCCAACAACATGCACGGCACAGAGGACGACATCATTTGGGAGGAGGAGGCTGTAAATGACGGTGCCAGAGATGTGGACAGCGATGGGGACTTGTTCTACCCTGATTCGGACAAGGAGTTAAGTGCCGTCTTCGACGAGGATTTTCTTGGGTTTAGCTGAAAAGCTTCATCAAACCCAAACGGCCCTTTTCAGGGCCACAAATTCACAATAAATATGTATGATACCAGGAGAAATCCCTTTTCTTCCTTTTTCTAGTAACAATTTTTTTTATTAAAAAGTCTCTTTATAATATTAAGAGATAAGAAAGAAAAAAAAAACTTCTTAGTATCGTCTCCTCTCTCTTCAACTTCTTGAAAATGAGAATGAGACTGTTAGATGACATTAAGCGGACATGGGAGTAAGCATGTTGATACCTCCGTCACTTTGTTCTGTACAAAGTTAATGTACAAATGTATTTAGATCGAGATCAGAAAATAAAATGATCAATATATTCATTTATTTTGAGGGTGAAAAACGTGGGGGGCGGTTAACACTCGGCCGTGGTTTATACACCGGAAAATACGGTGCCATTTAACAAAAATATAATAAGATATTTGTAAATTAGTTAACTTTTGCGTAACAGTTCATAACAATTGAATTTAATATTTATATAATTTTGGTATAAAATGTACGTTGGTGTTTAGTTTGAACAATTCACGGCATGACATGGAAAACTAGAAGGGCACTCGGTGGAGCGCATACCTCTACCACGTAATGTCTGATCCAGGAGAACATATCGGGCCCAATACATTTTTGAGATATCATGCTGTACAGTATTGTATCGTTTTTGGCCCGATCTCTCAATGCTGAAGAATCACTTTGAAAATTAAATAATTCTCGTATCGAAATCCAGATCCGGATCTTTACCAAAATCGAATCAATTTGTCCTTGTCACACACCCAACCTGTCCACCAAGTTTCACGTTGTCACACACCCAACCTGTCCACCAAGTTTCATCCGGATCCGTCCACAATTTTTTGAGATATCCTGTCCACAGACAAACAAACAAACAGCCAAACAGACAGAAAGGGGTGAAAACATAACCACCTTCACCTTCGATGGCGGAGGTAATGAGGAACTTTGATTGATGAAGGTGTTGGGCCTCTGATGCAGCACAACAGCGATGAGCCAAATGGCTTCTTCCTGTGTCTCATTTTCTTTGCACTGTATATCATTGTATTAACCACAGACAAGTTGGTGATCTTGTAATCCTTCCGCGTCTCATCTGGTCTTGCCCGGTTTCATTCCTCATCCCCTTTGCAGTTTTCACCCACTCGATAATGAAAACTTCAATGATGGATGGACGAAAATGTTATCAATAATGAAAGCATTTCCCACTCACCCCGGTCCCTTTTCTTTCTCTCGTTATTTATTATTGTGTTCAGTGCATGTTATTTAGGGCTCCAAACTAAAATGCCGCCGTCTCCTCCCGCCTCACTCCCAGTGGTGAGTTGTGTTCATGATGATGACGGTGATCAAGAGTGCTCAATGAGCTCGTGGAGACCAACAATAACTAATAATTTCTCGGCTCTTTGAACGTCGCGCTTTGACGCTTCTTTAAGGCACAGGATTTTAACTACAGTACCGCACAGTAAGCTCGATATGCTATTCCGATCTCCGACATAACCTTTAAATTAGGGAAGTGCAACAGGGGGGGGGGGGCTGCATGTGCAATTCTCGTGCCATGTGCTCCCAACTCTGTCTACCCCCCCTGTACGTCCCACATATTCAGCTCCATTTGTTCCTAATCTTGCTGAACTTGTGCGTTCATTTTGTTCCTGTCAATCTGTTCCCTCCATCTTGGGGTTGGAGGTCATAGGAGACGCAAAGTATGATGGAAAACTAGTCTTGATCGTAAAAGCCAGTGTCTGTCTTCATTAGCAGACAGATGGAACACCACATGAATTAATTCAACAGAACGTTGATTGAGGTATGCAAACAAACCGTCGAGTTATTTTGCTCCGACGAAGGGTTAATGCCCCAAACGACAGCTTCCTGCTTCCCACTCCGGTTGGCATTGTTCAATCGATGCTTTGTTGATTCCATCCATTGTTCCCACCATGCCGTTTTCAGTTTGAGAGTCTTCAATCATTTTTCATACAGCTCTTCATTGAACTTCTATCCTATTTAACAAACAAACAAAAAACTTGAGTATACATTAACTGAACGCTGTCTTTGGAATTTTAAGACATAAACGACCCTGGGATTCTCCGGATTTTGAGAATCTTGCTAAATTATTTAATTTCCACCACCAAAGTGGCTGCTTTTACCTTGAAAAGACTCGGTGGTGTAAAAGTTAGAGCGTACACTCTTGAGTCCGGGAGATCGGCAGTTTAAACGCCGGCCAAGTCGTTCCAAAGACTTTAAAAAAAGGGTGTGTGCTGCTTCCTTGCTTGACGTTCAGCATTCAAAAGGATAGAGCACGGACAATCCCCACGGGTTTGCATCCATGGAGAGGAGGAAATTCCTCCTTAGGTAATATCCTGCTGAGTATGGTGAGAAATGTGGCACCATTGTTGTGGTGTCGCCGGTACCCAGAGTACCCCAGGAAGTGACGGCACTTCCCCTAAGCTCAGTGGCTGTTTTGGTCTCGAGTAACTGTCCTGTGTTGTGTCTCGTGTGTTCGTCTGTATGTCCATGTGTGTGTGGCAGCTCCACGACGAGCCTTAGATCTTGTAAATAAAAATATTGGGTAGTCGATCTAGTCGAAAAAAAAAAATAAACCAATGTCACCCGTAGGGTGATCCGTATCTTGCCAAAAGGTGACCAAGTGTGACTTATTTAAGGTCACACTGAGGTGAACAGAGCTGCTATCCACCAGGGCGATCCCTTAGGAATATCTGCCTACGAGAGATTCCGATGAGAATCGTTCTACAGAGTAACCATGAAAAATATGCGTTTGCCTCAAAACGTCACCAAATCACGTCATAATGTCTCAAGCTTGATATATCTAGAAAGCACTCATCGAGGTGTTCAATTTGAGTACAACACGATATGGTTCCTAAAACTTGAAAATTTGACCTTGGGTCAAATATGTTTGACCTTAGGCGTTAACCATGAAGGTCAAGGCCAATCGCCACCAAAAATTAATCAGCTGAATGCCAGACCATAACTATACCCATGAAGTTTGAAGCGTTCTGATCAAAATTACTCAAAAAATAAGGGTTCCGTCGACTCCCCTGATTTGCGACAAAGTGACCTTGACCTTTGACCTTGACCTTCAAAATTTTTGCGCTGAAAGGGACCTCTATAGGCCTCTGATATGCGAAGTTACAAAAATTTCCAATGAAAACTGTGCTCTGCAGAGTGATTTATACGTGATTACAGATAAAAAAAACAAAAACAACACAAAAAAACACATGAAGGTCAAGGCCAATCGCCACCAAAAAATAATCAGCTGAGCGCCAGACCATGAACTATATTCCATGAAGTTTGAAGACGATCCGATCAAAATTACTCAAAAAAATAAGGGTTTTGTCGATTCCCCTGATTTGCGACAGTGACCTTGACCTTTGACCTTGACCTTCAAAATTTTATGGCCTGAAAGGGACCTCCATAGGCCTCTGATATGCGAAGTTACAAAAATTTCCAATGAAAACTGTGGTCTGCAGAATTTTTTTTCGTGATTACAGACAAACAAACAAACAAACAAACAATAAAAAAAAAAAACATACAGACTGACTAACATATCTTGCAAAAACTTCGTTTTGGCAAGATAAAATATATTTTTGAGATTTGTTCTATCCTTATTATCAGTATTTAAAATGGCGATTTCAGTTAATACAATTAGTCCGGTGGTTGGCCAGGGAACCTTGCAATGTTTGGTAACAATCATGTTTTCATTTTTTTTTGATATATCTTAGGGTCTAGATGAAATTTAGGCTGGGTGGCCACTTGTCACTGTCTTGGCTTTTTCAGAATCCAAGATGGCCACCAAGATGACCACCATATACAATCAAAATATAACTTAGGCTGCAACTCCTGTTCTAAGTACAGTAACATGATGAAATTGGTGTCTAACTATATGTTTTAGTTACTAAGGAAGTAGATTATGATGTTATTGGATAATTTGGTAGCCATCTTGATGGCATAAATCCAATATGGCCACCAAAATTACCTGTAAAAATGCCAAAATCACACTAAATCTAATGTAATCGGTTGTAAATGCAGTTGAGTTATAAAGTTTCTGTACATATGTGTGCTTTGTGAAGCGTATACATGTATACTATGATTCTGAAGTCATTCGCCAATTTATAAGCAATATTGATTTTGATAGCAATATAGATAGGCAAGCAAATATAAGAACAAAATGTAATTAGAATCGGACAATATTTATTGTAATAATTCTCTTAGACATGACATTGACGTGACTCAAAAGTAGACATACATGTAAAGTATATGATACTCCCATTAATAATAATAATGATAATAATGATAATAATAATAATAATAATACAATAATTTGGCACCTTCACATTGCTCAATGTTTCAACGCTATGTCAATACATGAAGACCACAAGGGGAAACCAGAGATGTCAGGATAAGTCAATTTTGAACAAACTGAAAAACAAATTTTCAAGACTTTGGTGGACTGTTTAATAACTGTCATATAGATTTCTTTTCCAGTAAAAGGAAGAGTGATCATTGGCCGATCAAATTAAGCATGTAGCATTTGCCAAGCTTCTGTGTTATTTAATTTAAGAGCAAAGAACGAATCATTGTTGCAAACTGACATCACTGGTTATTCCCTTGTTTAATAATAGGCATGCAATTTTAACCCAGGATGTGTAGCAAATTCATGCTTGTTGGTTATTAGCATACATCACATGACTTTGGTGATCACAGATTATTTTTTTCAACATTAAACGGTCATTGTTTTTTTGTTTGATTGGTGTTCAACGCCATACTCAAGGGTATTTCGCTTATATGACGACGGATTCTCCATTTATTACTCCGTCTACTTAATATGATGGAAAACCGGGAGGAAACCAAGGATAAACCACCCCCGCGATAGCCGAAGTCACCTCATGTGACTCCCTCATATACCTAAGTAAATGGCGATTTCGATGAAACTTGTTGGTAGGTTCACACCATGACCTAGTTGTGTGCAAATGAGAACCGTTGCTATGGACACCACCGTTGCCTAGCAAAGGGACTTTGAAATTTTTGAAAAATCATAAAAAATTTATTTTTTCGAAAATCAAAAATCGGGCCACGAGGGACTGTGGGCAGTACATTCAGTCATATTGTCAAAAATTTCCAGCCGGATCCTATGAAAACTGTCGGAGAAGATAGACTTTGAATGAACCCTGGTCGAAAACAATAAAAAAACGAAGTTCCGTTATATCTCAGAGACTATGAGTCAGATATACATGAAACTGGTATGGTAGGTTCATGGTATGTCCTAGTTATGTGTGAGAAAGAACCGTTGCTATGGACCCCTCCGTTGCCTAGCAACGGCCGAAAAACCTCTAAATGTGGGGTATTTTAACGAAAAAACAATCTGCAGCATTAACCCTTGAAGCTAGAATCATGAATTTTCTTGTGCTTAATCCTCAGGTTATTCCCCATCGAACGGGCCCATCGCGTCAGGTTCTATTGGGTAGGCAACTACCCATGTCCGCCTACCGGCTTGTATATATATATATATATATATATATATATATATATTATATATTAAGTATAATATATATATATATATATATATATAACTGCTCTGTACTTTTTTGCTACTTTATGGATTTTTATTTCCCAGCCGTACATTGAAATGCAAAGATCATTTGAGCTGGACTGCTTTCTTAATTTGATTCCAATTTTCATTTGGCGCTCATGTTTCGCTCACAACAAAATATCTCTGTTTCGCTCATGTCTCCAGAGATCCACAAATTGTTCTGTGTTGGAGAAACACGTCACATGTCCAAGAATCCAAGATAATGTTCGGACCCGGCAACATTCAGATTGTAGGCCAATACCGAGTCAAAATGAGCTCTAACAACTGCACTTCCACCAAATGTTGGACTCGGAAGTAAATGTGGCAGGTGGGTTGACTCAGCCTGTCATCCTTCCGAGGTCGACAAAATGGGTACCAGCTTACTGGTAACAGGGACACTGCATCAGCGGCATAGCTGCGCTCTCAGCATCACGCATTCACTCCAGAAACCCACCTGTTCCTGGAGTGAATGTGTGATGCTGACACCATACAGAAGAGGATTAACATCCATGCAGCGTTCCGCTGGTTCAGGAACGTTCCTTCATGGGGAAACTTTTGACTCGCCCTCATAACGTACATGTGTGGAAATCTGTACTCGATCTTCCTTCTGTCGTTCTGGTTTCTGTCCCGAGTCAACCAAACAAGGGGCATCATATTTCTGTGCTGTAATAATAAAAATAATGTGAGTTATATTCCAAAGAACTTCAATGGAGGAGGAGGAGGGGGATGAGGAGGCCATTCAGCCCATTGAAGCCTGCGGGATGTTTGCCAACCTAGGATTGTTTGTCCGTGCCCTCTCCGTTTTACAGTCCAAACGTCAAGTAGAGCAGCATTAAGCAGTGACACGAAAAGTAGGACTTCTCTGAGGATGTGGAAAAATAGTGGGGTACACATTGCCGGGGGGAGAGAGGGAGGGAGGTGTTCAGGCTACATTAATTAGCCTGTCCCCCCCCCCCCCCCCCCTCCACGCAGCGTGAGATGAGATTTTGCAACTGCGTGTGCGTGCGTGTGTCTGTCTTTCTGTCTCGGCCATAACATTTTTACCAATTGAGCTTTTGTCATCCAATTTTCAACAAACCTTTATTATGAGAATATGGAGAAAATTATTTAAAATTGGGTCAAAATGTCAAAGGGCAAAGTCATAGTGACTATAAATAGCTCGTATTAGACCCGCCGCTGCGCGTCAAGCATGAGACGGCCCGTATTTTTTTTTAATCACTTCCGCGTGTCTATTTCCGATTGAGCTTCAGTGTGTTTGTCCAGGCCATAACTTTTTTCTTACCAATCGAGCTTTTGTCATAAAATTTTCAACAAAACCATAATTATGAGAATACGAAGAACACAAATTAATGAAATGTACAATTTATTTTAACTGTCGTTTGTCGTCAAGTTTAGTTCGAGTACAAAGCGGACGCGCGGCGGCCTTTGCGTTTTGAGATGCTCTCCAGTTATTAATGGACTTCAACGCAATGTCTGGGACGGTTGTTCCAAAAAGGAAGAGTTTCATTCACCAAATATTTGTGGACTAAACTTAAAAATGAATATCAATGAGATGTTTCCTCTCACCCAGGGAAAAGCTGGTGCTTGGAGAAATGAATAGGAGTATAAATTTAATTTTGCACCTTATTATTTCACCGCGTTGTCTGGGAGTTCCATACGTCATAGTGGACGTGTTTTGTTTTATTTTATTTTATTTTATGTTATTCTTCAACAACGTGCACCTCCTTAGGCGTTTTCATAATCTAAGAATGCCTTTTAAAAGTAAGGTCAGTTTGACTTTTTTGTGCCGCTCCGCTCTCTCTGCCCTGATAAAAGTAATCAAAGTAGGCCGATGCAGTCTTAATCCGTGTGACCTCAAACCTTCTTGTGTTATTGCAATCTTGGCTTTAACTCTTACTCTCGAAAGGAAGGGAAATTCCTGGATTTGTTAATTTATCTCAAGTCTGGTAGAATGTTGTTCCCTCATTTCCATCACCCCACTATCCCCCCCTCATTACTCCGGGTGGGTGGGCATGAAGTACACACTTCTATGGAATATGCATCAACAACAACAACAACAGCAACGACAAACCCATGATGATTGGAATACATCTGGACAACAGCCATCCTGTAAGGGTTGTGCTTGAAGTGCTGCCTACTGGAATGCCGTGACGTCATCCAGCATGTTGAATGCTTTGTTAAAAGTCTGCTTTCAACTCAGCTGAACGAAATAATTGTTTTAAGTAAACTTGGATTGGATGCCGTAAGCGGAATTGTAAGATATTGTTAATTATGCCTGATGAGGTTTGGTGACGATACACGAAGCGGTGAGAGAAAGTGAATCAGGGACAGACAGACAGACAGACAGACAGACACCATCCTTTTATTTATATGGATATAGATTGGATTGTGTGAGCAATGGGATTGTTGTGAAACTACTTCGCTAACCTGTAAAATAATTATAGATGAACTAATATTTCATGAGGATGATGTCCCTCCGATCCTCCCACCCAAACCATCCCGTACTTGACGTGCTGCTGCGGCGCATGTTCCCATACCTGACCTGGCCTACCCACTAGCAGACGCAGATGTCCATTAAATAAACCAGGCTTGGTGATTTATTTGATCGACGTCTGCAGTTGGAAAGCTGATGCAGTCATCACCAACATTCGGGTAGACTTCCCAGAGGGAGACACCTTATCTGGTTTTGGGTCGTTCTTGACACTGATGGAAAGGTCACTTGTGGTGCTTGTGAATGCACAGGGTTAGTTTAAAATGATGAATAAATATATAGTTTGTTAGTTTGGTTCTGGGGCTACAAGAGAAATTGTACGACATTTTTGCATCTGTTGTTAAAAGGTGTGTGTGTGTGTGTGTGTGTGTGTGTGTGTGTTATTCGTTATCTCCATATGCGAGCGGGTTTCAGAAGGTGGAACGGAGTCCTCCCAGGTCTCGAAGTATCCACCTCCGTTTCGGTAAACGTGGTCACGAATCATGGACCAAGGTGTGAAGTTTTGTTCTCAAAGTTTCGTTCCGAGGGCTCTTTTCAGGATCGTCATTGAGCCCCGGAGAGCTTCCAACCGTAGTTCCTTTGTAGTAATGTTCCCATGGATGGTTTCTAAGATCTCCGTAAGTGTCTTCTTCATCATTCCCATTGCTTCAATTTTCACTGGTACAATTTTGGTGTTCAAATTCCAGGCTCTTTTCACTTCATTACTGAGATCTTGGTATTTGGTCATTTTCTTAGATTTCTGCGTCGTTTCGGCCAAAAATCACTGGGAACTGAAACCTCAATTAGCAATGCCATTTTTTTCTTTTTTTCTTTCAAAGTACTATATCCGGTCGCAATGCTTTGTTTTCTATGTTCACTTTCGATGGGATCATCAGGTCATACGTGAGCACTTCCATATTTTCAATGATCGTTTTTGGTTCATGTTTCCATGAGTTTTCTGGGACTGAGATGTTGAGATTTTTGTAGATGTGCCGGTGGATTACTCTAGATACGTTGTTGTGCCTTTGTGTGTACAGCTGTTCTGACACGAGTTTTATTTTTTACATCCTGAAAGGGTTGTCTCGTGCTTTTGGTTTCTACCTTGCAAGAATCTGCACCTGTCCGACTGACTCAGTCCTGTCATTTTCTTCAAGCCATCCATGTCGTGTATTTGGTCTTGGAGCATTTATAACGATTTGTTCTCCATCCTCTTCTAAGCCATTCCAATAAGCCTTCTTTGGCTATACCCAATCTGTCCAACTCTTTCCTTTTTTTAAATACGTTCCTGCTCCTTTATCGGTTTCCCAGTTGTCAGTGTACATACCTGTTTGTATTTCACCTTTTTTGTAATCGCTGGGGCTGTATTTGTTGCTGTTTCGGTTTCGTGTGTGACATGTTCTATTAGCACCTGTCTTTGGAATTTTTTTGCGAGGTGGGTTAGCGATACCTTATCTGGCTTGCTCTCTTTGTGTTTGCATACAAATTGGATTCTGTAATCTGGTGACCTTTTCACATACTCAGCCAATCCGACAGGTGTGTGTGTGTTTTGTTATATCCACGGCAACCACTCACTTGTACAAACAGGAAATGGTACAAACCCAACACCTCACCCACGGACATGTCTCACATTTCCTATATTTCTGCGAGTCCGATTTTCATTCAGGAACAGAACTATTATGGATAACCATTTTGAAATTTCCGCTCTTTTGTCTAAATGATGAAAATCATGTTAAAAAGACGATTTGAATGACAGATTTTTCGCTAGCGACGGCAGGATAAAGTGGCCCGGCAATCAAAACCGAGTCATTGTAAACACACACACACACACAGCACATGCATTAAAGGCCTCGTTAACATTCAGACATCATTTTGAAAATCCCGTATTGCTTCGCTCTCCTCCCCACTTTGTGCCACACGCACGGGGTAAACAAACAAACAAACAAATAAACCAATGTCACCCGTAGGGTGACCCGTATCTTGCCAAAAGGTGACCACGTGTGACTTCTTTAAGGTCACACTGAGGTGAACAGAGCTGCTATCCACCAGGAGCGACTCCTTGAGAATATCTTGCCTACGAGAGATTCCGATGAGAATCGTTCTACAGAGTAACCATGAAAAATATGCGTTTGCCTCATAACGTCACCAAATCACGTCATAATGTCTCAAGCTTGATATATCTAGAAAGCACTCATCGAGGTGTTCAATTTGAGGTACTACACGATATGGTTCCTAAAACTTGAAAATTTGACCTTGGGGTCAAATATGTTTGACCTTAGGCGTTAACCATGAAGGTCAAGGCCAATCGCCACCAAAAATTAATCAGCTGAATGCCAGACCATGAACTATATTCCCATGAAGTTTGAAGACGATCGATCAAATTACTCCAAAAATAAGGGTTTCGTCGACTCCCCTGATTTGCGACAAAGTGACCTTGACCTTTGACCTTGACCTTCAAAATTTTATGCGCTGAAAGGGACCTCTATAGGCCTCTGATATGCGAAGTTACAAAATTTTCCAATGAAAACTGTGCTCTGCAGAGTGATTTATACGTGATTACAGATTTAAAAAAAAAAAACAACAACAAAAAAAAAACACATGAAGGTCAAGCCAATCGCCAACAAAAATTAATCAGCTGAGGCCAGACCATGAACTATATTCCCATGAAGTTTGAAGACGATCCGATCAAAATTACTCAAAAAATGAGGGTTTTGTCGATTACCCTGATTTGCGAAAAGTGACCTTGACCTTTGACCTTGACCTTCAAAATTTTATTGGCCTGAAAGGGACCTCCATAGGCCTCTGATATGCGAAGTTACAAAAATTTCCAATGAAAACTGTGGTCTGCAGAATTTTTTTTTCGTGATTACAGACAAACAAACAAACAAAAAAAAAAAAAATTAAAATAAAAAATAAAAAAAAAACATACAGACTGACTAACATATCTTGCAAAAACTTCGTTTGGCAAGATAACAAGCCGGTAGGCGGCGATGGGTCGCCGAGCATGGAAACTATAAGATATAGAGCAAAATGGATGCCATATAAGCGGATAGGGAATCACCTTAAGATTATGCATATCAAATCTCATCGAGTTCCATCTACTGATAACTACTCGGTATCCATTTGAATGAAAAGTACCAAAAATGCGGTTTGAAATCGGAAATCCCCAAAGTTCGAGGGGGTGCTGTGGGTGAACAAAGATCTAAATCGAAATTCCGGCTCGATTGTTTGTGCACAATGTATTCCAGACGATTAGTGTGAATTTTCATGACCATCCGACCATAACCTCGTAGGAGTAGCATTTGGCGCGAAGGCACTCCAGCTCTCGCATATTATCGATTTTTGCACTAATTGACCTTTGACCCCTGACCTAAGCGAAATCGGTCAATATGTCCTGAGACAAAGTTGTAGTACTCAATGAGTACCATGAACCTGCAAAGTTTCATTCGTATCGATGCACTCACCTGGTCGCTAGGGGGCCTTCAATTTTCGACCAATTTTCGCACATACCCTAATTGTTAGGGGCGCTGCGGGTAAAGTATTCCATATATCACAAAAAAACGGAATATATTTGATGGAGCATCACCTGTAGATCATTCGTGCCAAATTTCATAACCCTACGTGGGATAATGGCTTTCGGAATTGATTTCGCGTGAACGGTACCGATTTTGAAGGTTTTTTCGGTTGTTGCTAGGGAACCAAAGCGCCCTAGCAACCATCACAATTTCCAAAGCACTTAGTCATAAGATGTACCTACCACCCGAGTTTGGTCAAAATCCGCCACGTTTACTACCAATTATGCTGATGACAAATTGAACCAAAACATCCAAACAAACAGACAGAATTACTGACAATAAGGGTCACCTATTTCGGCGACCCAACAGACACTTCTCGAACTATAACGGCACTTGGTAGAGCGCATACCTCTGCCAGGCTGAACGGTTTACCTTTTGTATCCATCCCACTGATGGGCCGGATCTGAATCCCGATTTAAACCAAAATCGAATCTGTTTGTTCTCAGTTGTCACCAAACCAACTCATCAAATTTGTTTTGTCACAACTTATCCGCAACTTTTCGAGATATCCTGCTCACAAACAGGGGTGAAAACATACCGTCCGTCCACCTTCGGTGTCCACCTTAGTAGTGGAGGTAATTATGCACAGTATGATTATAAAGACCAATATGACATCTTTTGAAAGTGAAGGTTTAAAAATGCCTCGGTTATTGAATTGCACCAAGTGTCGTGCCATTAGTATTTATTGCTTTTAGGAAACAAGATGATTACTTTTGATTTTGATTTCCTTTGATGTGTGAACCACTGTTAACTTTGGCTTCCCGTTGGGCACAATTGGACTCATTGGGCACCATAGATAAAATACAACATACTACTACTTGTTCTTCCTCCTTTGTAGCATAACTTGCTGATGGTGTGGCTGTGCCACCGATGCTATTCCCCCTGCAGGTCACGGCAGGGATAGGTAATTGCTTTTTTCAGGGTGTCAGCGATAGTTTGCATGCTCTTCACGAAGGACACCGTGGGATCTTTAACGTCCACCAAGTAATACCGGCAGACGGGACGCCCGGTGTAACATGTTCATCAGAGGGGCGGCACGCATTGACGGATCACCCTACATGCGAAAAGGGCATTTACTGACTTTTTGGATCCGAAGAAATGATCAGACTGCTGGTTTGTGGTACTTGACTCCTAACCTACCACTGTGGTGTACTTACACGTCTTCGATTGTAAACAAATTAAAAACAACAAATTTCTCAAGGACGCTGGATAAAGCCTACTCTGCTAGGCACCCAGGCATGATGCCAACAACCTTTGTACAGATCCATCAGAAAAGTTGATAGATTATTTGTTTTGTCCTCCTGGAATTTGATAAAGTATTTTTTTTTTTACAAGAACCAGACGCCGATGTTATTTTAAATACAGTACACCACAATTGACCGATAAACAAAGGCGGTTGATACCCACTAGCCGAGCCGTACGTGCTCTCGTTTCTTTCTCATTTGACATTTTACAATGGACCTCGATCCTTCCGTTAAATGGTTCCACATACCAACAGCCCCATGTGATGCGTTCAATTTCATTTGCACCCAATAAACTTCATTGATTTTTTTGTTTTGTTTGTTTTTTCAAGTAAAATATCAGTTACATCACCAACCACCTCGGGCTTTAACTTTGTGTAATTTTATCAGTAAGTTCTTTAGATACTGTGGTGTACTCGAGGCATTGATTCTCACTATCTTGCTCCGTGTGCAGGTTTTAAACCATTTTTTGGACTAAATGACCAGGACGTTGGTTGAGTTACGGATGCTTAACAGTCTTGGGAAGAATGGAGAACCTGACGTTTCGGTTAACCATCCGTCCGTGAGCCCTCGCTCCGACCAAGGGTTAACGCCCGGAACGTCAGCCTGTTCTCGTTTCCCACGGTGGTTGGCATTCCATGACCAACGTCCTGTTCATTCCATCGCTGTAGTGTTTGGACTCTGCTTCTTAAGCGTCAGCAACTGAAATTCATCTGTCGGTCCAAGAGCGGCGCGGTCGATGAGTAGGTGGAGAAGGTCTGACGTCTTGTTTAAATAAACAAACTCTTTGTGCGATGCTTTTGACAGCCTTTTAAAATTGCCCGTTAATGTAATGCCAGTTTTTTGGAGAGAGAGGGGTGAGGCTGTGGGCGGTCACGTGTGGGTAATGGAGGAAAACGAGAGACGAGCACAAAAGGCCCGGGAACGTGACATGGCAAGGGGTGAATCCACTGACCCGTACTCAGCTTGAGATTTTCCCATTTTCTCGGGATAGTGCTGCGGTTTACTCTGCTAAAACTTTTCCATTTTGCCGCTGTGTCTTATTTTTGTTTGCCTTCAAAGAGGGACAAAAATAGGGGCGGCAGTGATTGTGCACAGCAATCGCTCAGCGCAGTAAAGCTGGCAACTGAATTATTAATGTATGAACTATTAAAAACTAGGCTGGCAGGACGGCCTCGAGGTACGCACAGTCGCATCGAAGCTGTCGAGCTTCCCAGGTGGCTGCCGGCATTAGTCGGTGGACGTTAAAGATCCCACGCTGTCCTTCGCGAAGAGTCGGTGAGTTGTCCCCCGGCACCCTGAACAAATTACAAATTCCTGCCCTAACTACTGCTGGGAAGGCAATGGCAAACCACCCAGGATAACCGTTGCTAAGAAACTGCTTCGGTAGAACCGACGCTTTGTAACACAGTGAATTGTTCCATCAGAATCAGAATTGATACCAAACGTTGTGTGATGCAGGACTTTGAGATTGCTCGGCAGCAATGTAGATGATTCAAGTTGTCGGCAAATACACCGAGATTGAAACCAACCGGTGACGTGGCAACTCGTTCATTCGATGTAACCAGTGAGACAAATTATTTAAACTTGGTTGCAGCACGACGATGATCGCTGTCTCGGTAATGGCTAGTTAATCGGACCTGCCGTTGTGGGTGGGAGAAGCAGGCGGGTGAGATTTTGACCAGACCTTGGTGTAATGGTTCGAGCGTCCTCTCTGAGCCTGGGCAGTCGGGGGTTCGAAGTCCGGCCGAGTCGAACCGAAGCTGCTTCCTCGCTTGATGCTCAGTGTTTCAAACAAAGCATGGACAAACAACAATAGGTTGGCAACTTCATGGGGGTAATTGCCTCCTCCTGCATTGAAGTTCCCTGTAAGAGAACTCGTATTAATCATATTATCATGAGTTTGATGTTTTTGCTTTCGATGAGCAATGTGTATGCAAGTTTGGCTGTCTGCGATGTCGATCTCTACCAGCATTGAGGAAGCTGCTAACGAGTGATGCAACCATTGATCTTGCACCTTGTGTGGTCTGTATTGCACTTGGGCCACCTCGGATGGCAACTTTGTAGTGCAGCGGCTGCACGTTCCGTCCAGGTTACTCGCGTGATATTCTCATTGCATGCATTTCAAACTTGTTTTACAGGGTAATTGACTCGGTGAGATCGAGAGGAACCTGGATTCTACATTTGTCTAGATTGCATTGTTTACCATGAAGTCTCGATAGTGTCTGCTGGATTGGAAAACTGTTCCGTTTGATAACCCCTCGTATCCGTTGTGGCGTTCAGAGCATCAAAACTACTTTGGTGTCGATGACAATCTTGGACCCGTGGCCTTAAGTTTGCGTCGAGAGAAGCTGGATGAAGGACGGGAGAAGGAGAGCTCTCATGGACCGCAGTACAACTACCGGATCATCTTCCGCACGTGCGAGGTAAGCTCAGCTCCCCTGCCCCTGTTGTTCCACTCCGTCGAGCCGTTGGACGGTTTGTTTGTTTTTGGCATGAAAGCATGGGGATTCTTTTGATGCCATTGGCACCGAAAATATCCTTCTCTTTGGCAAAGAGTTACATTTCCAAACGCCCTTCACACGCTGGGGCAACGTTCTGGCGACGGTATCCTGGCAGATTTCAAAGCGACTCGACGTGTACACACTGCACTACTGCACCATGACGAGGTGCCCTTCTTCCCGGCAGTTAGCATCCATTGATGGATGAATCCTGCTTCCTCTTCTCGACATGATCGTTATTTTATTTTAATTTTAAATGTTTAGCAATGAATGTTGTACATTGCTGCGATGGGACTATTGCCCATATTTTGTAGATGGCTGTTTTATTTGTTGCACCGCTTGCTTCTTATTGCCTTCGTCGGATTGGCAAGATTTGCAACATTTGGCAAAAATAAAATTAACAACAACAATTGAAACTCCACCGCAGCTTCCATGCTGTTTCCTTGTCCGATAACTAAGTGAACGAGTTATAAGGACCAGACTTTAACAGCCTCAGTGGTGTGGAATGGTTGGAGCATCCACTCCGAGACTGCGAGGTCGGCGGTTCAAACCCCGGCCGAGTCGTACCAAAGACTTCAGCAATGGGACTCGCTGCTTCCTCGCTTGTCAAAAAGGATCGAGCACCGATGACCAGCCATAGGTTGGGATTTATTGGGCCTAATATCCTCCTGCATTGAAGCTCCTTGTAAGGGAGCTCGTTGTATTATCAGGACTTGCAAGTTCTTGCCGTGAATGTTCGAAACGTCCACCCGCGAGTTATTAATGATAACATTTTGGTGTGAAATGTTATCGTTCCGTGTGTGACGGACAGTGCTGTGATCGGGCTGCCCAACTTCGACTTAGATGTGTGAGCTGCAATTTGTCATACCCAAGGAGGAGAAGAAGAAGGAGAAGGAGAAGGTGCAAGATATTTCTTCACACACCACTATGACTGTCCTCATTCATTTCGACCAATTTGTTCTGCAAATGCCGGCAGGGATTAGAAAGAATCTGCGTTTGAGATGCACCGTGCACGCCGACATGAGCGTTTGACGCGCTGTATTAACCAAAGCGATGCTCGATACGCAGCGTAAGCGGATGTGCGAGCATTTTCTAAACACCTTGTTCTCTCCCACATTGCTGAAGCATGTAATTGTTTGCGCGTACGACGCTACACGCACTACCATATCCCTGTAGGCAGCACCTATTAGCCCTTTTCGCAATTTTTCTCGAGCTGCAAACTAATTTGGCGCACTCTCTTCGTTCGGTTTGCTCCTTGATGGAAATAATTAAGTGCCGAGGAATTGTTTCCACCTACATCCAAGTTATGGACGTTATTAAACAGCAATTGATGCCTTTTCTTTGTGGTCATCTTGCTCAACGTGTGCGGAAAGAGGTTTGCAGGATGACGGGTAATCTTTCGGGACCATTCCCCCACACCCCTTCTCTCTCTCCCACCCTCATCCTTTTTTTGGGGGGGGGGGTTGTGCAAAGATGATCCATACGTCCATTTGCGTCCAATGTGTCGAGTCAAACGATGTTCCTTTTGAGCATTAATCTAAGTTCAGATTTAGAGTAATGACATGAAGCCTTTAGATAGAGCCATTCTACTCGGTATCATTTTAAGAGAGTGGTGCACCACAACACTTCGTTATCTCCCCCCCCCTTTCCCTCCCCCAAGCCTCTCCTGTCCCTCTCCCACTGCCCTGCTTCCGACCTCCTCCATTTATTATAACTCATCCCAACCTTTTTGCCCTCCGCTCCTCCTCCTTTGACAGTTCCCCAGCCTCCCGTCCCCTTTCCCTTTACATCCCCATTTTATTATTCTCCCTTGACGCCCCTCTTCTCCTTTCCTCTCATTTGCATGTTGGTTTAAATTCCCATTGTTCGGAACGTTTGTATCAAAGTCTGTATTAAAGGAGACATTTACTCGATCTACTCCATGAGTTCTAAGTATTTTGGTGTATCTACTCTCCAGTAGTTCTTTAAACCCTTACAACGTATTATTCATCTTGCGAGTCTGAACGTCAACAAGCGGGGAATGTTATCGCCTGGAAATTATCTTTGGAATTTTTTTTATTTTTTTAAATCAATTGGGAATATTTTGTAATGGAAACCATTTTGTTTTTGTTTTTAACTGTAAATGCAAAAATATACTTGGTGGAAGTGGTGGATTTTGATGTGAAGGGTTGGAGGTAAAGGGTTAATTTTATACTATGCACAGCGCTGTAATTCTAAATATCGAAGTACTACAAACAAACTTTCTAATTTTGATGGCTGGCAGCTCCGGTCAAGCATGTACAAGTGCTCGTTCAATTGATGTACAATGTGCAAGGTGAATTCGGTGCAATAATTTCCGAGCCGAATCCTCCGCGAGTGAGAGTGCGTTTTATCGAGCCGGCGTCGTTAACCTTAACCTAGATTTTTGATGCTTTGCTTTTCGCCCAGAGCCAGCCCGGCTTGTTTTTGCTTCCTTTATGTCGTCGTTCTCGTGACCTGGAACCTGGAACCTGGAACATTGCCGCCTTGCTGGGAATACTTTCTTTGCGTACACCAGGTGGCTAGGATTATATAATGATTGACCCCTCCCATGCTCCTCCAGCCAAAGTAGCTGCATAAAGCAACCCAAGAAGACTTCACAAGGTAAGTGCTAAACGCTGTTTCGAACTCTTCCCAGAGTTCCTCAACAACCTCAACGTCTACGCTGTCGCTGATGATTCGAATAAGTGATGAAACCGGTCCGGTAGCTGAGGGGAGTGTATAGCATTGGGATTGTCGTGTGTGTGTGTGTGTGTGTTATGTGTGAACATCCTTATAGTTGTTGAGCAACTCTGGGAAGGGTTCGAAACAGCGTTTAGCACTTATAACAATTTTTTTTAAGGGTCGTCTGGCGAAACAGTTGCATAGGCTCTTCCTATTAGGCATGGGCTGAGCACAGCTACAACCCCCCTATGTGTCTGTAGGATTGTATTGCAGCCACTACCGGGAAGATAATTTTATAGACCAGTCCACCCGGACACGTGTTTCAGGCTCGTTGGCCCTCCTCCTCCTTATGAAGGATTATATATGTATATATATAAACTAGAATGGCACTCAGTAGAGCGGATACCTCCACCAAGCTGAACAAGTGCTCAGTTTACTTTTTGTATCACACTGATGGACCGGATCTGTATCCGGACATGAACCAAAATCTAATCAGCTTGAACTTGTCACCTACCCAACTCATCCACCAAGTTTCGTCCGAATCTATCGATAAATATTTGAGATATCGTGCTATATACTGTCGTTTTTTTGGCCCTATCTAGTGGTTCTTCTTCTTGAGTATGGCCGATGGTGAAGCTAATGCCTCCTCCTCCTCCTCCTTCTTCTTCTCCTTCTTCTTCTTCTTCTTGCATATGACCGATCATCTCTCAATGATGAAGAATCACTTAAATTACCGAACATAACCTCTGACCTTTGATCTCTTGACCCCATAATCTAATCGCTTTATCTTTACATCATTATAACACTTGTACCAAGTTTGACTTTGATCGCTTCAGCTGTTCCTAAGTTATCACAATGACGAAAACCTATCACGGACGGACAGCCAGACGGACAACCCAAAAACATAATCTCCGTCCGTCTTCAGTGGCGGAGGTAAAAAAGAGGTGAAAAATAAATAAATAAATAAAATCAACCATTTAAACAGAACTTCGGACGTGTACTTTAACCCCATGGTCAAAGTACACACTCCAACAAGACTGTCCTGTGAGCCTGCACATGCACCTCAACCCAAATGCTAAAGTACATGGTCAATCAAACACACACATCCCAACCCTGAAGGGCCAGAATGCCTGGTCATACAATTGGACCACTCCTCAATAGGAATAGGTCCCCATCCTCACGTGACCAATAGGAATAGGTCCCCATCCTCACGTGACCAATAGGAATAGGTCCCCATCCTCACGTGACCAATAGGAATAGGTCCCCATCCTCACGTGACACATAGGAATAGGTCCCTATCCTCACGTGACTAATAGGAATAGGTCCCCATCCTCACATGACCAATAGGAATAGGTCCCATCCTCACGTGACCATAGGAATAGGTCTCAATCCTCACGTGACCAATAGGATAGGTCCCCATCCTCACGTGACCAATAGGAATAGGTCTCAATCCTCATATGACCAATAGGAATATGTCCCCATCCTCACGTGACCAATAGGAATAGGTCTCGATCCGTCCGTGACCAATAGGAATAGGTCCCCATCCTCACGTGACCAATAGGAATAGTCTCTATCCTCACCTGACCCTCCAAAGAACATTGTATTCGGTTACATGGCACAGAGGAGCAGAAGCTCCTCCCCGGGATAAACTGGTCAAACTAAGCAGTTCAAACACCGCCGAAGGCACAATGTTTACGGGTTGTCCATCTCACTTCTGTGATAGGTTTTCGTTTCCACAATAACTTAAGAATGGCTGAAGGGATCTCCATAACATTTGGTACAAACTATGTATAATGAAATGCAAAATGAACTGATTCGATTTTGGAGTCCAGAGGTCATGTTAGATACAAATTCTGTTACCACGCTCACATGTGAACCAGTGATTGGATTTTGGAGTCCAGAGTCAAGGTCAGAGGTCATGTTAGATAAAAATTCTGTTACCACGCACGTCACATGTGAACAGTGATGGATTTGGATCCAGAGTCAAAGGTCAGAGGTCATGTTAGATAAAAATTCTGTTACCACTGCTCACATGTGAACCAGTGATTGGATTTTGGAGTCCAGAGGTCAAAGGTCAGAGGTCATGTTAGATAAAAAATTCTGTTACCATGCTCACATGTGAACGGTGATTAGATTTTGGAGTCCAGAGGTCAAAGGTCAGAGGTCATGTTAGATAAAAAAAATTCTGTTACCATGCTCACATGTGAACCAGTGATTGGATTTTGGAGTCCAGAGGTCAAGGTCAGAGTCATGTTAGATAAAAAAAATCTGTTACATGCTCACATGTGAACCAGTGATTGGATTTTGGAGTCCAGAGGTCAGAGTCAGAGGTCATGTTAGATAAAAAAAAATTCTGTTACCATGCTCACATGTGAACCAGTGATTGGATTTTGGAGTCCAGAGGTCAGAGGTCAGAGGTCATGTTAGATAAAAAAAAATTCTGTTACCATGCTCACATGTGAACCAGTGATTGGATTTTGGAGTCCAGAGGTCAAGGTCAGAGGTCATGTTAGATAAAAATTCTGTTACCAATGCTCACATGTGAACACAGTGATTGATTTTGGAGTCCAGAGGTCAAAGGTCAGAGGTCATGTTGATAAAATTTGTTACCATGCTCACCATGTGACCGAGTGATTAGATTTGGAGTCCAGAAGTCAAAGGTCAGAGGTCATGTTCGGTAAAAATTATGTTACCACGCTCACATGTGAACGAGTGATTAGATTTTGACCAAACTTGATACAACCATGTATTGTGATGCAAAGATGAACTGATTAGATATCGGCATCAAGAGGTCAGAGGTCATGTCAGGTAAAAAAAATGTGATACTTGAGAACAGCTGAAGGGATTTAAATCAAACTTGGCACAAGTATTATAATGATGTAGTTATGTGGGCGGAGGCATGTCGGTGAACGTCGTGATGTCGAAGAGTGCCGTCGTCGTTTTTAGTACAGTTACGGACTTTGATCGTTCAGCCGTGCCGGCTGACTTCACTCAACCCCTTTGTGCATTATGTTTTTGACCTGCGCTTTACATCTGAGCATCCACGGCTCCTCAAACTCAAAACGACCCGTCATTAAGGATCATGAATTATAAGCAACGTACTTGGAAGGGCAATGTTGGCGACGCGTCATGAGAAACTGTATCGGCATATTCTGTGCAAATCTTTGCACAAAATCCAGACCCTTGTGTATCCAATATACATGAAGAAACAGTGTTTATCCAAATATAGGATAGAGGTGGTAGTGGTGGAGGGAAGGGGACATTATTTGTTTGATTTAATGCTGTAGCCTCCCTTCATAAGTATATACGAGCAAATTCAGGTGCGTGAGGAGGCAATTTTTCCCATTGTGTTTGTTGTGCTGTATCCAAATGCATTGACTTAATCACTCAGTTCATTTGTGTGTGTAACTAACTCCTTCCTTACCATTAAACTAATGCTACTTGACATTCATACCCCATTTCATGTTTAGGTATGCAATTTGGAGTGACTTGGTTGGTGTGGAGTGGAGACCTGTCCAGTATTGGTTCTGAGCGGTGGAAATGTTCACGACTTGTCGTGAGATTGAGGTTCACGACCCCAATATTCTGTCAAGAGCAGGCATTAATGCAGCAAATTAATAGTTGGGGGTAGGGATGGCATGTGTGTGAATAGTGGGTAATGGTCATGGCCGAACTACATTCTGATGCTTAAACACCAATTCGGCTCGGCTGATCACACCAAAGGAGCGATTGACTACACCACCTTTATTCTAAACAGTTAATGTAATTTAGGCATCCAAGAACAAAAACTAAATGATGGAATAAAATAAATAACCAATCTTAATCGTGTATTATAATGCTTTGGGCCAGCAGGGAAGACAAAGGACAAGGACTGAGAAGGGAGGAAAGTTCTGTCCAGCCTCGTTCCTGCTTTTGCGATGGACCCCGTGTCATTAGGCGTCGGAATCCAACTCGGGTACAGCTATAACCTATTTTAATATCACACAATGCCATGTACAATGTGCAAGATATACCACACCGAGATATAATGCAAAAGGGTTGCCATTTACAAGTTGTCTGGGATCCCGGCTGCACCAAGACGAAACACTAAGTGCACAACGTCCTCGAAGGTGAATTCCGAAAGCAGTTCAACTTTCAAAGGGTCACGTGGTTTTAAAATCCATAGTGTCCTGCAACCCACCGATGAGGTCAAAGTTTTTTTTTGGGCCAGGCGGAAAAGGGGTTTGTTTCGTTGAACCCGGGTTGGTCTTATGATGGACGGCTCTAGCGGATGGACGGGCATTCTCAGAGCAGACAACCCTGGCAGAGAGACTGACGACTTTTGCGATGGATAATGGACGAACTGCAAAATGAGAATACAAAACAGCCAAAACAGCGTCCAAGGAAATTCCTTCTTTGGCTAACGAACAGTGGCACACCAAGAGTGGTGTCATTCGACCTTATTGGAGTTGGGACAAGAGACCGAGTAATTATATCCTGGCAATGGCACAGCAGTTTTATCACAGGATATGCGTCTCTCTCTCTCTCTCCTCTCTCTCTCTCTCTCTCTCTCTCTCTCTCTCTCTCTCTCTTCTCTCTCTACCTCTCTCCCTCTCTACCCCTCTTACCCTCTACCCCTCTACCCCTCTACCCCTCTACCCCTCTACCCCTCTACCTCCTCTACCTCTCTACCTCTCTTACCCCTCTACCCCTCTACCCTCTACCCCTCTCTACCCCTCTACCCCTCTACCCCTCTCTCTATTCCTCTCTCTATTCCCCTCTCTATTCCCCTCTCTCTACCCCTCTCTCTACCCCTCTCTCTCACCTCCACCTCTCTCTCTCTTCTCTCTCTCTCTCTCTCTCTCTCTCTCTCTCTCTCTCTCTCTCTCTCTCTCTCTCTCTCTCCCTCTCTCCACCACCCCTCTCTCCTCTTCTCTCTCTCTCGTCCACCCCTCCCCTCCTCTCTCCTCTCCTCTCTCCTCTCTCTCTCCTCTCTCTCTCTCTCTCTCTCTCTCCACCTCTCTCTCTCTCCTCGCACCTCTCTCCCTCTCCCACCTCTCTCCTCTCTCGCCACCCCTCTCTCTCTCTCGCCACCTCTCTCTCTCTCTCTCGCGCCACCCTCTCCACCTTCTCTCTACCTCTCTCCACCTCTCTCCACCTCTCTCCACCTCTCTCCACCTCTCTCCACCTCTCTCCACCTCTCTCGCCCACCTCTCGCCACCTCTCTCCACCTCTCTCCACCTCTCGCCACCTCTCGGCCACCTCTCGCCACCTCTCTCACCACCTCTCATCCACCTCTTCGCCACCTCTCTCCACCTACTCTCGCCACCTCTCGCCACCTCTCTCCACTCTCTCCACCTCTCACGCACCTCTCTCCACCTCTCTCGCACCTCTTCTCCACCTCTCTCACCACCTCTCTCTCTCTCTCTCTTCTCTCTCTCTCTCTCTCTCTCTGTCTCTCGCCACCTCTCTCTCTCTTCTTCTCTCTCTCACCACTCTCTCTCTCTCTCTCCTCTTGCCCCTCTCTCTCTCTCTCGCCCACCTCTCTCTCTCTCCCTCTCCCTCTCCCTCTCTCTCCCTCTCCCTCTCTCTCGACTATGGCACTCAAGGCTCTCTTAATTCTTGGATTTCTTACTTTGACTACTCACGCAGTCAGTGTTGCTATCAACTTAGAACTCCTATCCTCTCCTGGTAGAGGTTGGAGTGCTGCAAACAATTGCTTTTGGTCCAGTCTGTTTCTTCATCGACGTTAATAAGCCTGGCTTTGGCTTAGCGGTTAGGGTGGCTGGCTTGGGATCCTAGGGTCTCGAGTTCGAGCCCCATCTGCCGCTGAATTAACACCAGGTGCGGTTGACTCAGCCTGTCATCCTTCCGAGGTCAGCGAATTGAGCACCAGTGTACTGGTAATAAGGGCACTTCATTAGCGGCATAGCCACTTCCCTAAACAATGATGCAACCAGCAGCCACAGGTTGCGTGTGTGTGTGTGTGTGTGTGTGTGTGTATCTACATTAACAACCTTTCCGATGCTGTAATTCTGCAAAAGAAACCACAGGCAGACAGCAACTTGCATCACTTTACGCTGATCTGGAATTGATTCGATGCTGGTCTAATCAATGGAACAAGTCTTTTAATCCCGGAAAATATCACAGCTTTCCTTCCCTGGTAAGAATCTGTGCTGCGGCCGTTTAAACCAAGATGCTCCATCAAGTGAACCAAAGGAATAAAAGACCCCATAGCATTATGGTGCTCCGGGGTCTTTTTTTATGCCTTTGTTTCACGTGACAGAGCATCTTGGATTAAACAGCAGCAGCAGCACTTAAGAAAAGTGCTGGGAAGAAAAGTCCTTACCCGGGAAGAAAAGCTATAAGACTCGAAACAATTGACTACTCATTTGCCAAGAGGGCTGGCCTTTAATCATTGGGCATGGGGTGCACTTATGGGGCACCGCGATCGAAACATAAAGCCGGAACACCGACCGCGGCCGACCATTAACGTGCTTGGCTACAATTCTCTTAACAATGCCATCTACCTTTCGTGGCATTGACTGCAGTTTTGTTCTTGTTCTTCCTTTCGTTTACATACAGTATTTAGTAATTTTTTTTCCTTTCCCTAACCACTCATGTTCTGGTTTGCGGCATAGTTTAATCTCCCCTCATTCGCAATGCCATTTTCATCCCGACCAAAAGAAAAGGTCTTTCTTTGGCGAAATTTGATTGGCTATCTTATCAAGTCTCTTTGCTAACTTCACTCTCCCACGAAGCTAAAGTCTCTTATATAATCTCTCACCTGTATAGAATGAATAATAAAAAGTAGTCTGATGACCCAGGTTAACAAAAGCGCCATTTCCAAATGCATACTTTATGCAGGTATTTAGCCTCGGCCTTTTCCAAAGGAATGGGAAACTGTGTGTGTCCGTCCGTCCGTCCGTCTGTCCGTCCGCATGAAGATCCATTTCGATACAGATCATTCATTCTCAGGATGTACTATAATCTGTATACCTCGGTGAGGCTCTCTGTTGTCAAGTGCTCAATCTTGTTACATTCTGCATCAGTCAACAGCAGCGTGTACTTCAATGTTGTTTTCAATAATAGCAGATTGGTTGAGATTGGTTAAATTGCTAAGTTTTTGCTTTTTGTTCTTGATGTTGTTCCACAAAAGTGGGAAGGGTTTAATGATGACCATTGTCACTCCGCACATACGCAATCACATGGTTTTGGAGTTTAACCTGAATCGTTCTTCTCTCTATTGTCATCCTTTTCTCCATGAAGCTTCAAACACTGAGAGGGGCCGTGCTGGAGGATGCCATCCCGTCCACAGCAAGGCATGGCACTACCCGTGGCCTGCCCCTCAAGGAAGTGCTGGAGTGCGTGATTCCGGAGGTGCATCTTAGCTGTCTACGACTTGCACCCGTCTCACCCCGTGTCGCGGAGCAGCTGCTAAAGCTTGATGAACAAGGGGTGAGCTCCACTGTCCCCCCCCCATCCTAACCCGTTTTCCCCCAACCCCAACTCACATGCATGCACACATTACATTCGTACGAGTTGGAAGTGCCAAGCTTGTAACACGCAGACACTTGCCTTCTTCACAAAAGTCAATTCCGTCGCTGTGCCCTCCAAACTACAGAATGAATACATTTCTGATTGAGCAGGTTAAGTGTGCTGTTTCTCATGCAGCGACTTCAGCTCACAAAGTTTCCTCTGCAGATATTGCACGAAGGGCAAGATCCCTATTGCATGAAGGGTCCTTTGCTAAAAAAAAAAAATCGGAGGTCCTATGAAGCAAAATCTGCCAAGCGAACTCCATGTTCGAAAACTCGACGGTCATGCTTTCTCAGAAATTGCATACCTGTGAAATCTGTGTACCACTGTCATGTCGCACGACCGGCAAGTTCCCACAAACGATTTGAAACCGTTCACGCAGAACATTTGTTTTTTCTGCCGGGAACAAATCCATGATGCATGAGCCCCCTCGGGCTCAAAGTGCAGTCGGTTTTTCCACTCGATTTCTTCATGCACGCCTTATTTGATCTTTATGAATGTAAAAACCGCTCGCGCTTGACGACTGGAGGGTACCCTTGTACCTTCGCCTGGTTTCAGCATGCTATGTGTTTCTGTAGCTGTCCGATTATATTTCATAATCGCCATTTGTAACTCTTTGGTTTGAAACTCCGTGCTTTTGTGCACTACCTGGATAGTTCAGTTGTGGTTTGCTTTTCTGGTTTTTTTTCGCCTCGGTATCCGGCAGCCTCAACTTCTCGCTCGCAGAGATTCTTTCGAGAATGAAAGATGAAGGATCTATGTTCCCGGATAAAAGGAGGAGAGCCTGGCAGGCCAGAGTATCTGCAAGCCTCCTGAGTGAAAAGATGAGCTTTACACCATCGCCTGGACCCACCAATCTCTCGACTCCAGAGGATATTTCAGATTTGTTTGTCTTCTTTCAGGGTGCTAGCACCAAGCATTCTTCATGATCCATCTACTGCTCCATCTACTGCCCTGCTCCTTGAAGAAGAGTGCCATTGCTTATAGGCAATATCCTCCTCGGCACCGACGGTTCAGTAAGGCTGCTGTAGGAGAGGATCGAACTGTAGAGCTTTGCACATGATTGACGCTTTCGATCCTTGTGGAGGATCTCTAAGTCTTACTCACGTTGATGTTCTTCATCTTCTTCTTGTGGACTTTTTGTTTCACACGCACAGTTTTCATCGAAACTTCCTGAAACTTGGCATGTATATGTAAAAATAACCCTGCAGACAGTAACCATCTCCGATTTTGAAAATTCCTCCGAGAAAAAAAAGTTATGACGTCAAAATATCTCCGCTAATGGAAATCGCCTAAAAAATTATCTCCGAAACTAGGTAGGCTTTTTGAATTCGTTTGCGGGAATCGAACAGGGCATTAGCAGAGATGAATTACCGCCATATGATACATCACTTGACGTCATATCAACTTTTATGACGTCATTCCTATTTTTGACATTTTTTGTTTCACAACCCAGAGTTTTCATCGGATTTCGTGAAACTTGCCATGTATATGAGAAAGCCCACGCACAGGCAGTAACCATCTCCGATTTTGGAAATTCTTCCTAGAAAAAAAGTTGACATCATAATATCGCCGCTAATGGAATCCCTATACGATTATCTCCGAAACAGGCAAGCTGTTTGAATTTTGTTTGCGGAATCATTAGCACAGATAATTTATCGCAAACCTGATACATCACAATGACGTCATATTCGTTTTTATGACGTCATCATTAAGAGGACGAGGATCTTAGCTCATTTGAGCTTGTTTTTATCGGGGTTGATAACACGAGTGCTTTCAAGCTCATTATTTTTTTGTTGTTGCTGTTGATCTTATAAACACATTCCCTTTCCACCCAGCCGCCACTTCTGCCTCCGTACCCTTTCGCTCTTTTTTGCAAGTACCTCGTCGTTCAACTTTTGTTTGGTTCGCATGAGTCTGCCTTGAACCTGAACTTGAAGTACCTCCTTTAGGACCGTGCGAAAATTTTATTTATTTATTATTCATTGCTCATTTTGCAGCTTCAACCAGAACGTCACTCAGTACAATGCATACCTCCACCAGGCTGAACAGTTTATGTTTCATATCAAACTGAAAGGCCGGATCTGCATCTGAACCTTCACCAAAATCGAATCGGCTTGTTCTTGTCACCTATCCAACTCATCCACCAAGTTTCATCCGAATCCGTGAATAACTTCTTGAGATATCCTGTTCACAGACAGACAGTGGTAAAAACATAACCTCCATGCACCTTTGGCAGTGGATGTATTGATTGAAGTTTATTTGCTAAAAGTTTATTCGATGATGAATAGTGTTTAATACGGATCTTCTTCCATGCACGGCACATGACTGCGCTGATGTTCTGAATTCTATTTTCATTTGGTGTTTGTGTTTGCGTTTGACGCGTACCTCACGGTTAGATCTTACCTGTCTTTGTCGCGTCCGACATCATGTCCGTTTTTTTTTTGAGAAATGCTTCCCACTTCCTTCTCAAACAGTTGAGTTACCAACACAAAGTGGGGATTATGTACTGCAAGGCAAACCAGAGCACCGAAGAAGAAATGTATAACAACGAGACTGCTGGGCCCGCTTTTGACGAGTTCCTTGAACTGCTTGGAGAACGTGTCCGGCTGCGTGGCTTCAAGAAGTATCGTGCACAGCTTGATAACCAAGGTATCGTGCACAGCTTGATGAGCAACTGTTGGTGAGCTGCCATTTTTTGATATGCCAGCTCTGATTCCAGTGAAATTGGAGAACATGTTCACCATGTTGTTCCCAAGGCTCGGCACGTGGGAGAGATGGAATTTCTGCACAATAAGCCACAAAGCATTCCATCCCTAACTTTTCACTGTCTAACCCGAAGGAAACGATGTACCTCGCTTATCATCCTGTCGTCGCAACAGGCGAGGTCAAAACTACACTTCACCAAATCTCTAAATACGAACAAAAGTTAAATCTCACGAGTACTAAAAATTTTTTCAATGACCAAGCAGCGAATTCAGTGCAAGCCTGTTGAATCCACCGGTCGTAGTTGATCACGCACACGCTTGCTGCGAACCCCCCCAAAGCACGGTCACTCTGCGTATTTACGGCTATTTTCTCACCACTCGCAGAGAGATTTGATTTTGATCGAATACACCGAGCTGCCATATATTAATTTTGATTATGAAATGGAGAGTCCGTCGAAACAAAAAGACCGACGTAAGAATGAGACGGGATACTAGGGTACAGAGAAAGAAGGTGAGGGTCTTTGTACACACACAAAGATGAAACGTGACCAAACATTTTTACAGTGCAGAGCCTCTGTGGGTTTATATAGATTAATACAGATCGTTCATTCTGTGATCTACTGTAACGTATATCTTCGTGCACACTCACTGACTGACGCACATAGTCATCACAGTCGCCTGTTCCGTTCTCTCGGGAGTGGGCGAGGCTAATGAGAGTGCTGGTAAAGGGAGCCAATATGGCCGGTGATGTGGATATTTTCTTATTTTGGACTCAGATCTGTTGTGAAGTCAATCTTTCTGCACACGCACGCACGCACGCACGCACACACACACACGCACACACACACACTGATTAAAATACACCGTACTCCCGACCAGCGCTCTCGTTGGCCTCGCCCAGTCTTGAACAGACGGGACATCCCTGTCCCTTCAGGAATGGAGGGTGCTGGTAGGGAATCTACATGGCTGGTGTTGTGTGTATTTCCTTTTATTTGGCTAAAATACATTTAGATTGGCTAAAGGATTTCTGAGCACTCTCGCCAGATTGCTAATATATTTTGTTGTGTTCAACTCAGCTTATAACCCAAAGGGTGCAACACAGATATATTATTATTTGCACTTCTAAGGGAACTCATCCACGAGTCAGTTGTTGCTTTATACACCGAGCAGTTTTTATTTTTATTTTTTCACCTGCTCCGACGCATGTTTGAAAGTTTCTTGAAAAGGCCGCGTGGGTGCTTGTGCACGAATGCAGCTCCGCTTTGGCAATTATGTCATCGAGTGGTTGTTTTTGTATCATTTGCAAAAGTCGAGATAGATATTTTGACTTGATCGACATAAAGGGCTGGCAGGACGGCCTAGAGGTACGCACACTCACCTCCAAGCGGTCTATCCGAGGTTTGAATCCCGACCCAGCTATAAACTGTCATCCTGGCGTTTCACAGGTTCAGCGATTCATTAATGTGTGTGCCGTCCCTTAGATGGACGTTAAACAGGCGTGTTCCGTCTGCCAGCGTTAGTTGGTGCACGTTAAACATCCCATGGTGTCCTTCACGAAGAATAGACGAGCTATCGCCCGCACCTTGGCCAAACTCCAACATAGAGGGGGCACTGCATCAGCAGCACTGCCATGCCCCTGAAAGAACTGATGCCGATCCGTAGCCACGTGCTGCATACAAACGACTCCCTCTAGAGGGGTTATATTCGATGAACTTTCAAAAGAAAAGGTGTTTTTTTGCGAAGAGTAGACGATCACCGGCACCATGAACAAATTCCAACTTCCTGCCCTGACTACTGCTGGAAAGGCAATGGCAAACCACCCAGTATAACCCTTGCCCAGGAAACTGCTTTGGCAGCACCGGCGCTCTGTAACAAAGTACGGTACTGTCCATCAGAATCAGAATGTAGGTATGTATGAATATGTATGATTTTCAAGGTGTAGCCATGGATTCCCTAGATATGCCACGCTTCTTTGCGATGTACCCTCGTGAGGTCTGTGACTTCAACTTGTTTTGTGCCGCAAGACTGGAGAGATTTTTAGTTATTTTTTTTTTTTCATTGTGCGTTTGGAATTGCAGAATCACTTCTGATTAATTAATTTTTATTCCTACCTTGTGCTCATGTCTCCTTATGCGTTGATTTTGTGCGTAGCTGATTCAACTGGTACGCGCTCCCTGTACACAACATACAAAGACTATGAAATCATGTTTCACGTGTCAACCATGCTGCCATACACTCCGAATAATCGTCAGCAGGTGAGAATTTCCTTCGTCGTATTTTTTTCTCTCGGCTCCATTTTAAATATCACGAGGTGCACGTCGATGTGAAGTGAATATCTGATGAACATCGCGTTGAAAACCTTTTCTGAAATTATTTGGCAAATTGGTCCGTCCACCTCCCCCGAGTCTGTCCAATCGTGGTCTTCCCTCGGTCATTAAAGACGGTGACCCGTAGAGGTTTCGTCCTGCCCCGACCCCTACTCGACCATGACCTGTTCTATTCTCGTCAAGTTTTCCTTCTCACCTTGCTCCTCCCATCTGTCCTTTGTTTCGACACACTGTGACGTGTGCGCTCGTCATTGTCTGATTGTCTTGTATCGTTTTACACTGATGCAGTGCCCCCCCTGTAGGTTAGAGAGGAATTTTTTTTTTTAATTTCTCACTGTGCTGGCGATAGTTCGCCTACTCTTCACGAAGGATACCGTGGGCTCTTTAACGTCCACAAATTAATGCCCGCAGATGGGATGACCAGTTTAACGTCCATCCAAGGGACGAAACGCGCAATGAGGAATCGCCATACCTGCGAAACATCAGGATGATGGTTTATAGCTGCGTCGGGATTCAAACTCAGGCTAGACGGCTCAGAGCTGTGTACACCTCCAACCTAATCCTGCCAGCCCAGTTATTTTGTTGTTGAGTTTTCAAATTTAAGCATTATTTCAGAAATATCAACATTATACGAGCCGAATGATTGGGTTCTTCGACTTTGGTTTCGGTCACAATGAAAATGCCTTGGTTTCTCATTCCACGGAGTGAAGGAGCTGATCGGCAGGTGTTCATTTTGTGTTTCACTGCTCTTGTGTGCATGCGTCTCGCCACGATGTGGTCCACTAAATGAAAGTGCCACCCAAGTATGGCCGAGCTGCCTCCAGGGAAAGTTCCCCCTTTTTCTTTGCACTGCATGCTGCACTTTAGCATCTGTTATAGCAGACGCTCACTTGGAATTTCATTATCGCAGCAACCTCCCCCTCCCTCCCCTCCTTACCTTGACTGCTTCCAACCAATGGCTTTCACTTTGCCTGTTGCAAGGATTTATGCGTCATTGACGGTCGTAATTAGCTTTGTCCTTTTGGCTCTCAGATTCTGGAGGGGTCGGTCGAAGATTTTGCTCCAAACTAAAAGCCTCCTTTGTTGTTCTGCTTTGTTGCTGTTTGACTGTATATACTGCGTGTATATTTATTTGTTTGTTTGTTTGTTTATTTATTTGTTTATTTATTTATTTATTCTTGCACTTCTTGGAAATTTGAAAGCATTTGTTCATGTTTGCATGCCCTAAAAGAGTGATGCAAACGTGAAAGCAAAAATATGATTTGTTTCATCCTAGCCTGGTGTTGGCTTCGTGGTTAGGGTGGCGGCTTGGGATCCTAGGGTCCTGAGTTCAAGCCCCGTTGGGCTGCTGAATTAAAAATACACCAGGAGGTTGACTCAGCCTGTCATCCTTCCGAGGTCGGCAAAATGAGCACCAGTGTACCGGTAAGGGGGACACTGCATCAGCGGCATAGCCGCGTCCCAACCAATGATGCATCCAGCAGCCACAGGCTGCACTCGACAGAGAGATTTGTTTCATCCTCGAATATTTGTTTCTTCATGTCACCATATCAATGTCCCAAATGGGGAATATGGCATGAGCATCAATCAGATAATACAAAGAATTTCGAGAATTTTTGTTTCTATAGCTTCCAATTTTTTTGATGGTGTTTGTAACTGCCAATAAATAAAGGCAGAAGGCACACCAACCTATTAGCCAGAGTGGTCCTTGCAAACATCTGCCATTAAATGCTTTGAAATGGATCTATTGAGTTACGTAGGAGGGGTTGGGGGATGTAAGGATCCTTTATAAGGATCCTGCTGTGATCATTATTTCTTGCACCCTCTGCAGCTCCTAAGGAAAAGGCACATCGGCAATGACATCGTTACAATCGTGTTCCAGGAGCCTGGCGCCCTGCCCTTCACACCCAAAAATATTCGCTCTCACTTCCAACATGTGTTTGTCATCATACATGCACACAATCCTTGCTCAGAGACGACCTGTTACAGGTGACACCTTCATTTTTTTTATATATATTTTTTAATTTGCTTTAACAGCTGTTCTTAATTTTTCCTCTTAAATTTGATCATATATATATGTCATATATTTTATATGTAATATATATATATATATGATGTACAAGGTGAATGCACCGGCGTTACGCGAGCACAGTATCAGTTCCCTATTGGGCCACGGCAGTCATAGCCTAAGGGGGTTGGTGAGGGGGAAACACCCCCCCCCCCCAGTCGAGGGGCCCACCACCTGGCCTATAACCTTCCCGGGGCCCGTCCCGACATTTTTTGTCAGAGGTTTCCTCCTATCTTTCACCGTTCAGGAGATTAGCGCGTGAAGAGCCTAAGGGGTTGGTGGGGGGGAAACAGAAAAGGGGTAGTGTTACGGATTTCAGAATCCTCCGATCTGATGAATGCATCCACACATCCAGTCCTCAGACAGTTATTTCCTTAAATGCATGTTCAGATTAGCCCCATCCCCATGTCTAATGGGATCTTAAATGTGATGCGTTGAGAAGGGTAAAGGATAGATCCCCTCTCTTTGGGAAGCTTTTTCTTTACGACAGACACGTTCACACACATTTCTTTCACGAGCTCTAAAGCCCGCCCTCATTTTTCCAGCAACATTCTTTCGCGACTCCGACGCCCGCCTTTTTGAGAGCCATGGGTCGTCATGGTAACCGTGCCCCAGTGGGCGGGGTGAGCTTGGGGCGGACGGCACCCCGCGGAGAAGGCCCGGGCATATAAAAAACAGCGAGAGAAAGCGTGAGGTTCGTTCTGTGAGGAGAGACGTTCTGAGATATAAAAAAGTGAGGAAAAAGCGAAAGAGGGACGTTCTGAGAAGAGAGAGACTTTCTGAAGAGAAAAGCGTGAGGAGAGGAAAAGCGAAAGCAGAGAGGAAAAAGCAAAGGGCGAGAGAGGCGACCAAGAAGCGGGTGTCTGACCAGCACCGACGAGACAATTCGCTTCCAGTCTTCGGCAAGCGAGCGTGTGGGTGTGAGCAGTGCCGCAACAAGTGAGGCACGGGTCGATCATTAACAACACCAGGGTCTAAACCCGCGACGGACGATCTCGGTGCCCTCCAGACGCCGACTGGCGTTCAAGGCTCCCCGAAGAGGGCACGGCAAAGCTGGGTGCTGGCGACGGACGTGACACGCACGCACGCATTTTCAGGACGTTTTGCTTCACTGACGATTTTCTGGTGAGCGAGACGATTCCCCCCCCCCCCCCCCCCGTCCCCTGAATGATCTGCTGGGTACCCTTGTCTGTGTTTATCTGTAAGTAAGTCAACCCCCATAAGCATCTGCTCTTTGTCCCTTTCCTGGCATTTTGATTGATTTGCTTTGAAATTCATTCTTTATTTACCTCAGCAAATAAAAGTTCTTTTTATTTATTTATTTTATTATTAAGAAATTATTTGTCGATTCCCAACCTGTCTGTGTTTGTCGTTTCCTTCCATTGGTCTAGCATTGTTCGAACCAAGATAGACTGGGAGGTAATTACCACAGATTTGACCAAAAAATCATCGGCACGCACCAGCAGTTAAAACGCTCGGCCGCCCTAATTAAAATCTAATCAGATAACATTGGTGCTTTCGCGGGCGCGCTCCCCGCTCAGTAACACGTGACCTCAGTTAAAAGGAATAATTAGACGGCGTACACTGGAACTCATGGTTGACTGGGTGGCGTTCGTGGTTTTAAAACAACCCACCGGACCACAACGTTAATTGTGAGTGGTGGCCCCAGGTCCGGCTTCTACCGAGGACAACCGGGGATTAATCCCCCTGAGTGACAAGCTGGTGTCTCGGTATCCGTGGCCGAACAATATATATATATATTTTTATTATATATATATATATATATATATATATATGTGTGTGTATGTGTATAGATATATATGTGTATGTATGTATATATATATATATATATATATATATATATATATATATATATATATATAATATATATTGTTGCGGGCCGGGTGGCGAGAACGACCACGAGGTGGGGAAAGCTACATCGTCTCCACCACACTCCCCGGAATTGTAGGCCGTCGCTCGGATAACTCCGGCGAGCCGGCGGGTCGTTTAACCGACCGTGGAACGCCAATATCTCGACGTGTGGCATAGGGTTATTTTGTCTAGATCCAATGTACCTCAGTGACCACGCGGTCTCAGCTACGGGGGGATCCATGCCTTCGGAACGCCTGGCGAACCAGATTCACGCTAGCGGCAGCGGTAAAATTACACCTACCGACTACCACTCTGCCACCCCACCTTCCGGCTCGGATGCAGTCGAGCGGGCCTGCCCAAGGACGTCCCAGCTACAATTGTCCGATTACCGGGGATATATATATATATACATATATATATTACATTTTATATATACATAATATATATAGTGTTACGGCTGTGGAAATTCGCAGAACACCATAAAGGTCCTTAGTTCAGTTAGATCGATAAGTCTGTGTTCAGTTAGATTTCCCCACCGTTGTTTAATGGGAATTATTCGTGTAACAGGGCTGTGATCCTTTGAGATAGTGTTTTTCTTTTCCTATCGTTATTTTGGACCAACCACATCTCAATCACCATTACAACAACCAACATCGCTCCCAAATACCACAACGCCAACCACGCACCATCACCACAACCACGATCGCTTCCACCACAATCACAACCAAATCACCACGACAACGTCGCTCTCGACCACCGCTTTGGCGGCGGCCTCCCACGCCACCACCACATCGCTCCCACACAACAACAATTACACCAACCACCTAACCACCTTCCCCGTACGCCAACTGTTGATCCCTTCTCCACAAACCACATCACAACCCTTCTCCGCTATGTAAACCGTCTCTACGAAGCGAAAGAAACCAGAGGAGTTCCGATGGTGCGCGGTTTTCCCGCCTGATTCTCCCGCTTGTTATTCCGCTGTTGTTTCCCGTGCTTTGGTGTGGGGGAAGGGCGATGCGGGTCAAAGGTCAAAGGTCATGTGAAGGAGGGCCTCATTTGGGAATGAATCTCCCTGACCTGTGCCAAGAATGATTTCTCTCGGTCCCCGCGAGGCGCGCGGGGAGGGGGGCGAGAGGGCATGCCCATTTTCTGGAAGCTTCCCGCAGGAGCTGAAGAGGGGTGAAGCGATAAAACGGGGAGGAGCGAGGCGTTGGAACTGGGGGATATAAGGGCGCGCAGGACACCCAGTTGAGGGCTTTTGCTTTTGTCGTCTTCGTGTTGTTGGTGTCTTCTTCGTGTGGTTTGTCTTGGTTCTTCGGAGAGTCTTGGGTTCGGTGGTTCAGGTCGAGTCGTCGGAGCTCGCAGTCGGTGGGGAGTCCGGGCGAGGCGTGAGGAACGCGGACGGAGGTTGCCGCTTTGCAGCTCTGCCACGCAGCCTGCGCACGCCCGGGAGGAGAGCGCCGGAGAGAGCTCGCCCACCATCGCACCACGAGGGTGCAGGTACCTGCAACGGTCTCGTGGGGTTCGTTCGTCAACCAGGCTCCGCGCCATAATGTCTAACGGACCCTGTCTGGCGCCTCGTCTTTGAGGGTGGCCTTTTTCCTTTCTTTTGAATGAATGTTGGTGCACCGTGGTCCTGTAAGTAAAAACTGTTAAGTGACTAGATAATTGCTGATAGACGGTCGTAGTGCTTTCACCTTGCTCGTGTCTTTGTCCCGTCCCGTGCATGATTGTTTTGCCTGTATACGTGTTCTTGAATACCTGCATTGATTGCATGGCTGTACATACGTGCATACATGTATAATAAATGTGTGGTCTAAATGTAACCCGTTCGTCGGTTTTTTCCCCATTGGAACGCCATATTGAATCTCGGAATATTAGTTGGGTTTAAATACCCGTTAAATAGAATCGATCCGGCGAGGGTCGGCGCGATAATAGCCCACTCGGTTATCACTGCAGAACGGAACGGACCGCTTGAGCGGTTCGTGTCCAAGCCGACCTGCGCCGAGGACGGTCTCCGGTAGGCTACCGCGCAGGTACTTAGGTATATCGATATTCGGCGATTGACCCTATTTTTGCGCGGTAGAAAATTGGCTAGGCCGTGGTGGGTTGAAGACCACCCGTGACAGGGTTCCGGCGTTGTTCCGGAAGGTCACAACTGAATGTCCGTCGGTGGGTCGAGCGGCTACTATAGTGAAAGCGGTCGTTCGCACCCGGTGGCCGCGAATTCGTAACTATATATATATATATAATATATATTATATATATATATATATATATATATTATATACAGGGTGGTCCAAATGATGTGCAACCTTTTATTAACTCAATACTTTTTATATTGGCCAATTTTCTTTCTCGAATTAGTATATCGGTCGAAATCTCAGTCGAATAATACACAGAATTAGTAAATTTTGGTTTATTATGGTGAAATATGCTTCAACAAACAATAAGGAGCAATACGATTGCTGGTTAATGAAGTGGCTCAATCAAAGCACCATGTCTGGATGACAGCTGTCACACGGACACTGATGTTGTCGATGGCTCGGCTGAGAACTGGAGCTGGCGTGCATCTGATTTCCCATCTTGTGTATTTTCCAACTCCTGCAGGGTGTGTGGGTTGTTTTTTGTGATTTTAGCTTTGATGGATCATGCATCAAAGATGGTGTCTTGAAAATCCTGATCATCTTAATCCGCTGGGCAATGACGGTGAAAAATTCAAGCCTCTCTCATTTATTTGGTCCGGTGCTGCAGTGGACTGTATCTTGTGCGGATACAGTTCAGATAATTGTGTATGATTCTGCAAACGGTCGTGCGAGAAGTTCCTGCAGCTGTGAGGTCGACGTGTCCGACTTTTCGGAGAAGCCTGCAAAATTTCTCTTCCAGGCTCTTTTGTTGGGTGTTTCACTGAAGTTTCGACACTATGTCCTTTGATTTCGTTTTTTACACTTCCAATGTCTCAACCTTTCAACAATACATTGCATAAGATAAAATAGGTCATTAAAAAATGTCTCCAAAATGAGCGTCCACTGGACTACAGAGAAATTGTTCGACATGTTTGCAACGTCTATGGAAAAAAAACTTAAACTTGTTCTTTAGTTGACCTGAAAAGAAAGTGTCACATCAGTAAAAATTATAACAGCTGACATTGTTTGAAAACTAGGATGGTGACCTGTGGCACTCAGGTCGTTGAAGACCTATTTTTATGGTCACAAATAGATGAAGTTAGAGCCGCCGATCCAGATTTCGCCGTTATTATAGGCTCGTCAGGATAACATACTGCCATATAGGTGACCATTCCAAGTTGGTTGAATAAAATTGAACTTCCTTTAATTTAATGAGGCAGCAAAGCACAGGTCTAGTCCATAACAGCAAATGCTGCATGACCTGCTCGCAACAAGAGCTGAGTGCCACTCGAGCACCTTCCGAGTTTGAAGGTGATGTGTTGGCATAATTTACGTGCATGACATCACCGTCATGTCGCATTTAGGGTCAGGATTGCTCCCTTTGTTTAATTTAACCTTCCTGCTTTCAACCTCACCTCCTATCTAGTGATCAGCAGGGCAGCGATAATGTGTTTGTATGGGAGACGAACCTTGTGCAGCATTTGCTGTTATGGGACTCAACCTGTGCCTTACTGCCTCATCAAGTTAGCGGTTTGATTTGATATGTTAATATGTATATATACTGTATGTGTATATATACTGTATGTGTGTATATGTACAGTATGTGTATATGTATGTGTATATTTGTGTATATATATGTGTGTTTATATATATATATGTATATGTATATATATATATATATATATTATATATATATATATATATATATATGTGTGTGTATATATATATACACATATATATATACGTGTATATATATATATGTATATATATATATATATATATATATATATATATGTGTGTACATATATATATATATGTATTTGTGTAAATATGTATATATGTGTATATATGTGTATATTATATATATATGTTGGTATATATATAATATATAGTATATATATATGTATATATATGTATATATAATATGTTTATATATATATATATAATATATATATATATATATATATATATTACAGTATATACAGCTCTGGAAAAAAATAAGAGACCACTCCAAAAAAATTTTTAATCAGCATCTCTACATGTATGGCAACCATTCCATTCCAGTGTCTGTTGAATTCCAACACAGGCCACCTCATTCTACTAGTGAGGTACTGATTAGGTGATCACTGAACCGAATCTTATTTAACAAGGAAAAGTATAAAAACCACTGTGTGGTCATCCTATCCTCTTGCAATAGGACCAGCTGGATGGAAAAACAGTGCTAGTCATACTCAAAAGTAATTGGAATAAAAAATAACTATTGACATGCCAAAAGAGTTGAAAAGAAAATTTTTGAGTGAGGAAAAGAAGGGTTCAATTCTGGCTTTACTGGCAGAGGGATACAGTGAGCGTCACGTTGCTTCCATCCTTAAAATTTCAAAGACGGGGTTCATAAGAACAAGGTCAAGCAGCAGACATGGGGAAACAAAGCTACAGACTGGCAGAGGACGAAAACGACTTTCCACTGACCGGGATGACCGCCAACTAATTCGAATGTCACTCAACAACCGTAGAGATGACATCAAGTGACCCACAAAAAGGATGGCAAATGGCAGCTGGGGTGAAGTGCACGGCGAGGACGATTCGAAACAGGCTCGGAGGGGCAGGGCTGAAGTTGTGCAAAGCTAGACAAAGCCCTTCATCAATGAGAGGCAAAGAAGAGCCAGGCTGAGGTTTGCAAAAGACCATAAGGATTGGACCATAGAGGACTGGAGTAGGTCATTTTCTCTGATGAGTCCAATTTTCAGCTTTGCCAACACCTTGTCGTCTAATGGTTAGAGGAGACCTGGAGAGGCCTACAAGCCACAGTGTCTCGCACCCACTCTGAAATTTGGTGAGGATCGGTGAAGATCTGGGGGTGCTTCAGCAAGGCTGGAATCGGGCAGATTTGTCTTTGTGAAGGACTCATGAATCAAGCCACGTACAAGGTTGTCCTGGAAGAACACTTGCTTCCTTCTGCTCTGACAATGTTCCCCAACTCTGAGGATTGGTTTTTCCAGCAGGACAATGCCCATGCCACACAGCCAGGTCAATCAAGGTGTGGATGGAGGACCATCAGATCAGGACCCTGTCATGGCCAGCCAATCTCCAGATGCCTGCTTGATGTGATAGTGTTCGCCATGGAGCTGCTGATTTTTGCGCCAGGAGTGGCATAAAGTCACCCAACAGCAATGTGAAAACTGGTGGAGACATGCCAAGACGCATGAAAGCTGTGATTGAAAATCAGGGTTATTCCACAAAATATATTGACTTCTGAACTCTTCCTAAGTTAAACATTAGTATTGTGTTGTTTAAAAATGAATATGAACTTGTTTTGTTTGTATTATTTGAGGTCTGAAAACACTGAATCTTTGTTTATTTTGACCGTTGTCATTTTCTGCAAATAAATGCTCTAAATGACAATATTTTTATTTGGAATTTGGGAGAAATGTTGTCAGTAGTTTATAGAAGAAAACAAAATGTTCATTTTACTCAAACACATACCTTAAATAGTAAAACCAGAAAAACTGGTAATTTTGCAGTGGTCTCTTAATTTTTTCCAGAGCTGTATATACAGTGGACTACGCGTAAGTCGGCAGCGTGTAACTCGTCACTTCGCCTAAGTCGGCAGCGTCAAAAAGTCCCGAATTTATCTAATGTAAAATCCCTTTGAGTAAAGTCTGTAAGTCGTCATCTCTAAGTCGTCACTTCGTCTAAGTCGTCAGATGTTGTCCGTTCCCGCGTAATGGAAACTCAAGTAAATTACCACACCTAACTCGTCACACGGAACTGCTGCCTCGTGAGAAGCCCGATTTCATGGAATCGTGATGCGCGCTCATTGGTTTACACGCCAGTGATAGGCTATTTATAACTGCGCTGCGTTCAGCTCAGTCAGCGACCACGGTGCGCCGTCCCACAGGCCATCTGAAGAGGTAGCCAGGCTGCGCAATGCAGTCTCTGGCGAAGGAGTAAAGGATCGATCGAGCTTAGTGTTGAAGTCCGATCATGGTTTTATATTGGCTTGTTTTGTACATCACCGACTCACTTACACATAGGCATTGAGTAGTAGTCATCACCACGATGACTGTGTGTCATGTAATTTGCGACATACCATCACCGATGGTACATGAGTTGTCTTACAGTTGTTCATTATCTTTACTTTTGATAAACTGATTCATGAATTCCATCTTGCTTGATCACTTTCCAACTCACCAATGAACCCCACCTATGCCCGAGGATTGTGTTTCCCTTTTGTACAATAGCCGGCTTAGAGATTGTTGTGCCCTCTACACGTACGTGTCCAGGCCATGCGCGACTTCATCCTTCACCCCACAGTCATCATGAATGTTCGCATATGCGTAAGTCGTCACACGTCTAAGTCGTCACTTTTTTCTCGGTCCCGATGGTGACGACTTACGAGTAGTCTACTGTGTATTATTATATATATACATATATATATATAATATACATATAATTATATACATTATATAATATACTATATTACATATATATATTATATATTATATACATGTATATATATACATGTATATATATATATATACATATATACATATATATATACATATATACATATATATACATAAATATATATATATACAATATACATATATTATACATATATATACATATATATACATATATTACATATATATATATATATATATATATATATATATATTATATATATATATATATACTGTAGTGGTTACCAGGAAGTTTACTGTAGTGGTTACCCATTATTGTAGTGGTTACCAGGAAGGAAGTGCACACCAGCTGTTGCTGCATGCATCTTGACTAACAGGAAATGCCTGCACACATTAACCTGTCTGTGGGACACTAAACGGTTCTGGGGGTCACCAGGAACAATTTATATTTAACAAAGGCTCTTCTGGCCAAACAGTTGCACAGGCTCTGCCTATTAGGAACGAGCTTAACAGAGCTACAGCCCCATACATTCCATAGGATTGTACTGCAGCCAATACGGAAAATTAATTTCAAACTCAATTTTATGGACCAGTCCACTCCGGAGAGGGAACATCCATGGACACATGTTTCGGGCTTGTTGGCCCTCGTCAGCGTGGAACAGAAGCTCCTCTTGCGTGGGGTTAGTGAAAAAAAAAAAATCTTGAATGAACTCGAACCCAATGACCTTATGGCTAACGCGACGACAGCCCACTCAGCTATTGAGTCTTTGGGATAACCTCAGGAATTTATCACACCGACACTCCAAACTTTATAATGGCTGATGTCTTACATGAGGCAGACTGTGTGTGTGTGTGTGTGTGTGTGTGTGTGTGTGTGTGTGTGTTGTGTGTGTGTGTGTGTGTGTGTGTGTGTGTGTGTGTGTGTGTGTGTGTGTGTGTGTGTGTGTGTGTGTGTGTGTGTGTGTGTGGTGTGGCGTGCGTGCGTGCGTGCGTGCGTGCGTGCATGGTGTTTTGGAGATAAATCATATATATATATATATATAGTCATTCTTCCTTTGATTTATGCATTTTGATGTCATACAGTGTTGCAGTCACAGGTCGAAGGACGTGCCCCCATTCGGACCACCCATCCCAAAGGCTGTGACCTTCCCAAGTCTGCAGTCTTCCGGGATTTTCTGCTGGCTAAAGTGATCAATGGTGAAAATGCTGCACACAAGTCTGAGAAGTTCCGTGCGATGGCTGCGCGAACGCGGCAAGAGTACCTTCGAGACTTGCCGAAAACTACGTCACCACAACAACGGTGGACTCGGCAGCACGAAACTTTGGTTTCATTGCACTTGGTGGCAAGCGTAAGGAAAAGAGCAAACCACGTTTGGGTGCTGAACTAGCGTGCCATGGTGCCCTCGTTTGGCCGCAAAGGCCAGAGATTACTCGGGCAGTGCAGTCACAGCAGACCTTGACTGTCTTTTGGGTATCTCCAACCAGGTGTGTGGGTGAGGTTAAGAAGGAATTGTTTAATTAACCATTTTGTCTGTATTCAATTGTATTTGAGACAGAATTCTATACACAAAGCATGATCTCAATGTATAGTCATGTGGATGGCCATTTATGTGGAACGTGGATGGGGTGAGGGAAGATTGGGAAGGTGGGGTTCGGTGTTTGCTAAATTGAATAACTATCATTTGGGAAAAAGTGAGGGAATGGAATGTAGTGGAAGAAGGCTAGATAAAGGTGGAGGAAGTTGGAGGAAGGATTTAGGATTTGATAGAAGAGGGATGAGAGACTTATGAAGCAGAAGGAAGAGAGTTGGGGGGGGGCACCAATACCACCCTTTTTGCCTGCATATAGACCATTGTATAGCAAGTATGCACTTCAAAGCAGTATAATAAGAGACGGCCACTAAAGCTTTGCAATGCGGTGAGCAGGTGGTTGTGCTTGTCAACCGATCATCACGCGGTGGGGTAGTCTTCAACTGCTCGACGCGGGATATCATTGGCTGGACGTCAGGACCAGGTGCTCTGCGTGTCTATTATGAGCGTGGGGAGTGCGTGGACCTCGCACTGATGGCCGACGATGTGCCTGAAGTGGTACCTCGACTTCAGGTATTTTCGGGTTATTAAAGGGCTGTGACGATGGTTCGGGCGAATTTTGACAGCTGAGGACGTTCATCGCTCATGCGGCCATGTGTACCGATGAACGTTGCCGGGTTGAAGACTGGTCATTGGCCGTGCTGTTTTGATAGATTCCATTCACGATGTTGTAATTGAAGGTGCACATTTCAGCAACTGGCAGTTCGGAAAAAAAAAAAGAAAAAAAGAAGTACTTCAAGGGATATTGACCTTGATTTGTACCTTGAATATTGATTAATTTTTTTTCCAATATCAACCAATTTGAATGTGTTCAAAGATTTGCTACCACACACAGAGGACTTTGAAATGGCCTTCCCCTTGATACCGTCATTTTTCATTCCTCTCGTTAGTTGTAATTACTTTCTGGAGTGCATTAGGGAATTGAGGTGCAGAGTTAAGTTAAGTACTACCGCCTAAATGGCTACGTGAAATTGGCTTGCCGAGCGAGGCTGATGCGGCCTGAGCAAATGTTTCTGCTCTTACCTCGCTTTCAGGCCCAGCAACGTTTTGAGTCTGCGTGGACAAAATATTCCTTTAGATTGTGCATTCGTATTAACGTGCAACGGTATTGGCAAAATCTCGTGTCGTATCAACCCAAACATTTATTTTCATTGAGGGGCTTCATGAACTTGAGGGGCTTCACGGGGCCCGAAAGAGCTGATCATGTTTGAGGGTGCCGTTTGCTGGTTTTGAAGCTTTGAACTCGGCTCCATTTCATGATACGTTTGCATTGTGTTCCATTGCACCTTCGCCTCAAGAGCACCCAGATATATATATTGTTAACGTGGCACATCGTCCGACTCAAATATACTACCCAGTCGACGGCGCCGCTTTCGCTTATGAGGAGATAGTGTCGCAAAAGCCGATGTGACTGTGTACAATCAGGACTTTTAATTTGAACATCCATCCACTTGCAGGAAGCACAGAGACTGCCTGGCTCGAGTTGATTCCAGCATTAAAACTACAAGGGCACTCGGTAGAGCGCATACCCCCGCCACGTAATGCCTGATCCACGAGAACGTATCGGGCCCAATACATTTTTGAAATATCATGCTGGATATCGTTTTTGGCCCCATCTCTCAATGGTGAAGAATCACTTCAGAAATTAAATAAGTCTCGTATCCTGATCTGGATTCAGATCTTCACCAAAATCTAATCAGTTCGTCCTCGTCACACACCGAACCTGTCCACAAAATTTCATCCGGATCCGGATCCATCTACAACTTTATGAGATATCCTGCACACAAACAGACGGACAGACAGACAGACAGAGAGGGGTGAAAACATAACCTCCTTCACCTTCGGTGGCGGAGGTAACAAAGTGGATAGAAGGATGTGATGGAAGAAATCCATGAAAGCAAATGTAGACGTTTCAGTGACTTATTCCATCTCGAAGGATGCAATTCCAACCGTGTCCCTCAAACAAAATTGTTCTTGTAAGGGGCTTTTGCTGCTGCAACTCATCTGCCGATTACTGCAGAATTAGGTTGAAAGCAACAAAGAAGAAAAGCTCGTTTCATGCCGGATTAATGCCATCCTCCACATCCTCCGGATTAATTCTGTCGCTTTCGGTTTTTCTTTCGTTTTTGGGTTTGAAAATTTGCCGTGTGGCCGAGTGAGGAAGAGATGTTTGTTTTACATGTGACTTTTTCAATATTTTGCATGGCATTAGATCAGATGGCCCTTTCCAGGTTTATTGAGGGTGTGTACCTCTAGGCTATTTGGCCAGCCCCAATGATCTTCTTGTTAGTTTTGCATGAGCAATATCTAACTATCTGAACAGCAACTTCTCTGTCTGCAGCGCATTGACTGCTACTCGTAACTGCATCCTCCTTGCAGCAGAACGATCCCCCGTTGAAATGTTGCTTGTACACGTGGAAAAATGTTTTCACACCACCCCCCTCCCCCCCACCCCCGCACACTCCATTGGAGTTGGAATGGAACATTGCCTGCACCGGCATATGTAACTTGAGTTGGCTCTTTTTGTGCCGGGGTGCAATGAAGACTGCCCTCTTCCCAACCAAGTGCACCAATAGCAAGCTTTTAAAGAATCTAAAGAAGAATGTATTCCATTGTATTGTGAGCATCTTGTTTGGAGAGACGCTGATGTCATTCTGATGGCAAGAAATGGGTCAAACTAGTCTGCATCACAAGTCATGACCTCCACGATATACACTTACAATGAGTGGAGTAATATATATATATTTTGTAAGTATTAATTCCACATCTGCACCTCCAGAACAAAGGAACACCTGTATATGGTATTTGAACCTCGGATATCGGTGTCATGAGATTTGCACTCAGATTGGAACACAAAACAGGCCAAAACAGCCAGACCTTTTGGAGGTTTGCCGATGTCTGCAAATTGTCTTTCATATCTTCCATTTTTCTAAGATCCTGAGTTCAAATCCCATTTGGCTGTTGAATTAATACCAGGAGGGGTTGACTCTGCCTGTCATCCTTCCGAGGTCGGCAAAATGAGTGCCACTTGCTGGTATACTGTGTCGGAGTGGCGACCCGTCCAGGATTGTACCCAATAGCCAAGGAGACTGCTTAGGCAGCACCAACGCTCTGCACAGAGTGCGGTCCCAATAGATGTATGGAACTTCACCGTGGAGACTTGTTCCCCCATCCAAAACCTCGATCTTTTCTACCCTGGATAACCTACCACCCCAAATCCACCTCCTTTCAATTTTCCAGTTTTTCCTTCGTGAGAGTTTTTTTGTTTACATAGTCGAGGCTCGTGGAAGATCTATGTAGTGTACACTGAATGGATCAGGACGCGACTGGACATAAGAACAGTTGAGAGAGGGGTGAACACCAACAGCAAAGTTCAAGGAGTCTGCTTCTATATTCATGTTGTCACACCCACTCCATCCCCCCCCCCCCGTGCATTCTCCCTACCCTCATTCTTCCCACGTCCCTTATTAGCCTCCATTGGACTTAGTCTGAAACGGGGGCTTATTTGTCTGAGTCTCCCTCTATTTTATCTCTCAACCCTGCTGTTGTTAGTCTCTCTCTCTCTCTCTCTCTCTCTCTCTCTCTCTCTCTCTCTCTCTCTCTCTCTCTCTCCTCCTCTCTCCTCTCTTTCTCTCTCTCCTCCCTCTCTCTCCTCTCTCTCTCTCCTCTTCTTCTTTCTCTCTCTCCCCTCTCTCTCTCTCTCCTCTCTTCTCTCTCTCTCTCTCTCTCCCTCTCTCTCTCTCTCCCCTCTCTCCCTCCCCTCTCTCTTTCTCTCTCCCTCCTCCCTCTCTGCTCCCTCTCTCTCCTCCTCTCTCTCTCTCGCCCTCTCTCTCTCGCCACCTCTCTCTCTCTCTCTCTCCTCCTCTCTCCCCCTCTCTCCTCTCTTTCTTCCTCTCCCTCTCCCCCCTCCCTCTCTTCTCTCTCTCTTTCTCTTCTCCCCCCCTCTCTCTCCCCCTCTTCTCTCCTTCTCTCCTTTCTCTCTCCCTCTCTCTCCCTCTCTCTCCCTCTCTCCTCTCTCCCCTCTCTCTCCCCCTCTCTCTCTCTCCCCCTCTCTCTCCTCCCTCTCTTCTTTCTCTCTCTCTCCCTCTCCTCCTCTCTCTCTCTCTCTCTCTCTTCTCTCTCTCTCTCTCTCTCTCTCTCTCTCTCCCTCTCTCTCTCTCTCTCTCTCTCTCTCCCTCCTCTCTCTCTCTCCTCTCCCCCTCTCTCCCCTCCTCTCTCTCTCCCCCTCTCTCTCTCTCCCTCTCTCTCTCTCCCCTCCTCTCCCTCTCCCTCCTCTTCTTCTCTTCCCTCTCCCCCCCTCTCTCCCTCTCTCTCTCTCCCTCTCTCTCTCCCCCTCTCTCCCCTTCTCTCCCTTTCCTCTTTCTCTGTCTCTCCCCTCTCTCTCTCTCTCTCACTCTCTCTCTCCTATTCTTTTGTTCCGTCGTGTCCCGATCCGTTCAGTGTTCTCGCTCTTCCACGAGCCTCGAGTCCAAAGAAAAAGAAAATCCAACCTCGAGTCAAAAAACAAAAACCCGATCTCTCTGCTCTGCCCAGAGGTATCACCATCATGCCCAGAATGATGTTTCCTTTTGAAGCTGTGCTCCATTCCATGACACCCAAAGGATAGGATTTCTTAGACAATCTGGTTTCTCTCTCATTCTTGCCGTGACTACTTTTGGCTTCTCTTCGCTATCTTGCTCTTCATTTCGTCTTCTTCTTCTTCAAAGCTCAGCTTTTTTGAGGTCATCATTACACCCAGGCCATGTTGTATTATTCACTGAAAAATCATTTACATGTCACCTTTCGAAGAACACCGCAGTCACGCCAGAGCACCGCCGCGAATAAATGGACAGGTGGGGGGTTTCATGGGTCGTGCTGAACTGAACGCGGTAACAGCTCATTGTAGACGTCGCACGATGGGGTCACGAGGTTTTGCTGTGAGTGAATACTCGCTTCTCGGCGCGTCCACAAGACCGACTGCCTCGAGATTTATCGAGCGGCATGCCCGAACACCTGTTCCACCCTAATCTTTGGAGCACGGCAACTTTGTCTTGATGTTCTTGAGGGTAATTCTATAGAGGGAATTGTTGAGAATAATTATATTGGCTTTTAAAATTTTTTTTATTTGTGTGGAACATTAAGAAATTCCCATCTTTTAATCCCATATCCATTTCGACCACAAACCGTTTATGACGTCATAATATTTCAACAAATA
>CM068960.1:122194866-122204227 GCA_035128595.1 Eptatretus atami | reverse complement strand
TTGAAATTGGCAATCGACCCTACCCCTCGTGGTCTGTCTATTGGCGAACTTCGGTCCAAAAAGGGACCCGTACTTTTCTGGAGTTTTCCGAAAAGGTACGATCTGAATTCCGGGCGATCGGTCGAGCCGACTCTGCAGCTCCATCTAGCGGTCGTGCTCGCGGCCGACGCCCGGCCCGCAAAAATATTCAAAAATGTATTGGGCCCGATATGTTCTTGTGGATCAGGCATTACGTGGCGGAGGTATGCGCTCTACCAAGTGCCCTTCTAGTTATACCAACTAGAAGCACCCGCTCACTACGGGAACCGTCAAGGGGGTCATGTTATTATATTTATGCCTATTTACTCCAAGGGGTCCCAGGATTACACACCCCAAAAAATAGCGATCCGTCTCAGCCGTTTGGCCCTGCCTGTCGTACTTACGTACATCACACCACATTGCAGTGTGTTGCGATCGGGGGTTCTTTCCAGCCGTTATTGCCGCGAGTTCGTCGTGCTTGCTCTCCGCGTCGGTTTTGGCCCGGGGTACCCGGACAGAGTAGCGACAGCTTACGGACAGACGGTGAATTATAGCAAGATGTTATCATGAGCATGCTGTTTCATCCTTTGAAAAGAATAAAGATCTTATTTTAGGAAATGAAAGCATGACCTTGCAGCATGTACGTCATCGCAAATTCTTTGTCACCCTTTTCCAGGAAATCGATCAACAAAACCTTTTATTGAAATCGATACCTCCAGGAAAGCTGTGCGAATTAAACGTATTACAAAAATATATAAATGCCTGCTCCACCCGACAGTTCTTTTCATACATTCGGAATAGATTGTTTTCATTTGAAAGGTAAATGGGAGATGGAGATGCACGCGCAGCCAAGGAAAATGAAAGAAATAATAATAATTTAAATTTTAAAAAACAAATTAATTAGCTTGAAAGGGTGTGGAATCTTTTCTCACCACGACTCGCTCATTTAAGTCGATGTCATCGTTGAACTTAGATTTTGTAAAATCGGTTTGTAATCCCCGGAGGTATCCGCAGTGTCTGCTCGAGCATCCCTTCGACCGTTGCGACGAGCCTGTGGATGCAGGCCTCACCCTTCCGGGCTTCGGACGTGTGGTGGACCGGCATCGAGTTGGACCGGGAGCACGTTGGATATCTGTGAGACATTCAAATCTGTGCTGTCGAGCATATCTAGGGTGTTACATTTTTTGTCTCGCTAAAGGACAGGCTGTAAATTGCATTTCTCAGGTGTGAATTTTATTTATTTATTTTGCATTAGTGCCGCATGATTATTAACCCGTTTCTACATGCGTGCGAAATTGCTTGGCCGTACGCAATACCTGCGTTCTCCATCATATTCCGTAGTAAAATGTATATTCATTGCCATAAAGCTTCAACTGTGAATATTCACCTCGCCCACAAGAACAGCACGCGGTTCCGGCTCGGGAGCAGAACCCGTGCGCTGTGGACCCAGGCAGATCCCTGTATATCATCATCACCTCACCATGGCAACACGTACTTCGTTTGAACTTCATTTTATCAGGCATGTCGCTGTTCATCAGCGACTTGCGAATCTGTCGTTAAATCCTGTTTGCACGTGTTGCTTCATTGTGGTTGTGCGTGCACGGAAAAGACAGTTATCTTCATGACGTGACGACGTCATGTTTGTTGCGTGTTATTGAGCCGGTGAGAAACTGGTTTCAATAACAGTTCCTCATCATCGAGCTATTGTTCTACGATAACAATGCCTTGGTCTTTTAACTGATACGATGAGATACTTTAATGTCTGAAAGGGTTTCCAAAATCAGATGGAACTTGACAATCGGCTTAACATGCTCACCGATTGATTAGCTTCGCGTGTACAGTCTTCCTATCAATAGTTATTGAAACTAATAGCCTGAGATGTCATCCTTTATTTAGTGTCGCACTTTGTTTTTGGCACCTCTCTGCTCACGACGTGATATCCGTTTCCCTTTCATTCCCACAGCAGGTGACGCGGGGATGTGAAACACGCGAACTGACTCTTCGCCGCAACAGCCTTGGCCAGCTGGGCTTTCACGTGAACTATGAAGGTGTCGTGGCAGATGTAGAACAGTACGGCTTCGCCTGGCAGGCTGGGCTGAGACAGGGCAGCCGACTCGTGGAGATATGCAAGGTGGCCGTGGCGACCCTTTCACACGAACAAATGATTGACCTTCTACGCACGTCGGTCACCGTCAAGGTGGTCATAATTCCACCCCACGAGGATGGCCTGGCACGCAGGTGAGCCGGTACTTGGATTCCGTAACAACGTCATTGCCGCGTACCATAACTTCGTCTATCGCATGATAATATCATTAGACGCTGCAATGACCTGGGAAATGATTTATACAAGCTGTTGGTAAAACATTAGCCTTCCATTCTGTTGATTGCAAACGCTGTCTAGAACGTGGCAAATGAAAATGAGTCGCTTCTTATGTTGCCAGAGAACTGAAACATCTTCACTCTTAATTTTTGTCATTGAGTTAGGGAAGGAAGTTGCAGATGGGAGGGACAGGATGGTGGGGACGCTGTGATGGGTGTGGAAGGAGGGGTGGGAGGGAATAGAGAGGAGAGAGAATGGGAGTTAAAGGTCATATTCATGACCCCTGTTTGTGATATTTAGTCTTTTTTTGAATTTTTTTTTAAATTTTTTTTCATTTGTACATTTTGATTTTCGGTTAAAAATGTTTGCGGAAAAATCTTCGTTCGATGATTACTGATCATTCAGATGGGAAGAAATTGCATTAACTGACGTCCCAGAAATGTGGATTCAAATCTATTTGAGCGTAACAGTGTAACAAAGGGGATAAGATGTCTACTCTTGGTAGGGGTTGGTGGGGAGGGAAGGATAAGATGCCTATCCTGGGAGGAGAAGGGAGGGGGATAATATGCCTACCTTAGGGGGAGGGGGATAAGATGCTTACCCTGGATGGGGGGAGGTATATAAGATGCCTACCATGGGTGGAGGGGGGAAGAAGGATAAGATGCCTGATCTGGTCTACGTGTGATGCCAGTCCACATTTTGTGGTTGACTGTCGATAACCTCAGGGCAACCTGGGATGGACACAAGAATGCTTCTCATGAAAAGCAGGGCCACCCAAATCCCCCATCCCCCCTTTCCATGGAGGTTTAGGAATTTGGAGAAAATAAGAGAGGGGTGGGGGATTTACAACTGGGAAAATGAAGGGGGGTTGTGGTGAGGAAGGTGAAAAGTAATTCAACATTTCAAACTGCACATGTAATGCAGTATGTTGAAGATTAGAGAGGGGTTTGCAGTCGGCCTGTAATTTGACTTTTGAGCTGCTATGAAGATCACCGGTCGTCTTCACGTGTTGAGAAAACGTTTCTGATAGATATTTCAAAACAATTTTGTGTGTGTGTATGTGTGTGCATGCGTGCGTGCGTGCGCACACAAGGACTCTCTATTTATTAATTTCCACATATTGTAGCTATTTTAGTTCTTGACAAAGCATTTAATCTGCTTGAACATCATTGACAATGCACACACACACACACACACACACCTCAGATCATAACTTTACTCTGACCCGCACCGATGATTCTGATCCCAAGACTTGTACCACATGCCCACACAACCTCTCGCGCTCATCGTCTTTTCTTTCTTGTCCAAAGGTTAGTGCGATGACAAATGCCTCAAAACATAAGAGGAATGCCCCCTTAAAACTCGCTTGGCTGGCTGTTCATTGACCCAGACAGCTGGCCTGTTGCGATAATATGGCACTCGTGGTTCATTGAAGTATGTACGAGCGGCCGAGCCAACAGCAACCAATGTCCGTCCGAGCACGATGTAAGCTCGCTCCAAGAAGCTGACTGTGCAAAGATATCAACTCGCACATTAATTTTGGCAGTCTAACTTTGCTTCTGTTAACGCCTTTGGAAAGTTTTGGTAAGTTCTACAACGTTCGCACACAATGACTGTTTATGTACAGTACGTGCTCATGCCACTCTGTACAGTACCCAGGAGAGAAGTACAAAGGCCTTGTCATCGAATAAGCCACAACCACTTGGGTTTCGCTTTTGCGGTTGCATCCCCCGTTGCCATCCCTTCTGTGCCGTGCTTTTGCTGCACACAGAGCGAGGAGAAAAAGCCAACATCCATCTTCTATGCTTTTCATCGACGTGATAATTCCCATTGCTTGTTTTGCTCCTTGTGAAAGAACAATTCGAAATGGGCCGTGGATTGAGTAGCGTGAAGTATCGAGTCTCTAAACTTGACTTTATCAGCCTGTTTGGTCCACTGCAGGATGAAGCGCTTCTCAACATCCGTACTCTGTTCTCATCGATGCAATTTGAGGCCATTGTACTTCGGCAAATTTTTTCTGCCGATCAGATCCCTCCATCTGATCTTCGGTCTACCTCTGTTTCTTCCTCCAGGGCCTTCTCAGATTTTCTTCACCGAGAAGGCCGTGTCCATCATTGCCCAATGGGAACCTAGTCATACCCAGATGTTCTGAGCAACCTCTGCTCTTTCCTTCACGTGACTGCTCAGTAAGCAAGTCAGCAATTCAAGAGATGATTGGGACTCATGGCCATTTATTAGGTTGTTCATCTGGTTCCTACTCCTCGACCTTTCCGGCATGCGTGACCATTGTGGTACTGACAAAGTTACTGTTCCGTATGTGTAGCTCTTGAATGAATGGGGACACGCAAACTACAGCACCACCGTAAGTTGCAGTTCCGTTGCTGTGATTGAGTCGCATGCTTTCAACAGTTCTCGGATACATACCTGCACATGAAGGGCTTCACTCAATGAGGATGGCAAATATGGTGAAGGTCATTGAGTTCAGCAAGACATCACAAGTACATGATTCATTATTAAAACGGCTAACACAATAAAACCTGCCGTATGCGGTCATCCTTTCCACCAACTTCGTGCATAAGACTTTGGTAACGGTCGACAAGTGACAACGTAAACCACCGATTACATCACACAGACGGTTTCGTCTCCCTCAGAGGTATGCTGTAAAATTCTAATAATTTGCATTCATGGTTACCTTTTAAAAAAGCAAATGCTTTGTAACAAAAAAAATATATATATATGGCTTTCGAGTATTGTGCTGGAGCAATGCGAGCACGCAGTTGCGACGACAAACTGGATGATCGTACATTCTGGAGCGTGGCCAACACCAGGCATCTACTTACAGGTGCTCTGAGTACTCTGTAATGAGGTAGCGTTGCATGGCAGCAATAATGCATCGATGCTCGGCATCGATTCTCCCCCAAATGGAAACAGGAAAAGACAGTTTGTATCGAACAGAATAAATTGCATAAAAGCCGGTGATGAAGATGGACATCCATTAGGTTTCTGGAAATTAAGTACGTCATTGAAAACACACCAAAGGACTTTGATATTTGACTAGTTTTAATTTTCTCGTCCACGACTGTCTCCCATCCACGACGCGCATCATGTAAAGTAAAGACAACCTATTACCTCTCTTTGAAATGTGGTGGTGGTTGATGGTTGTTATTGCTGTTGTTGCTGCTGCTGTTCCTCATCTTCCTCGTTCTCCTCATCCTCCCCCACCCCTTTGCTCACCCCCTTCGGAATAGCGGATGTTCTGTTACAGTTTGAAGATCTGTGTAAATGCCGCATGAAATGAATGATCACGATATTGGTTTGTTGTTAGTAATTGGAGAAAATTTTCTCGTGAATCACCGTATGAGCTTTTGGGACTGCCATTATAGTTCAGCTGATAGGTGGCATGCTCACCTCTGAGCTTTGTACTTCTTGGGGCCTGTTTGTTAACAGAATTGGATTCAACCTTGGAAATTGCCCTGATAAAATGGTGGAGGGCACATTGCTACGGCGTTTAGAATACGTGTTCATTAGAAACTCTGGCAGCTATATCTTTGCTTTACTTTGAGTCAGTTTGCATTAAAGCTTGCATCTTGCCATTTGCACATCAGAGCTAACGATCCTTGTATCCCTCCGCCTCAGGGGCTTTTCGGAGCACTGCCGTGTCCCTATGGTCGATTATAAATTTGGAGAAACTACCGTTCCCTTCGAGTACAACTGCGCGTCTTTCAAAGCCGGTCATTGGCAAAGGTCCTCAGGGTCTGGACTGCACGCAGCCTCTCCGGCCAGTCGGAAGTCCTCACTGGCCAACGCTCCTCTACGTCAGCACTCCGTGGGTGCTTGCAGCCCCCATTCGTCGTCCCCTGTGCAGGGAAAATCGGGCGCACTGCCGCGCAGCCTGTCTACCGAAGGGAAAATGACAGAAACTCAAAGGTGATTAATGAAATTGAGTCTGGAAGAGGTTACGGGTTCCCTGTAGGTCACTCGTGCGGGTCTAGCAGTCACGGCCATGATGAATCGGCTTCTCCGCATGTGCTTTGTGTGACTGTGTTCGACGCCTGAACTGCAGTGAAATGCAACAGCGAATTTTGGCCCCTGAGACCTGGCATTTGCCTGCTTTTCTCGAGCTCGCTATTTGAGGGCCCAGATAATTTTGTGCCAAAGGCCAAGGCAACTCCACTTACCAAAGAAAAAAAGGCATTGTGTAAGAAAATAAAAGCAATTTTATTGCATGGAGGGGCACCGCTTACTGCTACATAAGGCCTGCACATGCGGGGGTTTTTTTTGGAACGGTTGCATGAATGCCGCATTAAGGAAAACTTTCATCATGCAAATGCTTTCAGGAATTGTCAAAGCAATCTCTGGATTAGCATTACATTGTCATAATAATAAGACGCAATACGGGAATTACACAAAGCACTTCGACGCATGCGGTGGCTGTTTAGCCCGTCAAGTCTGCGCTACATCAACACCAGGTTAATTTTCCTTTGCACTTTATTATAAGATTGATCGTGTGCTATTATAATATCTGAATTCAATTTTATTATCTTTGGCCCGTTGTGTCGGTTGTATCACCAAGGAGGGCCTTTTATTGCCATTCCCATTTGAGCACTCGTCTCAGGGGCTTCAGGTTCAAATCCGAGGATGCTGTTTTTCATTTGTGTACCGACTCCTGATGTTCTTGCCTTTTTATTTGATAAACGTAAAAGCTCCTGCCTCGTGTTTCGACCCCGCAGAAATACTCGGTAAGGAGGCATCTGTTTATTACGTACACAGTTTCTAATCTGACGGTTCTTGGCTGAATGTGCTTTGCTCGTACACTTCTCTTCCAGGTGCACATCCGAGGCAAGATTAACACCAGTGTCCTTGGGTCAGGCTCCAGTTCCATCGAATCACAGCACCGCTGTTGAAAGTGGTCCCCACCGTAGGCATAACGTTCAGCCCGATTGGTGTGTAGGCCGTGCCCCTCTGCATCTGTACATGTAAATAAGCAAACAATGAGCCCTAACAGTGCTACCAACAAAGCAGGATGTCTGCTTTGGAACACAAAATGTAACTCTTCATTCCGTGACTTTTTCCTGATGGGGCGCGTGTGCAAAGTCTGTGTAATTCTTCGTGAGCATTGCTGTGTTGCCCGAGCGTCTCTGTCTCTGTCTCTGTCTCTGTCTCTGTCTCTCTGTCTCTCTGTCTGTCTGTCTGTCTGTCTGTCTGTCTCTCTCTCTCTCTCTCTTTCTCTTATTTTGATCTCTCGTCTCTCCTCTCTTCCCTCTCCTCTACCCCTTCCCCCATGTTTCCCGTCTGTTCACTGCAGGCCAGGAAGCGGCAAGAAGGTCTCCAGCAGCCTTTACCGGCAGGACGATGGCGATGGGGAAAGCCCACACAGGAGCAGGAGCAACACGCTTGACAGGGAAAGGTCGAAGTATATCGGTAAGTGTGCTCCACCGTAAATGCTGTCGCTTGTGTTGCTCATCGGATGCTTCGGCGGTTCGGTAATAAATGAGCAGTCTGCTGCCTCCTGCTTCTCAAGGTGAAATCGGTACTTCACCGACCTTGTGTGCTACTCCCACACTTTTACTTCGCACATCCTCTTTCTTTCTTTCTGTTTTTTTTTTCTTTTTTTTTCTCTCCTCATGCACCTGAGTGCGTGAAGTCTCTGTTTTGTTTTGCTTTAAGACAAAGATAAGATTCTCGGTGATGGTCAACAAGCCAACAGCTATATCCAATGCATGTAGTGTCTACTTCTCCGGTGGACCTCATGGACTTGAGGTCATCTGGCAGCTATCTGCATAATACTTGCATATCACAAAATCAGGGAAGGAAGAGACCAAAAAAAAAAAGCGTGGAAATTGAAACTTTTGAGAAAACGGAAGATAAAGGAAAATTGATTGGAAGAAGATGGTAATAAAAGGAATATGATGAGGTGGTGTATAGAGCACATGGGGCTAGTTGGAGCGGGGAGGGGTGTAAAAGTAAAATCACCGTTTTGCATATCTAATATGGAGATGGGCCTTGAACACAAATGAGGACTAAAACAAAAATAGTAATGAATTGTTCAACTTGACAACAGATCCAGTGCAATTGTAATCCTGAAACAGAATTGATAATACTGTGCAGGCAAAAAAACAAACAACAAAAATGTTTCTCATAAAATCGAGTCACGTGACTGGTCGATGAGCTTGCGGACATCCGACCTTGACAAGCCCGTGTCACGCTCCAGTGCTCTTGCTCATCGGTGAGATGGTAACAAGGGGAAAAGCTCGGGGTTAACAAAAGGACAGCACAAATCCCTGCAGAGTTCCACAATATAATATACTTATCTGGGCAGCCTTTTGAATATATCACAATGCGGAATGCCTTTGCCGTTGTAAACGGAAAATCTTCATGAACAAATTATCCTCGAGCTAGTTTCCATGTCCAATTTCTGGTTAAACTTGGCAGCATTACGTTGCTGTATGAAGCTGAAAAAGGTGTCCGTGAACTTTAATGCAGCGATGCATGCAAAGCACCAGAAACTGTCCCTCCCGTGGGGAAGATTGCCCTGGGATAAGCGACAATTGGAATCGTATTTTTCACATGCCCTCCGGATTGTTAATCAGGTCGAAAGTTTCGCCTGATTTTTTTTTTTCTTTTTTAAAATTCTCTTGTACAGTAAATACCCCCGGGGGTAAAGCAAAGCTGAAAATTGCTGGAGTGTAAATTTTAGTAATGCTTGGTTTTGAAAGAAGGCAGCAGCAACATACGTAGAGAAAGACAACGTGGTCACCTAACCGGCGAGGTATTTCTGTCTCCATGCAGAACCTACGTGGCACGTGCCGGCAGGGAAGGCCCCGTCGAACTACAAAGACAGCCCGGCCCGGCGGCTATCTCGACAGGAGACGAATGGCCGCGACTCTCCTTGCAAGCTCACCCAGGTGCGGTCACGTCTGCGGATTTGCTCCATATCCTGCAATAGCTGATAAAGGGAGTCTTCAAATTGGAAGCTTTAATTTCCAACTCATCTTGGAAACCAGCTGTGGGATTTCCATTGGC
>CM068960.1:122179866-122189866 GCA_035128595.1 Eptatretus atami | reverse complement strand
TGCCTGGAATGGCGGCGATGTGAGGTTTGCGGTAGCGAGTGGTGAAGGTAGGTTTTTGCTGCTGGCGTTGTTGTTGTTGTTGGCGTGGGTGGCTCAAAACAAAGGTAGAACAGAAAAACGCCTAACTCAAAGGATCGCAGCCCGAATGAATCACATTAATTCCCTCTATACAATGGGTTTGGGCTAACTACACATGTACTTAAGAAATATATCTCACCTACGGGACCTTTATGGTGTTTGCGAATTTCCAGAACCGTAACACTACCCCTCCCCTTTTTACAGACTCGTCCCGAGTCGTCAATTATCGTGTGCCATCATGTGTAGTTCTCCCCTAGTACGTTTTACCTTCGGATCCCTGAGTGCGACATTCATGGTATTCGTGTCCCCAAAATAAATAACCTGAGGGCTGAGTAACTAACTAAACAAACTCACTCACACGGACGACTTAAATAAAATTGCCGGCGCTAACACATACATGCCGGGGGCGCACCATATTTACAATACACACTAACACCTTAACCTTATAATTTACACTAAACCATGGCCCAGGATCAATGAACTCTGCAGGAAAAGGTAAGAGTCAAAGAAAACCGGTGCACGGGCGACTGCAGGCCCGTGTTGCAGCTGCCAACAGGACAGTTCCTGCAGCTTGCAAACTGTTGCTTGCGGATCCTGGCGCGCATGGAAATGAACAGGGGGGCAAATCAAAATTGAACGGGGCAAACGCAGATGTGGGCAGTGGGCATGGCATGGCAAAGGTAAAGGCAACATAGCCTGCAGAAAAGGCCGTTGCAGGCAAACACAGCTGGCAGACGAACTGGCCGGCACAGGCCTTGCAGTAAAAACAGCCGTCGGACGATCCGGCCGGCACAGGCTTGAGCAAAACACAGCAGACGATCCGGCCGGCACAGGCCTTGCAGAAAACAACCAGCCGATGAAGTTGGCGGCACAGGCCCCGCAGCACACAGCCGCAGACGATGAAGTTGGCCAGCCTTTGCCTTGCAGTGGAGGTTGGTGGAGGGAGTGCGGTGGTGTTGGCCACACAGAAGGTGGACTCGACCTACCCTACCTGTCTCCCTCCCACCTATCGCCTTTGCCTGTCACTGTACCTACCCACTCCCTTAATTTGTAAAAACCAATTTAGCCCCCAACTTATTTTTTTGTTGTTTTTATTTTCATCCCCTCTATAATTCGTCCCCTAACCCCTTTACTGTCTCTGTTCGGCTAACCTATCGTCACCTAGCTACTCCCAACCCCTACGTTCCCTTCCGGAGGGGAATGAGGGAGAGCTAGCGTCCTGTGCGAGGCCCAACCAGCCTCAGGATGGCCTCCCCAGATCTCAGGCGATCTAACCCAAAGTGGGTCCAGCGGCCCACAACGAGAGCGAAGGGATGGATGGTGCGGAGGGGTACACTTCCTATCTACCCTAACCATTTAACTATTAAACTACCCGGGGCTTTCAACAAGCGCCTCTCGCTTAAGCTATTGGTTCTAACAACCCAGATTCCCGTCGCCTGTGTTGGTGTCCTTACAGTTTCGGGCCTCGCCCTCGAATTTCCCTCGTGCCTTGCACGGTCTCATGGCTGGGACGCGTGGCTCCCTTTGGCAGGCACGACCCTCTGCCGATTCCCAACGATGGCACCCCGGGCACTACACTGCCTCCGAGCCTACCAGCTCCCTAAACACCGGGGAGTGCCCCATGGCAACTCCCCTGAAACGCACACGTGGCAGGCTGGCGCCCCGGGCCCCTTTCCGAGGGTCACCCGTGCCCACGACACTGCCCCGCGGCAACGGCGCTCCGGGCCCCCGCACCAAGCGGGCGCACCCGTGCCCACTACGCTAACCCGGCCCCCCATGGGCCTTGGCCTACCACGGCCGACTAGCCCGGTGCCCGGGGTACCCACTCAGCGATACTCACCGTTCGCAGCCACGCTCCCAGCCCGTCAACAGGGCTCCTGCACCCCTCCAAACGGGTTTCGAGCCTACTTCCCCACAACAACAAACGACCTCATTTTTCAATTTAACTAACCCACTAACTCACTCTACACTGACCCGGGGTCCCTTGGGCGGGAGTCACTCCTCCCCCCAATCACTCATCGCACCATGCATTCCACATTCGCTCCATTCACACAGACCGCTGGCCTCACCCACTCATCATGTACTCACCTCACAGCTTTCCAACTCTTCAACACACTCACGCTGATCCTGCCATCCTTCTAACTACCTCCCCTAACTAACTCGTGCTCCACGTCATCCCTTAAACTACAGCACGTTCCATTAACACTACGTAGCTAAGCTACGTCCCTCTACACATCCACAGTCTGTCACTGTCTCCAAATCCTCAAAAATTATTTCCCATCCTAAAGCTCACTACAATCCCTCTACCTAATCCATTCACGGCGCTCCATGAGGACTTACCCCTGCCCATGAAGCCGGTCTAGCTAAGCTAACCCTTCCCCTAGCTAGTTCCATCCTGTGCCTGGTAAGGGGGTCTTTCACCCTTGCCCAGGGAATCCTGTTCACCGAAAGCGAGGCTTGCTTCCGTTAATTTTGTATTGCCAAATACGCGCAGCACCAGCGCGGCAACTCACAGCCTGCGCTCTTGCACCTTTCCCGTGACGTCATGCAGCTGCACGTGTACCTCGTCCCTCTTGGACGGTACCATCCGGCAGGGATACCCTCCTGCGGATTCCAACCCTACGTGCAGTCATGACGTCACCCTGCGCACCCCAAAACAACCTCGCACTCCGAGGGGCTCCCACGCGAACACATGTGCTCTGCCGTTGGAGCCTAACACACGCTCGCGTGGAGAACCCATCCGGTCCAAATCCGTTCTCCTGCCTAAACTTTGTCCGTCCGCGGGATCGGCAAATCCACGCTGGCGTTTCCGGACCGGGCTTCACTCCGCAAGCGAGCACGTGGGGGTCTCGTGCGCTGCACAGCACGGACCTCGCGCTCGCTGCTGGGTGAACCCGGCGCGGTCCCAAAACATCTACAGCCGCTACCCGGCTTCTGTCCTCTGTCGCCGTCGTCTCCGTTCCACCCACGCACACCTGCGTGTTACGACGCACAGACTCCACTCCATCACACTCACATTCACACCGGGAGACGCGGCTGCATGCTCACGCATGCCGACCGACATCTCCCTCTCATACAGAGACCTCACCACACAGGTCTCCCTCACACGGACCCTCTCACTCACACCCAACTTCCACTTGCACACGTGGGGGCACTCACCCCTGGGGTCTCATCCACACACGGCGTGCTGGGAGGCACACACTCCGACACACTTGCAACCCCACCACTCACACACGGGGACGCACTCACACCTTGCACACACACACCGGGACAACCACACTGGGGATTTGTGCCCCACAAGGGTTCCCGGGGCCTCTATACCCCCAAGCTACACGTGCACCTATCCACAGCACTCGTCCCTTCAACTCCGCTTGGCATGACGACCCACCTGGTCGTGATTCGCCTCAAGGGGGCATACTTCTCCCCTCGTTCCTGGAGGCGGCCATCCAGCTGCTCACACCGGGTCTCTACCCAGTCCGCGAGCTCACCCCCATTATCCTCCACTACTTCTGTGTGTGTGTGTTCTGTTCCTTTAACCCGTCATTATCATGCAGTCTCTCCTCTATTTTCTCTACCTCCCTGGTCTCTATACATCTATTAGTTTCTGTTTCTTTCTGGAGTTTTTCCATTTCTCTGGACTTCAATTTCATTCTCTCCTTCATTCATTAATTTCAAACTCGTATAGTTTTTGTTTTCTCTCCCACTCTTCCTCATGCTCCTCATTTCCCAATCTCATCGTTTCTTTCAATTGGCCCATTTCCTTCCTGTGTTTCATTCGCTGCTCTCTCATTACCCTTTTGCTTCCTCTCCTGTCCTTCCTTCTCCAGTTTCATGGTTTGCTTCATTTGTTAATCTCTTTCTTGTGTTTCATTTGCTGCTGTCTCATTACTCTTCCTTGTTTCTTCTCGTGTCCTTCCTTCTGCAGTTTCATGGTTTTCTTCATGTGGTTAATTTCCCTTTTGTGTTTCATTCGCTGTTCTTTGTCTACCTCTTCGCACTCCAGCCTTGCCTTTTCTTTCAATTGGTCAACCTCAGCTTCATGTTTTTTTGTTTTCTATCCATTGTTCCTCTCGTTCTTCCCTCTCCAATCTCGTTGTGTCCTTCAATCTCCTGATTTCTCCTTCCTGCTTCTTCAACTTCTCCTCGTATTCCAGCCTATTTTTTTCCTTTTGTCGTTCAGTTTCAAATTCATACTCTTTCAGTTTTTTATTCCACTGTCTTTCTTGTTCCTCGTTCTGCAATCTCGTTATTTCTTTCAACTGACAGATTTCTTTCTCCTGTCTCATTCCTTGTTCTTTGTATTTCCTATTCCACTGTTTTCTTGTTCCTCATTCTGCAATCTCGTGGTTTCCTTCCATTGATCGATTTCCTTCTTCTGTCTCATTCGTTCTTCCATCATTACTTTTTCTTGCATCTCATTCCCAATCTGGCCTTTGCTTCCAGCTGTTCGATCTGTACAGCGTGGTTCCTTAACGTCTCATTCTCCGTTCTCGTTCTTTCTCTCTCAACATCCTCAGCTCGTTTTGTAACTCAGAAGCTTTCTTTTCCAATTCCTTTCTCTTCTCCGCACACTCCAACTTTGCTTTGGCTTCTAATTGTTCAATCTGCTCAGTGGTGGCTCCTTAACGTTTCATTCTCTGTTCTCTTCCTTTCTTCTTTAACATCTTCAGTTCGTCTTGTAATTCCGTCTCTTTGTTCTGGTGTTTCTGTAACTCAGTTTTCTTCTCCATTCTTTTCTCATCTCCGCACACTCCAACTTTGCTCTGGCTTCTAACTGTTCTTCCGGCTTCCCTTGTGTTTGTCTATCCGTCTTCCCAGTTCCTCTGTCTCCGTTTTTACCTCAGTCCCAGCTTATCAACTCTCTTCGTCATGTCTTGAAGTCTTTTCTCACACTCCACCATTTTTATTTCCTTCGTGCACGTCTCCGTCACCCCAATTAATTTTTCCCTCTCGGTTACCGTCACTTTTTTTCGTCACCTCCACGCTTCTCGCCCAACACGTCTCGCGAATTATTTTTTCCTCACCCCGCTTTCACCGTGGGCCTGACACCGTTGCACCCCCTCCCAGCTCGTTCGCTCCCACACGTGGCGTCGCCATTGGCACTTCGCTGTTGTTTTCATGCCCGCCTGCAGGCATTGGCCTATTTGCTGCGTTTCACCCCGCATTTCTTTTATTTCTTCCTTCATTTCGTTTTTGTTTGTTTCCATTTTGAGTGCGTTTCCATCCATTTTTTCGTTCATTCCATCCATTTTGCCGTTCATTTCGTTTTTGTTTGTTTCCATTTTGAGTGCGTTTCCATCCATTTTTTCGTTCATTTCGTTTTTCATTTGTTCAGCATGGCGAATAGCCGGGCCACGTCGGTGCACTCAGCTGAGCCGATGCGGCCAGGATCGGGGGGTCTTGGTGGAGAGGGGGAGGGGAGGTGTTATACACCGCGGCCTCTGCGCCGCCGCACCCATTTCGGGCCTGGATTCGTTTGGGGGGGAAACTGTTCCTGCACACAATGTCCTGCTCGGCGTCGACATCCTGGACCATGGATTCTACATCACTACACATATACATCTCTACTACCCCGGCTCCCGCTCGCCTTGAGACGCCATCTTATTCCACGTAAGGGGTTAATTTAATCGCTCGTAATTTAGAGGGAATCGGGGGTCGCTCCTCCTGAACCGATTCCCTATGAATTTAGCTTGGAGACGGGAGGGATTTGAATCACACCCCTGTACACCAGTGTTGCGAATTCGCGCCCGTCGGCGTGCGATCGGCCACGCGACTCGAACCGCGACCGCCTCGCCCACCGGACGGACATTCAGTCGTGACCCTCCGGCTAACGCCGGGATCCAGTCACGGGTGGGCCTTTCGACCTCACCACAATCGTGCAATCGGCCACCCGCGTAGGATAGGGTTGTTCGCCAAATTCGACTACCTAAGTACCCACGCGGATGGTAAACCGGGCGATCGTACCTCGCCGCAGGTCGACTCCGGACACGGCCGCTGGGGCGGGCCGTTCCGTACTATCGGGATAACCGAGTGTTATCGTCGACCTCGACGGTTCAGATTATTTACCGGGCGTTTTGCACCACTACGAACCCTTTACGTGAAGCAGGATGGAGGTTCAATTAAGAAAAGACGAAGCGAAACGGGAAAACAGTTCACACAATGCACATTTATTCCGCGCACACGGAGCACACCTATAGCACACGTAAAGCAAACAGCATGTATTTACATCACAATAAGCGATCGCACATATATCACATTGAACAAAAGAAATGCACATATAAAAGGAAGAGTTAAAACCGACTACACGAACACGGACCACTTATACAATTCTACTTACAAGACACGGCGCCACAACACGCATTCACACCGAAGCAAAGAAAGACCCCTCAAAGGCAAGGGAGTCAGACTGGGCCCGTGGCCTAATGCGCGTGGGACCTGGATGAGCGGCCAGGCCCACGAGCCGAAGGGTCCTACCCGCGCCCTCGTGGCGAGCCGCAGAATGTCGCTGCACGGCGGTTCCGTGGGCACCTGCTGGTGTGGGTGGAAGCGGGCCCCTTGTCGCACTCTCTCAGCGCGGGGGAAAAGGGGGGAATTGTTGATGCTCTGGGGAGGGAGTATGGCTGGCTCGCTTGGATCCCGCGACGCGAGCCTCCAGGTCCACCTCAGCCGTTCGCCTCCGCAGCCGCTCTGCCCACCGATCTCGCCTCACCGATCTCCTCGAGCTCCGTCTCCAACGACCCTCTGCTCGATACTGCTCAACTCACTTCGCCCCACGACACTGCTCGATACTGACTTCGCCCCACGAATCCGCTCGATACTGGCTGCTCCCACGACACTCCTCGATCACTTCGCCCCACGACTCTCCACCGATCTGCTCGAGCTCGCTCTCCAACGACCCTCTGCTCGATACTGCTCTACTGGCTCGCCCACGATACTGCTCGATACTGCTCTACTGGCTCGCCCCACGATACTGACTTCGCCCCACGATACTGCTCTACTGGCTCGCCCCACGATACTGCTCTCCACCGACACTCCTCCACCGCAACTGCTTGATCGACTCACTGCGCTCGCCTTTTTATCGGCTTCGGGATCCACCATATGCAATTCTCGGATCAAACGACCTCAGGGCGGAGCCACGCTCGCCGATTGGACGGAGAAAAAAGGGGCGTGTATCATTCCTGATCCTCAAATTTGCATATGCCGATTTTCGTCAGGCGCGTCTGGAGGCGGGGCCTAGCCGCCCCGCGCTTCCTGATTGGGTGGATCAGATGTGGGCGTGCATCATTCCTGATCCGAATTCTCCTCAGAAAACCCCGCCATCTGCACTCGCGTCTCGCGTGTCTCGCTGAAGACAGCTCGACGCTCGGCGCCCACAGGTGGTGCGGGAATGGCCTAGGAGAAGGTGGTGGAGGGTTTTCGGCGGTGTCCGATGGCCATGGAGCTGCCTGGAATGGCGGCGATGTGAGGTTTGCGGTAGCGATGTTGAAGGTAGGTTTTTGCTGCTGGCGTTGTTGTTGTTGTTGGCGTGGGTGGCTCAAAACAAAGGTAGAACAGAAAAACGCTAACTCAAAGGATCGCAGCCCGAATGAATCACATTAATTCCTCTTATAATGGGTTTGGGCTAACTACACATGTACTTAAGAATATATCTCACCTACGGGACCTTTATGGTGTTTGCGAATTTCCAGAACCGTAACAATATACATACACACACAACAACACACACATATATTATATTGTATGTATATATAATATATATATATATATAACATAATTAAAGCCTAAACTGTACGTATTATGGGTGGGCTTATACACCAGTATTTACAGTACAGCTTATACACAGGTATTTATGGGATGGTTTATGCTGTAGCATTATTAAAATGATGAAAACCATCAGTTTAGCTATTAAATTGGAGGTTTTAAGGCATTTTGATGCAGACGAGCGTGCGGTAGTTATCTACTGTACACGACGTTATAACGGAATGGTGAATGACTTTAAACGACTCTGTTCTCTCACAGATCAGTGACGTAATAATGAAACAACGTTAACCGGGACGACATGAAACGAGGACTTACTGCATCACATTTCACACGTCTCATTGGGTGGAGATTCATCTTCCAATATGAAAATTAATGACCTCAAGAATACAGCCGATGTGGTGAAAAACTATCTGGAACATAGAGAGGCTGATTGAGCACTTACAAAGATGCCTCGACCTGCACAAAGTCCTCATGTGAACATAATTGAGGCTATTATGGTGTTGTAGTCACATGGAGAAAGTGAAACGGCAACCGAACACCGTGAATGAATTGTGGAAAGTGTGACATGGTGTTTGAAACATTCCACAGTCATACATCGATAAACTCTGTTTGAAAATGTAAAACATGGTGTCATACTCTATATATATATAAAGTGTGGTGTTGTGTGTGGGTTTGTGTGATGTACACATGCACTCCCCTGTCCCCAAAGCTGTACTTTTTGGTTGATCATTTAACATGTGATCAAGTTGGATAGCAGTGCAATTAATTTGGAAACATATTATTGGGAAGGTAAACACGTGGTATACCTGAGGACTTTTCTTTTTCCAGACGCTATGACTTACGTGAGAACAAAAAGTTAGAACTTTTTGTTATTTTCTAAAGCCTGCAGGTTTTATAAGTCCATTGGATATGTATTAATTTAATCAAGTCGTCTACATTCACGATTTGATTCCGAGATGTTCTCGTACCCAATGGCTTTTGCGAAACGAGAAACATCCACTGAACTCGAGATGTCTCATCGTGGAACAAAAAATATCAAAGTTTATTATCTCAATACAACTAAAGGTCACCCCCAATCATCTTGATTTTGAACATGTAGGGGCGGTCGAGGTGTGAAGATGACAAACTCGCACTGGGCAACAAATGAGTTACAATGGTTGTACATACAACCACTTTCTCAAAAAAAACCAAACGCGATAATTGAATGATTCACTTGCCAACAAGAGTCATTGAAAAACAATTTATTAGTGAAAAGATTAATGTAGAACAAGCTTATAGGTTTATTGTCTCTGGCTGTGCTGCATTGAAATTGTACATTTGGACAGCTCGGTAAATCGACAAAGGTCATCATTGAATACTTGACTTTGGAAATGACGTATGAATGCTAACAAGGTCTTTTGTGGTGTGTGCGTGTGCGCGTGCGTGTGTGATTCAAATTGTCTTTTAAACTTAATTTTCAGCATTTAAATGAAAGAGTGGCAATTTCAAAATGGTGAACCATAATTGTGTTCCTGGATGCTAATTGGACTCGTGGAAATATAGGAAATACGAGAAATATCTGTGGATGAGACTGAAAGGTGTTGAGTTCCTATCATTTCCTGTTAATCCATAAGAGTGGCCGTATTGGATAATATTTTTTTTTTTTTAAACACGCACATACAAGGACGCTTCTCCTTTTACCAATAGATGCAAAAATCTCATATAATTTCCCTTTTGGCCCCGGAACCTGTCAAACAATATATTTATAACAGCACTCACATCTCGCCTAGCTCCTCCACCCTCCCCCCCCTTTCCAATCATAATTAACAGTAAATATAAATTTAAACTCACCCTGAACATACACTAGCCCCACATATGTCCTTCCCATTGGTGTTCAGAAACACCTAAGCCAGATGCGTTGTCCTCTTCAGGGAAGTTTATCTGATACATCCAGCTCACAGGTAAATACAGCTGAAGCAAGCTTTGTGTATTTTCACATCATGAAGATTTCCTTTGCCGAAGAGCTGGTTATCGTTACTTGGTAATGACGCACAGCATCGTCTTTCCAATTGTAGACATACGTTAAATAAATCACCAAGCCTGTGCCATGTTTACACGAGACACTCCCACAAGGTTCAAAGTCTATTCACCGGAAGCAATCCGTCGGGGGGTTGTGTATTAC